>JAVGWX010000003.1:82995450-83682950 GCA_036924085.1 Ariolimax columbianus
CTAGCATTCTCCGCCACCTGGGAGGTTGACACAAAAATGGCAGATGTGCAATGTCCGCTAGTCTGCATCTCTTCTGCGTCCATTGGTATGGCTGACAGTATACAGAGGTAGAGATCGAGGCAGAAGTGCATTTAACTAGGGGACAAGCTTGGTAATGTCACGGAGATGTTGTTCGCCTAGTGTGCGGACACGTCTCATTGGTTGAGTCTCAACAGTTCACATTGTGGTGACTGCTCTACTGATTTCGACACCCCGACCAAGAACTAAGTCTTATGTTTGTGGTTTCGCACCCCATCGCCGTAAAGGGTGAATATCAAGCAGCTATCCGCCCGCTTTGATCGGCGGACGGCAGAGACCTCTTTCTGCGGCTCGACCGGAAAGGGCTGAGGCGCGAGCCCCAGGTCCCGACCACGTCGAAGCCTCCCATTGCAGTGGTGCTGAGATTTTGGGCGGGATTCCGGCTTACAGGCGTTCGGCCGTAATCCCTCACATGGTAGCCTCTCGCCATTGGCTTATCAGCCTGGTACGTGAACCAAAATGTCTGCGGCTCCTCTCGAATTGAGCAGGATTACCGTAGCAACGCCCTGTCATTAGTAGGGTAAAACTGACCAGTCTTCCCATGGTCTATTACCAGCACCCGTTCACTATTAGACCAGACGAATTAATAGAGGGCTTTTGTTTGTCAATGACCAGGTATCTGAAATCTGCGGTTTCTGCTGGGTTAACACGATTTCCGTAGCGTTCTTTCATTAAAAGGTTAAAGAGCTGACTTGTCTTCTGTGAGTCTAATACCAGCACACGTTCACTATTAGACCCAACGAAAGTGCTCTCGATTTGTCATTCGTTCTACAGTATTGGCGTGTTGAGTCAAATAAAGCCGCAGACTCCACTCCTGGTGGTGCCCTTCCGTCAATTCCTTTAGCGAACACTGGATGCGAGACAGTCAAGCTACCGAGAGGATGGCCCCAGATTTTCGAGGGTCTAATTCCATCACCCGTTCCATATTAGACCCAACGAAAGTGCTCTCGGCATGTCAATCATTTCAGTGTTTGGCCGTTTAGAGTCAAATTAAGCTACAGGCTCCACTCCTGGTGGTGCCCTTCCGTCAATTCCTTTAAGTTTCAGCTTTGCAACTATTCTTCCCCCGGAACCCAAACACTTTGGTTTCCCGGAAGCTGCCCGCAGAGTCATCGAAGCAACTCCTGCGGATCGCTAATCAGCATCGTTTATGGTCAGAACTACGACGGTATCTGATTGTCTTCGCGCCTCTGACTTTCGTTTTTGATTAATGAAAACATTCTTGACAAATGCTTTCGCAGTAGCTCGACTTGCGGCGATCCAAGAATTTCACATCTAACGCCGCAATACGAATTCCACCGTTTGTCCCTGTTAATCATTACCTCCAGTTCCGAAAACCAACAAAATAGAACCGAGGTCCTATTCCATTATTCCATGCACCATTATTCAGGCAGCCGAGGCCTGCTTTAAACACTCTAATTTTTTCAAAGTAAACGCGCCGGCCACCCAGGACGCTCAGCGAAGAGCACACGTGGGAGAGAGCCGGCAGACGGTAGCGCAGGAGACAACGGGCAGTGAACCGGCGCGAGCCGGATCGCCCGCCTGCGCCTGAGATCCAACTACGAGCTTTTTAACTGCAACAACTTTAATATACGCTATTGGATGGAATTACCGTGGCTGCTGGCACTAGGCTTGCCCTCCAATAGATCCTCGTTAAAGGGTTTAAAGTGTACTCATTCCAATAACGGGGCCTCGAAAGAGTCCGTATTGTTATTTTTCGTCACTACCTCCCCGTGCCGGGAGTGGGTAAGTTGCACGCCTGCTGCCTTCCTTGGATGTGGTAGCCGTTTCTCATGCTCCCTCTCCGGAATCGAATCCTGATTCCCCGTTACCCGTTACAAACATGGTAGGCATGTCACGTACCCTCGACATTTCATAGGGCAGACATTTGAAAGATGCGTCGCCGGCACATGAGGCCATGCGATCAGCACAAAGTTATCCAGAGTCATAAGTGGGAACGCCGCAACCCCCAGAGGGGAAACGACGATTGGGTTTGAACTAATAAAAGCGCTCTTTCCGCGAGGGTCGGAGCTTGGTAAGCATGTATTAGCTCTAGAATTGCCACAGTTATCCAAGTAGGATCGTGTCATCTAAGGAACCTCGACTGAGTTAATTAGCCATTCGCGTTTTCACCGTGAGACAGTGTGAACTTAGACATGCATGGCTTAATCTTTGAGACAAGCATATGACTACTAAGCAGGATCAACCAGATATCTGTCGGAGACGTACGAAGCACACACACCAGTTGGCGTAGGACGGTTGTGTAAAAAGCCTCACTGTGACGGCAGCAGGGACCGACTGATGGACGGACGGACGGTATTTCCCCCCGTGCCTCAGTCCGTTGACCTAGGACCGCCTGACAGGGGCCTCTACACACACCAGACGACCGACCGACCGGGCTCGCTCGGGGAGGGATGGCAGCGATCTGTGCAGAACGGATCCCAACCGCCCCGGCGATGAATTTCACTGAGACTGGAGACAAATTTCTCCTGCCGGCCTGCCCTTCTCCCGAGGGTTAGTCGGGCTTGGACAGGGCCTTCAGGCAGTATTCCTGCTTTCCATTTGCCGGTCACAAGCGCTTTGCGAGAGTCTGACCACCAGCGAGACGAACTGTCGAGCTCTGGTATAAGCTTTAGAAAGTCACCACCGACTGACAACGTTTCTCGATACGGACTAGAGCAGCGCACCTCAGCGGAGGCGACGACACAAAAAACCGCTTCCCGATACCTATACGGGAAAAGGCGGGCGAGCGTTTACGGCAAGCCCGCGCTATCTCTCCGTTTGGCGGGACTGAGATCGCTGTACGAATACTGGGTTATAGTAAATCGTGGCGGAGAGAGAACTACCCTAGATGAAAATGTATTCGACACAAGACGTAGTGCCGACCATACTTCGAATGTCCTCGTTCCGCATTCTGTCCCTCCCAGTAACACCAATGACCTTTCTCAAACACTTCATTTCACAAGTCGAAATTCTGCTCACACATACCCTGGACAGAGGACATGTTTAGTACTGGTAGCACAGAGTCAGCATACATATTATGTTTATCAGCTGTTGCTTTGTTGCTAAACTATTGCTCGAGTGTCTTAGTTTGTATTTAAGTCCTGTATATGTGTTTGGCTTCTAGAGCTTTCTTTCAAGCTCAGATGGTTACTTCACAATCAGTGACGCTTTAGTTTGTGTGCATGGCATTTTGTATACAATCATGGAAAGTCTTTGTCTTCTACCATATAGAGTCTGAGGGGAACTATAGAAGGATGTGCATGGGCCTAGGATCCTCTTCAGATAAAACAAATTGACACAGAAACCACCACTCTAGCTGGAGCAGATGGTCTATGGACGTGATGTAGATTTTTTGCAACTACAGGCGTCGGCATCAGTTGGTTGGACTTTACTTTCTATGGACAGGAATGAAGAGTAGATTCAATTATTAGTTCAATTATTATTATAATTGTTAGCTAAATTATCAATGTATTTGTGTTTAACTTAACTGAACTTCTTTACACTGGTTTAGAAGGCTTTGTAAAGAGTGTGTTTAACTTAACTGAACTTCTTTATACTGGTTTAGAAGAACTGAGTTTAACTTAACTGAACTTCTTTATACTGGTTTAGAAGAACTGAGCTTAACTTAACTGAACTTCTTTATACTAGTTTAGAAGGCTTTGTAAAGAGTGTGTTTAACTTAACTGAACGTCTTTATACTGGTTTAGAAGACTTTGTAAAGAGTGTGTTTAACTTAACTGAACGTCTTTATACTAGTTTAGAAGACTTTGTAAAGAGTGTGTTTAACTTAACTGAACGTCTTTATACTAGTTTAGAAGACTTTGTAAAGAGTGTGTTTAACTTAACTGAACTTCTTTATACTGGTTTAGAAGAACTGAGCTTAACTTAATCGAACTTCTTTATACTGGTTTAGAAGGCTTTGTATAGAATGTGTTTAACTTAACTGAACTTCTTTATACTGGCTTACAAGAACTGAGCTTAATTTAACTGAACTTCTTTATACTGGTTTAGAAGAACTGAGCTTAACTTAACTGAACGTCTTTATACTGGTTTAGAAGACTTTGTAAAGAGTGTGTTTAACTTAACTGAACGTCTTTATACTGGTTAAGAAGTCTTTGCAAAGAGTGTGTTTAACTTAACTGAACGTCTTTATACTGGTTTAGAAGACTTTGTAAAGAGTGTGTTTAACTTAACTGAACGTCTTTATACTAGTTTAGAAGACTTTGTAAAGAGTGTGTTTAACTTAACTGAACTTCTTTATACTGGTTTAGAAGAACTGAGCTTAACTTAACCGAACTTCTTTATACTGGTTTAGAAGGCTTTGTATAGAATGTGTTTAACTTAACTGAACTTCTTTTTACTGGCTTAGAAGAACTGAGCTTAATTTAACTGAACTTCTTTATACTGGTTTAGAAGAACTGAGCTTAACTTAACTGAACGTCTTTATACTGGTTTAGAAGACTTTGTAAAGAGCGTGTTTAACTTAACTGAACGTCTTTATACTGGTTAAGAAGTCTTTGTAAAGAGTGTGTTTAACTTAACTGAACGTCTTTATACTGGTTTAGAAGACTTTGTAAAGAGTGTGTTTAACTTAACTGAACGTCTTTATACTGGTTTAGAAGACTTTGTAAAGAGTGTGTTTAACTTAACTGAACGTCTTTATACTGGTTTAGAAGACTTTGTAAATAGTGTGTTTAACTTAACTGAACGTCTTTATACTGGTTTAGAAGACGTTGTAAAGAGTGTGTTTAACTTAACTGAACGTCTTTATACTAGTTTAGAAGACTTTGTAAAGAGTGTGTTTAACTTAACTGAACTTCTTTATACTGGTTTAGAAGAACTGAGCTTAACTTAACTGAACGTCTTTATACTGGTTTAGAAGAACTGAGCTTAACTTAACTGAACTTCTTTATACTAGTTTAGAAGGCTTTGTAAAGAGTATGTTTAATTAAACTGAACGTCTTTATACTAGTTTAGAAGACTTTGTAAAAAGTGTGTTTAACTTAACTGAACTTCTTTATACTGGTCTAGAAGGCTCTGCAGAGCCTGTATCCATCCAGTTTTTTCTACTTTTATCGTCTCACTTTCTAACGGGTTGTAGGCAAGTGTCGTGGTATGTATGTTTTTATTTATTTTCTTTTGCGTTCGCCTTATTTGTCAAATCCCCAAGGCGGTGTGCGTTGCACCGGGGTTTTTATTTCGCGCCTGTCGGCCCACTGCATCCGACTTCAGTATACACTTATGTAAGGGTCTGTACCCTCCAGCACTTTCTAAGAGTTTGCTTTCCCGGGGGTAACGGCCCGTGCTGTAATGGGGATCGAACCCAGCTCCTTCTGGTTGTGAGCCGTGTCACTTAACCACTAGCTCACGGCGTCCCCGTGGTATGTATGTGTCTTTCGCCTCTTTCGTGGCCCGAGTACCATTTTTCCCCATTCTATGGCAGGTCTCGTGTATTCTGTCTATCCACCGTTTCCTCGGTCTACCTTTCACTCTTCTTCCCAATGTTCTCCTGTGGAAAGTTGCATGAACAATGTGGTCTGGTTGCATTCTCACAACGTGGCCAAATCAATTCATTCTCTGTTTCCCGATGTGCTATAGGCAGGGAATTGTTCCAACCTTCTTCCGAATACTAATATTTGTGATTCTGTCTCTTCTGGTATTTTTAGTGACTTTTCGTTAGCACTGCATTTCGCAGGTGGCTAAATTTCGTTCCTGGGCCTCATTCAATGCCCATGTCTGGCACTGATAGCACATGGTTGGGATGAAGATATATCATCTGGTTTGTTTTTTTTAGAAAAATGTTGGTGTGTCTTAGTCTTCGTCTTAGTGGGCCTGTGCATCTACAAACACTTGTACAGGTCCCAACTTTTGTGCGAGTTGGTAGTAGCTGGGTGTATTTAGGCTGGTCTCGAGCAGTGCTATGTTTTTTGGTTTTGTGCTGGTCTCATCTCGGTTTCTGTCTCGGGTACGGGTTGTCCAGTGGATGGCTAACTTGTTTGTTTCAGGAGGTGTCTTAGTAGCGGAGACAACTAACATATGACAGCATTTGCCCTATGCACTCAATCTCTCCGTCGAGTCTGCCATCCTCATTTAAAAACAGTTCCCAAATGCCTCAATTCTTGTAGCTGCTTTATATTTGTTTCATTCACATGAATATGAAGCATTGGGGAATAGAAAAATAAAGCAAACCCAGAAAAAGAAGATTAACATTTAAAAAAATAGATAATGCAGAAATAAAAGATACAAACGATTTTGATCTGGGATCTGTCGTCAACAATTCTGGAGACTGCGAAATAGAAATCCAAAGAAGACGTGCAATTGCTAACACAAACTATTACAAATGAATAAGTGTGGAAAGGCACATGCTGGCAAACACATGTTCAAATCATCTTTTTTTTCTTCACACTTCTTTTAGTTAGTCCTGTTAATTCCTTTCAGCGCCATTTTATGAAGAGATATCTAGACGTGCCCGTCTGTGTGCCTCATGCACAGTAGCATTCACCGCCTAAAACATTTTCGCAAGCCAACTTTTTCGTAGTCGGCCTTGGCCTTGAATCCGTTCTATCCAATTAGCATTGCTTGCGGGGGAATGCTGTGTGATGGTAGACTTGTTACGTGGTTAAACCATTTTGGTTTCTGTTTTTCTATCTTTTCTAATACTGGTGTTGTCCCACAAGTCTCCTGATGTCATCGTATCTGATCCTGTCTTACATCCAATATTTTTCGCAGGCATGTCATTTCTATTGTTACGATTTGTCGTTTTATAATTGATGTGAGTGTGCACTATTGACACTGATCAGGACTACATACGGTTGGGAGACATGGGCAAATCAAATGCAAAAAAGATCACATCTTTTCAAATGGAGTGGTACATAGGGATATTTCGGTTATGTGAAGAGACATACCGGTCTGGAAGGAGTTTTAATAGTAGGAATGGATCTTGGAAGGAGACAAAGAGGTTGGACTCCGACCAAGATGCCACTAGGACATTATGGACGGTCTGGGAATGCCTCTGTGTGAATTCGGCCGACTTGCCCTAGACCGAGAAGCAAATAGAGTTATCCTAGCGGAGAACAGGTCCTGGAAATAATACGTGAAATGAAGAGATTAAATTATACAATGCACGAATGTAAAAAGTAGATTACCTGCTAATGCCCGTAATACAAATCCTGTGTGTCCACTTCGATACTTACAGACTTGCTAAAATGTGTAATGAAGAAATCAGCGGCCTGACTGGTAAATGTCGGCTAGGAACAAAAAGACCTGACCGACAGATGCCACTGTAAGAAGACCTGACCGACAGATGCCACTGTTGGAGTGCCTGTTTATACAAAACACCTGGTTCATTCAACATCATAGTCGTTTGTTGAAAGTGGGGAAGTCTATCCAGGAAACTATGTTTGTAATCAAATCGACGAAACGGGCTTTTTCAAGGGCGCTAGAACCAGTTTCTAAATATGTGAAGACCACGCAAGGAGGACGCAGCATGAATCGCGTGTCAGAGATTACAGGAAATCTAGAACAAAACTGATTACAGTACAGCCAACTTGTATCTGAGTGAATGACGTAAAGTTGATATCTGTCGTGACTGAAAAGAAAACACTTCCAAGAATAAGCTTGACATAAAAACATTAACAGGCGTTTGGCATGAGAACATTAACAGTCTTGACCGACGTTTGATACGAGAACAGTAATAGACGTTTGGCATGAGAACATTAACAGTCTTGACCAACGTTTGACATGAGAACATTGACCGACGTTTGACATGAGAACATTGATCGACGTTTGACATGAGAACATTGATCGACGTTTGACATGAGAACATTGATCGACGTTTGACATGAGAACTTTGATCGACGTTTGACATGAGAACATTAACAGACGTTTGACATAAGAACATTTATCGACGTTTGACATGAGAACATTGATCGACGTTTGACATGACAACATTAACAGTCTTGACCGACGTTTGACATGAGAACATTGATCGACGTTTGACATGAGAATATTGATCAACGTTTGACATGAGAACATTAATAGTCTTGACCGACGTTTGACATGGGAACATTGATCGACGTTTGACATAAGAACATTGACCGACGTTTGACATGAGAACATTGACCACCGTTTGACATGACAACATTGACCAACGTTTGACATGAGAACATTGACCAACGTTTGACATGAGAACATTGATCGACGTTTGACATGAGAACATTAACAGACGTTTGACATGAGAACATTGATTGACGTTTGACATAAGAACATTGATCGACGTTTGACATGAGAAAATTTATCGACGTTTGACATGAGAACATTGATCGACGTTTGACATGAGAACATTGATCGACGTTTGACATGAGAACATTGACCGACGTTTGACATGAGAAATTTAACAGACGTTTGACATGAGAACATTGATCGGTTTTGACATGAGAACATTGATCGACGTTTGACATGACAACATTAACAGTCTTGACCTACGTTTGACATGAGAACATTGATCGACGTTTGACATGAGAACATTGACCGACGTTTGACATGAGAACATTAACAGACGTTTGACATGAGAACATTGATCGACGTTTGACATGACAACATTGGCCGACGTTTGAAATGAGAACATTGACCGACGTTTGACATGAGAACATTGACCAACGTTTAACATGAGAACATTGATCGACGTTTGACATGAGAACATTGACCAACGTTTGACATGAGAACATTGACCAACGTTTGACATGAGAACATTGATCGACGTTTGACATAAGAACATTAACTGACGTTTGACATGAGAACATTAACAGTCGTTTGACATGAGAACATTGATCGACGTTTGACATGAGAACATTAACAGACGTTTGACATGAGAACATTGATCGACGTTTGACATGAGAACATTAACAGACGTTTGACATGAGAACATTGATCGACGTTTGACATGAGAACATTGATCGACGTTTGACATGACAACACTAACAGTCTTAACCTACGTTTGACATGAGAACATTGATCGACGTTTGACATGAGTACATTGATCGACGTTTGACATGAGAACATTGACCGACGTTTGACATGAGAACATTAATAGACGTTTGACATGAGAACATTGGCCGACGTTTGAAATGAGAACATTGACCGACGTTTGACATGAGAACATTGACCAACGTTTGACATGAGAACATTGAACGACGTTTGACATGAGAACATTGACCAACGTTTGACATGAGAACATTGACCAACGTTTGACATGACAACATTGACCAACGTTTGACATGGGAACATTGATCGACGTTTGACATGAGAACATTGACCGACGTTTGACGTGAGAACATTGATCGACGTATGACATGAGAACATTCATCGACGTTTGACATGAGAACATTGACCGACGTTTGACATGAGAAATTTAACAGACGTTTGACATGAGAACATTGATCGACGTTTGACATGAGAACATTGATCGACGTTTGACATGAGAACATTGATCGACGTTTGACATGATAACATTGATCGACGTTTGACATGAGAACATTGATCGACGTTTGACATGAGAACATTGTTCGACGTTTGACATGAGAACATTAACAGACGTTTGACATGAGAACATTGATCGACGTTTGACATGAGAACATTGATCAACGTTTGACATGAGAACATTGATCGACGTTTGACATTAGAACATTGACCGACGTTGGACATGAGAACATTGACCGACGTTTGACATGAGAACATTGACCGATGTATCTGCTAAACATGCGTTTGATGATGATGTTAGGGTTATCACGAACCGTCTCAGCAGCAAAGATTGATTACAATGGGCCTCAAACATAGCTTGTCTTTTGCCTTGATGATCACTCCAAAAACGTACTGGTTCCTCTTTAAATGTTCCTCTGCCACATATGACCTTGTCTGCCTATTGCTCTACTGACTTCAACTTTTCTCTTCAGTTTCTTTTCAAGCGATGTCTCATTATCTTTGTACGTCAACAATAGTTGATCTGCTTAATGTGTACATCTCTCAGTATTGTTCATCCCATGTCTTATCTCGCAACAACGTCTGTATATTCTCATTTTAGGTTTTCTATATTGACATCCAACTGTTGGCGCGTGGCCTACTTTTCCACATTGTAAAGTAATTATGAATGTGTATAGTACCTGATAACTCCGATTGTTAATTTGCTTGTTATTTGCCCGGAAGTCAATATATCTCTCATGTTATTAAATGTACTTGTGGCAATTCGTATTTTCTTTTCTCTCTCTCCCTCCCTCCTCCACATCAACCATCTGCCCCAAAGAAAAGTAGATGTTTCCAGTATATCTTCGTTTACTGTGTTTCTTACTGTGGAATTCATGTCTGTTGTGATAATTATCTGTATTTGTTTTTCTAATGTTAATGTCGGGAGGCCGTGTGGCCTAGGGGGGAAGAGTCCATTTCACAATCCTAAAGCACCCGGTTCGAATCACGATCGGGATCAAGATGCTGAGCAGCAAATGATCTGCAGTGGTCAACGACCCATAGCTGACTGCTAGCGTCAGGGCCAGCGAACCAGAGCTGCTAAGACCCATCTACACCTCCACGTGGTGATCCTGGATAAAAAGCTGCATCAGGGCAGACTGGCTAAGGAGAAGGGATCGAAGAGGGAATGCTAATCCGGTACTAAAAAAAAAATTGCTGAAGTCGGATGTGTTGGACCAAAAGGTGCAAATATCGCAGACAAGCTGTAAACTACGACACAACGCATTCCGTTCTCTGGACTACATTCTGCTACTTACCCTTTCAGGGTTTGGTAGTGGGAGATTGAGAACGAACGAAGAAGAAGAAGAAGAAGAATACTGATCGTGTTCAGTTTGGCGGAAACGTTGTTTTTTTCGCTCCTTCACGTACGGACAGTAAGGACAACCTTTCGTACTGCACACTTGCCAAGAAACTTCTAACAGTCAAATAGGTTGGCGGGTGTAAGAAGCGACGTTCTGAAAAGGAAATGCTACTTACTTTTAATGTTAATGTTCTATCCACATTCTTTACTTCTGTTTATGCCTATCGCCACCAGTTCTTGCAACTCTTGCTTAATTTCAGTCATCAATACTATGTCTCATATTGTAAACAATTCTTCCATTGATTTTTAGCCCTGGCTACACTTGAATCTGTCTCAATATGCTGTCGGTGTAGATATTAAACAGACATGTAGCAGCCCACATCCATGTCTCACAACTCTTTTCATATCGGTGTTCTAGGAGCAATTCTTTCCAGATCCTACAGTCGCTACCTGTTCCCAAAACATCTTATTGAGTAGTCTAATGTTTTTGTCCATCTAGATCAATTTCTTGGAGGCACTCAATTAATTTACTATGCATTACTAAAGTCTTTGAAGCACATGTAGCTAGCTAATCATTGACGCACATGTAGCTAGTCTTTGACGCAGATGTAGAAATTCTTAGAATCACATGTAGCTAGTATTTGAAGTAGAAGTAGACATTTTTAGAAGCAGATGTAGATAGTCTTTGAAGCAGATGTAGATAGTCTTTGAAGCAGATGAAGCTAGCCTGTGAAGCAGATGTAGATAGTCTTTGACGCACATGTAGCAATTCTTTGAAGCACATGTAGCTAGTCTTTGAAGCACAGGTAGCTAATCTTTGAAGCACAGGTAGCTAGTCTTTGAAGCAGATGTAGATAGTCTTTGAAGCAGATGTAGATAGTCTTTGAAGCAGATGTAGATAGTCTTTGAAGCAGATGTAGCTAGTCTTTGAGGCACTTTTAGATAGTCGTGTGTACCTCTCTATACCTTTCTTCCAACATTTTCATACGAAACGCCATTGTTATTTCGAATTCAAAATTTCTCTTCACTTACTTCACTTACGTCACTGTCTACTTTATTTTTAACTGTATCATTTTGACGAGTCCAAGATGGTCCGCGTATGCGGACGACATTGTACTACTTGGTACAGACAAAACTGCGCTGTGGAGTCGGCGTTCGTTCTGCATCGGCCACGCGCCTTCTGTGAGCCTCCGCCATAAGGTTCCGCTCTGCGAACTGAGCACCGTTGGTGATGTTGCGCGCCAGGTGAAACTCCCAACAATGACATCAATGTTGAATCTTTTCAGAGACACTTTCACAAAGTCTCTGTAGCGTGTCTGCTGGCCTCCTAATGTGGGTCTGCCTGTTCTAAGCTCACCGTACACCAGCTGCTTGGTGATGCCTTCATCTGGAATGCTAGCAACATGCTTCGTCCATCTTATCTGGGCTTTATGCAGATGAATGTTTAACGTGATAGTCTTAATCAGAATTTCAGAGTTAAGCCGTTTATCCTGTCGCCCAATCTTGACCAGCCTACGTAGACAGTTCAAGTGAAAACAATTTAGCTGTCTGGCATGTCTGCAATACACTGTCCGTGTTTCACACATAACTTACTATACAATTCAATATGCTAGCAGATGTTTAGCTGACAACATAAATATATCGTCAGTATAGGTAACTGGGAAATGTAGATGGACGTGATCTCCTACGCCACTGAGCCATTACACGCGAAGAAGTAGAACAAGACTAAAACATACCACCCGATTTAAATGATCTCTTTCTCTTTCGGAATGTTCCCAATGACAGTTCGCGATTCCCCTGAGAAAATAATCAAAGGCAATAATCACATACACAAGCGCGCACATCCACGCGCATACACACGCGCAGACGAGCGCGCGGAATATTGCCAGTTATATAATGTGCTAACTTTGACCTTTTACTTTTGTCCTTTGTTTTAAATGATAACTTCTTTACTTTTCTTCCCATTTTAAATACGTGGTGAGTTTGGATTGAAGGGGAAAGGTATGGAGAGTGGATGTCGAGTTATAAGACTGAACGCTATGCTTTCTACCTGTTTCATCCCCCCCCCCCCTCTTCCATCTTTCCCACACCCACACCCCGACTGTCATTGTTTATTTCCAGGTAGCCCTCTGTTTGTTGATATCACGCGCAATGCTTTCTCTTTAAACTGACGATAGGAGGCAGACAGCAACTGTGGAGGACATTCGTGTTTTCGAACAGTCGGGATTTGTCTACAGTCACTACTGTTAATTTGTCGCTTCCATGTCGTCTTCGTTAAGGCAGCAGCACAGTCTCCGTAAGCGGGGCTGTTCCACAGTGAGAATTTCATCTCGTCTATCGGCTCAGTGTTTGTGCTTAAAGTGTCATTATTTAGATGGGAACATTTGAAATAGCTTTTATACTTGCTGAACCACAGGCAGAAGTAACATTACATAAATGATGACGCAGAAATAAATAGTTTTAAGTGGCTTTAATATGTTATCTATGTTAGTGTGTTGGTGTAGTCGTGATGTTAGTGCGTCGGAGTAGTCGTGATGTTAGTGAGTCGGAGTAGTCGTGATGTTAGTGCGTCGGATTAGTCGTAATGTTAGTGTGGCGGAGTAGTCGTGATGTTAGTACTTCGGAGTAGTCGTCATGTTAGTGCGTCGGAGTAGTCGTGATGTTAGTGCTTTGGAGTAGTCGTGATGTTAGTGCGTCAGAGTAGTCATGATGTTAGTGCGTCAGAGTAGTCATGATGTTAGTGCGTGGGAGTAGTCGTGATGTTAGTGGGTCGGAGTAGTCGTGATGTTAGTGCGTCGGAGTAGTCGTAATGTTAGTGCGTCGGAGTAGTCGTGATGTTAGTGCTTCGGAGTAGTCGTGATGTTAGTGCGTCGGATTAGTTGTGATGTTAGTGCGTCGGAGTAGTCGTGATGTTAGTGCTTCGGAGTAGTCGTGATGTTAGTGTGTCGGAGTGGTCGTGATGTTAGTGCATCGGAGTAGTCGTGATGTTAGTGTGTCGGAGTGGTCGTGATGTTAGTGCATCGGAGTAGTCGTGATGTTAGTGCGTTGGAGTAGTCATTATGTTAATGTGTTAGAGGAGTCGTGATGTTAGTGCGTCGGAGTAGTCGCGATGTTAGTGCGTCGGAGTAGTCGTGATGTAAGTGCGTCGGAGCAGTCGTGATGTTAGTGCGTCAGAGTAGTCGTGATGTTAGTGCATTGGAGTAGTCATGATATTAGTGTGTAAGAGGAGTCGTGATGTTAGTGCGTTGGAGTAGTCGTGATGTTAGTGCGTTGGAGTAGTCATGATGTTAGTTGCGTTTGTCATACGTAGTGGGTTCGTCCCCTACTCGATTTACTCGTCAGTCTACCCTTATAGAAAATGATACTTTCCCTTGCTCTAAATTAGGGTAAGAAAACGGGTGACTTCAGCCTACTAAAAAAGCTAATAGACTTCTAACACTTCATACTCCACAAATTATCTTTTGTGTTCATTTAATTAATTTACTGTGTGAAATATATGCAATACGACCTTTATAGCAAAACTGTATAGAATTGTGTTCAATTAAACCATACTAATTAACGTTGCAATTGGTACATTAATATTTTACAAAACATATTTCAGTGAAAATGCTTGTGTACGGTTTAAGACAATGTTCATCACTAGTGATGTCGTCAATCACATGTGGTGATGACCACTCTCTCTATTTAGCCGTTATCAAAATCTTCTCCTTTGCTCTGTCCGTTGAAATTGGGAAAATTGACTTATGCGGTGATTTTGATTAAAGTGTGGAGGATTGCGCAATTTGTCGAACTAACTCTCTCGTCCTGAGCTACCTTTGGCCAGTATTGAGGGGCCTGGGGATAGTACTGACTGCAGATTTTCCTCAGGGTTTTCTCCCTAAGCTTTTTGTCGTCCAGCGGTGGTGTGACGTCCAATAGATTGGGAATGTAGAAAGACCAGGGCTCAATCTCATATGTTCCTAAAAGTATGCCACAGAGAACTTTAAGTACCAAATAGTTGCTTCCAGTCTACACTCGCCACTTTGACTAGGAATTGTCACACGATGGAAAGATGACAAGTACCACAAACAAGGTAAGCAGTGCTGCAGTATCCAGCGCTAGGACACACCTATCCTAGAACACAAGTTCTGTGACAGTGAGGGAGTCGGATCAATTAGACGAAATCGACGGCTACCAGCAGCGCAACAAGGCGTTCACTCAACAGAGACGTGTGGGCAGCGAAGTGGGTGTTACACTAGAGACGTGTGGGCAGCGAAGTGGGTCTTATATTAGAGACGTGTGGGCAGCGACGTGGGTGCTACACTAGAGACGTGTGGGCAGTGAAGTGGGTCTTATATTAGAGACGTGTGGGCAGCGAAGTGGGTGTTACACTAGAGACGTGTGGGCAGGGAAGTGGGTCTTACACTAGAGACGTGTGGGCAGCGAAGTGGGTGCTACACTAGAGACGTGTGGGCAATGAAGTGGGTCTTACACTGGAGACGTGTGGGCAGCGAAGTGGGTCTCACACTAGAGACGTGTGGGCAGTTTAGTGGGTCTTACACTAGAGACGGGTGGGCAGCGAAGTGGGTGTTATACTAGAGACGTGTGGGCAGCGAAGTGGGTGTTACACTAGAGACGTGTGGGCAGCGAAGTGGGTCTTACACTAGAGACGTGTGGGCAGCGAAGTGGGTGTTACACTAGAGACGTGTGGGCAGCGAAGTGGGTGTTACACTAAAGACGCTTGGGCAGCGAAATGGGTGTTACACTAGAGACGTGTGGACAGCGAAGTGGGTGTTACACTAGAGACGTTTGGGCAGCCAAGTGGGTGTTACACTAGAGCCGTGGGGGCAGCGACGTGGGTGTTACACTAGAGACGGGTGGGCAGCGAAGTGGGTGTTACACTAGAGACATGTGGGCAGCGAAGTGGGTGTTACACTAGAGACGTGTGGGTAGCGAAGTGGGTGTTACACTAGAGACGCTTGGTCAGCGAAGTGCGTGTTACACTAGAGACGTGTGGGCAGCGAACTGTGTGTTACACTAGAGACGTGTGTGCAGCGAAGTGGATGTTACACTAGAGACGTGTGGGCAGCGAAGTCGGTGTTACACTAGAGACGTATGGGCAGCGACGTGGGTGCTACACTAGAGACGTGTGGGCAGTGAAGTAGGTCTTACATCAGAGACGTGTGGGCAGCGAAGTGGGTGCTACACTAGAGACGTGTGGGCAGCGAAGTGGGTCTTACACTAGAGACGTGTGGGCAGCGAAGTGGGTGTTACAATAGATACGCGTTGGCAGCGAAGTTTGTGTTACACTAGAGACGTTTGGGCATCGAAGTGGATGTTACACTAGAGACGTGTGGGCAGCGAAGTGGGTGTTACACTAGAGACGTGTGGGCAGCGAAGTGGGTGTTACACTAGAGACGTGTGGGCAGCGAAGTGGGTGTTACACTAGAGACGCTTGGGCAGCGAAGTGGGTGTTACACTAGAAACGTGTGGACAGCGAAGTGGGTGTTACACTAGAGACGTGTGGGCAGCGAAGTGGATGTTACACTAGAGACGTGTGGGCAGCGATGTGGGTGTTACACTAGAGACGTGTGGGCAGCGATGTGGGTGTTACACTAGAGACGTGTGGGCAGCGAAGTGGGTGTTACACGGGAGACGTGTGGGCAGCGAAGTGGGTGTTACACCAGAGACATGTTGGTAGTAATGTGTTTACACACTAGGGTCGTGTCGGAACCCACAAGAAGAGAACCACTGACCACAATGGAAGAGAATGGGGCCTCGTCATGTACACTTTAGTGTTTGCAATAGAAAATCACATTTGAACCGAACTTTGAGGTGGAGATGGCACCTCATCTAACTTAAGAGAAAAAGTGCATTTTGGTAAATTTACCACTGCGGTTGCATTCACCTTTCTATTAACAATCTCTCAAGTTGCAGCATCCCCGCCCCCCTCCCCACACACACACCCCCCTACCCACCCGCAGTAGCAGCCCCTCAAATTAGATTCACTTCTCTATTAGTAGCTTGTATAGCTGCAACCACCTCTCTATCAGCAACCACTCTAGTAGCAGCCACCTCTCTATCAGCAACCACTCTAGCTGCAACCACCTCTCTATCAGCAACCACTTTAGTAGCAACCACCTCTCTATCAGCAGCCACTCTAGTAGCAACCACCTCTCTATCAGTAACCACTCTAGTAGCAACCACCTCTCTATCAGCAGCTTGTATAGCTGCAACCACCTCTCTATCAGCAACCATTCTAGTAGCAGCCACCTCTCTATCAGCAACCACTCTAGCTGCAACCACCTCTCTATCAGCAACCACTCTAGTAGCAACCACCTCTCTATCAGCAGCCACTCTAGCTGCAACCACCTCTCTATCAGCAACCACTCTAGTAGCAACCACCTCTCTATCAGCAACCACTCTAGCTGCAACCACCTCTCTATCAGCAACCACTCTAGTAGCAACCACCTCTCTATCAGCAGCCACTCTAGCTGCAGTCAACTCTCTATCAGCAACCACTCTAGTAGCAACCACCTCTCTATCAGCAACCACTCTAGCTGCAACCACCTCTCTATCAGCAACCACTCTAGTAGCAACCACCTCTCTATCAGCAACCACTCTAGTAGCAACCACCTCTCTATCAGCAACCACTCTAGTAGCAACCATCTCTCTATCAGCAACCACTCTAACTGCAACCACCTTTCTATCAGCAATCACTCTAGCTGCAACCACCTCTCTATCATCAACCACTCTAGCTGCAACCACCTCTCTATCAGCAACCACTCTAGTAGCAACCACCTCTCTATCAGCAACCACTCTAGCTGCAGCCACCTCCCAACCAAATTCCAGTAATTTATTTACTTCTCCCACATATTTTATTCTTCCTGTTTTTAATTTGTTTTCCTTTCCGTCGTTTTACCCCCTTCCTAGTGTGCTCCTCTCTACATCACACCCCATGTAGCTGTTGTCGTTGTTCAGGTTTATCGCCGACATCTGTGGTAAGCAGTAAACCTGTGGCATTTTCTAAAATAACCAATAACATATTTTGATGTTTTCAAAATCGGTCACCAAAACAAAAAGAAACAACAAAAATTAAAATAAAAAAGTTTATCGATGTTTTGAATATCAGTAGAAATTTTGAACGTACAAAACGGTGTTTTTGTTTCTTTTAAATAAAGGGAAGACGAGGTCGCTATCGCTGAGAGGTAAGGCGATCGTCTCTCAAAGAACGAAAACTAAAAAGGAAGGTTGTAACTTCCACTTTCAAGCGTCCTCTGGTCTCATATGATAAAGTGGTGAGGTCTGCATTAAGTCTTATCGGGGACGGGCGATAAACTTGGAGATCTTGTGTACACGTTCGTGAAAGAAACCGTGGCAGTTGGACATAGGAAAGGGCTATCAGCCACTGTTTGTACAAAATTATATAGGTGACGTCATTACTACCAATATTGGCCTGCATGAAGACCAAATATAGGTGACCTCTCTATCATGCCGACCAATCAATCACCTTTATGGCTGCACACTCGATTACGTATATAAAAATGCATTTACATTCCCATTGAAATAGGAGGAGCAATCAATAAGAAAGATAAATACAAAGTATACTTTATTTGTAAATAGTACAGATCTAAGATACAGAATACAAAGGCGAAAATATGTTATATATCAAGGAATTTTATAAACATATTGACTCAGATTTTCTATCACACAATTTTGCTATGAAATTAGACGTATTGATTGAGACATTTTTAGGTGGTTTTGGTTTTTTCCCCCCATCTCCAACCAACAATCTTTGTCACTAAACGTTTTCAAAACACACGCCTCGCTGTAGTGTGACGTCATCATTATATTGTTCCTTTACAACAAATGTATTTGCTAATTAACAAAAATATTGAGAAAAATTTAAAAAACTATTAAAAAAACTGTCATTCGACATTGTTTCCATTGCTGGGGTAGACGAGAGGTTTTGATGCCTGAGAACTACAGACCGCTTCGCCACTGCTGTCGCCACGTCGTGTGCAGGCTACGTTTGTCTATTTTTTGACAGTCTACAAAAATGTACATTTTATAGATAACATGTTGACATATTGAGACTGATTCTACAAAAATGTAAGTTTTTTTTAGAAAATATGTTAAAATATTGAAACTGAATCTACATAAATGTAACTTTTATAGAAAATAAGTTAAAGTATTGAGACTAAATCTACAAAAATGTAAGTTTTATAGAAAATATGTTAATCCTGAGGTGGATGCCTTGATCAATAGGTTTCGTCTGACTCTCACTTTGGGTTTGGACCTTGATCACCTCACCCTCATGTGAGGTGGGGGCCTTGATCAATAGGTTTCGTCTGATCCTCACTTTAGGTTTGGACCTTGATCACCTCACCCTCATGTGATGCGGGGGTCATGATCAATATGTTCACCTCACTGACATCAGTCTTCGTTCTTGTACACATTCATTAGAGCGGGTATTCGTATAGCTGGTGCTCGTATAGCAGGTGTTTGTATAGCTGGTATTCGTATAGCTGGTGTTCATATCGCTGGTGTTCGTATAGCTGGTGTTCGTATCGCTGGTGATGTATAGCTGGTGTTCGTATCGCTGGTGTTTATATAGCTGGTGTTCGTAGCTGGTGTTCGTATAGCTGGTTTTCATATCTCTGGTGTTTGTATAGCTGGTGTTCGTATCGCTGGTGATGTATAGCTGGTGTTCGTATAGCTGGTGTTCATATAGCTGGTGTTCGTTTCGCTGGTGTTTGTATTGCTGGTGTTCGTATCGCTGGTGTTTGTATAGCTGGTGTTCGTATCGCTGGTGTTTGTATAGAGGGTGTTCGTATAGTTGGTGTTCGTATAGACAGTTTTCGTATAGCTGGTGATCGTATATTTGGTGTTCGTATAGCAGGTGTTCATATAGAGGGTGTTTGTATAGTTGGTGTTCGCATAGAGGATGTTCGTATCGCTAGTGTTCGTATAGAGGGTGTTCGTATTGTTGTTGTTCGTATAGAGGGTATTCATATAGCTAGTGTTCATACAGTTGATGTTTGTATAGTTGGTGTTCGTACAGCTGGTGTTCGTATAGTTGGTGTTCGTATAGAGGGTGTTCGTATAGTTGGTATTCGTATAGAGGATGTTTGTATATCTGGTGTTTGTATATAGTGTGTTCATATAGCTAGTGTTCATACAGTTGATGTTTGTATAGTTGGTGTTCGTACAGCTGGTGTTCGTATAGTTGGTGTTCGTATAGAGGGTGTTCGTATAGTTGGTATTCGTATAGAGGGTGTTTGTATATCTGGTCTTCGTATAGAGGGTGTTCATATAGTTGGTGTTCGTATAGAGGGTGTTCGTATTGCTGGTATTTATATAGAGGGTGATCGTATAGTTGGTGTTTGTATAGAGGGTGTTCGTATAGAGGGTGTTCATATAGTTGGTGTTCGTGTAGAGGGTGTTTGTATATCTGGTGTTCGTATAGAGGGTGATCGTATAGTTGGTGTTCATATAGAGGGTATTTATATAGTTGGTGTTTGTATAGTTGGTGTTCGTATAGATGGTGTTAGTATCGTTGGTGTTGGTATAGTTGGTGTTCGTATAGTTGGTGTTCGTATAGTTGGTGGTCGTATAGGTGGTGTTGTATAGGTAGTGTTTGTATAGTTGGTATTTGTATAGTTGGTGTTTGTATAGCTCTTATTCGAATAACGGGTATTCGTATAGAGCAGTGGTATTTAAATATTTTTTATCTAATCCTCATTCATCTTTATAGAGAAGACTATTCCCTTCTTCCCAAGATAGTCTAACTCAAACGGTGTATTCCATATTTGTCTCGCGTTGATGCTTCGCCAGAGTCGTCCTTAGAACTTCTTGTGAGGAAAAATTTCTTAGTTGATAACATGAAGCACTTTCTGCTCTTTAAATAATAACAACATTTGCAAATGAAAACACTGCTGGATGTTCAAGAATCGATTTGAATCAGTGATTATTGTAGCAGGGTAGGCTTACTTAATTAGTTCTCTAATGACTTACAACACAGGTTGTAGGAGGTTACACTTCAATAACAGAAAACACTAAAACTATCGTTAGTCATTAAGACAAAATAGTATAATTAATTTGCATGAATAATTCGTACACAATCAGCAAAAGAAAAGATATACTAACTAAATAATTCGTATACTAAATTAACACAATGGATTCAAGCAATAGCTGTTGATGCTATCTCCGAACTAATATATATACACTCAGGTTCTTATTATCACATTTGAAGTAACAGAAATCAAACCCTTAATCTTCTTCTTCTTCATCGTACGCAGTCAGACAGTAACCATTATTTTTTCGAAAAAGCAGTCGTCATCCTGAGGCTGTCGACACTGCCATAGAGCTTGTCTTGTGTTGCCACTGGTGATGGCCACATCTGCTCTCTCTGATCCTCGTATGTCGGGCAGTTTTGCAGCAAATGCTCAGCGGTCATTTTGCCGGTACCACACGGGCATTCGTCGGTGCCACCTATCTTCAATTTGTTGAATAAGTAGCACCTGAGTCTATTGTGGCCAGTGCGAAGTCTGAAGACCACGACCTGCTCTCTTCTGTTCAACTGGTAATAGGCATCGTTTTTGGTGTAGCCAGTATGTTCGGTTTCCCATTTGGTCATGTATCTAGCTCTAATAAGCCGTTTTGACTTTTCGTATGTCATACTAGTATCAGGTTGTGGTAGTTTTGCACCTTCTTTTGCCAGTCTGTCTGCCTCCTCGTTGCCTTGGATGTTGCAGTGAGATGGAACCCACTGCACCACTACTCTTTTTGGTGCGGCCTGCTGGCATAGTTGACAGAGTACTGCTCTTAATTCATTAAGTTCAGTATTTTTCTGGCTTTTCAGTGCTGTGACTACGGCCAGTGCATCTGTAAGCAGGACTATGTGGCTTTCATTCCTTTTACCTGTCACCATTTCTTCCACTGCCACCCTCAGTGCCTCTGCCTCCGCTCTGAAATTGCTTGTGTATTTTCCAGTAGCGAATGACAGTGTTATTTTTCTGCTATTTGGTAGGTTCAGGAATGCTCCTGCCCCTCCGTTCTGTGTTGTATTCTTTACGGAACCGTCGGTGTATGCATGGGTCCAGTCCATGCTTGGGTAGTTTTCCTTAATGAAACTCAAGGTAGTATCTCTTCTTTCTTTTTCAGAGTGGCAGTTTTTGTTTCTAATACCTGGTATATTTTCTACCACCTCTGGAAATATATGCTGCTTCCAGGTAGGTTTTCGTACAGTAGGGATGGGCTTTGGTGTGGTTAGTGCGTTCATAGGGTCTTCGTGCATCTTTGCTTTGGCTATTTCTGCAAAGTTTCTTCGCTTTAGCTTCCCATTTCCAAAATTGTTTAGTCTCTGGTGCATTGGGTGGTCAGTCAGTCTTCTGAGTTTCTCTGATTGCAGCTGGGCTCTGCAGTCTCTTCTGTCAGCCATGGATTGCAGTTTTGTAATCTTTTCAAGTTCTACAATTGGCGTTGACTTCATGCCTTCTGTTATAACTCTCATGGCTTGGTTTTGGAGTTTGCTAACTTTATCGAAGTTCGCCTTTGCTGCTGTTGTCCATGCCGCAATGCCATACTCGAGAACTGGTCTCACTCTTCCAGTGTACAGTTTCTTTAGTATGCTTTCGTTTGCTCCCCAGCTTGTGCCAGCAAGTTTCCTCATGATTGCCATTCTTTCTCTGGCTCTCATTCGGTTTCTCTCGATCTGACTTTTCCATGTCATGCGCCGATCAAATGTGACTCCCAGATAGTTTGGGTTGTCGTTCGGCTGAAGGTATTTGCCGTTTAGACTTAATTTGGTGTTTTGGGCAAACCCTTAATCTAATACTATCTTGTTAGAACTTAATTGTTCTAGCTGACTCGATATCCTCTGCCATTCCTCCGTCGGTCGTCTAGGTGGGGATGAATCTGCCGACCTCTGTTAGAGTTGACTGTTTTATGCTGTCGAACGTACAGACATGGGTTATCAATGATCGGGATTTGATCCCTGGATTCTAAAAGAACTCTTTGTGCAACTAGTTTCACGAGTTAGAGACTTCAACCGTAGAAGGACCACCATTCCCCCAACAGCCACCAATGCAATGGTTCTGAAGAACAGTCGGACTGCCTTCTTGATCAATCTCAATTTGTACCCAGACAAATATCCACACTCGCATGAGATCACATGTCTTTCTCTAATTGCTTGCAGTGTGTCCACCATTCGCACCGTTGACCGTGAATGCAAGGCTCTAGGTATATGATGGGATAACCAGTCCGTAAACTCTCTCTCTGCTAATCTGCTAAATAATTTTTCCCGGTGTTTGCCTCATTAGTTTATTCTGGCGGAGGCGCGCCTATTCCACCCAGACCGTAGGCAATTGGGCGATATTAAGACGCATAAACCAGTGCTTGGATGCATGTGTGCGTCTGTATGTGCCTATGCTACTACATTATCTTTTATAGTCAATTTTCTGAGGTCTAGAAACAAACATGACTGTTGGCTGGTTAACAAGTCATCTAATTTGGTCTCACCCCCTCCCCCATCTAGTATCTTATTGGCTGCAATATCCACAAGTCACTATCATTATAAATGTGATAGCCTGACGTGCGGACCTTTGTTGTCCCACCTCATCTAGTATCTTATTGGCTGCAATATCCACAAGTCACTATCATTATAAATGTGATAGCCTGACGTGCGGACCTTTGTTGTCCCACCTCATCTAGTATCTTATTGGCTGCAATATCCACAAGTCACTATCATTATAAATGTGATAGCCTGACGTGCGGACCTTTGTTGTCCCACATCATCTAGTATCTTATTGGCTGCAATATCCACAAGTCACTATCATTATAAATGTGATAGCCTGACGTGCGGACCTTTGTTGTCCCACCCCCCCCCCCCCATTACTGGTACCCCCATTCTAGACAAGATTTCCTCCTATAGTGAATATTATCCTCTCACTTCCTTGCTGGTGACATCAGCGTTACCTGACCTTTGATTGACCTGGGCTCACCAACCAACATTCAGGCAACTTTTTATTGCCAGAGAATACATTCGCCAGGCTCTACTTCTACTGCCACAGGCACCCATGCTCTACAGGTAACTATCTCTACAGTTACACAATCAATAAACTTTATTGAATGTCGCAGATTAAATAAAAAACAAGCTACAAGTTTGCAGAATGTACATACTCTGCATGACGTCACACTCTGCTGAATAGTGTACGAAAATCCCCTCTGAAACATTACCATTGTTCACTCGATGAGAATTATTGGAATAGGGGATGACTCCTTTAATACTGACTTGAGCTCTTGTAAGTTGGATAAGATAACTGTGCGTCGATCCGTTTATATTGGTAACATAATAATATTTCTAATTCTTCCTAAAATAATTATATATATATATATATATATATATATATATATATATACATGTGTGTGTATATCTGTTTGCGTGTGTGCGGGCGTGTGTATGCGTGGGTGGGCGCGTGTATCTCGTATAGATTAATTGATTGCCGCCATTTATATTAGTCCAGATGCGTAAGTACAGCTGTCGACTGCATTAATGAGGTAAAATGTTGTAGTGTATGTATGGTACACCGCAACGCTTGGGTGAACTAGCGTAATATCCAGCCAGGTATGAACACGCACACACAAATAGGTACTCATTGGTAGCGCGTGTGTGTGAGAGTGTGAATACATTCAAATATGTTTATCATCATCTCATTAGAAGAGATGGGAGTCGTTATCTTTATTGTTGTGATCTTAGTTATCGATTTCCTCTTCAATCTCTAACACTTGTCCCAAACGATGCATGCGTCAAATAATACAGCTCGTTCCTTGTAAGAAGTATAGAATAAAGCAACGTGTATCTTATTGCTGTGGTATTTTCCGTTGTTATTTTTCTTATGTTATGAATTTGCAACCTCCAAACACAACACTATCTAGTCACTTTGTACGGTCTGTTTGATGAGGACACGGAAATAGATGAAGCAGCAATCCACAGACTGCAAAGGAGGGTTGAGCTGAGTGAGGCTCATGACAGGAGAGAACAGGAGATTGTACAGCCAAAGAGATACAGGGGCCATCAGCATCTAGACCCTGTACCGTTTGCTGAGGGGGACAGAGCACCTATTGGTATGTCAGGAGTGCAGTGACGCCAATTTATAGAAACATAAACTAATCTTTGCACACCAGGATGCACACAGTCATCCACTACCGTTATCATTTCTAACAGTGCCACAGTTATAGAGTCACACACACGCACGCATGATGCGCACGCACGCACACACGCATGAACATACACACCACACACACCACACACACACAGACGGTCACCCGTTACCACTTCTAACACTACCACTGTTTCAGAGACACACCACACACACACACAGACGGTCACCCGTTACCACCTCTAACACTACCACTGTTGCAGAGACACAACACACACACACACAGACGGTCACCCGTTACCACCTCTAACACTACCACTGTTGCAGAGACACACCACACACACACACAGACGGTCACCCGTTACCACTTCTAACACTACCACTGTTGCAGAGACACACCACACACACACACACACACACGGTCACCCGTTACCACTTCTAACTCTACCAGTGTTGCAGAGACACCACACACACACACACACACACACGGTCACCCGTTACCACTTCTAACACTACCAGTGTTGCAGAGACACCACACACACACACACACACACACGGTCACCCGTTACCACTTCTAACACTACCACTGTTGCAGAGACACACCACACACACACACACACACACGGTCACCCGTTACCACTTCTAACACTACCACTGTTGCAGAGACACCACACACACACACACACGGTCACCCGTTACCACTTCTAACACTACCACTGTTGCAGAGACACACACCACACACACACCCGTTACCACTTCTAACACTACCACTGTTGCAGAGACACACACCACACACACCCGTTACCACTTCTAACACTACCACTGTTGCAGAGACACACACCACACACACACACCCGTTACCACTTTTAACAGTACCACTGTTGCAGAGACACCACACACACACACACACACACCCGTTACCACTTCTAACACTACCACTGTTGCAGAGACACACAGCACGCAGGGTCACCCGTTTCCGCTATCGTTTCTAACAGCATCACTATTACAGAGACACATACACTACAATATCCGAGAAATATTGTTACATCTGTAGACAAAGAAGACTTACCTAGTGTTTGGGCTGTGTTTGGAACTGGCAATATCATCATGCTAAAGATCTGGCACAGGCTTCCTGCAAGGTGCTGTGCTTCAATTGTAATGACAAAACGACATCAATTTCAACAGTTGTGTACCACTTTCCTTTTATGTTAGACGAATCAAAAAATGCGTCATTGATAATGTCGATAAGAATAACAGCAGGCTGGCCTATTTTGCAAATTGCTTCAACACACCAGTCTATGATGTGCATGATCTCTTACTATTCTCAAAGTGAAGGTGGCGTAGTAACAGTTTCAGGGGCCTATTGCACAACTTTAGAGGAGTTCTTCTTCTTCTTAGTTCTTAGTCGATTTGTATTTCTACAAGGGCAAATGCCCATGTGCAGGTCCCAGCTCTGGTATGAGCTGGATATAGCCGGGAGAATGATATCCTGCGCAGGGGGCCAGGCTTGAGCATCTTAATACTCCGTTAGGTGGTTAACCGATGTGCAAGTTCATCTTAATAGACTCAAACACTAGAGCAAAGTAGACCCACAGCCTGTTATGCGCCATCTATGGTGTTCTAAACAAACCATCTAACCATTGTCGGTGTTATGCCATGTCATACAGTTAGTTGCCTCTTACGACATGCTCTCTGTGAGGCAGTGGTGCTATGCGTGTCCTTGTCATCCACAAAGACCCCGGTAGACCACTCGGATCGCTAGATCCTGTTCAGATTATAATTCACGACTCCTTCACCAGGTGATATCAAGGAATTTATTCTGTGGAATTCATGGGCTTTCGTTCAGCTATCCTGTTAGGCTGCATCTTGCTGCGGCAGTGCCTCGCTTAAACCCTGAGAAAACAGTCCAGGATGGTGTTGAACGTTCCGCTTGACTGCACCACATAATTCAGCGCAGGTTTTCACTACTCAAGGGCCTTCCTGCTTGGACTGAAGCCGACTTCCTCCCACCCTCTCTTCCAGAGGTTACACAAGAGTCACACGGACTCGAAGATGGCCACAATTCAAAATGCGAAGAAAAAGGAGTACTTAAGAGGAGTATTTCTATTAAAGAACAATAAAAAACTGTTATAAATATACGCAAGCATCTTTTAAAAATGCATTACTTACTTATGTAATTATTAACATTATACGAGGGACGTTCAAGTCAAAATGTGAATTTTTTTTGTAAGAAACATTTTTTTTCAAGTAATAAAAATGCCATTTATTTACCATGTAACGTCCTACAACATTTATGCACTTATCCCAGCGTTTAAGTAATGCTTGAAAACCTTCAGGGTTGAACAATTTGTAGGTATGTCTGAACCAATCCAGGGCAACCTGTTTCACTTCGTCATCAGTTGTGAAATGCTGACCTCTCATTAATTCTTGTAGGGGTCCAAACAGGTGGAAATCGCTGGGAGCGACGTCTGGGCTGTAGATGGATGTGGCAATACCTCCCAGCCGAAATCCTGCAGATGGCACATAGTGCAGTGAGCCGTATGTGGTCATGCGTTATCTTGCAGGAACATGACGCCCTTTGTGATCAATCCCAACGTACACTAAGCTTCCGGAATATGCAAATGTTCATGAATAATATTGTTCCCCGTACCCAGACAAAGACTTGCCTCCTGTGCAATTTTGTGACAGCTTATGCGTCGATTTTCCAGGATAAGGCATTTCACAATCTGCATATTCACTGGGATGGGTTGAGAGCCACCAAAGCCAGGAACATCACTCACGGATTCAAATGTTATACTGCGGCTGAGTGTATGATCACCGTATTGTGATTACAATCTTCTTGAAATTTGTGCAGCCTTCTTTCACACGAAATTTATTTCATCACAATACACTGTTCCATGCAAGCACTTACAGTGTTGTCCTCCATTTTTATTTATCTGTCACATGACTGGCTCATGGTAAGTGGGCCACCTAGCAGTAATAGGACACACGTGTCCTTGATAGTAGTTCAAGCACGCTATAACCAATAAGGTAGAAATATAACAAAAAGTCCACGATTGATTTGAACGCCCCTCGTTTAAAACATGCACTAGTTTCACATTAGAATACCGGCAGATCCTAAAATATGTCTCACCCATACAGGTGCTAATTACGCCAGTAACAGTGAGTGTATTAATAGTGTCATAGTGTCGCCATGTATGCGTGAGTGTGTCATGTAATTCGCCATTATCTCCTCCTTCGACTTGTTCGCCATGCTTTTTCTTGTTATGTGTTCACGTGAAGCCCAGTTCTCTGGTTAAATGCGGTAGTGGAGAGTTCTTCAGGCATTCCAAACAGCTTTGTGTGGATATTTGTCACCGTGGGCCAGTGCTCAGTACGCAATTGGATAAGCATATAACAGCCTTGCAGGATATGTTCGGGTGTCTATGCTGCCAGCCCACACATACACATTGGCGATGGAGCTAATTTTATCCTGTGCAAATGTCTATTTAATCTGTTGCAATGGCATCCTAAAAGTATCTCCATTGTCGGAATCACAGGGCATGCACACATGTACAGGAACCACGTGATGTTATGTAAGAAAGGCCAACTCTATATTCGTTCCAATATGATCACGAAATAGCGATGCTATTTAGAGTCAAGCATTGTTAATAAATGTAATGTTCGTAGATTCTACACTTTTGAGAGAGAGAGAGAGAGAGAGAGAGAGAGAGATGGAAAGAAAGAAAGAAAGAGAGAGAGAGTAAAAAAAAGTAAAGTATCCCATAGCATCACTTCCGTAGGGATGTGACGTGTTAGCGATCTTAAATTTCAAAGGCTCGGCTATATGAGAGCAATCTCTTCTACCCCACCGCCTTTACTTCCTGGTACCAATTTAAGGCTGGGTCGAGGCGGGAGGCATTGTGGTCTGAAAAAAACATTTCCGCCTCAACTGAGGAATGAGCCTAAGACCGCTCAGATGCGAAGCTAGAGCGGTATCTTTTCCCTTTGTGGCTGCCCCTTGAGCTAGCCGTCTATGACCCCAGTTGATGGCAGTCTCAGACAACATGCTGGACAGGATACAGTGGCGATGTGTTTCAACCAGGTGTTGTACGGATGGCCACATGGTCAACTTCTTGAAAAGTGGATCGTCTTGTTGGTCTTGATTTTCACCACGAACCAATGAAAACGCTGGCAGGCTCAGGCATTTTGAGAACGGTGGGTCACATGATCGAGGAAAGAAAGGTGGCGTCAATTAAGGATTGAAGAAAGACTCAAGTCGTGTCCGTCGTGATGCAAAAAGAAGAATGAATAGAGGCACAGCTTAGTTTTCAGAAAGATTCTCTTCTGGATTCACTCTCTACGGGAATTCATGAGTGGCGTTACAAGCTCGATGACCACGAGTTAACCAGTATCAATGGGGAGGAAGACTAAGATCTGGTCAGACAAAATGTACTGATCAGACATGTTAGTATGGTCAGACAAAATGTACTGATCAGACATGTTGGTATGGTTAGACAAAATGTACTGATCAGACATGTTAGTATGGTCAGACAAAATGTATTGATCAGACATGTTAGTATGGTCAGACAAAATGTACTGATCAGACATGTTAGTATGGTCAGACAAAATGTACTGATCAGACATGTTAGTATGGTCAGACAAAATGTACTGATCAGACATGTTAGTATGGTCAGACAAAATGTACTGATCAGACATGTTAGTATGGTCAGACAAAATGTACTGATCAGACATGTTAGTATGGTCAGACAAAATGTACTGATCAGACATGTTAGTATGGTCAGACAAAATGTACTGATCAGACATGTTAGTATAGTCAGGCATAATATATTGAACAAGACCTTCACCTTGACTTCCCCGCAGTCCTCCCTGGAAACGGGCTCTTTTCATGGCAGCCTGGTTAACACGGTGAGGGCTCAACGTGGCCACTGTAGTAGTGAGCGATACGCAGATGAAGCTAATCATTGCACAACCGCCTAGAGGACCCCGGTCGACCGTCATCAGCACGATCGGGATATGAGGTAAGCTACGACAACCAGCCACCTAACAAAAGAGTAATATTACTGATTGTGGGCATTAAATAACAACATAACAACAAGAACACAACACCAACACAACAACAACAACAACAACAACAACAACATGTATAAGTAAGTCAGGTATCCATTTACCATGGATCGACTGGAGAGTCAGTAGAGGAAGTTGTCGAGAACACTAAATACTCTACAAATATGCTAATTAGACAATTTGAAGTGCCATCATTCTTGATTGTCTCAAGTTTGCGTGTATCGATAACAACTCCCCATATAATCAAGATTATAACTCAACCGTTTTACTGCCTTGTTCATTTAAACAAGAAACGACTGCTATGCTGTTTTCACATTGGCGTGAATATCGATCACTACAACTCATACAATCATGGTTTCCAGTTACCATCGCCACCGTCTCTGTTGTTTGTTAGTTAGGTTTTTGACCTACTTTTGATGATTCACACACTTATGAAGTACAGATCGCAATCTATTGAAGATACATGCTTTCTGACTTACGGAGAAACCTCTTTGAAACGTCACATTCCAAGGCTAACTAAATGACGGAATTTTCCTGTGTCAACTATCAGTGCGACTATAATAGCGTGTTAAGGAAACAAAGATGAATTTGCAGTTTGTTTTTGGGCAGGATTCTATGAAAGGACCACTTTCAACGGTTATCTGTTGTGTTTTGTACTGAGAATTTGTTTTATTTCTTTTTGGTGAGCATGAATTGATTATAAACCTTGGCACAATATGAGTTTCGTTATTTAGTCCGCGATGGAATGTGAGGTTTCAGGCTTTTTTACCGCTCAGTCAGACGGCCTATCTAAAAGTACTACCGAGTTTTTTCGGTTATATCAAGGCGTATAGACAATCTTGATCGTGCAACAGTCGGCCTGCTAAAATATGGTCTAAACCTCATTAACTGTCTGTTTCAATTAAATAAAAGTTTTGCTCTCACTTTATTTACTGTCTGTTTCTGCTAAATAAAAGTTGGCTCTCACTCCATTTACTGTGTTTCTCCTATACATCACACGATTAATTGACTCATAATTACTGCCAAGACTATCATCATTATCGGGTATCATGTTTCTATACAGATTACCTTCATAAGAAAACGGCCGTCATAAGAATACGGCCATTATAAGAATACGGCCATCATAAGAATACAGTCTCAAAATTGACTTACATTGTTATCATTTGATTACGGGAATTAGACTTAACATCAATTGCAATCATTCGATAATGGGCATACCATTTGACTAAGATTGTTATCCTGCAATTACTGGTATAAAACTTGACTTAGATTGTCATGCTAATGATTACTGGTATAAAACTTGAAATTATCACCCTACAATTACGGATTTAAAACTTGACTTAGATTGCAACCCTACAATTACGGGTATAAAACTTGACATAGATTGTCACCCTACAATTACGGGTATAAAACTTGACTTAGATTGTTACCATACAATTACATGTATACAACTTAACTTAACTTAGATTGGTATCCTACAATTACGGTTTTAAAACTTGAATTAGATTTTCACCCTATAATTATGGGTAAATACCTTGATTAGATTGTTATCCTACAATTCTGGGTATACAACTTGACTTAGATTGTTATCCTACAATTATGGGTATACAACTTGACTTAGATTGTTATCCTACACTTATGGGTATACAACTTGACTTAGATTGTTATCTTACAATTATGGGTATACAACTTGACTTAGTTTGTTATCTTACAATTATGGATATACAACTTGACTTAGATTGTTATCCTACACTTATGGGTATAAAACTTGACTTATATTGTCACACTACAGTGTCAGTCGCGTCCGTTATGCATGTTAGGCTAATGACTAACTCTCAATTCACGTACCAAGTCCAAAAAATGATGACTACCATGTTTGTATGTGTGAAATACGTTTCATGTACATATTGGCTAAATGAAAATATATTCAATAGCCATATCAGATATCCATTGTACATTCTCTTATAGAATAACTTCACTGTATTCTCCAGAACTCTCCTGATGTTTACTGCTGTTCCATGACTTCCATCCATGACTGTATTGGCATTGTTTAACACTTAAGAGTTCTCTTGATTTTATTTCCATGTGTTGTGTCATCATCATCATCAAGATCATTATTTTGTTGTTCATCCACCCCGAGTGATGATGATCTTTTTTCTTTTCGCTCAACCAGTCTTTTTATTACTAGATGAACGAAAGAGAGACTGACTAGCGCGGTGAGTTTGATTTAAGTGAGGAAGGGTTGCGCAGTTCTTCGACCTCACTCTCTCGTCCGAGTCCAACTGAAACCAGTGGCAAGACAGGTAAGGAAGACTGGATATGGACTCGGGTGCAATAGATGACCACGGCTGGTCTAGAACGTCACCGTGTTTTGTGCAGTTTTGTGCGAAAAAAAACTCATGTCTGCCAAACTGGACACGAGCGTGATTCGAAATAGTGCGTTGGGATTGTAAAACTAATGCTTCACCCCTAGGCCGGCCACGCAGCCTACTCGCAGAAATATATCATGGCTAAAAGAACCCCGACTTTGATACTTATTTGCTGAAGAATGTGTTTGATACAATTGAAGCTGAGCCATCCCTGCTGAAATCCTTCATGAAATCTTACGAGTCATTTTCTTGGCTGAGATAAATACGCGAAAACACATTTTCAAGGGAATAATTTTTAAGACAGTTTCGCTTGTGCACAATATACGTTCAGTGTGTCATCGGTTTTATTTCAATTTGAAGGCACACTACCAACGCTTGTTTGGTTGAGCTTATTTAGGCATTCCTCAGCTTCTCTGGCGCTGTTACTGAGGACGACTATTTCATCAGCAAACCTTCATTGCGTGAGATTTCTTTATCTTCCCGATGTAGTTTTTTACAGACCTCCTCAACAGTTGTTGTACAAAATTGTAGTGAGATTGTATCACTGTTGAGCGCTTCGTATTATTGCTATGTTGATTGCCCGGTAAAATGTCTTAACATAGGCTGAACAGACTGCGTTTATATCTTCTTTCGGCTGAGCATACCTTCCTTCAACACTTTTATTTCTCCTGGCACTGACTCTTGCAGTTATTTTAATGCTTTCCATAGTCCATTGGATACCAGCACACTGCGACATTCCAGGCAACAAGAAGGCGGACAGACTTGCCAAGGAGGGATGAATGCGGTAGAAGAGTGATACAGAAATCAGATATAATGAGACTAAAGCATTCACCAGGACAACGTAGTGTACACAATGGAAAAAAGACCACCAAGGCCACATAGAAAACGATGCCTACCATCAACTTTCCAGGCAAGACCTGGTGATCATTCTCCGGCTACGCACAGGCCACAACAGACTGAGATGTCATCTGTACAACAAGTTCAAGATTGGTACTACGGACCTTTGTGCCTGCGGCACAGCCCTATGAAGGCAGAACATATTTTTCAGTCCTGTTCACTGTATACCGACAAAAGCAGTAGCATTTGGCAACATCCAGCGTCCTTCCACGAAAAGCTGAACGGATGTGTACATAGCCTTGAGTCGACTGCTGCCTTCGTTAGAGTAATAGAAGTCGAGGTCTGAAGACAAACGAGGAAGAAGATTTTAATGTTTTCAAACATTTCATAACCCACAAACACAAGGCACGGAGACATATGTACTTCTCTTGTCCTCTCCATTAACTGGTTGATTGATTAGGTGTTCGATTATTGAGTGGCCTTTCTTGAAACATACCTGCCAATATTGCATTTTGGTCACATATTTTTGTTAATCTTTCTGTGTAATCTGTTTAATAAGTTCTCAATCCTTTTTCCTCTAACTCATATTTCTCTTTTATCTTCAGCCTTTTGTTCATTTTCGGATCGTTCCTGTTTAACTTCGTGATCATTTCTCTTCATAGAGAAGATTGATATTATAATATTAGCGCACATACTAGTTTCATTTGAAATATATACGGACTTACCGAATGAATTATCCATTGCAAATACTGTCATTTATGGCCAGTATATATTTCTTAGAACAGTAAGATCTATTCTGTTTACGCATAAGACATTCTAAAAGAGTATGATACTGATCTTGATGAAGCTCAAAGTACCATTCATAGTATATGCTGTGTGTACGCACGTGTGTTCGTGTGCGCGCAGGCGTATGTTTGTGTAAATACGTTAAAATATATAACATTTGTATGTAAAAATATATAGTTAGTTTAGTTCAATTTAGACGAAGAATCAACGTCATTGCACACGGTTTAACCTATAAGTGCTCTGTTCGTCTCCAATTTTTTGAATTTTTTTGAGAATCTCATCACAATGCACGAGCTCCGTAGCACCGGCGAAGATCCCGCAATATATTGGCTAGATTTTAAACATAGTTTTGAATTTTGCCCGGGAAGCGATTGTTAAGCTTACTCTTTTCGATTTTCAACTGCCGACGAATTTTTAACGTGCGCGACAATGCACACGGGCGTCCGATATCTACTACTCAATGATCCGGGGAAATATTAGCATGTCCATGGGAATAAATCCCGGTCTCTACCGTGATTTGACCCGCCACCTCCAGCACCTGAGGCCAGCATGTTTTCACGAGACCACCATGTACTGTATATTGCGTCCTCTTCTGATCTGACTGTGTTCATTAGATAAACCGAAGTATGTAAAGTGATAGCATGTGAAATATTAAGGTGTAAACGATGTGATATGTGAACAGGTAAGATTGCTGAGATGACACACTGCGGTCAAAGTAGGATTCATAACCGTTTCTGGAACTTTGGTCAGCGATGTCCTGCCAGCGACATGACAACTTATGAGATGTACCCACGGGGCATTAGAAACGTCCGATAAAGTTGCCCTAGAATGTTACACATCTCAAGCAAGGTATAGCCTTTTCACCTTGGCTACTTGACTGTTCAAATAGGAAGAAAGAAAACACTAGCTCTCACAAACACAGAACATCGTATCAAACAATACATAACACGACAGACCGCTCTCCACCTGCGTCATATTAATTCGCAATAAACATTTTCTGATTTGTAACACCTGGTGATAGTCTAGGAAAGTAGTCAGTCAGAAAATGAGCGCCTTCGCAGCAAGTTACATAACAAGCAATGAGCAAAATGATACTTCAAATATCGGTAGCACACACCATCATCACAACCAGGTTCTTGACTATGATAAGATGAACTGGTGGCAGAGACTCCAGCATCGCTACAACTGCTGCTTAATCGACTGGATAGTCCTCTGCTTCTGCTCCAAAGGTAGGACTATATGTCTCCTTGTTGTCTGACCTTTCTAGAACGTTTATATGTCAGTCTGTTCCTTCATGGTCTGGAAGGTGTTCAGGTATTGTACACTGAGCTTGCATTGTTCACATTTAAATTACAGTTGCTTGCCATACGACTTATTTGATGATAATATTACGAGGTATTATTATTATTACTATTATTATTATTATTATACTAGCTCGTACATAGCTCTAATCTCTCGCGTGCTCTCTCTCTCTGTCTGTCTGTCTGTCTCTCTCTCTTTCTCTCTTCTTTTACTAGGTGCCAGGTTTGCTTTAATAGGTAAAGATCCTGTTAACACGCTAGTGTGGCATATTGAGAATATTATGTTTGGCCCATACTTTTTTGACCAACGACACACTAGGGGTGATGTGGTTTACATCGCACTGACCAACGGCACACTAGGGGTGATGTGGCCGTCAAAATCACGCCTGCCGCCATTACTTTCCCAGATTAATCTGGTACCCAATTTGTGCAGCTGGGCCGACCCATAGGATCCGTTTTGCGAGCGAAAAAATCCGGCACAAACTGAGAACTCAACCCCAATCGCTTGGCTGGGAAGGTAGACCCATGTGTTATATAAGCTTTTGTTTATGCTGCATAAGAGCAAACATATGAAAACCTTTTGGAGAAACTATGTTATTCCTCCAGGGACAATATAATAAGTTCCTCCTTTATCTAACCATCGTGGTAGGATGAAACAGCAACATATGTGATGACGGAACAGAAGATAACGACAGAAGCCTGGATGAACAAGTACAAGACCTATTGGTATCAATTGATTCTTCTTTTTCTTCTTCTTCTTCTTCTTCTTCTTCTTCTTCTTCTTCTTCTTCTTCTCCTTCTTATTCTTTTTGTCTTCTTCTTATTCTACTTCTTCTTTGCTTTCGTCTTCTTTGTCTTTTTTTTCTTCTTGTTCTTCTTCAAAGTTCGTCCTGAAAGTTCGTTAGAACCGTGTGCAATAGTTTACAGCTGGGCTGCGATATATCGGCGCTACGGCCTGACACATTAGGTTTCTGCTGGATTTATGGTATCCCTATTCTTTTAACCAAAATACACTAGCGCAGCCTGTTTTCAGGGCCACATCTCATGAACGGAATATGTTCTTGGTCTACCAGGGCTTACTGAGCTTGATGCAAGCGGTTAGCTATCGAGCCTCATCAATATAGGACTAGGCGCTATAACAGATCTTACAGATAAAGCTAGTGACCAAGTCTAGGTAGCAATGAAATGGCAAATGCAGTTTTAGGTATGATTAAAATAAATATTCAGACTGTTCACGACCGGATAAAACACACCGAGAACAGTCTGTCACAGAACTCACGCTGATTTGGAACTTCCTATTCCCCTCATACACTTGCTGGATCGAAAGGCATGTATAGCACTACTGGACCTTCATTCGTCGATTAATTTCTATACGTTTCAGTTCTTGGCTACTCAGAAAACGGAAAACAGAACAATGCGTTCCTTTTGTGCACGTCGATTGCTGGGCGGCCATATTTTAACTGCAGTTATGACGTCATCGTGTGGGTCTGCAACGTGATGGCACGTGAAAAAAACTATTGACATTGAAAGCAAACCTATCAACAAATTCCAATGGAAAAGCATAGTTTGTTTTCACTTCTATCCCTCTCTCTCTCTCTCTCTCTCTCTTTCTCTCTCTCTCTCTCTCACACACACACACACACACACACACACACACACATGTATATATATGTATATGCATATATACACATTCAATATTTGGAAGAGGGGATGGGAGGGGATTAAAGGCGGGTCTGAGTATTTGAAAAGCTCTGTAAAGCGACCTCTTATGATCGACTTCATACACAACGTCGATATAATGCTGGGCTCTAAGCCGCCTCGATGTGATTTGCTATCCATTTGGGCCTTAAAATAAGGAAGCCTGGATAGTGTTGCGCTAGGCCTTGAGATACACATTTGTTGCTGCGTCGACAATCTGCAACTGCTTGGAAAAGGTTTTTTGAAAACTGAGCGATATTCCTTGTTTCTGACTGCAGATTTTGCTTAGGGTGTTGAAAGGTACATTCGCCGACGAATGAATCATTTTGCGCCTCCTCTTTAACAACGTACGTTTTGCAGAGGATACTCGATTTGTGGTGTTGGCTCGTGCTAGGCTTCTGACCACTTTTGTGATAGACTAAATCAAGTTTGCATATTCAGCATCAGTGGGGTGTCGCTGACTGATTTGTGTTACTTGCTAGCAGTGAGGGTGACGGGAATCAAAGGATCTATGAGTATCTCTGGACCCCTTCATGGATGTAGACGCTGGAAGTTAGCAAGTTTGAGGTCGAAGTAGAAACGGGCACGGAAGAAACCATGGTCTCTCCCGGTGCAGAAATAACCTTACATATTAAGATATGTAAAAATAATAATATCTACTCTTTTTTTCTGTTTCCTTTGCAAGACTTCTCTTTCTCTCTTTCTCTCTCACTCTCTCTCTCTCTCTCTCTCTCTCTCTCTCTCTTATTGTATCTTTTTTGTCCATATTTCTCTTTTTTTCTTCAATCTCTTTCGCTCGTTCTTACGCTGTCGACTTCTATCAACCCTATATGTGAACAAAATCATACATTTTCCCTCTTTCGTTTTATCTCTTTCGCTTCCTCTTTTCTCTCTCTCAAGCCACAACACACCCCCCTTTCTCTCTTGTACACTAGCAGATGTTACTGTTGTTGGATGCCCACAATGAGTAGGATTACTCTTTTTGCGCTCTGAAAAGGGCGACAATTGGCGGGTTGCAGTAGTTTTGTCCAAATCTCAAACGTGCTAATGAAGGTGGACAGAGATCCTCCAGACGGTTAGTACAAACCATCTTGGCTTCATCTACGTGTCGCTCACTGCCTCGGCGATCACCTCGATCTCACACCTCCAAAGACAGGCCGCCATGAGAACAGCCCATCTTCATGGAGATCTACATGATGGTGAGGTCGTGACTGGTATATTTGACCTGATCCAGATGAACATGTCCGATCAGTATGTTAGGCCTGACCAGACGTTACTCTAGTAATATTCATCCTCATTATCAAATTTGAAAGTGTAATCTCCCTCCCTACCATTTTGAATTTCTACCTAAACTCACTACAAACTGTCTTCTACTCGGTCTTTTTATACATTTTCTGCACCAGATTGCTGTGGCCGTGCTCCATCGATCAGTGTTTCGTCGCAACATGTGCCCTGCCATTTATGTTTTGCCTTGTCTGCAAAGATGACCATATCATTCACCAAGGACTATCTTTGTATGTTTTAATTACGGAGATTTTGGCTGCGGATAGTGATTTAGACCAAGCGTCTAGAGAGAGGCCCGAGTCACTCTCAGTTTATCCTCCAGTGATTTTGTGAGTTTCTATGTCTCTCCACCACAGAACGTCACATGGAGAACGGTGGAATTGAAGTGAGAAACGCTTAGGTTCTGGTCATGACAATAGCCCAGGACCGTGTTAATGGGCCAGAAGACTGTCCAAGCGTCTTGTTAGTTTAGGTTCCAGATTGTTCTGCATATTGAGTAGGCGTCCAATATAGATGTGATCGTCGACATCCTATAAGCTTTATCACGCCAAGGAAGACTGGATCACATTTGGCAAACAATTGCTCAACACTTTGGTTCTCATACTTTTGTGTTCAAGAACTAGATACGTTAGACTCTCAAACTTCCTTGTACAAGAAGGAGATACTATATTTACTCCGACTTCCATTTATAAGAACCAGATAAAATATGTTCTCCGACTTCCATGTCCAAGAACCAGATAAGATATGTACTCAGACTTCCGTGTACAAGAACCAGATAAGATATGTACTCAGACTTCTGTTCCCGAGAACCAGATAATTTAGGTACTCAGACTTCTGTTCCCAAGAACCAGATAAGATATGTACTCGGACTTCTGTTCCCAAGAACCAGATAAGATATGTACTCAAACTTCTGTTCTCAAGAACCAGATAAGATATGTACTCAAACTTCAGTTCTCAAGAACCAGATAAGATATGTACTCGGACTTCTGTTCCCAAGAACCAGATAAGATATGTACTCAAACTTCTGTTCTCAAGAACCAGATAAGATATGTATTCAAATTTATGTTCTCAAGAACCAGATAAGATATGTACTCAGACTTCTGTTCCCAAGAACCAGATAAGATAGGCACTCAGACTTCTGTTCCAAAGAACCAGATTATTTAGACACTCAAACTTCAGAGCATAAGCAACAGATATGTTTCAATTTGTTCTGGCCTAGGAAAGAAATGACATACACAAAATAAGCAGACACATTAAAAGAACACACAAAAAAACCCCCCAATAAGTCTCGGCAGTCTGTGACTGATACGAGAACCTGCATTGAAAATGAAAGGCTGTATGATATATCAAGGTAGAATCTACAGATTGACATTTGTCGAACGAGACCCACCTGTTGGAAGGTGGGAAGGTGTACCACCGGACGTGTTGGAGAGCTACACTAGAAGACGCGCGCACCGATGGAAGATGTAGAGGGGCGAGGGTGTTTCAGTGCTGCTCAAGACGTCAGACACATCTGCTGATCGCTGATTGGATGTAAAAAACCAATACGCTTGTCTTTGAAAGTTTTCTACTAGCCAAAGGAAATTACTATACACACCAGCAAACACCTACCTACACACACACACACACACACACACACCAGCACACACCTACTTACACACACACACACACACACACACACCAGCACACACCTAACTACACACACACACCAGCACACACCTACCTACACACACACAAAAGCACACACCTACCTACAAACACACACCCATCAGCACACACCTACCTACACACACACACACCAGCACACACCTACCTATACACACACATCAGCACACACCTACCTACACACACACACACACCAGCGCACACACCTACCTACACACACACCAGCACACACCTACTTACACACACACATACCAGCACACACCCACCTACACACACATACACTAGCACACCAACCTACACACACATCAGCATACACCTACCTACACACACACCAGCCCACACCTACCTACTCACAAACACACCAGCACACACCTACCTACACACACACCAGCACACACCTACCTACACACACATCAGCACACACCTACCTACACACACACACACATCAGCACACACCTACCTACACACACACCAGCACACACCTACCCACAAACACACACACACACACACCCGCACACACACACACCAGCACACACCTGCCTACACACATACACACCAGCACACATTTACCTACACGCACACACACCAGCATACACCTACCTACACACACACACATCAGCACACACTTACCTACACACACACATCAGCACACACCTACCTACACACACCATCACTCATCTACCTACACACACACATCAGCACACTCCTACATACACACCAGCACACATCTACCTACATACACACCAGCACACACCTATACACACACACACCAGCACACACCTACCTACACACAAAAACACATCAGCACACACCTACACACACACACCAGCACACACCTACCTACACACACACACACATCAGCACACACCTACCTACATACACACACACACCAGCACACACCTACCTACGGACACACACACACACACACACACAAGCACACACCTACATACACACACACCAACACCCCTACCTACACACACACACACCAGCACACACCTACCTGCACACACCAGCACACACCTGCTTACACACACCAGCACACACACAAGCACACACCTACCTACAGACACATACACCAGCATACACCTACCTACACACACACACCAGCACACCTACCTACACACACACCAGCACACACCTACTTAAAGACACACAAGCACACACCTACCTACAGACACATACACCAGCACACACCTACCTACACACACACCTACCTACACACACACACACTAGCACACACCTACCTACACACACACCAACCTACACACACACACACACACACACACACCAGAACACACCTATCTACACACACCAGCACACACCTACCTACACAAACACACACCAGCACACACCAGCTCACACCTACCTATACACACACACCAGCATACACCTACCTACACACACACACACACCAGCACACACCTATCTACACACACACACATGCACACACATACCTACACACACACACATCAGCACACACCTACCTACACACACACACACACCAGCACACCTACCTACACACACACCAGCATACACCTACCTACACACACACCAGCAGACACCTACCTACACGCACACACCTACCTACACACACCAGCACACACACACACACACTAGCACACACCTACCTACACACACACCAACCTACACACACACACCAGCACACACCTATCTACACACACACACACCAGCACACACCTTCCTACACACACACACACCAGCTCACACCTACCTACACACACACACCAGCATACACCTACCTACACACACACACACCAGCACACACCTATCTACACACACACCAGAACACCTTACCTACACACATACATCAGCACACACCTACCTACACACACTCACACTAGCACACACCTACCTACACACACACACACCAGCACACACCTACCTACACACAGCAGCACACACCTACCTACACACACACACACCAGCACATACCTACCTACACACATACACACCAGCACACACCTACCTACACACACCAGAACACACCTACCTACACACACCAGCACATACCTACCTACACACATACACACCAGCACACACCTACCTACACACACCAGCACACACCTACCTACACCACACACACACCAGCACACCTACCTACACACACACCAGCATACACATACCTACACACACATACCAGCAGACACCTACCTACACACACACACCAGCACACACCTACCTACACACACACCAGCACACACCTACCTACAGACACATACACCAACACACACCTACCTACACACACACCTACCTACACACACACACACACTAGCACACACCTACCTACACACACACACCAACCTATACACACACCAGCACACACCTATCTACACACACACACACCAGCACACACCTACCTACACAAACACACACCAGCACACACCTACCTACACACCCACACACCAGCTCACACCTACCTAAACACACACACACACCAGCATACACCTACCTACACACACACACACCAGCACACACCTATCTACACACACACACCAGCACACACCTACCTACACGCACATCAGCACACACCTACCTATACACACACCAGCACACACCTACCTACACACACACACACCAGCACACCTACCTACACACACACCAGCATACACCTACCTACACACACACCAGCAGACACCTACCTACACACACACCAGCACACATCTACCTACACACACACCAGCACACACCTACCTACAGACACATACACCAGCACACACCTACCTACACACACACCTACCTACACACACACACTAGCACACACCTACCTACACACACACACCAACCTACACACACACCAGCACACACCTATCTACACATACACACCAGCACACACCTACCTACACAAATTAACACCAGCACACACCTACCTACACACACATACACACACCAGCTCACACCTACCTACACACACACACCAGCATACACCTACCTACACACACACACACCAGCACACACCTATCTACACACACATACCAGCACACACCTACCTACACACACACATCAGCACACACCTACCTACACACACTCACACCAGCACACACCTACCTGCAAACACACACACCAGCCCATACCTACCTACACACATACAATAGCACACACCTACCTACACACACACAACAGCACACACCTACTTACACACACACCTACCTACACACACACCAGCACACACCTACCTACACACACCAGCACACACCTACCTACACACACATCAGCACACACCTACCTACACACACACACACCAGCACACACTTACCTACACACACACCAGCACACACCTACCTACACACACACACACCAGCACACACCTACCTACACACACACACATTAGCACACACCTACCTACACACACCAGCACACACCTACCTACACACACACACACTAGCACAGAACTTCCTACACACATACCCACCATGACATATACGCTCTCATCTCGTATCTATTTATCATTAAGTTCCACAACGCTTGGTGTTGCACACAGTAAAAGGGTTTCGTGCAATCTATAAAGCAACAGTGTGAGATGGCAATCATCAAACATGGTTATGACTTTCAATTTGAAGTGGCAATATCATATCACCATCAACCTCATCTCTCAGATATCTGCTGCATCTCAATATTCTCACATTACCAATACGAGTATTATGAATGTCAAGGCTCAGCAGTTATGCGCCCGTTTATTGCATGACCTTTTTTATTCAATACGTTTTGGATAGAGAAGAATGGGAAGTACAAAGTGGATAAGTTTGATTTCTGGTACAAGGGATAAAATGGAACTTATCACGGGTAGGGATGAAAGGGGAAGAGGGAGGGGGGGGGGGTGTGAGGAGTGTGACGTTTACAATAGTGATGAGAGAAATCCCAGATGTGAGTGTCACTGTATAAGTTAGAGAAACCGAAGGTGTGAGGGTGTTCTTCTAAAACAGTCCGCGTGGCTACCCTACAACAAGATGGAGGGTTGATCTGCAACACTCACTTGGATCGTCCTGGTACTTTAGGACTAAGGACAGACATAAATTAAAACAGCTTTTGGCTACCTGATATTAGGCAACCTTGCCTGATTGAATACCAGAATTCAAGTATTCAAGTAATTATTCGTCCATCGTCGGCGATGGGTAACACTAACATCATCACGTGTCATAATGCAGCCTTGAGTTTGTGTGTGCGATCATGACTGATCAAGCCAATTCGAACCCGGAAAAGTCTGTGACAAGACTGACAAACGTAATCAGCAGTTGTCTCTGACATTTTCTCTGCTCTTGACTTCCTGATTGCAGGTCTATCCTTGGCTGCTGGGATATAGAGACCCTCGCTTAGTTCAACGCCGTCTGTGACTGTGATCTGCCACGTTGATCGATTTTGATCCACGTTCTCCCAAGTGTTAATGTCTATTTGACAGCACTCAAGGGACTTCTTCTGACTGTCCTTGAAACGCTTTTTTGGACGTCCTTAAAATCGTTCCCCTTCACTCGCTACACACGAGCCTCTTTGAAAGCCTTTCGCTTTACATTCGGGCAAGGTGACCAGCCCATCTCAATTGGGATTTTTGCAAAAGTTCATGAATACGTTGCATGTTGGCTCTGGACAGCACCTCAGTATCTGTGATATGGTCCAGCGTATTTGCAGTATGCGTCTCAGACAGTTAATATGAAAATGATTTCCAGCCTACTCGAAACCAGCATAGACAAACCAACTCTTACACGCGTAGAGCAGAGTCGGGACAACGGCTGCACGGTAGATCAGCTTAGTCATTTTGCTGATTCCTCGACGCTCTCATACTGTTGAGCACATTCTGAGGTAGGCACATTTTACAACCGCTTGTAATTTCTGTCCCTTCAATGTAATATACTGGCTGTTTGTACGATGTGCCTGGTCCGGTTGATACATGGCCTCAGTTTTCTTTATTCTAATTGTCAAGCCAAAGTTGTCCCAAGAAAGCAGAGAACCGATCCGTACCTTCCTGCCTTTTCTGTTCTGAGCTTCTGCAAACAAGAGTTCTCATATCGTGTCGCGCTTCACCTTGGTCTTCGCCATCATTCTGCGGGTATTGAATAGACCACCTACAGTGGAATGCGGAGGGAGTCATTAAAAAAAAAGCTTTCCCTAACACATCACTTGCATGAAGGTAAGGTTGACGTGGCATGTATCCAAGAAATGCACCTCAACAACAACCACAAATTCTCAATCAGAGGATACCAGACCTTCCGTCTTGATAGAGAAGGTCACAAAGGAGGGGTTCTGATACTGACTGCATACCGAGTAGCGCGGTAGCGGTCAATCACACCGGACAAGCAGAAATTGTAGGAGTCGACATAATGACCCAAGAAAAGAAGATCCACATCTTCAACCTGTACGGCCCAACAAACAAAGACCTGTCACTCTCGAGTATGGTAGTCAAGGTCTCCAGATGCATAGTAGTTGGAGACTTCAACAGCAACTTGGAGAGATGGGGATAATGAAGTGGAAGACTGGGAGATAAACACAAATCTTTATCTTATCAATATGCCGGAGGATAGCCCTAGCTTCTATTCTAGAACATGGCATACCACCTCTACTCCAGATTTGGCCTTTTCCACGGTGGATATTCACCACAAAATAGACCGACAGGTGCTCAACCAATTGGCAGGTAGCGACCACAGGCCAATTAGGCTAGAAGTTGATATTGAAGTAGGCCCACAGGAAACAAAACCGCTCCCACGTTGGAACTATAAACGAGCCGACTTGGACAGATTTGCAATCCTGACAGATGGGCTGTGCGAAACCATCAACACGGAATAACAACATGAAACCCATGGTGGAAAGCCTAAGCAAAACAATAATGCAGGCAGCCATCGAAACCATCCCAAGAGGGGCAAGGAAAAACTGCCTTATTGGAATCATGAACTGCAGAAAGCTCAAGACGAAGTCTCAAATGCTATGAACATAGCAGAGAGAGAACAATCTATGGAGGCAAATATCGCCCTCAAAGCCACCACGGCGAAATACAAATACACTCTAAACCAAATAATAAGAGACAGCTGGAAAAACAAAACAGAAAGCCTCAATTTAGACAAAGACGGGAACAAACTATGGAAGTTAGTCAGAGCCATGAACGACGAAACTCCATCAAACAAACAAATTACCATCAAGCAGGGTGACAACATGCTCACTGTAAAAAAAGTTGCAAACGCTTTTATAGAACATTATGCCAGAGCAAACCACATTGATGTTCCTACAAACAGGCATACATTCATTAATGATGAAAAAGAGAGACACGACAACATCAAAATGGCACCAGAGGAGCACATGATGGCAAAACTAACAATGAATGAAATGGAAGAGGCCATGAGAACTTTAAAGAAAAAGAAATCGCCCGGAAAAGATGGGGTAACAAATGAAATGCTGATGGGGTTGGGCCAAACAGCAAAGATAAAGTTACTATCAGTCCTGAACCAAAGCTGGAAAAGGGGTATTGTACCGCAGGCATGGAAAGATGCTGTAATTATACCAGTACCAAAGAAAGAAAAAGATAGAACTGATCCAAATGGATACAGGCCTTTCAGTCTACTGAGCTGTATAGGAAAACTGATGGAGCGTATGATAAACACCAGACTGATGTGGCATCTTGAAGAAAAACACATACTAAATCCACAGCAAGCAGGCTTTAGACAGCACAGATCCACTGAGGATCAGATCACCCTCATAGCCCAGGAAATAGAGGATGCTTACCAGAAGCAAAAACACACAGTAGCGGTTTGGGTGGATCTAGAAAAGGCATTTGACGAGATCTGGAAAGAGAGACTTAAAGTCAAGCTACGAAGAAGTGAAGTTTGTGGGAAAATGTACAGATGAATCAGCCACTACCTCAAAAACAGAATAGCCAGAGTTCAAGTACAAGGGCAGATGAGCAAAAAAGGTGACACTTGAGCAGGGAGTACCCCAAGGAGGAGTACTGTCACCCACACTCTTCCTGGTGTATATAAATAACATAACTGAGAATATACCAAGAAGAGTCCACAGCTCCATGTTTGCAGACGATCTGGCTATGTGGACCTCTGAAAAGAATCTCACCATAGCAAGTAATCGGATGCAGCAGGTCCTAACATGGCTGGAAGAGTGGGCGAACTCATGGCTGGTCAAAATAAATGAGGAAAAAACAACATGTACGATATTCTCGCTTTCAAACAAACCCCCAAAACACCAAAATAAGTCTTAACGGCAAATATCTGCAGCCAAACGACAACCCAAACTACATGGGAGTCACATTTGATCGGCGCATGACATAGAAAAGTCAGATCGAGAGAAACCGAATGAGAGCCAGAGAAAGAATGGCAATCATGAGGAAACTTGCTGGCACAAGCTGGGGAGCAGACGAAAGTATACTAAAGAAACTGTACATTGCAAGAGTGAGACCAGTTCTCGAGTATGGAATTGCGGCATGGACAACAGCAGCAAAAGCGAACTTTGACAAAATTAGCAAACTCTAAAACCAAGCCATGAGAGTTTTAACAGGAGGCATGAAGTCAACGTCAATTGTAGAACTGGAAAAGATTACAAATCTGCAATCCATGACCGACAGAAGAAATTGCAAAGCCCAGCAGCAAGCACAACAACTCAGAAGACTGACTGACCATCCAATGCACCAGAGACTAAACAATTTTGGAAATGTGAAACTAAAGCGAAGAAACTTTGCAGAAATAGCCAAAGCAAAGATGAACGAAGACCCTATCAACGCACTAACAACACCAAAGCCCATCCTTACTGTACGAAAACCTACCTGGAGGCAGCATATATTTACAGAGGTGGTAGAAAATATACCAGGTATTGGAAACAAGAACAGCCAGACTGAAAAAGAAAAAAGAGACATAACCCTGAGGTACATAACGAAAAACTACCCAAGCATGGACTGGACCCATGCAAATACCGACGGCTCTGTAACAAACACAACACAGAACGGATGGGAAGGGGCATTCCTGAGCCTACAAAATGGTAGAAAAATAACACTGTCAGTGGCAACTGGAAAATACACGAGCAATTTCAGAGCGAGGCAGAGTCACTGATGGTTGCAGTAGAAGAAATGGCGACAGGTAAGAGAAATTAAATCCATATAGTCCTGCTTACAGATGCCCTGGCCGTAGTCACAGCACTGAAAAGCCAGAAAAATACTGAACTTAATGATTTAAGAGCAGTACTCTGTCAACTATGCCAGCAGTCCGTACCAAAAAGAGTAGTGGTACAGGGGGTTCCATCCCACTGTAACATCCAAGGCAACGAGGAGGCAGACAGACTGGCAAAAGAAGGTGCACGGCTACCACAACCATATCCTAGTGTGACATACGAAGAGTCAAAAAGGCTTATTAGAGATAGATACATGACCAAATGGGAAACAGAACATACTGGTTACACAAAAACGATGCCTATTACCAGTTGAACAAAAGAGAGCAGGTCGTGTTCTTCAGACTCCACACAGGCCACAATAGACTGAGGTACCACTTATTCAACAAATTGAAGATATGTGGCACTGACGAATGCTCGTGTGGTACTGGTAAAATGACCGCTGAACATTTGCTACAAAACTGCCCGACATACGAGGACCAGAGAAAGCAGATGTGGCCATCACCAGTGGCAACACTAGACAAGCTCTATACAGTGTCGACAGCCTCAGGATGACCGCTGCTTTTTTCGAAAAAATTCAGGTTGACGTCTGACAGCGTACGAAGAAGAAGAAGAATAGACCACCATTCATGCAGCACTTTATTGGTATGCCATACTTGGTATTCTTAAAGGCGTCCGTCAAAATGGTTGACATCATACTTGAACAGTGTCCGAGCATGTACACGTCCTTGATTCACACTGTTGTTGACCTTAAAGGGTGGAAAGGTCAAGTATACGTGCACGCATGCCCTCGTGGAGCTGTTTCACTACGGTTACAAATTTCCGAAGACAACCGAATCTAGACAGGATCTGCGATAGCCAACCTCTGCTGACCGTATGAAATGCGTTTGTGAGATTTATTTTACTGTAATATTGTGCTCTCTGTTTTGTTCTCGACATATAAATACGTTTCAGTTTACTTCATTAGCGTATTTGAAAAAAAGGATTTTGAAGAATCTATCTGTGAAAAAAAACACAAAATGCTTGTGTAAAGTCAATGAAGACGATAAAAAAGGACTGCCTCTGGTATGTACCTTTTCCAGAAGTTGCCGACAAAGAAAAAATGGTGCTAATCGTTGATCGTCGAGCCCTGAATCCATACTGCGACTTTGAATACACACGATGAGCCAATTTTGACAGCAGTAGTAAAATGACTCAAAACGAAAACTTTGTTTACAACACTAAGTAGAATGATAGCCCCGATTGTTATAATAATAATAATAATAATAATAATAATAATAATAATAATAATAATAATAATAATAATAGCCGTCCATCGTAAGCTGACATGATGACAACAGCAGTCAGAGATATTGTGTTGCACCTCACCGGTGAGTCCGGAGGTGACTGTATAATCCAAGTCCGGCAGGAAAACCCCTTCCACATATGCAACATTTGAATCCAGGTTTGAACACGTGGGTGTCAGTTGTGTTGTCTTTTCGCAAAGTGCATTTTCTCTGTACCTTTTACAGTCCCTTTTATCACCTTTATTTTTGTGCAGTGCTACAATCTGTGCATCTATCCTATCTTGAAGGTGTTGTTCTTGAATGCCCACAATTACCACAGGATTACTCTTTTGTGCGTCCTGAAAAGGAAGGACGTTAAGTGGCGGGTTGTCGTAGCTTTCCTCACATCCCGATCGTGCTTGTGAAGGTGGAATGGGCCAGGCGGTTGTGCTATGCTTAGTTTCATCTGCGTGCAACTCACCCCTGCGGGGATCACGTCGATCCCTCACCTTGGTAGCCATGAAAACAGCCCGTTTCCAAGGAGGGCAATAATCCTTGGCTAGCATGTTTCGTCTGACCCTGACTAATACTTCTGAACCGTTTTACCTGAGCAGACGTTAGGCGCCCTCCCCCATAGCTTGAGGCACAGTAACCTCTTCTCAGCCCTGGCGTACCGTCGTATGAAAGGGGGCACCCTAACAGTTCTTTATCAAATAAGGTGGAATCCCGTCGTCACCTTGAACATGCCAAGTTGTCAATGGCTTGATTAAAATCTTCTAATGATGGTTCCATGTCCAGTTCGTCCACACTGGGATATCTATTGACAATGCCAAGGACTGTGAGAGTGACGATATTGTCAAACAATTAGAACTCAGAATAGTGTTCGACTAATCGTTTCATCTGTGTTCTTTTGTCAGTTTTTTTCTCTTGGCAATGATGGTTTGAGTGGTGCTAATTTTCTGCTAACGGCAACAATAGCTTTTTTTAAACATCTTACATTTACTTGCTACTCCCTACTTCTTCTGCAGAGCGGATGATTTCACTGAGCTGAGGCCAGTACTCATTTGCATAACAATGTGTTGTTTGTTGAAATAGGCTTTTGACAGACGTGAAGGTGTGCAGAGCACTTGCATTTGGAAGGTGCTTGTAATTAATCAAATCGAACGCGTTTGATCTCAGTAACAAGTGAACATTCGCATCAATTCAGTCATTTGACATAACAGTTTTTACTTCAAAGGTAGCAAATACAGTGCAATTAATATTGTGTAGCAGATGTTCCAAAGTCTCTATAACAGTAGTAAGGGATATTGAATTTTCATTACTAAATCTCTTGATCAGCACAGGGTCCGACATACTATTTACATCGTTGCGTGGCTAAAAATTGTTTCTGTTGCGATGGAACTTTTTTGGCTGCAATACGATTTTATAGCCTACCAATAAATAGCCGGTGTCGCAGTCTGCACAATGGTAGGATCGCGTGAGTAGCACATACTTGAGCCGAGATCTTCTGACAAGAATTAGGTTCAGGTGATGCTCCTGGATTCATCCACGCGACGCAGATATCTAAGAGCCATTGACCAGTTTCATTAATTTTGCCGACATCAAAATATCCCGAGGGGTCTTTGTGTATGACACAGACAAGAATAGGACCACTGCCCCACAGAGAGCATGTCGTTAGAGGCGACTAGCTGTGGGACATGGCAAAACACTGGCCATAATTAGGTAGTTTGTTAACAGCAGCATAGATGGCGCCTAGCAGGCTGCAGGTCCACTTTGCTCTAGTGCTTGAGTAAATTAATATGGACTCGCACATCGGTTAACCACCCTGTGCGGCACTTGTCGCTAAGAAATAAGCTGCTCGAGCCTAGCCAGCTAAGTTGGAAATCATCATTCCGGCTACATCCAGCTCACGACAGAGCTAGAACCTACACAGGAGCATCCATGCCTGTAGAAGTACAGATCGGATAAGACAAAGATTAAGACACCAAAAGTGTAAGAACATTAAGGCCACAGATTGCGATCAGTGTCCACTTTGCTTTGAAGTCACCAAACAGAACTAGCTATTCCTGACCACTTTTCCTTTTAATGAATGCTGATAAATAATCATAAAATCCACTTTTGGCTGGAGGTGTCAAGCCCAAACTAGGTGCAAATGCACTGAAAAGAGTGACCCTACCAACCGTGATATGGAAACCGAATGTATGCAGGTGCCCCGAATAATTTTTGTCTAGAATCAGACATATGTATTAAAGACTTTTAATCAGACATATGTATTAAAGACTTTTTCATTGCAAAGCCTTCACCATATTTATTCGCTCTTTTCGGTGGTTTTTTTCCGTTGCCAGAGCGCACGCACGCACGCACACGCACACACACACACACACACACACGCACACGCGCACGCGCACGCGCACACGCACGCACACAGACAGACATGCACACACACACATGCATAAGTACATATACACGGACAGGTACATAAATATAAACATATTCAAATAGCATCACACAAACCACAGCCTACTGTAGAAACAGGCCTTCTGATTCACGACATCCCTTTGAAACGTCACATTCCACGGCTGACTAAATAATGAAACTCGCACTTGTCAACTAGCAGTGCAACTATAATATCGTGTTCATGAAACAAAGATGGATATGAAATTGGTATAAAAGCAAGATTCTATGAAAAGATCACTCTCACCAGTGATTTATTGTGTTCTGTACCGTTGTTGTTGTTGTTTCGAATGCCCACAATGAGTAGGTTACTCTTATGTGCGCCCTGAAAAGGGCGTAAGTGACGAATTTCAGTTAGCTTTTCTCACATCCCGATCGTGCTGATGAAGGTGGCCAGGGATCATCAAGGCGGCTGTGCTATGCTTGGTCTCATCTGCGTGTCGCTCACTACAACGAAGATCACGTCGAACCTCACCTTGTTAGCAGACTGTTGTCCTCGACAGCAGTCTGTTTACAAAACGACCAACGAGGAGGTCACGTGAGGGTCTTGGCCATATTTATATATATTTATTTCTCCTGACCCTGGCTAACATTCTCTGATGAGTGTGTTTTGCCTGACCAGACGTTAGCCTCATGGTCCCGTTCTGTAACGTGAATTTGTTTTATTTCTTTGTGTGGAACATGGATTGATTATAAACCTTGGCATAATATGAGTTCAGTTATTTAGTTCGCGGTGGTATGTGACGTTTCAAGGAGTTTTCCAGCTGATTCAGACGGCCTATTTAAAGTAGGCCTTGCACAAACACACGCTCACAAATGATATTGAATTACGTTCATTGATTTAAAAGTTTAAAGGGAAAACCATTATTATTATTTTTATTATTATTATTATTATTATTATTATTATATATATATATATATATATATATATATATATATATATATATATATATATATATGTGTGTATATATATATATATATGGTATCAAGATGCTGAGCAGCGCACGAGCTGCAGTTGTCAGCGACCCATAGCTGACTGCTAGCGTCAGGGCCAGCGAACCAGAGGTGCCAAGACCCTTCTACAGATCCACGTGGTGATCCCGGATAACATGCTGCAACAGAGCAGACTGGCTAAGGACAAGGGATCGAAGAGGGAATGCTAACCTGGTACTCAAAAATGCTTGCTGAAGTAGGATGTGTTGGGCCGAAAGGTGCACATATCGCAGCCAAGCTGTAAAGTACGACACAACGCAATCCGTTCTCTGGACTACATTCTGCTACTCAGGCCCGTGTCAGGGTTTGGTAGCGGGAGATTGAGAACGCACGAAGCCAAGCCAAGCCATATATATATATATATATTATTACGTACATGTGAATATATATGCACAAGAAATCGATTGCAGTTAGCTTAATCTATCAGTTGGGCGGACTAGAATGCCTTGACATATAGAATGTGAGACCTGAAGTCCTTAAAGATTTATGTAACTCTGTTGACACTAATGATCAATCTCTAATTAATCACAAACAACCAAGAAGGCTAAGTTTGTTCCCAGCAGTAGAGATATAGTTGAAGTTATTTCCAGTTTTCAAAGAATATTTATCGTGAAGCAAATTGTTCGATCAAAGAAAAGCAGATCATATTGGCCGAATGTCAACAAGTTAACAAAGCATTACTGGAAATATTTATGAAAATGGATACGCCTTTGGACGAGTTTAAATGTTTTTAAAGAATACAAAAAAGCGCAAATATGAGAATTTGATTGCATGTGATTGCACTACCCGACATAGTTCTTGAACAAATGAGGTGTTATTATTGATGACGTAATACTATACGACAAGTTTAGCAATCTGATATCATTTCTCAAAAACGAAACAATTATAGGTTTCAAGATCGTCGTAATATTGGAAGTTATTTAAAAAAACAACAACCCTATTATCGATTGATTTGATGATGATGATGCTGTTCAGTAACGTCTCCTCATCGAAGGTTGGCTGCATTGACCCTCCATGATTCACTCATGATGGTCAACTCCAACAAACTGTTTTAGTTCATCTCTTGATGTTGCTGCCCCACTTACAGCTCTGTCTCATTGTATCGCTCTGCCTTTGTTTTCAGCAAACTATTATCTCTCTTTGTATGCTCATCATATTTGAAATGTATAATTGTTATGTCTTTCAGAATTTCCTTTCCCATTACTATTCTCGTCAGGACTTCTTTACCATTTTTCTTTGCACGAAATGGGATAAATTCTTCTGTCATCCACATTTCAATGGCCTCTATTATACCTCCAACTGTTTGATCATTGTTCCGGTATTAGCCCCGTATTGAAATGATGCATGTATACTTACCTGCTTAACTTCTTCATACTGGTTTAGAAGACATAATCTGTATACAACAAGTTTCATGAAGGATAGTTTTTACAGATGTGTGAGTCAATCTTAATAGACTCAAACACTAAAGCTAAGTAGATCCACAACCAGTTAGGCGCCATCTATAGCTGATCTTAACAAACTCCCTGGGGAAGGGTATAAATAACTTGGGTACATTACATTTTTAATTTGAATTGTGTCCAGGCAGTAGGCGTTAACACCTACTCTTTCCGATTTCCAACTGCCAAGGAATTTTTAACGTGCTCGACACTGAACATCGGAGTCCGATCTCATTACGTGAAAAAAAAATCCCGGTCGTCACTGAGATTCGAACACACGACCTCCGGCACCAGAGTCGGACACCTTACCTCGAGATCACCGAGTTCTTGATGAGTGTATAACGCACCCAATGACTGGCATTGTCAGTTTATTTGTTATTTGCCTGGATGCCAATATATTTCTCAATCTGTTAAATGTGTTTTGACCATTCATATTATCTTCTTCACTTACATATTACATCTACCATCACTTATTGTATGAATGTATGTAAAGTATGTGAATATTATTTTTGTAATCCGGCTCATAATGCAGACGCTGAGACGGACTTTTCCGCTAATAATTGCTCTATCGACTAAGACATGGAATATGTGGAGTCAGTGAATTCCCTAACTTTCACACCATATAGTTTCAAGGATATAAAGATTATTTGCCACTCGAATAGCAGACTCACACAGACTTTAACATTGGCCTCACACTGGTTTCCTGCAACGGAGAGACATACACCAGGTGGTCAGCACTGACATATCACGGAAATGACCATTTGCCATGTTCTGTTTACACCAAGAAGGGGCAGCCCAGGAGACAGACCACGATGCAACATGCTTTTAAATACATGCGCACCAAAGACTTGATGCTGGGTCTCTTGAGACAATTGGCATGGAAAAGCAAGAAAGCCCGAACCAACACATGTCAATCCTCTTGGTGGTCCGAGGCGATTAAGACCGCATAGAGAAGCAAGAAGAATGCCATAAAGGAACGGCAGAAGCAGAGAGAAGACTCACAAACGTCACCTTGGAGAGAAGACTCACAAACGTCACCTTGGAGAGAAGACTCACAAACGTCACCTTGGAGAGAAGACTCACAAACGTCACCTTGGAGAGAAGACTCACAAACGTCACCTTGGAGTGAAGACTCACAAACGTCACCTTGGAGTGAAGACTCACAAACGTCACCTTGGAGAGAAGACTCACAAACGTCATCTTGGAGTGAAGACTCACAAACGTCACCTTGGAGAGAAGAATGGAGGTAGAGACCAGAATCAGAAGGGTCACTGAAGATTCAAGCAAATGGCTAGATGAGCAAAGCAGCAACGGTGTAAGACATTTGCGGAAGAGGGGGCGGGGGATAGCGCCCTACATAAATTCTGGAAATTACATAGGGCAATGAACAGGGAGATGGACACAAGATCCAGTGTGTCCACGACAGATGAGTTGGGTCAGGTGCTGACTACGGACAAACAGAAGGAAAGAGCCTTGATGTGACAGGTACCTTGAGCAGGCTCACCAAGACGACATCGTTCAACGCAAGCCACTGGTGACAAATCTAGGAACAATGGAGGAGGAGCACGGCCTGATTAGTGTTGAGGAGGTCACACTCCATAAAGAGAGTCTCGGACAGTGCACCTGGGCCCGATGGAATACGATACAATCTGCTGAAGGACTGTGGGGATGATGAGCTCGCAAAGATTGCACATGATTTAAACAGGAGTCTTAAGGCGGGCCATGTACAAAAGGAGTGGCTACACAGCTATCTTATAGCCCTAGAGAAACCAAGCAAAGATGCTACTGATATAAAAGGATACCGCATCATCACACTACAGAATGTGTACGGTAAAGTGCTGGAGAGAATCATTGCTAGACGAGTGACCAGTGAGCTGGAAAACATAGGTCAATTTCCCTAGGTGCATTCATACCTGACAGAGACACGGCCACTAATGCAGTTGTCTTGGCATACGACATACGAGGGCTTCCAGACAAAAGAAGAAACTGTCGTCGCGACGATCGACCTGGAAGATAGGGTCAACTACGACAAACTAATCGATCTATTATTAGACCTCAATATTAACCTCTGGATCGTCCGTTGGATTGCAACGGTCCTCAATTAAGTCATGAAGCGTCGCTCTAAAGTACGGTTCTTGGACGTCAGAGATCAGAACCATAGCTACCGGACTGCCTCAAAGTTCTCCTCTGTCTCCTGTACTTTTTAATGTGTAGACTTGCAAAATTGTACAGATGGGAGTACCTGGGCCTGGTAGGATCCCCACACATGCGGACAGGACTGCAATTGTCGCGGGTGTGCGGAGCAAGCTTGGGAAACTATCTGAATGGTGCACTGACTATACAAGGCCGAAATCATCATTCTAAGGTCAAGATTGTCTGGTTCTCCCTAAACAACAGGTTGGTCTCAGATAGACTACCAGGGCCACCTGCATGGTACCATCACTAAGTGAGGACATGACATGAGGGAATCCTTGGTATCACATTCGACAGAAGCCTCTCTTTCAATAAACATGTTGACAATGTGAGTCTGAAAGCAAAGAGGGGTATCAATGCAATCAAAGTCATGGCGGCTACAGACATGTTGACAATGTGAGTCTGAAAGCAAAGAGGGGTATCAATGCAATCAAAGTCATGGCGGCTACAGACATGTTGACAATGTGAGTCTGAAAGCAAAGAGGGGTATCAATGCAATCAAAGTCATGGCGGCTACAGACATGTTGACAATGTGAGTCTGAAAGCAAAGAGGGGTATCAATGCAATCAAAGTCATGGCGGCTACAGACATGTTGACAATGTGAGTCTGAAAGCAAAGAGGGGTATCAATGCAATCAAAGTCGTGGCGACCACAGACATGCAACAATGGACTCGCTTCCTGTTGATGGAAGCACTGAATTTGTCTGTCCTGGACTACGGTCTTGGGTTACTCACGCTTTCGCAGACACAGGTAGATAGATTGGAGAGAATCTAGAACGAGGCCGTGAGAGCAGTTCTGGGATGCACTAGAGATACTCACATTGATGTCACAAGATTCCTGCTTGATTTGCCAAGCATCAAGGTGCGACATCAAGTAGCACAGGTAAAGGCGTACGACAACGTTGCCAACAATGAACACCATCCTTTGCACCAAGACTCAGACACACTCAAAGGTAAACGCCTTAAGCGAGGAAGGTCATGGAGGGCAGAGGCAGAAGACTCCCTGATGAGGGTCTGTGCATTGGAAGAAGTGGGAAGAGGTAGTGAATGGGTAGAAGTGAGCAACGAGAGCCCCCTGACAACAGTGGTGATACAACTGAGCAGAGAGTGGGGCGGCACTAGGACAGGAGCTGATCCAGCAACACTCAGGATCACAACAACCAATCCTGTACACAGATGGCACCGCCGGCAGAGATGCAGACAAGTGCGGTTGGGGTTTCGTCGGCTACCAAAATGGCAAGGAAGTGGTGGAGAAATCAGCTGCTTGCTCCACTGTCACATCAAGTATGAGGATGGAGATTGAGACGGTAACAGTGGCCCTGACTTGGTTGGTGACGCAACCGGTGACACACGGAGTAATACTGTCAGACTTGCAGGGCATGTCCCGTTACAGAACACGGTGCATGATAAGAAGGGAGTGAGCCTTTCTTCTGAACAACTCTGGTGTACAAGGTGTCCCATGGATCTACTGCCCGAGACATGCAGGCGTCTGGCGCAGCGAAAGAGCTGATGCAGTGGCGGGACGACCTGTGGTGAACGACGCGGTGATGACGAGAGACAGGGTTGAGTTGATCAGGGCAGTCATGGACAGTCTACAGAATGATGAAGAGAGAGGCTCGCGACAATGGATATATGCAGAGGATGATAGCTTTGGAAGTGACTAAGGGAGAAGAGAGAAAATGTTTCTTTCTGGAAAGATCTGAAGAACACGAATTCAGCCCCTGACTGGGACTTTGAATATATATACGCTTGGCTGGCTGCTTAGACGGAGAACGGTCCACTTATGGGAATGTCCCCTATGTGATGATGTTGGTTCCAAGAATCAAGAATCAAGAATAGAAAGCTGAAATTTTGCAAACGCCTTTACTAACACGAGCTGTGATTCTTTCAGAATTTGACCGATCCTTAAATGGCCAAAACCAATAATAACAATACGCCAATTAATAAATGAGACACCAAAACAAAATAAAAAACTAAATAAAAAACACATGTCTTAGCATAAATAAAAATGTGTACCAAAAACGCAGTTTTTTAATATTTACTTGTTCATTTGTGTATCTGATAACTTTAGGTATGATTCGCAGACTAGCCACATTTTCAAGTCCGTTATCAATATAAGGAAGACATCGTGAAACGGTGAAAATATATCGGTGTTGTATAACTGATTCCCATTAATTGGTATGTCTTGTTATTCTTGTTCTTCAAGTGACGTTTTGTATGTTGAATGCTAACATTGATGGTCGCATCATACTGTTGATATTGCTGTATATCACGTCGACCAGGATGTTTTCCATGAGACCTTAGGGGAAAGGGGGGGGGGGGGCGGGCAGAGAAGAGCTACATCAGTTTGACACAATCAGTATTAGGTATTTCAAGAGAGGCGACCTACGGTACGGTCTAAACTCTCTAAAGAAGAAGTGACGACTATCGGTGTGGTCTAATACTTCAAGAAGAGGCAACTATCGGTGTGGTCTAATGCATCAAGAAGAGGCGACTATCGGTGGGGTCTAATGCATCAAGAAGAGGCGACTATCGGTGTGGTCTAACCTAATTAGAAAAGGCGACTATCGGTGTGGTCTAATGCATCAAGAAGAGGCGACTATCGGTGTGGTCTAATGCATCAAGAAGAGGCGACTATCGGTGTGGTCTAACCTAATTAGAAGAGGCGACTATCGGTGTGGTCTAATCAATCTAGAAGAGCAGACTGAGTGTGGTCTAATCAATCTAGAAGAGGAGACTTTCAGTATGGTCTAATCAATCTAGAAGAGGAGACTTTCAGTGTGGTCTAATCAATCTAGAAGAAGAGACTGAGTGTAGTCTAATCAATCTAGAAGAGGAGACTTTCAGTGTGGTCTAATCAATCTAGAAGAGGAGACTTTCAGTGTGGTCTAATCAATCTAGAAGAGGAGACTTTCAGTGTGGTCTAATCAATCTAGAAGAGGAGACTTTCAGTGTGGTCTAATCAATCTAGAAGAAGAGACTGAGTGTGGTCTTATCAATCTAGAAAAGGACACTGAGTGGGGTCTAATCAATCTAGAAGAGGGGACTATCAGTGAAAAACTTCTGAAATCTTGGTATTGCGCAAAACCCATTTTCTACTAACTTGCAAATGTGGATTAACGATCTAAGAAATAAAGACCTCTAGAATCCTTTTTCTTCTTGTTCTTCGTCTTGTTCTCGTTCTTTATTCTTTTCTTCCCCTTCATCTTTTCTACTTCCTATTTTTTGGTCGTACTGGTCTTGCCATTATGAGAGAGTCGCAGGGTTGCAGGATGATTAGATTTATTCTTATCGCCAAGTGGGAGGCTTGTGCTGTCGTTAGGTGTAACTTCCTGAGAGTGTCAGAGACACCCTCGATCTACCGACGTCGTGGTCTGCCGTTGCTCGTAGACCGGAAACCTGCATGTGATATGCTCTTGATGCAGACTGGTCATAATGAATTCTGGTTAAATGATTAAACCACTTCAGTCGTTGGGTGTCAATGTAAACCTTAATTGGGGTTGTCCCCACTGTCTGTCTCAGCGTGATATTGCGGATTCGGTCACGGATTCTCTGTCCGGCCGCATTTCTCGCACAGCCAACTCACAGCATCGGACCTAACTCTTCTGTGTTTCTAGTTAGGATCAAGATTATCATTGGTAATAGAATATATAAATACTTATTGTATTTATCAGCCACTTTTTAGTTGAAAGAAGCAGTCTATGGCGTTTGAAAACCAGTGCAATTTAATAGTGGACACTGTTTGTCTTCTGAATTATATGTGCAATCTCTGTACATTCTGTGGTCATTAGTGAACATACTGCCTAGGTATTTGGACTCCCTTACTTGCTTGATACTTATGTAACTGCTGTAAAAACTTCTCTGTATGTGTTCACGTGATATGATCATAGTCCCCCTCTTGCCTATGTTGGTCTTCATGTCATATTCGTTATAAGCGGAACTCAGATTCGTTAGATTGGGGTGTAGTTCTTCATTTTGGTAAAAGATGACCTGATCATCAGCAAACAACAGTACATTTAGGCACACATCATGGAGGTTAGCCAACTATGTGATTTTATTCATATAAAATATGAATAAAAGTGGAGTAAGAACACACCCCTGTCATACACCACTCAGCGCTGGAAACCAATTATCATACCGGCATTTCTTCGTCCTGCATATTCATTGTTTACGTAGACGGCAGGAATGCCATTCAGTAATTGACCCGCCAGACCATATTCCTCCATTACCTACCAAAGCTTGCATCTGTTTATCCGGTCAAATGCCTTTTCCTGTTAAATGAAGGACACATGGAGTTTCTGATTTAATTCTATGACTTGTATCACTTATCTGCCTGAGAGTATATAGCGCTTCAGTACGTCTCCTGCTTGTCCAGAATCCTGATTGTGAAGCACTTAGCAGTGGCTCCATATTAGCTTGTTCAAGGACCCGTTCTGAAATTGTTCCGAAGCGAGTATAGATGAGATAGGACTACTCTAGAAGCGATATCCCAAAGCGATATCTCAAATATGATACAGGAGTAAAAGATAACTCCTCATATGAGAAGAAGAAATTAAATAATTGTGTTTTTCTGAACATTGGTACATAAGATCTCTTATTGTGATAATTCTGGCTTAATCTGTTTTTCTGTCGTGTAACTCTTCATTCCAGCGGTTACATTGTCTTCCTGTGGTATAGTTATAAATCATTTGTTAGCTATTAGGACATATTTGCAGCACCAAGATGATGATTAATTATTGTAATTCAAGTGATTCTGATGTTGATGAGGTACGCTCTCTCTCTCTATTTCTCTTCCTCTCTATTTCTATCTCTCTCTCTCTCTCTCTTTTATCCATCCGTACGTCAAGTAAAAATTGGTTTGTGATCCGCTATTCATGAATTCGCGGAATCACGCTTAAGGTTACCCGTGACGCATGTGTTCAAACTAGCGAAGTGTGTTTATCCGACAACTTCCGATGTCTGAGGTGGGCTTGATGAAGAGGTGTCTTTTCATGAGTGGTTGTAGTAAGTGAGCGCTGATGTACAAGTGTCTTTTCATGAGTGGTTGTAGTAAGTGAGCGCTGATGTACAAGTGTCTTTTCATGAGTGGTTGTGGTAAGTGAACGCTGATGTACAAGTGTCTTTTCATGAGCGGTTGTGGTAAGTGAGCGCTGATGTACAAGTGTCTTTTCATGAGTGGTTGTAGTAAGTGAGCGCTGATGTACAAGTGTCTTTTCATGAGTGGTTGTAGTAAGTGAGCGCTGATGTACAAGTGTCTTTTCATGAGTGGTTGTGGTAAGTGAACGCTGATGCACAAGTGTCTTTTCATGAGCGGTTGTGGTAAGTGAGCGCTGATGTACAAGTGTCTTTTCATGAGTGGTTGTGGTGGATCAACTTTGATGAACAATTGTAAAAATCTCCATATTTAAAGTGTGTCATGTGTACTCTGTAGATTCGAATCAGGTCTAGCAAAAGACAACATCTACCGTTAAGCGAAGTATTTGTGAGTCCGCTAATTGAAAACATTCTTCCTCTTTCACTCTCTCTCTCTCTCTCTCTCTCTCTCTCTCTCTCGCACGCACGCACGCACACATACACTACACACTCTCACGCACACATCCACTACACATTCTCACGCACACGACCACGAACATATCCACTACACACTCTCACGCACACGACCACGAACACATCCACTACACACTCTCACGCACACGACCACGAACACATCCACTACACACTCTCACGCACACATCCACTACACACTCTCACGCACACGACCACGAACACATCCACTACACACTCTCACGCACACGACCACGAACACAAGTAACAAAACACGAGGTCTGGTCAAAGAATAACAACAATCACTACGACAAGCACATTTCAATGAGAACGTACAAACCAGCCACAACAAAGAAAGTTGAAGTATAGGGCAATCGGTCAATCCAAATCCGCTAACTAATGTCTCTTTCGCAGAAAGGCGCATCCATCACTTGTTCGGCCGTGGAGCGATTGAGAGCTGTCTTTTAATTCGCCTTATTTTCTGTGGCTCGGTATATATGGTTTTGGTGAGCCCTGAAAACGTAATTGTCGTTGCTTTTCTTTAGGCTGCTTTGTTGACTTTGCTATTATCACGCATTGACCACAAGTAAACCTTACTACTATTATCAAGCTCTGAAAACACGTAAACTGTGCTTTTATTATCAAGCGTATACTTCACGTAAACCGAACTGCTATTATCAAGCGCTGAAAACATGTAAACTGTGCTTTTATAATCAAGCGTATACTTCACGTAAACCGAACTGCTATTATCAATCGTAAACCACACGTAAACCGTATTGCTATTATCAAGCATAGACCACACGTAAACCGTGTTGCTATTATCAATCGTAGACCACACGTAAACCGTGTTGCTATTATCAATCGTAGACCACAGGTACACCGTGCTGCTATTATCAAGCGTAGACCACACGTAAACCGTGTTGCTATTTTCAATCGTAGACCACACGTACACCGTGCTGCTATTATCAAGCGTAGACCACACGTAAACCGTGCTGCTATTATCAAGCGTAGACCACATGTACAACGTGCTGCTATTATCAAGCGTAGACCACATGTGAACCGTGCTGCTATTTCAAAGCGTAGACCACATGTACACCGTGCTGCTATTATCAAGCGTAGACCACACGTAAACCGTGCTGCTATTTCAAAGCGTAGACCACATGTACACCATGCTGCTATTATCAAGCGTAGACCACACGTAAACCGTGCTGATATTATCAAGCGTAGACCACATGTGCACTGTGCTGATATTATCAAGCGTAGACCACATTTACACCGTGCTGCTATTATCAAGCGTAGACCACATTTACACCGTGCTGATATTATCAAGCGTAGACCACATTTACACCGTGCTGATATTATCAAGCGTAGACCACATTTACACCGTGCTGATATTATCAAGCGTAGACCACATTTACACCGTGCTGCTATTATCAAGCGTAGACCACATTTACACCGTGCTGATATTATCAAGCGTAGACCACATTTACACCGTGCTGATATTATCAAGCGTAGACCACATTTACACTGTGCTGATATTATCAAGCGTAGACCACATTTACACCGTGCTGATATTATCAATCGTAGACCACATTTACACCGTGCTGATATTATCAAGCGTAGACCACATTTACACCGTGCTGATATTATCAAGCGTAGACCACATTTACACCGTGCTGATATTATCAAGCGTAGACCACATTTACACCGTGCTGATATTATCAAGCGTAGACCACATTTACATCGTGCTGATATTATCAATCGTAGACCACATTTACACCGTGTTGCTATTATCAATCGTAGACCACAGGTACACCGTGCTGCTATTATCAAGCGTAGACCACACGTAAACCGTGTTGCTATTTTCAATCGTAGACCACACGTACACCGTGCTGCTATTATCAAGCGTAGACCACACGTAAACCGTGCTGCTATTATCAAGCGTAGACCACATGTACAACGTGCTGCTATTATCAAGCGTAGACCACATGTGAACCGTGCTGCTATTTCAAAGCGTAGACCACATGTACACCGTGCTGCTATTATCAAGCGTAGACCACACGTAAACCGTGCTGCTATTTCAAAGCGTAGACCACATGTACACCATGCTGCTATTATCAAGCGTAGACCACACGTAAACCGTGCTGATATTATCAAGCGTAGACCACATGTGCACTGTGCTGATATTATCAAGCGTAGACCACATTTACACCGTGCTTCTATTATCAAGCGTAGACCACATTTACACCGTGCTGATATTATCAAGCGTAGACCACATTTACACCGTGCTGATATTATCAAGCGTAGACCACATTTACACCGTGCTGATATTATCAAGCGTAGACCACATTTACACCGTGCTGCTATTATCAAGCGTAGACCACATTTACACCGTGCTGATATTATCAAGCGTAGACCACATTTACACCGTGCTGATATTATCAAGCGTAGACCACATTTACACCGTGCTGATATTATCAAGCGTAGACCACATTTACACCGTGCTGATATTATCAATCGTAGACCACATTTACACCGTGCTGATATTATCAAGCGTAGACCACATTTACACCGTGCTGATATTATCAAGCGTAGACCACATTTACACCGTGCTGATATTATCAAGCGTAGACCACATTTACACCGTGCTGATATTATCAAGCGTAGACCACATTTACATCGTGCTGATATTATCAATCGTAGACCACATTTACACCGTGCTGATATTATCAAGCGTAGACCACATTTACACCGTGCTGATATTATCAAGCGTAGACCACACGTAAACCATACTTCTCGTCTCGTACTTGTGATAAACAAAGTGTCAAGCTAATTTGATATGTAAGAAATATTGCTATGTCCCAGGCTAATTAACCATCAAAAATATATTGTTAACGTTTCCAAGAATAATCATTTTACTACGCACTTGACCTATCTGTATGTAAAACATTAGATACATAAATTAAAGGCACTCTGTAAAAAAATATATATACTTTTATGAATTTGTAACGATGACATACGTCTTCCCTGGGGGCAACTCTTCTCTTCTCACCTCACTCTGTTTCATTTGACTCTGTCCTACAGTCATACTCTTGCACAACTTTCACACGCGCCCTCATGGTGAGGCCCTTCCATTGCACTTTGTTTGGGCTAGCTTCTGAGGGCGCACAAACCTAGCATAGGTACATACAGACGCACACATGCATCCAAGCACTGGTTTATGCGTCCTGATATCGCCCAATGGACTACGGTCTGGGGTGGAAAATGGCGCGCCTCCGCCAGTAGAAACTAGTGAGGCAAACATCTAAGCAAAAAAAAAGAAAAAATTATGATGTCATTGCTTTAATGTTCACCTACAACGGATTACATATTTAAATGTGATTTTATCATGTAACTGCACAACAGCCGTTGGGTCCTACAAAAAGAACAAAAAACATTGTCAGACAGCGGCATCAATCCGAACAGCATCCACGAGTTGTGTGACGCACAACAGGGAATAATTGTAATACCCAGAGCTCTCACGATGCACACTTGATCGGAAGGAACTCATTGCACGTGCGAAATGTGAAAACGAGATCCGATAAGGCATGTCAAGTGAAATGAAGTTTCATTCCTTCGTTGTTTCTGGTGTATTTATATAACCAACGTCATGTACGTTGACTCGATTTGATTCTGCTCATACAAAAATATACTTGGCAATTCGTCAGTAGTCTGTGCTATAATAATAATGATTATCATCTGGTTGATCAGTTCTGAGACTGTTTGTAAGGTTATCTATGTCTCTCCATTTGACCCTATCCTCTGCAGTTCTCTTCATTTCAGCATAAGTTCCTACTATATTGTCCCATGCTTGTCTGAGATGCAAAGGTGAGTCTTGGTCCCTCGGTTCCTCTCTTCTCTTGAATCTTGCCCTCTAGTGTCTTCTGTAGAAGACTTTTATGTCTCATTTTGTGACCTTACCAGCTCAACCGACGTTTTTGTATCATATGCAATGTTTGTTTTTGTTCACCCACATCATTGAGAACATTGTCATTAGATTTTCTCTCTGTCCAACTCAGTTTTTCCATTCTACAACAGCATCACATTTCAGAAGCTTCCGAGCTTTTTTTATTCTTCTTCGCTAAATTCCATGTTTCAGTTCCATTCAGTGCAATTGGCCATATATGCTGCCTAAGACGGATGTGTCGGACCGAAAAGTGCAAATATCTCAGCCAAGCTGTAAACTAGAGACACAACGCATTCCGTTCTCCGGACTACATCCTGCTACTTGCGAAGACCTGTACAGGAATTGGTTGTGGAAGATTGAGAACGAACGCAGAAGAAGGCCATATATGAGTGACGATTATTCTTTTCCTCATTTCTTTCCTGATATTCTTTGAGGTTAATTAACAATTGATGTTTTCACTGTAGCCCATATTTTGCCACTGTAATCGTTGTCTTAATTTCTGTCTCATTTCGGGCCTTTTCTGTTATGGTTTGCCCCAAATATGTAAACTTCTGTAGTTGTTCGATTATTTCTCCATTGATGAACATATTTATTTGCCTGTGTTGCTTGTATATTACCAACTTCTTTGTCTTCGAACGTGTTTATTTTCATGCCAACCTTTTTGGCTGTACTATTAATGTTTTTCTGGCAACATATGCAACTGATCCTCCCACTATCACAGTCATCGGCAAATTTAGTGGCATTAACTTTCATAACATTATCTTTGACCCCCCTATTAGAACTCCATATAACCTTGTCCATCATCATGATTTCAGAATATGCGTTATAGAGACTCGATGAAAGCAAGCAGCCCTGTCATACTCCCTCTTATGAAAACTGGATCCGTGTTACCTTCTGTGATTGAAATAATCGCCTCTTGATGTTCATACAGGTTCTGGATTAACTTAATGACTTGTCTTTCTACGCCTTTTTGTTGCATCCTCTGAAAACAAATTTTCTCCTGGGAACTCGATCAAAAGCTATACAATAATCAATACAGATAAATAGTGGTCGTTCTTGATTGATCATTCATTTTGCCAAAAGCAACACTGATCAGCGAACGGTGATACGGTTTCCAACAGCTGAAGGATGTCGACCAGTTGACATTCATCGCAGAATGCAGGTAGTGTATGGTGACAAAAGAGCGTCGAAGACAACAGTAAAGAACTAGGTTACGATGTTTAAAGAAGGACGTGAGTTAACGGCCGATCTTCCGAGACCAGGTCAGGCGCATATTTTTGCGTCAGAAGCTGCCATCGCCAAAATTGATGCAGCAATTCTGGTGGACCGTTGCCGTAACTTACCTTCGCTAGCAGAGGAATTCGGTGTGTCGCTAGGGACAGTTCAAATGGTGGTTAGCAAGACACTGAAGTATCGGAAGGTGTGTTCACAATGGGTACCTCACTTGCTGACCAACCACCATAAGGAAGAACGCATGGGATGGAGTTTGAATCACTTTATGTGATACGAAGAGGGGGAGGGGGTGATTCGTTTCTTTTGCGCATTATTGAAGGTGAACACGCCTCAGTCGACATCCTTCAGCTGTTAGAAACCGAACCACCATTCGCTGATCAACTCTGGGCGAATTCCGTATCACACCCGCTATAATTTCAAAGGTCTGCCGAGGAAACTATGAGTTAAAGGATAATAAAATTGTGCAAACTTGGCGGTTGGTATGTGCTGTTTACACCAGAAGTAATGTCATCATGCGCATCGTATGTATATTTACTTTGGTGCAGTTAGGTCCGGTTTCATTTGAACACGCCTCGTATTTTGCCTCTCCCTGACTAACAAGAATGATCAGTATCGTTGGGCCTGACCCGTCATAACAGCGACTTGATCATACCATTTGTTTTCCCCAATTCTGTACATGCCTACATTGATAAAAACATGGACCTATTTAGTTGTACGTTTTTCTGTTCCGCACGAGACAGAGCCATACAATAGAGCGGCATTGACATTGGAATTGTTGATCTGTATTTTATGGTAGACTAAACAATTCTTTAGATAATTATTACAGTGTTGGTGTTTCTTTCGTTTCCTTGAGAATATGTCAATATCTGCAGTGCAGTCTCAAGTCAGAACTTTAAGTCTTTCGTAGTTCACAGTTAGGTCTACAGAGCTTCTCTTCTTTGTTTCTTTAGCCCAGTGAGTTTGCCTCAGTATATCATATTCGGGGCAGTTCAGTCATATTTGCTCTGTAGACTGGGGTGCCCGTCTGCATTCACCCGTGGTTGAACTGCCAATCTTTAATATTGTATACATATGCCTACAAAGTCGATTGTCTCCTGTACTGAGGAGCAACAAAACAGTTTGCTCTCGTCTATGTTTCGTCTCTTTATGTTATAATAATGTTAATGTTGGTGTCTCTCTGATTAATTTGATCATCATATTTTCAGTTGTTATATAAATGGTATATGTGGTGCATGTTGATCTCGTCTTTGTTTTCAGTATTTCATATCTATCTATCTATCTCTCTCTCTCTCTCTCTCTCTCTCTATATATATATATATATATATATATATATATATATATATATAAATATATATATATATATATATATATATATATATATATATATATATATATATATATATATACATATAGTTCCTGGATGTCTAAAACCTACACCGACTGAAAAAACAATATACCCTATAATCGGCACAGCGTCACCATAGATACGAAGAACTGTCGCGTCAGAGATAGAAAGAAAGAAACAGATACATGGCCCAAGACACTCTATGTTCGGACATCAGGTCCAGCGCCCAAGACTAAAGTCAAGACGAAGTTTCTGACAGTCAACCTAGCCCCTAAAGGATTAGTCCAGGAAATTGACGCATCGAAAGTTGGAAACAACTGACACAGGTCCCCTTTGATCGAGTTAGGGGAGGAACCTGCGGCTGGACATCTCCTGCCCTACGCAACATGGAAATCACAAAATAGACTTCGAGTTGGTGTATCACAATGCAGGAAAAACCTGAAAAGATGGGTATACAGGGATGATGAAACATGCGAGTGGGGAATAACACAAGACCAGGACCATCTGATGATCTACATATACCTACCAGAGACTTATAGCATGGATGACCTTGTGAGTGCCAGTGACAGGGCAATCCATGTGGCTGAATACTGGAAGAATGAAGTGTAAGGTAGTTCCTAGGACACGGAAAGTAAATATATATATATTTTAACTGCCAATTTAAGAGCAATCTTGCGCTGGCTGGTAATATGAAGCAGTAAAGCCTATATACCTGGCATTTTCCTAGACTTGAAGTACTGATTTTGCATGTCAGAAATACTACAGAATGTTCACCGATATTGATGTTCATCACTGTCTCAGTTATGTAGATTGCACTGATTTGTGGATCAGAAGTATATCATAGTTTCCGGTTATTATTGTTTGGGCATTTTCTGAACACTCCTGCGTCTCCATTATTTACTGCATCATAGTTCCGCTGCTATGTTAGTTATGGACTGACAAAATGTTGTCACTGAGTTAAAGATGTATATTAGCAATAACATATCTAGACGTCATCTATTATTTCATTGTAATTCAAAAGGAACTAATTTTTCTCATACATTTCTTCATCAGTTTCACATGCACAAAGACGTGCTTTGTTTGAGATTAAGATACTTCAACTGATATTTAATTCGAAACGTACTTATTTTCTCTCAGACTTATTCAGGCTACAGCATCTCATTTGCTTGTTCTTCTATTTTTTGTTCATCCTGATAATTGCAGAAGAAAATTAAATTATAAGATTCAAATAAAACACACGTTGCTTTCGAATAAGGGACAATAGTACCGTGTATTTAATTATGAACAGGACTGCGGTTACTGAAAATTGTTGTGGAAATATCTACATTTATCAATAACAGTCTAAACCGTTTTAGTAAAAGAAAGATTTCACACACAAATAGAAATAGAAGATCATCAATGTTCAAGATTAACGTAACATTTACTTGGCAAACATATTTTTAATTTATGGAAGTATTTACATTGCATATTGTTCTTCCTTTACGTGAAGATATAGTGTTTCATTCTTCTTCTTCATCTTCTGCGCTCGTTCTAAATCTCCCGCTGTCAAACCCTGAACGTTCTCAACCTCTCGCTGCCAAACCCTGAATGTTCTCAACCTACCGCTTTCAAACCCTGAACGTTCTCAACCTCTCGCTGTCAAACCATGAATGTTCTCAACCTCTCGCTGTCAAACCCTGAACGTTCTCAACCTCTCGCTGTCAAACCCTGAACGTTCTCAACCTCTCGCTGTCAAACCCTGAACGTTCTCAACCTCTCGATTCTAAACCCTGAACGTTCTCAATCTCCCGCTGCCAAACCCTGAACGTTCTCAAACTCTCGATTCTAAACCCTGAACGTTCTCAACCTCCCGCTGCCAAACTCTGAACGTTCTCAACATCTCGATTCTAAACCCTGAACGTTCTCAACCTCTCGATTCTAAACCCTGAACGTTCTCAATCTCCCGCTGTCAAACCCTGAACGTTCTCAACCTCTCGCTGCCAAACCCTGAATGTTCTCAACCTCCCGTTGTCAAACCCTGAACGTTCTCAACCTCTCGCTGTCAAACCCTGAACGTTCTCAACCTCTCGCTGCCAAACCCTGAATGTTCTCAATCTACCGCTTTCAAACCCTGAACGTTCTCAACCTCTCGCTGCCAAACCCTGAACGTTCTCAACCTCTCGCTGCCAAACCCTGAACGTTCTCAACCTCACACTGCCAAACCCTGAACGTTCTCAACCTCACGCTGCCAAACCCTGAACGTTCTCAACCTCTTGTTGCCAAACCCTGAATGTTCTCAACCTCACACTGCCAAACCCTGATCAGGGCTTTGCAAATTGCAGGATGTAGTCAGGAAAACGGACTGCGTTGTGTCACTAGTTTACAGCCTGACTGCAATATTTGCGCCTTCCGGTCCGATTCATTCGGAATCGTTTAATATCTATATCTACAATGTTGTTTTGCGTAAAATGTTCCTCGTCTTTTGATAGTTTAGCATTAGTTCTTTCTTCCAGACATTGTCACATTTTTTTGGTCGGGTCAAATTTAATCTGCGTCTGTGTCTAGCTTATCGGAACACAAACTGATTTTCGTTTAACACAGATTATATCTTGATATAAATTCTTCTCTTACTTATTTCCTGTAGAGTTTTCGAATCATGTGCAATTTTATTATTATTATTTGTCATTTGCGCCAAGTGATTTGAGTTGTTTGGTATGGCGATGATCACTAATGTGGTATGATCTGCACGTCAAACACCTTCTAGTTGACATTTATAGATTTAATCTTTCATTTAAAAGACATATTCTTTGACAGTGGACGATGGAACAGACACATATTGAGAGGGCTTTCGTTAGTGAAAACAGCATTAAATTATCTTTGTTTACATTTCACTTCTGCAAATGATTGCCAAACTTTGTTTGCAAACCGCTAAGCGATTCAAGAAAATGTCTCAAAACTGGTAAATATTTGAATTTTAATGCAATCTAATAAAAAATAAAAAATTAAGGTTCTATTCATAGAAACACGCCATTTTGCAAATTAGACACTGTTAGTTCTCAGCATCATCTGATTGCCTGTCCTGAGACTGGTTGTAAGATTGTCTCAGTATGTCTCATCATCTGGTTGATCAGTTCTGAGACCGGTTGTAAGGTCGTCTCAGTATGTTTCTTCATCTGCAGCTACCTTTATGTTTGCATAGGTCGGTACGCTAATGTCTCTGCATGCGTGTAATGTAAAGGTGTCTTGATCGCCCACTTCCTCTTTTCCACTGAAACTTGCGCTATAGTATCTTGTAGAATGCGTTCATGTCGTATATTGTGTCCCAGTCCTTGTATCGTCTACTTGTCCAACTCACTCTTTCTATCTGACTGTAGTACAACTTTTCAAACACTACCAATCTTCTTCATCCTTCATTGCCAAAGTACATGTTCCAGCCCCACAGTGTTAGTGGGACATATTTGAGATGTGATACTTTTTTTTACTTAGTTCTATTCTGTTATTCTTTGAGGTTAGCAGCTTAAGTTTTCTCTGAAGCAGTCTGTTGTGCCACTGCAATCATTCTCCTAATTTATGTCTTATTGTGGGCATCTTCCGTTATGGTTTGCCCTAATTATGTAAACTGATGTATTTATTTGATTATTTCTCCATTTATGTAAGGATTCACTATTGTAACCACAGCATTTGACTTTATGCCAGCACTGAAACGCCAATATACCTCAAGTAATGAGAGATGCATAGATCGTAACATTATACAAAAATAAAGGTTATACTATTGACTATTAGTCATCAGGATGTCTCTCTACTGAGTGATGTAGGCCAGGTGTTGACAAGAATAATTGTACTCGGTAGCATGTCCTTTGCAGAACGTCGCACTCACAACAACCGGTCTGTAAGACTCTCGATCTCTAGTCAGAACTCCCGCCTCTGTCGTTGTCATCTTCAGGACCTCCGTAATGTCTGCTTCTGCCCCGCTTTCCAGACACCAAATACCCCCCAGTATCGTTCTCTCCAAGCCATTATGATGGTTGATGTGGTCAAAATATTTGAGCTTTCTGGACAAGATATTGTTTTGCTAACCAATTTTCCTTGATGTCCAGTTCTTGTAGAATATCTGAATTGTTCTCTACCCATGGTATTTTGAGCACCCTCCTGAAGCTTAGTTCAAAAGATTCCATTTTTTCTCGTGATTGTGTGGTGGTCCACGTTTAACATCCTTACGTTGCCACCGGGATGATGCAAGTTGGCAGGATTTTTATGTTCGTCATTTTATTACAGTTCTGCCACAATATATTCATTTTATTCAACCTCTGCATTGCCATAGCTATTCTCTATCTGACTTCCTTCAGGCAATCCCCATTGTTGATTTTAATTGAGCTGAGACATTCAAAACTTGTGGCTTTCTCAATTTCCACATTTTACTGAGCGCGTGTAAATAGAGACACAGTTTTGATTCAGGTCTCGAAGATCAGGCATTGACATGATGTTTTCACTTCGACAACTTCAGGAAAAAAAACAACACGCTACCAGAATCCGCCCTTTTATAACGCCTTAATTGACCCGACAAAGGCATTTGATTTTTGTGATAATTGATGGACCGTAAAAATCCTCTATAAAATGGGCTGTTCAACCAAACTACTACGACTAATAATATCGTTCTATGAACCATGAGAGAAACAGTTCAATTCGATGGAGGCATATAACAACCATTTGGTATTCGCACTACGCTAAGTATGGCTGCGTCTGATCTCGACACTGTTCGAAGTCGTCCGTGCTCTGCTACTGCAGCATGCATGTGGCAACGCAAATGAAGAAATCTGCTACTACACTTGGTCGGATTTTCGACTGTTGAACCTTGCAAGACTAAAGATCAGGGAGGTCTTCACCAGGGACATCCTTTCCGCTGATATTGCTGCAATTGGTACTCACAGTCAGCAGGAACCTCATATCTATTTTGTCCTCAAAATAAGTCTCAAGAAAACCAACGTGCTGGAACAGAAAATAGTTGCCACACCAATTATTAACATCGATAATAAGAAATTATCCGCTCTGCACCAATTCGCCTACTTGCAGTTCCTCACCAACAACAATGAATCGCCAGCGTCACTGGCAAAGCAGCTGCAGCACTCTCCCATCTTCAACTGTCCTACTAACTTCTTCTTAGCTCTTAGTCGACCTGTACTTCTACAGGGGCAGATGCCTTTGTGCAGGTCCTAGCTCTCGTATGAGCTGGATATAGGCGGGAGAAGGACTTCCTGTTTAGCCGGCTAGGCTCGAGCAGCTTAACACGCCGTTGCGTTGGGACAAGCGCTTACGGAGGGGGGTTAACCGATGTGCGAGTTCATCTTAATAGACTGAAACACTAGAGCAAAGTAGACACACAGCCTGTTAGGCGCCATCTATGCTGCTCTAAGCAAACCACCTAACCAGGACCGGTGTTATGCCATCTCACGCAGTTAGTCGCCTCTTAAGACATGCTCTTTGTGAGGCAGTGGTGCTATTCTTGTCCTTGTCGTTAACAAAAACCCTGGCAGACCGCTAGAGAACTATACAATATTTAACTATACAATACTTCACTATACAATACTTCACTATACAATACTTCACTATACAATACTTCACTATACAATATTTCACTATACAATACTTCAATCACTATACAATACTTTACTATACAATACTTTACTATACAATATTTCACTTTACAATATTTAACTTTACAATAATATATATATTTCTAATGACACTTTGTTTTCCTTTCTTATCCTCAATCCAATACCACACAAGTATTGCTCTTGAATCTTGGTCACTGGTGGAGCCATTGTTGTTTATATGACAGAGCTACTATACATACAACTACACCACACTCTATATCTATTAAACACATTGGAAACTATGCCTGACGAAATGGGATGAAATTTGAAATTTGGGACTATTCCCACAATAAACACTGCAAATTTTATACTACTAGCACTAGTCTCTTACTTATTTTCATCTAGTTCTATTTCAAATCTGTAATTACACATAAACACACATAATTAGGTACCCATTTTTATATTTCCAGGCTCTATCGTCAAGTCTAATGAACAGGATATTCTGCCAATCCTATTCTATCGTTTTGACACGCAAATGTACTAAACCGATAAACTGAGCCGGTTCCTGAACTACCCAGCAACACAGAATGTAACCGTCTTGTTCTAATACGAGGGAGTTAAACTTTGGAACACTCGGTCAGGTTTAGCCGGTCCCTGAACTACCCAGCAAAACAGAATGTAACCGTCTTGTTCTAATACGAGCGAGTTGAAAGTTCCGAACAATAAGACGGCTCAACTGTAGTTCTCCTGTAGTTTTCTGCTGTATGAAGCCAATTTGGCAATGCAAGGCTTGTGATAGAAATCGAAATAAGATGCAAAAATGCTTCTGCTTTGATCTTTCAATTGTCACCAAGGAAAATATAATGAGAAACGAGGAAAGTTGGTAGAACTTGCCCTTATTTTGAACTCATTAACAAACAGAAAATGGAATGATTCAGTCCTCTCATGAGAATGTGACCTGATCAATTCCCTCTGCTCACTTCCATCACATGGCACAAGGAAGACCACGTTGCATTTGGTAGGTAGGTAGTCTGATTAGAGGACAAAGCGCGTGTCGCCAAACATTTATGAACACGATGTATGGATGAGTTTCAGGTCGCATTCAATGAGAATTGTCTTTCCGAATTCATCTAACCAGGTAGATAATGGACGTAGTCAGGGCGAGGATATAAGAACGTCGTTTTCCATTCTTGATGTTTTAATAGCTGGTGGGCTGCAGTGTCCTCGGTAATGTCCAAATGTAATGCCAAACATGTCCAAATGTAATGCCAAACATGTACAAATGTAATGCCAAACATGTTCAAATGTAATGCCAAATATGTCCAAATGTAATGCCAAACATGTCCAAATGTAATGCCAAACATGTCCAAATCTAATGCCAAACTTGTCCAAATGTAATGCCAAACTTGTCCAAATGTAAGGCCAAACATGTCCAAATGTAATGCCAAACATGTCCAAATATAATGCCAAACATATCCAAATGTAATGCCAAACATGTCCAAATGTAATGCCAAACATGTTCAAATGTAATGCCAAATATGTCCAAATGTAATGCCAAACATGTCCAAATGTAATGCCAAACATGTCCAAATGTAATGCCAAACTTGTCCAAATGTAATGCCAAACATGTCCAAATGTAATGCCAAACATGTCCAAATGTAATGCCAAACATGTCCAAATGTAATGCCAAATATGCCCAAATCAGACTAAGCGCCGACCGTCTAGCTTGACGAATGTGCTTTAGAGCACGACTTCGTTGCTTAAGACCTGGTCATTCAACTAGAAAACAAGAATGCCACTATGACTGCACAAATGAAAAATCTAATTAGTTTCTTATCGCGTTGTAGAGAAGATGAGATTTCAGAATAATAGGGACAACATAGGTTATGTAAATCCCCCTTAGCTGGGTTTGCAATGAAAGCCTCTGTTGTTTCCAAGTAAGTAAAGTCCTCAGCGGAGTTGACGTATTTACATACACAACAATTCGTTTAGTTGTGAGGTTGCAGAGACTTTTTTAAATGTTTTCCTTTGCCCATGAGATGAGCAGGCCTAATCCTGATGTCACGGAGTGAAAGGTAGTCTTGAGTTGGACGTAAGCTTGACAGATCTGCAGATGTGCAGGGCTAATCCAGATTTCACGGAGTGAAAGGTAGTCTTGAGTTGGACGTAAGCTTGACAGATCTGCAGATGTGCAGGCCTAATCCAGATGTCACGGAGTGAAAGGTAGTCTTGAGTTGGACGTAAGCTTGACAGATCTGCAGATGTGCAGGGCTAATCCAGATGTCACGGAGTAAAAAGTAGTCTTGAGTTAGAAGTAAGGTTGACAGATCTGCAGATGTGCAGGTCTAATCCAGATGTCACGGAGTGAAAGGTAGTCTTGAGTTGTACGTAAGCTTGACAGATCTGCAGATGTGCAGGCCTAATCCAGATGTCACGGAGTGAAAGGTAGTTTTGAGTTGGAAGTAAGCTTGGCAGATCTGCAGATGTGCAGGCCTAATCCAGATGTCACGGAGTGAAAGGTAGTCTTGAGTTGGACGTAAGCTTGACAGATCTGCAGATGTGCAGGCCTAATCCAGATGTCACGGAGTGAAAGGTAGTCTTGAGTTGGACGTAAGCTTAACAGATCTGCAGATGAGCAGGCCTAATCTAGATGTCACGGAGTGAAAGGTAGTCTTGAGTTGGACGAAAGCTTGACAGATCTGCAGATGTGCAGGCCAAATCCAGATGTCACGGAGTGAAAGGTAGTCTTGAGTTGGAAGTAAGCTTGACTGATCTGCAGATGTGCAGGCCTAATCCAGATGTCACGGAGTGAAAGGTAGTCTTGAGTTGGACGTATGCAGTCTCAGTATACAGTTACGTGTCAGTATCAGATCCCCTCCTTTGCGACCTTCTCTATCAAGACGGAAGGTCTGGTATCCTCTGATTGAGAATTTGTGCTTGTTGTTGAGGTGCGTTTCTTGGATACATGCCACGTCCATCTTACCTTCATGCAGGTGATGTGTTAGGGAAAGCTTTTTATTAATGACTCCCTCCGCATTCCCCTGTAGTATTCTGAGGGTCTTGTGTTTTTGATCAATAGTTTTTGCCCCATCACCTTGAGCCTTGACTCCACAGCACATGGGTGGATGACCACCAGTAGCATTGGGTGGGCCTCTTCGAGGCGTGAGGGGCGGCACTCACGCTGCCTGGCGGGACTCCACAGGATGAGCGCCACACTTTTTTCTGTTAGGTTGTACCGTCATCATACAGCGATATCCGTTGCACTGTTTCTTTAAGCCTGTGGCCCAGTGCATCCGATTTCAACAGGCGTTTCTGAAGGGATGCCCTCCTTAGCCTTTGACTGTCCCCAGCCTATCTGCAAGGCAGTAGTTGTTTGTGGTCAGAGTTGTCTCTCTTAGGCAATTTGTCTTGCAGGACTATCGAGTCTTCACCACTCGTGTCTATAGGGTGTGGTGATGATATGATGGACTATGCACTTTGTACTATCCCGGAAGAGAGGCAGTCCAGTGTGTTTGTGTCCCAGGATCGTCACGTCCTGCCAGAATCGAAGCATATGCATGTGAGGTTTCTCTTTGCTCCCTTTATTTTTTCGGCTTCTCTGCAGTGATGGTACGCCTAGCATTCCCCGCCACCTAGGAGGTTGTCACAATAGGGCAGAGGTGCAATGTCCGCTGGCCTGCATCTCTTCTGCGTCCACTGGGATGACTGATAGCTGACAGAGGTAAAGAGCGAGGCAGGAGTGCATTTAACCAGGTGACAAGCCTGATCAGGGCAAGGAGATGTTGTTCGCCTGGTGTGCGGGCATATCTCATGATCAAGGGTTGAGTCTCAGCAGTTCGTAGTGAGGTGGCTGCTCTACTGCTTACGACATTCCGACCGAGAAATAAGTCGCCTCTAGTGGTTTCACACCTCAACGCCGTATGGGGTGAATATCGAGCAGCTCCCCGCCCGCTTTGATCCTCGGGACGGCAGAGACCTCTTTCTGCCGCTCGACCGGGTCGGGCTGAGGCGCGAGCCCCAGGTTCCAATCATATCGTTGCCTCCCGTCGCAGTGGTGCTGAGATTCAGGGCGGGATTTCGGCTCAGATGCGTTCTGCCGTAATCCCTCAGATGGTAGCCTCGCAACATTAGCTTATCAGCCAGGCACGTGGACCAAGTGTCTGAGATCTGCGATTCCTCTCGGATTGAGCAGGATTACCGTAGCAACGCCCTTTCATTACTTTGGTAAAACTGACCTGTCTTCCGAGGGTCTAATACCAGCACCCGTTCACTATTAGACCCAACGAATTAAGAGAGAGCTATTTCCAGTCAATGGCCAAGTGTCTGTAACCTGCGATTCCTCTCGAATTGCGCAGGATTACCGTAGCAACGACCTGTCATTTGTAGGGTAAAACTGGCCTGTCTTCCGAGGGTCTAATTCCAGCACACGTTCCCTATTAGACCTAACGAAATTGCTCTCAGACTGTCAGTCATTACAGTGTTGGCGTGTTGAGTCAATTTAACCGCATGCTCCACTCCTGGTGGTGCCTTTCCGTCAATTCCTTTAACGAACACTGGATGCGAGCCGATCGAGCCACCGAGAGACTAGCCCCAGATTTATGAGGGTCTAATTCCAGCACACCTTTACTTATTAGACCCAACGAAAGTGCTCTCGGCCTGTCAATCATTACAGTGTTGGCGTGTTGAGTCAAATTAAGCGGCAGTCTCCACTCCTGGTAGTGCCCTTCCATCAATTCCTTTAAGTTTCAGCTTTGCAACCATACTTCCCCCGGAACCCAAACACTTTGGTTTCCCGGAAGCTGCCCGCAGAGTCATCGAAGCAACTCCTGCGGATCGCTAGTCGGCATCGTTTATGGTCAGAACTACGACGGTATCTGATCGTCTTCGCGCCTTTGACTTTCGTTCTTGATTAATGAAAACATTCTTGACAAATGCTTTCGCCGTATCTCGTCTTGCAGCGATCCAAGAATTTCATCTCTATCGCCGCAATACGAATGCCCCCATTTGTCCCTGTTAATCATTACCTCCAGTTCCGAAAACCAACAAAATAGAACCGAGGTCCTATTCCATTATTCCACGCACCATTATTCAGGCAGCCGATGCCTGCTTTGAACACTCTAATTTTTTTCAAAGTAAATGCGCCGGCCACCCGGGACGCTCAGCGAAGAGCACCCGCGGGAGAGAGCCGGCAGACTGTAGGGCAGGAGACAACGGGCCTGAGATCCAACTACGAGCTTTTTAACTGCAAAAACTTTAATATACGCTATTGAAATTAACGCGGCTGCTGGCATCAGACTTGCCCTCCAATAGATCTTCGTTAAAGGGTTTAAAGTGTACTCATTCCAATTACGGAGCCTCGAAAGAGTCCCGTATTGTTATTTTTCGTCCCTACCTCCCCGTGTCAGGAGTGGGTAAGTTGCGCGCCTGCTGCCTTCCTTTGATGTGGTAGCCGTTTCTCATGCTCCCTCTCCGGAATCCGGAATCGAACCCTGATTCCCCGTTACCCGTTACAAACATGGTAGGCATGTCACGTACCATGGACATTTGGTAGGGCAGACATTTGAAAGATGCGTCGCCGGCACATGAGGCCATGCGATCAGCACAAAGTTATCCAGAGTCACCAGCCGAGACGCCGCAACCCCCAGAGGGGAAACGACGATTGGTTTTGAACTAATAAAAGCGCTCTATTCGCGAGGGTCGGAGCTTGGTAAGCATGTATTAGCTCTAGAATTGCCACAGTTATCCAAGTAGGATCGTGTCATCTACGGAACCTTGACTGATTTAATCAGCCCTTCGCGGTTTCATCGTGAGACAGTGTGAACTTAGACATGCATGGCTTAATCTTTTAGATAAGCATATGACTACTGGCAGGATCAACCAGATGTCTGTCGGAGACGGACGAACCACACACACCGGACGGCGAAGAATGGATGTGTAAAAAGCCTCTCCAGGACGGCCGCAGGGACCAACTGACGGACGGACTATTGTTCCGTCCCTCACTCCGTCGACCTAGGACCGCCTGACAGGGACCCGTACACACACCAACCAACTGACCGGGCTCGCTCCGGGAGGGATGGCAGCGCTCTGTGCAGACCGGTTCCCAACGGCCCCGGCGATGATTTCACTCGGACTGGAGACGATTTTTGCCTGCCGGCCTGCTCTTCTCCGACCGGTTGATCGGGTGAGGACAGGGCCTTTAGGAACGATTCCTGCTTTCCATTTGCCGATCCAAAGCTCATTGCGAGAGAAGGACTACAAGCGAGACTTGGTCGACTAGATTTTGACCACATCACCCCTATTGTGCCGTTGGTCAATAATAAAAAAGGCCTAACACTATATTCCCAATATGCCACACTGGCGTGTTAACGAGAGATTTACTGTAGTTATGAAACAATATGTATATATATATATATATATATATATATATATATATATATATATGCCAAGTAGTATGGAAGCAGTTTGGGCTCACGATAAGCCTGAAAAATAGGGTTATGGGTACATGGTATTACCACTACCCCATCAAGGAAGATTGATGGCGTCATTCTGGAGGTCGGCAACAGTTTCACTTATCTGGGGTCTACCATTAGGGTCTACCATCATGGCCCGCCTGACGAAGAGAGACTGGGAGAACACTGCGCTGTTTCACTACACCAAGGTCCGGGTCTATGAGACCTGCGTTCTTGGCACGCGCTCTCATGTGTGGAAGCGAGACTTGAAACACTTACACTAAGTAGGAACGGCGGTTCAACACATTTCACATGAGGTGTCTGCGGCGTGTATTGGGGATTGGGTGGCGAGAGGGAGATCGAGAGAGTGCTACATAATGTGGTTTTACAGCTAGCAAATACTCACAGCATGTAATCGATGTTGAGCCAGCCACGTCCTTCAATGGTTGGGGTATGTTTACCGCTTGGAAGATGAGAGGCTGCCACATATCTTGTATGGACAGCTGGCCATGGTAGCTAGAAGAATTGGCCATCCCACACTGCTTTTCAAGGACGTATGCATGTGGGACATGAAGTCATGCGACATCCAATGGCTAGGAAACAATAGCTCAGAATCGAGCTCTTTGGAGACAGTCAGTTGGTAGCGGCATAGTGACTGCTGACGCTCGTAGATGCCTTCTGGCTGCAAAGAAAAGAGACAGACTGAAAAAATCAAGGTATGCACAGACAAGCCAGTCTCCTCACCATGGTTGTACGATCTGTGACAGGGACTGTAACTCGCGGATCGGCCCTTACACTCATAGCAGTGTCGAAATGCGGGTGTCAGAGCTGGACAGAACTCACAGGGCACCATGCGCATGATCTACAGAAACGGAGACGCCAATGAATGAATGAATATATAAATATATACATGTTAATATACGGGTATATATAGTTAAGCCACATCGTACAATCTAACCTAAGTTTTCACGGCTTATTTAAAGATGTGGAAAGCTGTAATTGCTTTTCTTTGGCCAAGTTTGTTGATTCTGATGTTGCGAGCCTTTGTGATTGTAAGCATTATGCTATGACGGAGTGACGGTAGGTTTCATGAGGAGATGGGGAAAAACATGGGCAGAGGATGTGTTGATGGTAGAAAGGATGAATGGTGTTGATACGGACGAGATGGACGCGTTAGATTGATGAGCGGGGTTATCGGCCAGTTGAATAAGGAAAGGAAGGTATGGATTCGTGGGATCCACCAAGAAATTGTCGGATTGGAGATCGGGGCAAAAGGCGTATGAGGTAGCGGACGGATGTAGGATACAATTTTAATCAAATTTACAACTGTCATAATTATTCCTGTCAGCACCAAGTTAAATCCCTGCTTTCACTTTGTGAATTATTGTTTCTCCGAACAAGAAAAGGGAAATAATATCGAGCTCCGAACTATCGAGTAATTCGTTCGTTGCTTCCCTTAATAAGATTTGCACTCCAGCCCGGCCAAGGAACCTCTTCGTAACCTGTCTCGGAAAGGCACAATAAGAACACACAAGATGCGCAGATGGTGGAGAGTGTGACGGAGGAAAGGAGAGAGTTGCCAAACAATAGAGGAGAGTAGATGAAGGAGGACAGAGAGTGGACGAACAACAGAAGGTAAATTAACCATAGTCGAGGGTGGATGAGCGAGAAGTGAGATTGGTCGACCTATACGAGTGCGTTGATGAATGGTAAGAGATGGTGGTCAAGCGATTGAAGAAGGGGCAATATGAGAAAGTTAGCGAGTTGAGGGCTGCCGAGTGGATAATAGAGGCTCACTGATTAGATAGTTGAAGGTTTCCGAGTGGATAGCTGCGGGTTGCCGAGCGAATAATTGAGTGTTTTATTTAGGCAATCAATCAGACGGAAAGATTCACGGGATTTTCTTTTGTTGTCCTTTCTGCTTTTAGTTTTTGAATTCTGAGCAACTGTTTGCCTGAATGACAACTTTTATAAATTTGCTGCTGTCGCACGTCAGTAATTATTGTGCCTTTCTTTTGTTATCGTATATACCCTTTCTAGTGTATCCCTGCACGTACGACACACATTCAGATCTATTACTGTTCACAGGGTGTCCAACACACACACACACACACGTATAGAGCGACTGACCAAAACTCGAATATATATGCTGGTTGAGTCACTCTATGTCTCAGTCTGCTAACCTATCAATCTTTCTCCTAGCCAGTCTCTCTCCTAGCCAGTGTTGAGTCACTCTATGTCTCAGTCTGCTAACCTATCAATCTTTCGCATAGCCAGTCTCTCTCCTAGTCAGTCTCCTGAGTTCAGACAAATTCTTCTACTTAAACCCCTCGACCTAGTGTTAAGACGGTGCTTGACCTTGGCACGTATTCAGGTAACCTTTGTTCACTGAGTCGCCAGCCCAATCTCCCCTGCCCTAAACGCCCATGCTTCAGCTGGAATTGTTACATTTTAAACAGTCTGTCTGAGAGGTGATGGGGGTTAAACAAAGACCGTTGCAAGGGGACACGAACTAGAGAAATGGAAGGTTGACAGCAACCTCTACCTGATAAACCTCCCAGACAACCCTTCAAGTTTATTTTCAAGGCTGTAGTCCTCAATATTATCCCCTGACCTTGGGTTTACGACCGGCAACCTAAGCCAACAATCCAAAAAGAGCCGTACACTCTATCAGAAAGGGATCACAGCCCAATCAAACTTACCGTAAACCTGAGAAATGTTCCATTAGACCTCTGTCTTTTTCTAAGAATCGACTTCACTGTGCTCCGGGCATACGCATAGATGCTAAGTCTCTCTCAGCAATATACATACATGGAACTATAAGAAAGCAGACTGGCAGAAGTATGCCATAAGTACAGATCTCTACTTGAAGTCTACCAATACCCACCACAGAAAGTAGGTAAGATAGTGGAAAACATTCTAGGAGTGCCTTCTAAAGGCAACAGTGGAAATATCCCAAGAGATGTGAAAATGCAACAATTTGAATTTCAACTAACAGAGGCAACAGAAAAAAGCGTAAATTAACGATAATCAAGAAAGTAATACGAACTCAAGACAGCTGTAGCAAGATTTAGAAAAACAATCAACCAATCGTACAGTAAATGTTGGCATGATCATACATCAACGCATAATTTTGATAGAGAACAAATAGCTATGTAAGCTTGCATAAGTCTGAAATGACGAAAACGGCTAGAAGTAAACAAATTCGATTGAAAATGAACGCAAGGTACTAACAAACATATGTTATAATCCCAAATCACAAAATTGTAAATTAACAGAGATAGTATCTACAATTATAAACCTCAATGCGAGTACATGAGGAATATTTAATGATAAATATCACAAAGACAGAATTAGATTCCGGAATTAGCAAACTCAAGAAAAGTAAAGCCATAGGAAAGGATAGCATCACTAATAATAAACTTTCTAACATTTGAGAAACAGCAGAAAACAAATTGCAATACATCTTTAAGGAAAGCTGGAAACAATGAACTGTCCACCAAGTGTGGAAGGAGGCTATCACCATCCACATCCTCAAACATGGCAAGAACAACATGAGACCAGGCAGCCACAGACATGTTTGTTTACTCAGTGGTGTGGGAGAACTAATAGAACGAATCGGTAACACTTGAATAACCTGACATGTGGAATGAACAAATGCACTTACCCGCCAGCAAGCAGGCTTTCGCAGGGACAACGACCGAAGATCAGGTGACAACAAGCTGGCTGTGCATATCAAATATAAAAACAAAAACAATAGCAGTCTGGATAGATCTAGAAAAGGCTTTTAATAGAATATGGAAGAGTAGGTTACAATTCAAATTACTGCAAATGTGCGTAACCAACCACATCTACAAATGGATCAGTGATTATTTGGAAAACATGACAACAACAATACAACTTCAAAGACACATCAGCACCACTAAACAAAATATGACAAGGAATCCCACAAGATAGAATACTCTCACCCATGCCGTTCCTCATATACAAGTTTATCAATGATATAATCACAGAAATCACTAAAAGAGTACCCAGATGCTTTAGCGCTTTGGACAAAAGTCTACCTCGTTTCCTTTGTCGACCTAGTGTCAAACCGATGATTGACTTTGGCACGTATTCAGGTAATCTTTGTTCTTAGAGTCGCCAGCCCAGTCTCCCCTGTTATAAACAACCATGCTCCAGCTGGAACTGTCACAGCTTCTCTACTACAGCTACGTATTGTGATATCCAATTGGTACTTCTCTGCTAGATTGAAGATTAAGAGCTGTCTCCCAAAAAGCGACGCGTACATGACTAACATGACTACAACCTTCCGTTAGCGAATGGGGACTGAGGCAGTTACATCAGCTCTAAGACGGCTTTATAAGGCCCCTCAAATCAAGACAGCCATCGCGACTGACTCGTCTTGAGGTTCAGAACGGATGCATTTCGCAAGATGGATGTCTACACGATCTGGGGTTTTTGCTGATCTAGTGTGATGATCATTCTGGGGTTCAGGACAGGTTGACGAAGGAACACATCGTAGGGGACTCTGGATATAGGTAATCCTCATCTTCTATCTACTTGTGTCGTTAGATATCGTGTGAAGGTTACGTTACGCGTGGCAGCGTTATCGTCGATGTTGGTGTATCTCGGTTGTCATATTCCGTTGAAGTCTTCCGTTGTTTCATTTTTGGCAGGCGAAAATTCACTGGTGGCTTGATTGATCAATCCCAGTTGTACTTAACTCAAAATGACTTGACTTGATTTAATTTGACTTTACTTGATTTAACTTGACTTCTCTTAACGTCTTTATACTGGTTTAGAAGATTCTGAAGAGTTTGTAGACAACCAGTTTCTCATTTCAGTCATGCAGTTTGGTTACAAAGTGACTAGCGGACAATTGGAATGTTCATGCCACACGAAGTCGCCACCACGCAGTCATTTTGGCGCTGAAAGGATCTATGCTGATGGATCGGGGGTTGGCATTGCCCACCCCTTTCTCGATCAGAGGGCCAGTACTGATCAGGATCGTAGGTTTCACTGCTTATGTCCATCTACAGCACCACTCCCTGTGCACCACCAGTCGTTTACTTGTAAATTGGTTGCCCCTTCAGAACTGCGCTAATGAGGATGCTGAAAAGCGGTATTCATAGATTCTCTACATCTCTATGAAAATGGACGGCGTATAGAAAATACTAGTAACATTGACCACAAAACGATATTTGACTAGGTCACACTGGCATTCGATGAGGCAGGACAACAAGAACCCGCTTGAACGCACTTCATATAAAGCGTTGGGCAGGATGAAATGTAACGTACAAAATAACTACCACACCACGTAACGAACACCATGGTGGATTCCGATACCATAATCCATTTGCACAGTTGTCATTGATTGATGTTATGACATGAAAACACTGTGCAAACCCCGCTGGAGAGGTGAAAATATGGAAAACATGGAAATACGGAAAACATGGAAAACACAGAAAATATGGAAAGCATGATGAAGAAACGATATTGAATTTATTTATTTATAACATGGACCAAATATATACTTTAATTGATATATGTGAAAAACATAGCACAATAATAGAAATGGTGAACAAAATCTTATCCAAATATGATTCACTATTGGCGACTTGCTAAAGGTATAATTATACGAATTTACATCAAGCAATCGAAACAGACACTGACGAAATGGTTAAATAGCCTGTTAGGTGCTAGACTGGAAACAATCTTTGCTTTTGTTTTTTTGGATTTTTGGAAACATTTAAAATATCAGCACTGGTCGCCTCTTCTATTGTTGATGTCAAAACTGATGAACCAGTCCTCCACAGATTACTGAGATTTGAGCAGGTAGGTCGAACAGATAGTGACGTTTGAGAAGACAAAACTGTAGAATGTCCAACAAGAAGGATATGGGAACCATCATTATCCGCATTTTCGCCGTTTGTAAAGTTAGACAAAGTACATATGCTTCTGCGTACAGTGCAGTAACCTCGATTTGTTACATAGCAAAACTGAACGGATGACAGTTTGACCCGGTTATCTGACATTGACGATGGTGATTGATCCCTTGTGGCAGCTGTAATACAATCTTATTATAAGACTCGGTCGGTCACGACAACCTATCGATACTCGAAGCACAGCACAAGAGATGCCTGCCCACATTTGATTACAATCTTGTCGTCTATGATGCCTAAGGCAATGCTTCCCAAAGTGGTGGTCCATGAACCAATGTCGGTCAGCTAGTTGTCAGTCGCTTGTCCGCATAGATCTTGCTTTATAATTTAAATTGCATTTCAATTTGGGATGATTAAACACATTCATATACTGTGTTACCCATGTAACTATATAATAAAAAAAACAAACATTTCAAGACTTGTTTAATGTTCTCGCTTATTATCATATATCTATTTATCTCCAGTCCACTTGTCATTACACGTCGTGAGGAGGTGTGACCTCCTTTGTTTCATATTTTTTGGCAGGTGAAAATTTGCTGGTGACTTGCTAGGTCAATCCCAATATCTGTTACCAACCGTTGGGTTGGTAGCCCCCGACACCCAATCGTGTCGGTGACGCCCAAGTTAGATTGGTAACCCCCGACATACAATCGTGTCGGTGACGCCCAAGTTAGATTGGTAACCCCCGACATACAATCGTGTCGGTGACGCCCAAGTTAGATTGTAACCCCCGACATACAATCGTGTCGGTGACGCCCAAGTGAAACGAAGTCAGTTCTATATACCATTTCCATTTTAATACAACTTTGAAACGACTGAAACTGAACAATAAACAATACATTAGGTCGTGGTCCCTGCTGCAATGAATACATCCTCGTCGGTCCAACACACTCAGAAGTTTGGAAAGAACTGGGCTTCGGCAAGCAGATCCCAGTTCATGTTTGTCTCATTATATACTTGCTAGTTGCTTCGATTGTCTTGTGTTTTAGATCAGTTTTAAATCAATTCTGACATCTCGTTCAGAACCTTATTCGTGGTAAAGGGATTTACAGAACTGCTCAAGAGGTCCTGTTAAAATGTCCATTGTTAATTATTATATCTAAAATACTGATATAACCAAAATGTATGTGATTGATTGTCTTCTTCTTCTTCTTCTTCTTCTTCTTCTTCTTCTTCTTCTTCTTCTTCTTCTTCTTCTTCTTCTTCTTCTTCGCACGCAGTCAGACAGTAACCATTATTTTTTCAAAAAAAGCAGCCGTCATCCTGCGGCTGTCGACACTGCCATAGAGCTTGTCTAGTGTTGCAACTGGTGATGGCCACATCTGCTCTCTCTGATCTTCGTATGTCGGGCAGTTTTGCAGCAAATGCTCAGCGGTCATTTTGCCGGTACCACACGGGCATTCGTCGGTGCCACCTATCTTCAATTTGTTGAATAGGTAGTACCTGAGTCTATTGTGGCCAGTGCGAAGTCTGAAGACCACGACCTACTCTTTTCTGTTCAACTGGTAATAGGCATCGTTTTTGGTGTAGCCAGTATGTTCGGTTTCCCATTTGGTCATGTATCTAGCTCTAATAAGCCGTTTTGACTCTTCGTATGTCATACTAGTATCAGGTTGTGGTAGTTTTGCACCTTCTTTTGCCAGTCTGTCTGCCTCCTCGTTGCCTTGGATGTTGCAGTGAGATGGGACCCACTGCACCACTACTCTTTTTGTTGCGGCCTGCTAGCATAGTTGACAGAGTACTGCTCTTAGATCATTAAGTTCAGTATTTTTCTGGCTTTTCAGTGCTGTGACTACGGCCAGTGCATCTGTAAGCAGGACTATGTGGCTTTCATTCCTTTTACCTGTCACCATTTCTTCCACTGCCGCCCTCAGTGCCTCTGCTTCCGCTCTGAAATTGTTTGTGTATTTTCCAGTAGCGAATGGTAGTGTTATTTAGCTTGGGCTGAGTTTTTTGTTCTTTATCTTCCCATTTTCGTTTTATTAACTTCGTTCTCATTCTCTCTCTCAGGCTCTCGTTCACTCTAATTCCTTCTTGCTCTCGTGCACTCCAATTCCCTCTCGCTCTCTTTCTCTCTAATTCCCTCTCGCTCTCGTTCTCTCTAATTCCCTCTCGCTCTCGTTCTCTCTAATTCTCTTCCGCTCTCGTTCACTCTAATTCACTGTCGTTCTCGTTCACTCTAATTCACTCTCGTTCTCGTTCACTCTAATTCACTCTCGCTCTCGTTCTCTCTAATTCTCTCTCGCTCTCGTTCACTCAAATTCCCTCTCGCTTGCGTTCTCTCTAATTCCATCTTGTTCGCGTATTCAGCTACGAAAAAAACACAAGGCAAGTACAGATGTCAGAATGACTGGCGGTTGTGGCCCCCCCCCCCCCCCCCCACATGTTGTGCTGGTCAGTTTTTGGATGATATTATTTCTTCCGATTATCTTACGCTTTGTTTCCTGTCAGTGCATCATGTAGGACAGGCTGCTGTCTAAATTCACGTCTATATATTTTGGAGCCTTGCAGTGTTCAAGTTCAAGCCCTTGCCACCTAATCTGAAGTTGAAATATTTGTAATGAATATAATTCATGTAATCTTTTGCTGTAACAGCAAAGAATGATTAATCCCTAGAAAATATGCAAATTTAAGACAGATTTGTTTGAAAATGAAATTCAAATTGAGACTATAACTATAAATTGAGGGATGGTAAAATTATTATTAAATTAGAATTCGTTGAGTATCTAACTTTCTAATGAAATTAACCCATATTGTCATTTATGAAGAATAAATACTCTAGTTGCAGTAATAACATTAATAATAGTATTTAAAATAACAATAATAGTAACAATGGTCTAGCTAAACTACTTACGCTTCTCGATAACACAATTAACGTTCATATCATGTCTAATATACCCCATTTTTGAGTTAAATAATTCTCAGTAACAACTCATTTAATTTTTTTCCTTCTGAAAAAGTATTTTTTCTAAAATACTGGAATTATTTCTTCATTAAATGGTCTTGTTCTGACAGTATTGATTACCATTTAGCATTCACAAAGCTCTTGAAACTAGATGATGCTACATCTTCTGCTGAATTCAATGTCAAATAGCCATGTTAATCTGCTGTCTGTTCCGACGTGTTAAAAACCGATATTGCTGCACTACAGACGAAACATCGGTGCTTCCTCTCTCACAGAAATATTGACTGATGTTCGTCCATCACAAGTGATGAAGACTACTCTCTTTGTTCAGCCGTTTGGTCGGTCTTTTCCCTTGCTGTGTTTGTGCAGTGATTTGAATTAAAGTGAGAAACCTACTGCACCTTTTGTCAATCTCATCTCTGGCCAGTGAAAAGATATTTATCGAGACGACTGGAGACATCACAGGATGCATATTTATCCTCAGTATTTACTCCCGAAGCCTTTCCCCTTGACAGGTATCCCGCAAGGCAGCGGGAGGGGGAGGGGAATGGCATATAACGTTGTGTGTCGTGCCTTTCCCATAACAGAAAGAGGTAGTAGCAACATCACTCAGCGTGTGAGTGAGTTGAACATCTCCCTCCGGCTGTGTTCAGTTCATTTTAGCCGTGTATAAATTTCACAGACCAAAACTTAACGTTTGCAGTAGAGGCGATGAGCGCCAATCTCTTGAAGTTCAACCCCGTGAACTAGACCGTGGAATACGACAGAGGTTTCAGCGTAGTGCTATTCATATAGCAGATGTCCAGATCAGGATATTCAGGAATTACAAAAAAACTAAAGAATTATCCAGTCCAAATGGAAAACAACAACACGTTTCATTGAACACAAATGTAAGTCGTTGACTAGTGTAAATTCCAGTCAAATACGGGGTCTGGCGTCATCCACAATGAACTAAAACATTAGAGCAATGTAGACCCGCAGCTAGTTACAGCGCCATCAGACATATACAAACACACAGATATACACATATAAGTACATACATACACACATACACATATGCACACAAATATGGTGAACCATCAGACACCAGACGTCAGAGAATTTATTTTTCGTTAGTTGCTTGCGCAATTATTTGAACGCTTAAAAAAAGTCATTGATTTGCCTATCTGAGATGCGATGCGCATTGGTGCGTGACGCGTCGTGAGTGAAGTGCACTATTACTTCTAGCAAAACATGATTTGATCAAAAGAGATCAATGAATCGATAATCGTGCCATAGAAGATATTGTTTGTGTGAAGCATAATTTATTCGTCGTGCCGACATTTGACGAGCCAGACAGTAATGATAACTTAATGATTGCTCCACCCGGTATCAGAAAAAAAGTGAAGTGCTAATGAAGAGAAAGTAATTAGCTGCGTCCTTAAGGCGGGTTATATGTAAGCGGTACAACTGTAAAGTACGGTTTCATATATTACGAGGCGTGTTCAAATGAAACCGGACCTAACTGCATCACTTGAGCATACGTACGATGCGCATACTGACGTTACTTCTGATCTAAACAGCACATACCAACCGTCAAGTTTGCAAAATGTCATTATCCTCCTTCTCATACTTTCCTCAGCCGACCGTTGAAAACATGGCAGTGTGATACGGAATCCGTCTAAAGTTGATCAGCGAGCTTTTATTCGGGTTCTAACAGCCGAAGGATGTCGACCAGTTGACGTTCATCGCAGAATGCAGGCTGTGCATGGTGATAAAAGTGTGTTGAAGGCAAGAGTGAAGAACTTGACAACGATCTTTATAGAAGGACGTGGGTTAGCAAAAGATCTTCCGAGACCAGGCCGTACGCATATTGTTGGGTCAGAAGCTGCAATCATCAAAATTGATGCAGCAATTCGGGTGGACCGTCGCCGGAGCTTACGTTCGCCTCACTTTTGTCACCATACACTTCCTGCATTCTGCGATGAATGTCAATTGAACAACTTTCAACTGTTAGAAACCGAATCACCACTCGCTGATCAACTCTGGACGGATTACGTATCACATCCGCCTTGTTTTCAACGGTCTGCTGAGGAAAATATGAGTCGGAAGATAATGCAATTTTGCAAACTTGACGGTTATTATGTGATGTTTACATCAGAAGTTCCATCATCATGCGCATCGTACTTATGTTCACTTGGTGAAGTTAGGTCCGGTTTCATCTAAACACGCCTCGTAAATAAGTTGAGCTCTCGTTATGTCTTTTTAATGAAATCCTCTGCATTCATAACAGAATGGGAATAAGTTCTCCCAAGCCAGTACTCTTCGGTGCACCATGTGTGCACCCATTCCTGCACCCTCACCAAGATTAGGAGGTCTTGTACATTATTACACAAGCGTGTCTCACTTTACCACCACGACAGACGACGTCCCGATCGTGCACCACCGCATACACACACGAAGGTCTCCCTTATGAACCATAACACACGAAGGTCTTCTCTATGTGCCATCACACACATTACATTTTTGTACATGTACCATCACACACATGATGGTATCTCCTATGTACCACCACAAACATGAAGGTCCCCCCCCCCTTCCCTATGGAATACTACACACATCAAGGTCTCCGTTATTGACCACTACACACGAAGGTCTCCCCTATGTACCACCACATACATGAATGTCTTCCCTATGTACCACCACACACATGAAGGTATTCCCTATGTACCATCACACAGACAAAGGTCTTCTCTATGTACCTGCACGTGCACACACACAAAAGGTCTTACCTATGTACCATTACACACACGAAAGTGTCCTCTATAAACACACACACACACGAAGGTCGTCTCAACGTACCACCACACACACGAAGGTCGCCTCTACGTACCACCACACACACACAAAGGTCTTCCCATTCTACCACTACACACACACAACTAAAAATATTGGCCTAGGCATCTACTGCCCGTTGCGTCAATCCTCCACTACCATATCTAACTACTGGCTGAAGCCAAACCTCGTTCACTGCCAAAGGAGAGACTGCTATCTGTTGGAGCCATGTAAAACACGGACGGCCTCGAGCCGGCCTGTGGGAGATCGTTGTTACAGATAGCAGACTTGGACACTATCTGGTGAGCCGGTACCTCCTGGTCCAGTCGAACCACATGACAAAATATAGTCAGGCGGCGGCGGACCAGAGTGTCCGAGATGGAGAGAAAACTTTGCAGACACCTCGACATGACGGACGAGATCCAACCAGCTGGTACTGAGGATTCGTCACTGGTTGCGGACATGAAAGGCATCAAGTCTTGATTAGTCCTGTTTAAGTAGGGTAAAATTTTGTGAAAAATACAGGAGGACGGGAATCACATACGTCTGATAAATACGAATTTTGGATCCGAGAGAGAGTCTGCCATTATTCCACACCCGGCGATGGTCGTTCATAGTGGAAGCAGCAAGCCTGATCCGCCTTAACATGTCAGGTGCACTACGTCCATCGAATGAAAAAGAACTGCCCAGGTTACGTGAACTCATTGGTGCACATGGGAAAACAATGTTTTGAGAACCAGTGTCGGAGGAAAAGTTCTCCTATATGTACCACCACACACACGGAGGTCTCCTCTATGTACCACCACACACACGAAGGTCTCTTCTATGTCCCACCCAACGCACGAAGGTCTCCTCTATGTGCCACCACACACACGAAGGTCTCCCCTATGTACCACGACACACACGTAGGTCTCCTCTATGTACCACCACACACACGAAGGTTTTCCCTATGTACCACGACACACACGTAGGTCTCCTCTATGTACCATCACATACATGCCGGTCTCCCATATGCACCATCACACGCAGGTCTTCTCTACGTACTATCACACACACGAATATCTTCTCTATGTGCCACCACACACATGAAGCTCTCCCCATCCCTCCCCTTTTGGACTACCACACTCATCAAGGTCTCCCTTAAGGACCACTACAGTCTTATGCACCATCACAAACATGAAGGTCTTGTCTATGTACCACTACACACTTGAAGGTCTTCCTATCTATCTATCACACACACGAATAACCCCCCCCCCCCCCCCTTAATCTATGTACCATCACACATACACGAAGGTCTTCCCTATGTACCATCACACACACAAACAGTTCTTCCCTATGTACCATCACACACACAAACAGTTCTCCCCTATGTACCACCACACAGAAAGGTCACCCATATGTGCCACCACAGAGAATGGTCTCTCCTGTGTGCCACAACACATACGAAGGCCCCCTCCCCTATGTACTACAACACACACACTAAGGTCTTCCCCATGTGTTACCACACATACGAAGGTCTCCCCTTTGTACTACCACAAACACACGAAGGTCTCACATGAGTGCCACCACATACGAAGGTCTACCCTATGTGCCACCACACACGAAGGTTTCCCTGTGTGCCACCGCACACACACGAAGGTCTCCCCTATGTACCACCTTACACACAAAGGTCTCCCCTATGTACCACCTTACACACAAAGGTCACCCATATGTCCCACCACACACACGAAAGTCTCCCCTATGTGCCACCACAATACAAAGGGCTCCAATATGTACCACCACACACGAAGGTCTCCCCTATGTGCCACCACGCATGAAGGTCTCCCCTATGTACCACCACACACGAAGGTCTCTCCTATGTACCACCACACACATGAACGTCTTGCCTTTGTACTATTCCACACATTCACGTTCGGCTCTTCAATACACCCCAGAACATTTATTTGAGTTGAATAAACCAACCTGATGTCATCCACTATCACATCACAAGGCCACACTCCCCGCACCTCTCTGCTCTTATGTTGTGGCGCTATGTTTCGTAAGAACTATTGATAATATTGATTTTAAATACACACGATAGTCACCCTTATACACAGCTGTAAAAGAGAGGACATGACAGGGAGTTATGAAACTGGCTATCGCGCACCACATAAAGTTGAGACCTTGTGCAATGAAATCTTTTTCACTTCATCGCCGACGGCAGTGCCTGCCATGAGACTGTCTTTAACGTGTGCGCTCAATGTATGCGGATGGACAAAGTAAGGAACGTGGAAGTAACGAACAATGTCACTTAGGCTTAGCTCCGTTGCCGCCAATCATGTAAGACAAGCGATTCTCAAACCATGTTAGTCTGGCGACTCCAGTAATAGTACTTGTAATCGTTCTTGCATCTGAGATCCCCAGTCCAAGAACCACTGGTCTAACACAATGAATCGTCTGAACAAACAAAGGGGTGGTAATTGAGTTTATCTCATCCGCCCCACAAACGCTGGAAACTGGTGTTAGCCTGTGGTTAGTGCTATAAATAACTTTGGACTTAGTTCCAGTAATGCACGGCACAGTTAATGGTTCCCTATGTTGCAGCTGAGCTGTGTCAAGTTGTCATGATTTGCATTCCTATGGATTACACCAGTGAGGCCGAGAGGGGGATCCTGCAGTTTGGGCAGCCCATGGTCTCCATATTCAGCTCCCAGGGTTGCACCCTGGAGAGGCTACTACAGCCTCGCTCTTGAGTGAGGACACAACACGGAAGCTGGCAGTCTACGGGTTATAAGTCGCACCCAATTGGCGTGGGGAAGGGGCGCCACGAGTCAGCTTCGACGGTGGGAGGGATCATTGCATCCCATTGGTCGACTACCGCCCGCCTTAGCCGGACAGCCCCCGGTCAGTAGGGTGTCGACTCGCCAGCCGGGCAGCCCCCGGTCAGTAGGGTGTCGACTCGCCAGCCGGACAGCCCCCGGTCAGTAGTGTGTCGACTCGCCAGCCGGACAGCCCCCGGTCAGTACGGTGTCGACTCGCCAGCCGAACAGCCCCGGTCAGTACGGTGTTGACTCGCCAGCCGGACAGTCCCCGGTAATAAGGTGTCGACTCGCCAGCCGGACAGCCCCCGGTCAGTACGGTGTCGACTCGCCAGCCAGACAGCCCCGGTCAGTAGGGTGTCGACTCGCCAGCCGGACAGTCCCCGGTAATAGGGTGTCGACTCGCCAGCCGGACAGCCTCCGGTCAGTAGGGTGTCGACTCGCCAGCCGGACAGCCCCCGGTCAGTAGGATGTCGACTCGCCAGCCAGGCAGTCCCCGGTCAGTAGGGTGTCGACTCGCCAGCCGGGCAGCCCCCGGTCAGTAGGGTGTCGACTCGCCAACATCTGCCTGCTCCAGTGGGTGCCTGGAGCTTAGTGCATGCATGACAAGCGGATGTTAATTTTGCACCAAACAAAACCAAAAATAAAAAGAAGACAACAGTTCTTCAATTTGTAAGCTGGAACGTGCGCACTATGTGTACAGGCATCTCCGATGATTTTCGAGAGGTTGGAAATGCCAGGAAAACAGCCATAAGTGATAGGAAGCTATCTCGATTGAATTTAGAAATAACTACCCTACGGCAGACCATACTTGCCTCCAGTGACTCAGTAAGGTAGAAGATGGTCGTGAATCTGAGGAACCTCGACAGCATTTTGTTGGCTTTACTATTAAAACACACACTTATGGCCTCAGTCGATCCGCCTTCGGAGAGCTCTGAGAGGTTACTGGCTATTCGCCTCATCTCTGCTACAGGTCCTGTTAATATCATTAGCGTCTATGCCCCAACCCTGACATCTCCGATACAGGTGATGTTAATATCATTAGCGTCTATGCCCCAACCCTGACAATTCCGCTACAGGTCCTGTTAATATCATTAGCGTCTATGCCCCAACCATGACATCTCCGCTACAGGTCCTGTTAATATCATTAGCGTCTATGCCCCAACCCTGACATCTCCGCTACAGGTGATGTTAATATCATTAGCGTCTATGCCCCATCCCTGACATCTCCGCTACAGGTGATGTTAATATCATTAGCGTCTATTCACAAACCCTGACATCTCCGGAGGAGCGAAAGGATCAATTCTATGGTCAGCTAGAGGAAATGACATCATAGTATTGGCAGGATAAATGACAATGGTCAGAGGTTGCTGAAGCTGAGCACTCAACAAGGCCTATGTGCCACAAACACTTTCTTCAAGGGCAGGCCACAACATAAAGTATCCCGGAAAAACCCAAGGTCACATCAAATCGACTTGATTGTCACCAGACGTTCAGCTCTAAACATGGTCTTCTTCACTAGAAGCTAACACAGTGCAGACTGCTGCTCTGCCCATGCTCTTGTATGCAGCAGGGAACGCTTGCAGCTCCACAAAATGCCGCTCCAAACAAATGGAAAATCCCCGCATCAACACTGCCCAGATGGTGATTCCTTTCAAGGTGGAGAGGTTCGTGTCTGACCTGAATCTTGCGCTTCAGGGAGGATCTGAGTGTGACGCCACAGCTTAGTGGAACGTTATGAAAGGTGTCATCTATAATACAGCATTAACTACGTTTGGCATGAGGGAACGGGCCAATCATGACTGGTTCAATGCATGTCTCGCAAGAATGGAACCAGTAATTGAGAAGCTTTCATCAATTATAAAAAATGCCCAAAATGAGACACGCTTGCTGTCCTTTAGGGCCCGAGGCAAAAAATCAAGGAACCGCTTGACAATGAGTACTGGCAGAAACTGTGTGAAGGAATTCAGTTAAATTCATAGAGGAGAAATATCCAGGTCCAGTTTAGAGGCGTAAAGATAGCACTGGGCCCTGTTGCATGGGCCCTGGAATCTCTGACAGGTGTGCGATTACATCCAGTTAAAGTCCATTTTAAATTACAATATTGCACCATAAATGCCAGTCATGGGCACGAAGAAACGAAGAAAACGTGAAAGTCTCATTCAAATAACTAAAAGTTTCCTAATTTTTTTCTTCAAAACATAATAATAATGTTCGCGTAGGCGTCAAATGCCGGTTGTGTCAAACGACCAAGTCAAACTGTTCAGCTATGCTCGTGCGTAGCGTGTCGACCGAAATCCCCAGAGACTCCCCAGGCGGGGCCGTGTAAACCGCGGCTCGGGAAGACGGGCCTCGAGGAGTAAATGTTCGGCCAATGTTTGTGTCTGGCTTTCTGTGTCTGTCCATGTCTGACTTCCTGTTTTTTCGTGGTCTGCCCCGAGATCTCTTGCTTTGGGCCAGTGTGACCTTTGCTTTTCTGAGACTATGATGTTAGGAGAGGTATCGTGTAACCTCTTGTGAAAAGAGGGGTGGGGGGGTTAGAAGGAAAGCAGTTACAGTCGGAGCAGGGAGGTCCTTGAGTAGTTATAACCAGGACTGAATTCTGGAGTGCAGTTAAGCGGGTCGTTGAACGACATCTTGGACTGGTTTCTCACTGTTCTGAGCCAGGCATGAAATGCAGCGAAATGCAGCATAACAAACAGGATAACTGATCGAAAACACATCAATTTCACAGAAGTCCTTTATACCACATGTTGAAAGAGTTGTGAATTATAATCCAAACAGGAACCAGCACGCATCAGAAAACGACACAACATCGAAGCTTAGACATTCAGGCGCGGCATCTTACTTCGTTACCTTCAAAACATCAGCACATGTTTTTCACTTTGCTCGATCTATCTAACAAACTGACGTTCTTCACAAAAGAATAATAATAATCCCTCTTCAGTCTCTGTTGTCTTTGGATAGATTGTTTAGTGACAAATTACGACTTTAAAATAATGCACATGAAAGGTAAAATAATATGAAAACGAGTGTACAGGAATAGAAACTATGCAGATTAGCAGGACATCGGGTAAACTTAATTGTTGTTTGTCTATCGTTTCTTAATAAGACCACATTGTCATCTATCACTCCTGGAATGTATTCGTAGGGGCTGATCAATCCAATCCGATTTCGAAAGCGTCTGTCACACTGAGGACAGAGAAACACTGTCTGACCGTCAGGCGGAGGCAACTCGTCTCTTGTCTTTCGTATCGCTCATCTCCGTACAGCTTCCTTGATGTTTGTCTGCTCCATATGCGCTATGTTAGAAGAGATTTGACTACGCCAGGTAGAGCCATCAGCAGCAATGTCCTCCAAGTTATCAGGGTCAATGTTGCAGTTCTTTAGTGAGGCTTTCAGAAGTGTCTTTGTAACGTTTCATTTGACCAACGCGAGCTCGCTTGTCAAACTCAAGCTCGCCATAGAATATTTTCTTGGAAAGCCGCTCATCTGGTATGCGGACACCATGGCCATATCATCTAAGGTGCGGTTTGCAAAGAGTTGTGTGGATGATTTTCATGTCAACCCGCGAAAGAAATTCTACATCTGTGATTCTATCTTGCCATTTTATGTTCAAGAGTTGCCTTAGACAACCAGGTGGAAGTGGTCAAGCCTCTTGGCATGTCGACTGTACCCAGTCCAGGTGTCACAGGTCTACTTAATATACGCGTGTCCCTTTTCAAGCTTAACCAAGTCCAACGGTTCAAACAAATGTTGCGTATTTTCACAGAAGATAGAGGGCTTGATAGATGACACTAGATGTCAACTGTCAACACTGCTTAAATATGAGAACACCAGCTTGGCAACAAAGCATCAATTGATACACGGTATGTTTACATAAAATCTGCCCTACTGATGTCAGACTTGGTCCTTATCCAAGGCACAGGAAATGAATTTGACATCTTGTGAAAAGGTGTCATATTAGGGCTAGCATGTTTATGTAATGTCATATTTTTGTATTTGTACTTATTATCATTATGGAGCTAATTTCAGTACGTGCTAGTTTACTCTGATTGAAAAAAAAACCTAGATTATTTTGATTGTGCCGTTAATTGCATATTTTGGTCTTTTTTGGGATTAGGTCATATTTCAATCATTTTTAGATCCTATTGTCATATTTGTCCTGTTCATATCCATGTTCATGTCATATTCATCATTTGTCATGACAGAGAAAAAGACAAATGTAGACATTCGGCAAGAGTTGAGCATAGAGGAGAACTGGTTTATCAATTCCATTTTGGCTAGAAAATGCAAATACTTTGGTCACATCTCGAGAGAACAGTGATGAAAGGTATAGATTGGTCACATCTCGAGAGAACAGTGATGAAAGGTATAGACCAAGAAGACGACGGCACCAAGATATCAAGGAATTTCTGGGTATGACTGGCGGAGGCTGGAGTTTTGGAAAGAGAACGAGTTTCTTTCAGACAGACTGTGATGGGAGCGACGCTCTATAAAGGGCATGCTACATGATGATTGTCATATTTTATGCATTTCGTTTCTTGCAATCCAAATTTTGTGAAAATTATATTCTAAGTGTAGTTATACATTTTCTGACCTTTTAAGACATGTATTTTTGCTAGAGTTACGGTTCATAGCAGAACTGCTGTGTAGTTGAGACGACTCAAGCGCCTTAGGAATGACAGACAGAGGAATATAATTAGAGGAGTATTTACATGAACACAATAAGTATAATTTTATCTCTCTAAATGACTCGGAAGATTGTAATTTTCACTTCAGTCTTGCATTGTGTGTTACATCCGTCTAAGTTGAATTGGAGATGCCTAAAGGGTGGGCATACAAAAATACATATTCGAGAGAATTTGCACTGTAGTTTGGAGAACATCATTTTACACAGCGCATGGCGTGAAACGGGATCTTAACTTTTTACTTACTTTACTTATTTGAGATTTAATCTGCTGCCCCCCTTTTCCGCAGACAGGCATCGAAACCATTAGACGACACACCCTCACAGTCCGTCTTTTAATTCATGAACAAGGTCCGAAGAAATTTTTTACTAAACTGCATGTCAGATCCAAAGGATTTTTCACATGCAGCCATATAATTTCCATAATGCTAAAACATTGCTATTATTTAGTCTATAGATGTTAAGACATTTGTGCATCGGCGAATTCTTTTTATCTTTTGAGACCATTACAAAGAAATGGCATTAAATTTAAGATGTTACAGTACGCAGCTGAATTTCTCGTCTCGTTTTGTTCATAGGCGTTTCTCTTTAATGTCTTGATAGATCAATTGATTGTTTGTATTTCCCTTTATGTAGAATCGTACAAATGGCACCAATATGCATCAGATAGTACAGCCCTTCGGTCACACTTAGACCCCCCACGGTTGTGTCAACGGCGCAGCTAATTTTATGTTGTGTAACGCATTTGAATAATGTAATGTATTTGTTTCTATTGTATGTACACCTAACTGTTTTGATAAACATACTCTAATTGATCCAAATCCGCTAATCAGTATGTCTACAAAAGATGATATTAATCATCTGAGTCTGTAGATTCGAAGAGTTTGATAATTGTTACTGGCTAGACAAATTGTAATCCATCTCGTTGCCAGTACTGTTCTTCTTCCAGGAGCACATGTTCAATACACTTCTTCCAGAACTGAATGTCTATTTTTGAAAGATCCTCACGTTTCAGCACTTCAACACCACACATTAACAAATATCATGTTCTGTTCGGGAACTTGTCCTTTGACTTTAGCCCCCACAAGCCCTATAGCGCTTAGATGCTCATGATATGCAGGTAGTCGCCATACTATTCAATGATTTTATCGATATGATACAACTTTGTCTTATTTGTCTTCGTCACAAGCTGCAACAACTCTGGCTTTAAATGCGGTGTTTTGGAAATTTATTTTTTCTTTAACTAGCCTTAACTAATTTGAGCTTTTGAATTTGATGCAGTTGTTACTTTGTCTTCCTCTAATACTGTATTGTGATAGGATGCATTATCCTTTACTAGTCATGGCAGTCTATACAGAATTGGAAGCAGATCATTTCCCATGCAGTGCCTGAAAATGTGTCTATTCATTTCAGTGTGGTAGTCTCTACCGTCATTACTTTTTTATTGGAAAATAAGTTCAGCGTCATGGACAAGTCCGTTTTCACTGCATCTGGCATACTTTAGTATAATGCGCTGTTCTTTGCTGGTTGGAACTTATATTTTCTGTTCACCGTCAACTGATTGCCATTCTTTACCATAGGTGTGGTGATCATTGGCACAGGAGTCGTCCAAGTATACAATATCATAGCCTTGCCTACGTCATTCACGTATCTGTCTCAGGTGTTTGTTTCTGGCAGCAACCAAATGTGGTTTTTCACATATAATATTCATGCCTCCTCAAATCTTCCTGAATGTAAAGACTGCGGCTCTTACAATTTTTGAAATAGTACTTTTGGAAACTTCAATATTGCAGTTGGAATGCAATCTTAATTTTAGTTTCCGGAAAGTAAGAAGTTTTATTGTTCGTCAACAGTTTCAATATTATTCGTTTTATTACATCTCAGTCGAAATCGACAAATTTTATTTTTCTTCCTTGCTTGATATGTCCGGTCCAATCCAACGGTTAAAGGATGATCTATCCAACTCCGTGGCGAAGTGGTTAAGTGGTCGGCCTCATGATCAGGTAGTGTGGGTTCGACTCCGGACTCCGCCATCTTTTTCACGGGTGCTTGATGCGGAGTCCCCTGCATCTCGTAGTCGCCCCATAGTCGTCTTGTCCTTGACTTGCCACTGAGGTCGGGCGGCACGAGACGAGAGAGTGAGGATAAATAGTAGCGCAGTTAATCATTTACTAAAAACTGCGCTAGCAAACTAAATTATGCCATCATCGTCTACGATGGACGGCAGCCTTTCCTTTTTCTTAATCTATACCATGCCAATTGCGTTTGTTTCTCTGGGTCATGAATGTCGCAATAGAAATGACCCATCTTAGATTTCCTGCAGAAAAACTGTGTAGTAAAACGTTAACCTTCTGCATTGTTATAAATGTACACTTCAAAATCATTTTTAAATTGATATCAATATAAAGCAATTATATGCTACAATAACCCCACCTCAAACTATTAATGCGTATTGATTGGCATCATGTCAGTCTCGAGAGACATTGGACTTTACGCTAGAGAGAAGACAGTCAGTTGTTGCCCTTGCTTTTGCCGCACACGTTTGTAGTCTGCATCTTGACGCATCTTGTCTGCCCCTGCCTGCAGACCAACATACAAAGCCTGCCTCCAGCCGGGTTTGATATTTTTTAGTATTCTGCCATCTGTCATTCTGTACACGTAACAAAGCAGCCGCAAGCGACGCTGTCGGAGAATCGTAACTTAACTGGAAATCTTTGCCCGGTTCAATACTTCATTGTTAGTCACTCTGTCTCTCCATGAAATTCCAAGTATGCGTCTCAGGCAGCGCATATGAAAGGAATTTAAGGCATACAGCGTACATGTTTCGCTGCCATTTAGCAGGATACAAATAACACATGATTTGTACACAACAGCCTGTGTGGAGATGGTCGGCGTGTGGAGGATCAGCACCCTGAGCCATCACTTTGTCTTTTGTACGCTGATAGTGAGTCCAAACAGATCACAATATTTTCCAAACCTTTTAATGAGGATCTGTAATTTGGCTTCCGTGTGGGTGACCAAGGCAGCATAGTCTGCGAAGAGCATATACCTCGTGACAGTCTCTGCTCTTAATTTTTGCTCTCCGTCTGGTTAGATTGAATAGTCTTCCATCTGACTTAGTATGCAGAAAGACTCCCCTCTGTAGCAGTTCCAAAGACATGTTTAAACACGATAGAAAAGAAAATGCCGAACAGAGTCGGAGCCAGGACCCAACTTTGTTTAACTCCATTGTTAATGTCGAAAGCCTCAGATTCCTGACCGTCATTAAGCACTGTACATTTCATGCTCACATGAAAAGACCTAATCGTGGTCAGCAGTTTAGGTGGGCTGCCAACTTTAGACAATATTTTAAAAAGACCCTTTCTGTTTACCAGGTCGAATGCCTTGGTGAGATCAATGAAGGCATGAAATAGTGGTCTGTGTGGTTCTCTGCATTTCTCTTGCAATTGTCTCAGTGAAAAGACCATATCAACGGTGGACCTTTCTGTGCAAAAACCACACTGAGACTCCAGGTGCACCTTGTTGGTCACTTTCGCAGCCTGCTCAGGATGATGCGAGAAAACACTTTGCCTACGGTATTGAGCAGCCATATTGCTCGATAACTGTTGCATTCTCCTTCGTCTCCCTTCTTCCTGTAAAGGGTGAGAATGTTGGCGTCTCTCATGTCCAGTGATACCGCCCCCTCATCCCAATAGTAGAGTAAACGCTTATAATTATGAGACAGTTTTGCATGAATGACGTTTGTTGTTTTCTGCACTCGACAAAGTGTCTAATTTGCACACGCGACAATCAGGAATTTGTATTTACTGAACATATTTGTAGGTCAAAACATCTATTTTTAAAACATCACGTCCGTCAACAAAAACATGCTAAAAGTATGTCACGTTGCTTTTAATACAGATAAACAAATAGATTTTTCAAAATACGTCAAATTTCTTAGAGACAAAATATTACCATAACGTCATGGATATTCTAAGGCTGCATGCGAAAATTCATTTGGATCTGACATGCAGTTTAGTAGGAAATTTCTTCGGAACTTGTTTATGAATTAGAAGACGGACTAAAGTTATGATGGTGTACATATCCTCTTGATTGCTCAGTACAAGTAACTCTTGGTTTGTGATAGGCCAGACAAATATATAAATCTATCTCGAATATGTTCAGTTCAGTTTAAGTAAAATCTCCGCATAGAAAATCGGCTGCAATAGATCTCTAGTGGGCTCTATCTCTTGCAGTAATGGTGCAGTCTGACAGGCTTTTTCCAGTTCATCTCCTGATGTTATTCATCCACTTAAAACGTTGTCTGCCTCTTAAACGATTGTCTTTCACCCTATCCTCAAGTATGGTCTTCAACAAGGAGGTATGTCTTGCTATATGATCAAAATAACGTATATGTCTAATGCTGATTTCGGTCATAAGTTCTCTTTTCAATCCCAAATTTTTAAATACCTCCAAATTTGTTTTCTTCTCTTTCTTAGAAATGCGACCAAACCTTCTATATACCCATTTTTTGAAGGCTACAATACTCTTTTCCAACTTGTTACTCAGTGTCCATGTTTCTGCGCATTAAAATAGTGGCGAGTATATATAACACCTGACAATTCTCATTTTCAAATTCTGATTTATCTGTTTACATGCTTTATGTGTCACATGTTGCTGAGTACCATTTTTGCCAAACTTATTCATGATGTATGGACATGATGTTTGGATATTATGTTTGGACATGCTGTTTGGACTTGAGGCAGCGTCTGGGTTTCGCTGAGTAGCTACTAATCTAAAGTGTCACAACATGTATCCACACCACGACATGACTACACACAGTAAATAACACAGTAAGCAAATTGCAACATATTTAAAAACATGAATATCAACAAAAACACTATTAGCAAAAAGGACAAAATGCATCTCAACTAAATAATCATACTTTATTAATTTGTACTACAACGGAGGTTTCAAGCATTAGCTTTTGAATATTTCCTGCAACTAATAAAACCCAGTTGTTGCCGTTACACTCCCCTCCCCCTATCTAAACACTCAACACACTCTCACAAACTCGCCTTCACGATCGTATTATGTACTCTGTTGTTCTGTGCATTCACCAACACTCAGATCCCGTCATTCAGGTGATCTGTACATCCACATTCAATATATTTACGTATACTCAGGTGATCTGTGCGTCCATATGAAATTATATAACGTCACGTAAAGTCGAAATCGCGTCCTCACTTGTGGTCACACACTAAGTCGATCTGTGCATACATACACTTCGGAACACACATAGTTCACTCGGTGTATTGCACGTAAGGCCCACATTCAGATATCTTTTGGTCACAGGGTGTTCTACTCACACACTTATAGAGCGACTGGCCAAAACTCGGAAGGTGTATGGTGGTTCAGTCACCACGCAGACTCATTCTATCTGTCACAAACTCATAGTCAGCCTGCTAGTTACTAGCAGCCTATCACCCACTCTCCTAGTCAGCCTGCTAGCTAGTCTCTCTCTCTCTCTCTCTCTCTTTCCAGGCCAGTTTGCTAAGTTCATCTTTGCCGAGTAATTTATAATCTCAAGCAACTTCATGGCTGTCCAATGGACTGTTAGTTGTCTGACGGAGCCATCACTCTAATTTGGATCTACCTCCAACTAGTTGTTATTAGACGAATAACTTCGAATTACTGCCAGGGGATCAAGATGCTGAGCAGCGCATGAGCTGCAATGGTCAGTGACCCATAGCTGACTGCTAGCGTCAGGGCCAGCGAACCATAGCTGCCAAGACCCTTCTACACCTCCACGTGGTGATCCTGGATAACAGGCTGCAGTAAGGCAGACTGGCTAAGGAGAAGGGATCGAAGAGGGAATGCTAACCCGGTACTCAAAAAATGCTTGCTGAAGTCGGATGTGTTGGACCGAAAGGTGCAAATATCGCAGCCAAGCTGTAAACAACGACACAACGCATTCCGTTCTCTGGACTACATTCTGCTACTAACCCTTTCAGGGTTTGGTAGCGGAAGATTGAGAACGAAAGAAAAAGAAGAAAGAATTACTGCCATTCTGAATGTCGTAACAGGCCGTGACGGCTTCTGACTGTCACCAACCCCTCCTCCCCCCTCCACTACGCTAAAACGGAACGCCAGATTGGTCAGTTCCAAACCCCCACCTCAGCTTCGAACAACCCCTCCCCCCCCCCACCTGTAAAAGACACATTCTTCCACCTAACTCCTCGTTTCCTTTGTCGATCTAGTGTGAAGACGATGAGTGACCTTGGCACACATCCATGGTACCTTTCTTCCCAGAGTCGCCGGCCCCATTAGCCCTGCCCTTAACGCCCATGCTCCAGCTGGAACCGTTACAGTCCTTATGTTTGAACATGATGGTTGGACATGATGTTTGGTCATGATGTTTAGATCTGATGTTTGGGCATGATGTTTTGATATGAAGTTTTTATGTTTGGATATGATCTGTGAACTTGATGTTTGGATTTTATGTTTGAATATGATGTTTTACATGCTGTTTGAATATGATATTTGGATATGATATTTGGACGATGTTTGGACATGATTTTTTGATATGATGTTTAAATACGATTTTTGGACTTGATATTTTATATGATGTTTGGACATAATATTTGGACATGATATTTTACGTGATGTTTAGATTTGATGTATGGACTTGATGTTTGGACAAGATGTTTGGACATGATGTTTGGATATGATGTTTGGATATTGTTGTTGGAATAATGAAATATTTTTTCTCCATGTAGCTTTCCAACACTTCTCACCACACGGAAGCACAGAAGGTACACACTTCGTGCGTTTTCATAGTTTAGTGTATGTGCTCCCCTGCTAAGACTCCCAAACGTTGTTTAAGCTAGCAAAGATTATTAGGGCTTTGTTCGTTCTACTTTTGCTGTCTTTGCCTGTTCCATGGTCTGGTGAGCTGTGCTTCTCATGTGTGTCGATGATACCGTCCTCGCCAGTACTATATTTCCCTTTCTAATTGGCGCAGGAATAATTAAATTTAGTGTCATGACTTCTATCTTCTTGAGATTGCTATTCCGTCCTACCTCGTTGGCAATATCCACTAATACCTCCACCTTCTCTGCTGACGTGTCATCTACGTATCCCAGATCTTCCATTGTAGAAAATAATATGTTTCAGATTGATTCTCTTAGGGGTGTCCTTCATGGCATGTCGTATCATCCTGTTAGTTAGAGAACTAAATGACGGAACTTGCAAGTGTCAACTTTCAGTGCAACTATAATAGCGTGTTCAGGGAAACAAAGATGGATATGGATTTTAGATTCAGGGCAATATTCAGTGAAAGGATCACTCTCAACAGTGATTTATTGTGTTTTGTACAGAGAATTTGTTTTATTTTTCTGTGTGTGGAGCATAGATTGATTATAGACATTGACACAATATGAGTTGGTTATTTAGTCGGCGGTAGAATGTGACGTTTCAAGCAGTTTTCCCGGTGAGTCAGAAGGCCTATCTAAAGTAGGCCATGTACATGTAAAATATACGTACAGAATTGTAATAACCGTAACCCTGCTGTAAGACATAGCGAAATCTAATAGTATCACACCTAGACTGTGCGAGTGTCCGCTGATTTGAAAACAAAATAATGAAAATGTATGTAGGGTCGCCTTTGACATTCTGTGCATTGTTCTGTTTTGTTTCTGAGGGAGAAGATTCTGTCTGCGGATCCGCTGTTCCTCCTGAACACTACTTCTTTCTTCCTTAGTTAAAAAAAAATATTGCAATTGGTATTCTTTTGATTATTATCTTATTATTATTTGTCAGAGTACTGACAAAAGAGTGATTCCTCTCCCATTATTGCAGTGTGTGAGATTGCCAATTCTTGGTAACTTCAGTCTTTCCTTTTGGCTATTCCTGAGACATTGCTTCTGTCTGCCAGATTTGTGTGACTAGTGGATTGAATACATCTGATGCCAATTCAGGGTCCGTTTTAAAGAAGTTCTGTGTTCAAACTGTGATGACCTGGGGCTTTTCTATTCTTAAGCTCTTTAATAACTGTGATCATATATTTTCTTCGAGGAAAGTCTGTGTTTACATCCACATCTGTTCCGCCCTCCTGAATGTTTAACTACGTCCCAGGTGGATTATTATTGGATATTTTTTTGAAACGTTCTGTCTATCTTGTTTCATGTCCATGTTCTGTTGTGACGAGTTTTCCGTGCCATTTTCATCTAGTTTTCCGTTTATCTTTCACTATTCTAATGCTATTTTCATTTGTTTTTCCGTGTATGGGTTTTGTTTGTTCCTTTGTTGCTGCTTTGCAAGGTTCTTCTATTTGAACGAGTTTGACACTATATTTCCTTGTTTAGCTTCCTAAACTGGTGTTTGTACTTGTCCGTTAGTCTAGTGGACAGGTTCCATTATCTTTTTTTCTGATTAGTTCGCTCATCTTTAAGAGTTGTTAATGTATCTGGTATTGTCTAACCTTATATCACATTATCTGCATTGCCAAAGGATGTGGTGGAGGCAGAGTCAGTTAATTGCATAAAAAAATAGATATGATGTTCACAGTTATTTTTAGTATCGGTAGAGTGAAATAAACGGGTTGTATACATTCTCCACAGAGCCTTGTATACCAGTATAATGAAGTTAAGTTGTCACGGAATCCAATTGGAATACATGATCTACTGCTTCTTTTAACACCGTAGAAAGTGGGACTGAAAGTGGTCCAAATATTTATTTAATATTTTATAATGACTTTTTTGTAGTTAATTTCTGCCACAAAAAGACTTCCTTGTAGAATGTCAGTTTAACTTATCACTGTTCCGTTGTTATATTTGTCTTTGGGTCTGTAGCTAGAGCTTAACATTAATTGTAACTACTAGAAGATTCTCACTGTCTTTTTCTGTGCTTGTTTCGACTTTCACATTTTGTAGGACATGTCTTCATCTGCTAACCGGTTGATTTAGCATTATATTGTAACTGTTACTACAAACTTATGAAACAAGCCATTTTGAAGGCATTCTTAATTACTAACATTTGCATGCTCTTCCTTATGACACACAACATTTTTAACACAGATTTGGTCGGAAGAAGTATTAATGCGCATTATAACATTATTCTCGATGTAATATTAAGCTTTCTAAAAACGCTTGTAAGAAGGACAAACTATTTTACTGAATAAATAAGAGAATTTATAATTGTACAGAAAATTGAAAGTTGAGGTTGAATACTTCATTTGCCTTATAACAATATCGATAATGAAAGAGTAAAAGACTGCTCACCTACTACAACAGAGAGCATTAAAAGACTGGGTGCTGCCACTGGAACATGAGAGATGGAACAGTTTTGAAGCTGAAACGTGTCGTTTTGAACAACGAAATGTCCTCCATACATCAACAACATACATTTTTATAATACATTTCAATGTGAGGCTTCAATGTCCTCCTAGGTTTACGACAGAAAAATAAAGACCAATACAAGCTTTCAAATTTATCCTCATGTCGCCCTCGATCTGGACATCTTCTTCGTCTTCGTCGTTCGTTCTCAAACTATGAAAAGAGCTTTACAAGTAGCAAGATGTAGTCCGGAGAACGGAATGCATTGTGTCGTAGTTTACAGGTTGATTGCAATATTTGCACCTATCAGTCCAATACATCCAACTTGGTTTTTATATAATCATTATGTTATTCTGTCTTTCCATTTCTGCTTTTTTCTGCTACCGTGCTCATCTCGATGTAATCTGTATAGTCCTGTCTATGCATCTTTGTGTCGCTAAGGTATTTCTTCCTCCGCTCTTTCCAAGTGTTATGTCTCCGACGACAATGGGTCCTTTTAACGTATTTTGTGACGCACTATTCGAGTCGTTTTTGGATCTTTTGTAGCAACTTTTATTTCTCTCCCACTTCCGCCAACGCCCTTTCTTTTGATGTTCTTTCTGTCCACTTCGCGTTATTCATTTTCCGGAACTTCTAGTAGTAATCTACAATCTACAAAGAATACAGTGAGTTGGCAAGCTTTTGTCTGATCTAGTGAACATTCTTATTGCCTTTAGCATCATCACAGACACTAACCTAAAATTGGAAGAGATCTTCCCAGTAGGGAAAGCCTTATGGGTTATTTTCCAATTGTTATATCTTACAAAGATGCCTTATCCACCATCCATATATGGACCCTCTGCAGGTCCGTCTGTGTATACGTAAATTAAATCCTTAGGGCTGTATTTTCCTTGAATCATCACGTGAGCAAGGTTTGTTTGATGGACAGCCTGACAATTTTCTTTGTTATTCCTGTGATTTCTGTGGGGATTAACATGTTTTCGTGGCAATGGTTTGGTTCCTCACAGTCATTCAGCATTTCCATTAATGTACATTGATTTTAGAGAACATGTTTATGGCGGCAATGCATGTTTTTTGAATTGTGGAGGAAGCTGGTTATGTTTAGCTGTCTTTTGGTGCAATTTTAAAGTTTGGTTTGCATATTATGATTTTGTATGCGTCTCAGCTTTTAGATGTGCACAAACATTGTCTTTTTTTTCTCGATGACGAGAGAGCGTAGCTTACTTTACTTCTCTATTGACTGGGTTGATGTGGTCCGCATCGCTCTTGTGATCAGTTTGAGGCATAGCCTACCTTAGTTACAGGCCTTCGGACTCACGGGGAAATTTGTTTGAAAGTCACATTATTAAGCCAACTAAATCACGCAACTTGCATGTGCCAACTTTAATAGCGTGTTTGGGAAACAGATATATATATATATATATATATATATATATATATATATATATATATATATATATATATATATATATATATATATATATATATATACAGTTGGTTTCAGGGCTGGATTCTGTGAAAGGATCACCCTGAATAGTGATTTGTTGTTGTGTTTTGTACGGGTAATTTGTTCTCTGTGTTGATCATGGATTGTTTTTAACCTAGGCACAATATGAGTTCTATTAATTAGTCGGCCTTGCAATGTGACGTTTCAAAGGGATTTCCCTCTGAGTCATAAGGCCTGAAGCTAACGTCTGAGGCTTGCATTTTTTACTTTTGTTTAGCTTTGAGTGTTTGTTTTGGACGCTATCGCACAGAATGACATGCCATATTACAATACTGGCCTGACTACCTGTGTATACATTTTTGTGGATGCTACTGTTAGTCTTCAAGCTTATATGACCACCTTCGGCAAATACTACTCCCTCTCCGGTTCTTTGTCTAAGTGTACACTACTTGTGTACATGGCCACGTTTTGTAAAGAACACATATGTACACGCGATATCTTATGTGTTTTCCAATATGTGTTCGTCCATGGCCTACTTTAGAAAGGTCGTTTGACTCTCCGGGAAAATCCTGTTGGAACGTCACATTCAACCGCCGACTAAATAACGGAACTAATATTATGCTAAGGTTTATAATCGATCCATGCTTAACAAAAAGAAATAAAACATATTCACCGTACAAAACAAAACAAATCACTGCTGAGAGTGATCATTTCACAGAATCCTGCCCTGAAATCAACTGCATATCCATCTTTGTTTCCCATACACCCTATTATAGTTGCAGTGACAGTTGACACAGGCAAGTTCCGTTATTTAGTCATCAGTGGAATATGACATTTCAAAGGGATTTCTCAGTGAGTCAGAAGGCCTGTACCTACAGTAAGCTGTGGTCCGTTCATGTGCTTCAGTGAGAATGATGTCAACGGACTGCTTGGCTGATATGGTTGACCGTATCTATTTGTACATGCCTTGACATTTTTAGTGTAACTCTCTAAAGCTCATCCTCATGAAGTGTTGTTTGTTCTCTTGATGCGTTGTACTAAATATAATTTATATTCTCCTTCATCCGTAATAATTGTGTCTGTGAGCTGTAAATCTTTTGTTTTCTTAATTAACAAAAAAGTTATTAAGTTGTGTCTGACATGATATCAGAGATACAATGAGAAAAATATGACACACTACTTGTGGGAATGGCACAATCAGAATGACATATCTGCGTTAACACAATGACCTAACACCCTATACTCTAGTTGTGGGAATGGCACAATCAGAATGACATATCCATGTTAACACAATGACCTAACACTCTATACTCTAGTTGTGGGAATGGCTCAATCAGAATGACATATCCATGTTAACACAATGACCTAACACTCTATACTCTAGTTGCGGGAATGGCACAATCAGAATGACATATCCGCGTTAACACAATGATCTAACAGTCTATACTCTAGTTGTAGAGATGATATAAACAGAATGACATCAGCGTAAACACAGCCATCTAAGACACTCATCATCTCCAAGTGCCCTTCTCCTTGGCGATGTAGATCACGGACCTCCACTTCCTCTAATCACGTGTGTCGTTTATCAGTTCCGCTGTTGATCGTCTTCCATTACATGGTTTCTCGCAGTTGATTATGTTATCTCTTTGGCTGCCTCTGCCTCTCTTCCCTGCTATTATGCGCGTTGTTATGGTATGTTCCAACCCGCCTCTTCTCATGACATGTCCGAATCCGGATGATTTCATTATCGTGAATGTGTGTCATAAGCTGTTTTATGTATGAGTCATCCTCAAGTTCCACGGTATTAGCTTTCTTTGCTGTTCATTGAATTTACTGTAAGACCACACATTATTTATAATACAAAGTGCTAAGTACGTTCACAAAGCGAAGAGTCCATAACCATAACAAGAAAAAGGGTCCACAACGTTCACAAGACAAAGGGTTCATAACGTTGACAAGATTATGGGTCCATAACGTTCACAAAAAGAAGGGTTCATAACGTTTACAAGATTATGGGTCCATAACGTTCACAAGACAAAGGGTTCATAACGTTGACAAAATTATGGGTCCATAACGTTCATAAGACAAAAGACCCATAACGTTGTCAAGAAAAAGGATCCATAACGTTCACAAGATTATGAGTCCATAACGTTCACAAGATTATGAGTCCATAACGTTCACAAGATTATGAGTCCATAACGTTCACAAGATTATGGGTCCTTAATGTTCACAGGATTACGAGTCTATAGCGTTCACAAAATTAAGAGTTTATAACGTTCACAAGATTATTGGTTCTTAAAGTTCACAAGACAAAAGTCTCATAACGTTCACAAGATAATTGGTCTAAAACGTTAACAAGATTATAGGTCCTTAACGTTCACAAGACAAAACAAGACGAAAGACCCTTAACGTTCACAAGTTAATGAGTCCATAACGTTCACACGATTATGGGTCTATAACGTTCACAAGTTAGTGAGTCCATAACGTTCACAAGATTATGGCTCCATAACGTTTCATGATTTTGGACCCATACCGTTCACAAGATTATGGGTACATAACGTCCAGAAGGCTTACAATCCAGAACGTTGACAAGAATATCGGTCAATAGCGTTCACAAAACAAAGGGTCCATAACATTTACAAGACGAAAGGCCCATACTGTTCACACGACATAGAGTCCATAACATTCACAAGATTATCGGTCGATAACGTCCAGAAGACTAACAGTCCATGTACCGTTCACAAGATTATGGGTCCATACCGTTCACAGGATTATGGATTCGTTATAGACTCAAAATTAAGGAGCCAGAACTTTTTCAAGACAAAAAGACTATAACCTTCTAACGATTTTTTGTTGCTTGAGGAGGAGGGTCGAAGGAGGGGAGGCGGGTTTGGGTGTGAAAACATTCTCAAGAATGACGATTATAACTATCTCAAGACTAGGGGCTACAAAAGACCACCTAGATCATGTCTGGAGGCATCCTTGTCATTCCACACAATCATCCTTCAATAAATGACGAACACACGTTTTTGATGTGAAATAATAACCAACTATATGTAGTTTAAGGGGTTGTCTCACTTTAAAGGGTTGTCTCACTTTAAAGGGTTGTCTCACTTTAAACTCACTTTAAAGGGTTGTCTCACTTTAAAGGGTTGTCTCACCAACATGAGGTCAGATGCCATCTCACAGAAACAACTCAGACAATTGTCAGAGTCAATATTTCAGATGCAATTCTCACCGCTCTTGAAGATTTCCTCCAACATAGAATTTGTATCGGGTTTTATGTGTGAAATGTGTCCTTCCGTGTGATCACGAGACACTAGACACGTTCCCATGAAACTAATTCTGTGCGAATGGCAGACATTGTTCCCTCCCATGTGTATAAGTATACTTGGAGTGTTCTATTTTAGGCTCACTTCATATTATGGACATAAACTGTTTTCCTTAGGGAATATTGTACTGTTTTTCGAGTTGAAAGTATTCACGCGTGGTAATATAATTAAAACACGCACACATGTTGGTACACACACACACACACACACACACATACACAAACACACACATGCACACACACACCCAAATATATATAGATGTGTATTGAGTTCGGCGATGACTGATGTGCGCGATGTGAGTCTGGAAATGCCTTGGACAGTGTTGGCAGGGAATGTGCGCCTGTTATTTCATGAGATTTTCTAGCCTGTCTCCGTTGTTTAGCTGCTGTTTTTATGGATACCTGACATGATTATGTTCTTTCATGAAGAGATGTGCGTCATGCTGGTAGGTCTTTGCACAGTAGCTTCCCAACTGTCGGTTATTATACCAACGGATTTTAGTGAAGCCTTAAGTGTGTCTTTGAAGCGCATTGTTGGCCATCAGCGGAACGTTTACACTCCTGCATCTCACCATAAAAAAGTATTTTTTGCAGCCGATGGAAAGCCATACGGACTACATGACCCTTCCCGCAGATCTGTGACTATCTCAGATTATTATTACTGCTAGGAATATCAGTTCTTTCAAGACCGGCGGTACCTCGGACTCTGCCTTGCTTTTTTATCTTCAGTACTCTTCTGAGGCAGACTGAAAGTAATTCACATTGTTAACGTAGCTCTTGTATTCAGCCATGTTTCACAAGTATTCGGCAGCACCGGAAGTACTACAGCTCTGTATACCTTCAGTTTTGTCTGCAGACTAATGCCCCTTCAATATCAAATACTTGTCTGCCAAATGAGATGCCGGCTTTTCATATCCAATTGTTCACAGTAGCTGTTTGGGTGGATCTGGAAAAGGCATTTGACAAAGTCTGGAAAGACGGACTTAGAGTCAAGCTAAGAAGAAGTGATGTTTGTGGGAAAATGTACAAGTGGATCAACCACTACCTCAAACAAAGAACGGCCAGAGTCCAAGTACAAGGGCAGATGAGCAAAAAGGTGACACTCGAGCAGGGAGTACGCCAAGGGGGAGTACTGTCACCCACACTCTTCCTGGTATATATAAACGATATTACAGAGAATATACCAAGAAGAGTCCATAGCTCAATGTTTGCAGACGATCTGGCTATGTGGACCTCTGAAAAGAATCTCACCATAGAAAGAAATCGGATGCAGACGGCCCTAACATCGCTGGAAGAGTGGACGAACTGATGGCTGGTCAAAATAAACGAGGAGAAAACCACATGCACAATATTCTCGCTTTCATTAAAACCCCAAAATACCAAATTAAGTCTAAAAGGCAAATTCCTGCAGCCAAACGACAACCCAACCTATCTGGGAGTCACATTTGATCGGCGCATGACATGGAAAAGTCAGATTGAGAGAAACCGAATGAAAGCCAGAGAAAGAATGGCAATCATGAGGAAACTTGCTGGCACAAGCTGGGGAGCAGACGAAGGCATACTAAAGAAACTGTACACTGGAAGAGTGAGACCAGTTCTCGAGTATGGCATTGCGGCATGGACAACAGCAGCGAAGGCGAACTTCGATAAAGTTAGCAAACTTCAAAACCAAGCCATGAGAATTATAACAGGTGGCATGAAGTCAACGCCAATTGTAGAACTTGAAAAGATTACAAAACAGCAATCCATGACCGATAGAAGAGACTGCAGAGCCCAGCTGCAGTCAGAGAAACTCCGAAGACTGACCGACCATCCAATGCACCAGAGACTAAACAATTTAGGAAATGGGAAACTAAAGCGGAGAAACTTTGCAGAAATAGCCAAAGCAAAGATGCACGAAGATCCCATAAACGCACTAACAACACCAAAACCCATCACTACTGTACGAAAACCTACCTGGAGGCAGGATATATTTCCAGAGGGGGTAGAAAATATACCAGGTATTGCAAACAAAAACTGCCAGACTGAAAAAGAAAGGAGAGATACTACCCTAAGCTTCATAACGAAAAACTACCCAAGCATGGACTGGACCCATGCATACACCGACGGTTCTGTAACAAACACAACACAGAACGGAGGGGCAGGAGCATTCCTGAACCTACCAAATGGCAGAAAAATAACACTGTCATTCGCTACTGGTAAGTACACAAGCAATTTCAGAGCGGAGGCAGAGGCACTGAGGGCGGCAGTGGAAGAAATGGTGACACACAGTGAAAATGAAAGCCATATAGTCCTGCTGACAGATGCTCTCGCCGTAGTCACAGCGCTAAAAAGCCAGAAAAATACTGAGCTTAATGACAAGAGCAGCACTCTGCAAACTGTGCCAGCAGTCCGCACCAAAAAGGGTAGTGGTACAGTGGGTTCCGTCACACTGCAACATCCAAGGCAACGAGGAGGCAGACAGACTGGCAAAAGAAGGTGCAAGACTACCACAAACAGATACTAGTATGACGTACGAAGAGTCAAAACGGCTTATCAAAGCCAGATACATGACCAAATGGGAAACCGAACATACTGGTTACACCAAAAACGATGCCTATTACCAGTTGAACCGAAGAGAGCAGGTCGTTGTCTTCAGACTTCGCACTGGCCACAATAGACTGAGGTACCACCTATTCAACAAATTGAAGATAGGGTGTACCGACGAATGCCCGTGCGGTACTGGTAAAATGACAGCTGAACATCTGCTGCAGAACTGCCCGACATACGAGGATCAGAGAGAGCAGATGTGGCCATCACCAGTGGAACTGCAAGACAAGCTATATGGCAGTGGCTACAGCCTCAGGATGACCGCCGCTTTTTTCGAAAAAATAATGGTTACTGTCTGACTGCGTACGAAGAAGAAGAAGAAGAAGATATCCAAGTGTTGACCTTGCCATCAATGACTATGTTCTGTGATAATGTGCTACCACTTTCAGTTTCTCACCAATGACCTTGATAATTGACTCAGTATAGCTACTGCCAGAAGCTGGATGATACATGATTTCTCTTTTCTTCGTTTTGCAGATTTTGGATAATTCATACACGCTATATTATAGACCAGTCTCTGAGCTAGCTATGAGGTCACAGTTGTCGGAAAACAGAAGGTCGTTGGCGATGTGTGATTTGACCTTGGTTTTTGTTTAGTGTTTCCTAAGGTTAAACAATTTCCCACCAATATGATATTTGATGTCATTGCTGTCTCCATCTCTCAATGCATTAGTCAGATAAGCAGAGAGAAGGATACTGAGCAGTGTCGGTACAAGAACACACGCCTGTTTCATTTCATTTTGTGACAGAAAATGACTTTGATAGCGCACCATTTTCCTGAACCTTTGCCTGCATTCTGTAACACAGTTGATGCATTATCGAAATATATTTCTATGGGCAATCGTATTTTGCCATACTTACTTACTTTCCGTGCCCAAGCCCCAGGTCATACAGTAAACATCCAGTAGTCAGCGACTTGGATTGCCTTGTCATTTGCCTCCAACATGTCGCACATATTGCATGTTTCCTGGAGGTTGAGGCAGGTCATCAGGTGGTCTGGATCCCGCATTGCGATACAATCACATGTGTCATCATATGTGTATCCCCATCACTTCATATATATTCCTCTTGCATCGGGGCACACCAGTTCGGAGTCTGTTCAGCGACTTCCATATTGTGTATAGTAGATGATGTTTGGGATATTTGCGCGCCGTGCAGTGTTAAAGCTCATGCCCTTGTCACCTAATCTGAAGTTTTCTTTTTGCATCTCTGTTTCTGAAGTACATTCCTTTGTTTTCCTAGGATTTGGTTTAAGATGATTTTTGTGGTAATATTCTGCAAGGGCATTGAGAGAACAGGACGGTTTGTTTTCAGCCTCCTCAAACATAGTGTCCTTCAGACATGCACATAGTGTCCTACACACATACACATAGTGGTCTTCAGACACGCACATAGTGTCCTACACACATGCACGAAATATCCTACACAGATGCACGCAATGTCCTTCAGACATGCACATAGTGTCCTACACTTATACAAGCAGTGTCCTACACACATACTCACAATGACCTACACACATACTCGCAATGTCCTCCACATATGCTTGCAGTGTCCTTCAGACATGCACATAGTGCGCTACACACATACACGCAATGTCCTTCACACATGCACGCAGTGGCCTTCACACATGCACGCAGTGTCCTTCACACATACACGCAATGTCCTTCACACATGCACGCAGTGGCTTTCACACATGCACGCAGTGGCCTTCACACATGCACGCAGTGTCCTTCAGGTATAGAGGTGTGTTGTTTTACCGATAGGATCATCCGTTCTAGTTCGGAAGCGCTCCTTGAGATAACTGTGTCATCTGAATATCTGAGCTCAAGTATTTCGTTCCCACTAATTGTTAATGGCTCGAACTTGCGATCATTTTTGACGTTCCTCATTATAGATTCAGCATATATATATATCAAAGCAAAGCAAAGGCCGCCGTCCATCGTAGACGATGATGGCATGATTAATTTTGCTAGCGCTATTTTAGTAAGGATTAACTGTGATACCTTTTATCTTCTCTCTCTCGTCTCGTGCCGCCCGGCTCCAGTGGCAAGTCAAAGACAAGACGACTAGGAGGCGACTACAAGATGAAGGGGACTTCGCATCAAGCACCAGTGAAAAAGACGACGGAGTCCCGAGTCGAACCCACACCACCTGCTCTCACCTCGTACCACAAAATGAATCTGGCTCTTAATCTATAGACGGATAAATCACATATAGGTAATTCCTCAGTGACCGAACCGGAGCGGGAACCAGTGATGTCGAGGTATGGTATTCGCCTCGGGGGTGCTGGAGGTCGTGGGTTCAAATCACGGTGGAAACCGAGGCTTTTCACGTGTATCATCCATTAAACATGTGCCCTGATCTCTGATTAGTGAGATCAGACACCCGTGTGTAGTGGTGTGAAAGTTAAAAATCCCGTAACAATTGGACATCGAAAAAAGTAGGCTTGAGGGCCGCTGCTCGGGCAAAATTCAAGTTAAAATGCTACTCGAATTATTTTAGGGATTCTCACCCCACAGAGAATATGTCGTAACAAAAGGACTCTGTGACCATAACGTCATAACTTAGTTATCTGGTTAGCGGAGCGACATAGATGGCGCCTGACAAGTTGCGGTTCTACCTTTCTCTAATTTACGCTTCCATCATCCCCAGTCCCAAAAAATTGGCGATCGTATATTCTAGGGGCTATCTAACTAACTGCTAGATGCAGAAACTGGGATTGACCGGGCAAGTCAATAGCGAATTTTCACCTTTTGAAACAAAAGAGGCCACACCTCACAACGCCTAACAACAAAAGTGGAATGAAGATATATATATATATATATATAGATAGATAGATAGATAGATAGATAAATGTGATAGATAGATAGATAGATAGATAGATAGATAGATAGATTAGATAGATAGATAGATAGATATATAGATTAGATAGATTAGATAGATATATAGATAGATAGATAGATAGATAGATAGATTAGATAGATTAGATAGATATATAGATTAGATAGATAGATAGATAAATAGATAGATAGATAGATAGATAGATAGATAGATAGATAGATAGATAGATAGATAGATAGATAGATAGATAGATACAGATTATGCAGTAGTCTTATGGCTTTATCAGCTAGACCTATTTCTTGGAGACATTTGATTCATTTCTCCGTGAAAAGCCTTTTGGTTTTCTATGAAGCAAATATAAATGTAATTTTGTTTTTCTATATATTTTTCTGTCATAGTTCGCAAACAGAAAATTGCTTCCCTTGTTCCATTAAAATTTCGAAAACCAAATTGTTCTTCTGGAACTTTCCTCTCTATTTTAAGTCTTATTCTCTCTTGTATGATCTTGAAAAGTATTTTAATTGTGTAACTCATTAGACTTATTGTTCTAAACTCTGAGCATTCTGTTGCATGATGTTGTTTTAGGAGTGCTATAAACGTATTTGCTTTCATGTCTGTTGCATTAGGGCTAAACAAAAACAGCAAGTAAAGGAACTCGCAACCCCGCCTCACATAGGCTGCGGCTTAACATACGAATATTTATCTTCATCCATTACGGCGGTTCTTGCCATTGACCTTTACCTTCATCTTTTCCAGTCTTTAAAATGAGTGGTACACCTGCACTATAGCTGCTCATTATGGATAACTGAGCACGCACATTTTGTGACCTACGAGAGTATTTACCACAACTGTTCGTAAAAAGTATGTGCTAATCTGCAAATGTTCTGATTGATTGATCTATTTGCAGATCAGTAAGTTAGTTATCGTTCAGTGAACGGTGACACGGTTCTTAAACCACTAACCACATATCCTTAATTCACTTGTCATTTATCGTTGCTATATTTATAATTTATATCTGCGTATCGTTTTTTAATTTATGCACATCGCACAATTTCGCAGACTTAAGTGACTGGTTATACTGATTACAGCAGCAGATAATGTATGCGAGTCATAAATATAGAAGATAATAGTTGACGTCAAATTAATAGTCAAGAAAAGAGAAATAATTCTATGAAATAAGTTTTTGTCAATTAAAATAAGATAGTCGTGTATATGCTAAGATTACCAATGTTGTTGTTTGCGAATGCACACAATGAGTAGGTTACTTTTTTGTGCGTCCTGAAAAAGACGTTAAGTGGCAGGTTGCAGTAGCTTTCCTCACATTCTGAGCGTACTGATGACCGCGATCCTCCCAGCGGTTGTGCTCTGCTTGGTTTCATCTGCGTGTCCCTCACTACTAGGTGGATCACATCGATCCCTCACCTCCCTTTCCAGGCTGTCATGAAAACAGCCCGTTTCCAGAGAGGGCAACTAGGAAGCCGAGGTGAGAGTCTTGGTCAGTATATTTTGCCTGACCCTGACTAATATGTCTGATCAGTAATTTTTTTTTGACCAGACGTTAGTCATCCTCCCCTGCCAATGTTATAATGAGGACATGAATCATTGACAATAGTTAGTTTTCTTTCAACTTATCCAGTTGAGCGACATGAGGAGATACATTTGTCTGTCCTGCGCCAAGTGCGTTTCGACGGCCGCTGTGAGCCCGTGCTGCTGCACAATCACTCTAATGTCATCTATCCACCTGCCTCGTAGCCACTCTCTTGCTATGTAGATTCCACCGCGTCGGCTAATCAGCCATCCGTGAAACTTGAAGACCGAACCAGCGTATAGTTTACCTGCAAATGTATTCTTCACAAAACGTAGTGTCAACCGTACTTCGAATGACTTCGTGTCGAAGTCTGTTCTGGCTGTTAGTACCGACGATCTTCCTCAAAGAAAACATTTAACACATAAAATTTCTCCTCTCACACTCCTTTGACAATGACCATGATTGGCACTCAGCCAGTATACACCTCTGCAACCCTGTAACATGTCATCAAAGGCTACCAAAGAGGGTTGTACACAGTGCTAGTAAGCTCATCACATAAAACAAATTACCACACAAACCATCAATCGGATGGACGTAAAGAAGTGCTTTGATACAGACTTCCTGTGCGGAGGGTAACCGAGCAGGTGGTCCTCTGTTTCGTGTTGCGCTTAACGATGGCTAGTAGAGAAGAGTTTACATTTATTTTTGATGGCTTCATCTCAAAATTGAATGACCAACTTGTTATCGCATCTGTTTCCCTCTCTGTCTTCTCGTGCTTCCTCTTCACCGTACATTTCTATTGTTCTTCTTGGGTGTCTGTGTTTCCCCATTAACCTTCACTCAGCCAGAACAGTTGAGTCATCTGACCTTCCATTTTTGGAAATAGAATATTGATTATCGATACGAACTTGATTTATATGGAATAATATGAGACTTGAGGCGACATATATGTTAGTTGATTTAGTAAAGGTATTCTGTTGTTCTATTCAGAAGAATCGACTTCACTGTACTGCAGGCAAACTTATAGGTGTTTTAGTCTCTCATAGTAAATGATAAATGCTGTGGATACTGATGGTTCCTGGAGGTCGTTAGTTGTACACACTTTGCTCCGTCCTCTCTTGTTCCCTAATCCGATCGAAATTGATCGATTTCAAAGTGCTGCAGTCTGTCGATTGTTGATTTTTCTACGTCATTCTGCTGCGGTGTCTTCGCGCTTCAAAATGTATGTTCTATTTTTATTGAGAATTGACGTCATTTCACCGGGTGGACCGATAGCTGCTTAGTAAAATAGCAAAGAATGTAAATACTGATGGCTCTTGTAGCTCGATGGTTGGACACACTCAATTCCTTGAGTCATCCCTCTCTGCAGGACCTGTGCAGGTTTTTAAAATTCTGCAATCTGTGCATTGCAGATTTATCGACTGCAGTACTTCATCCAATATATGGTGGCTGATCAACTTCAAAATGTCACCTCAATCCATTATTAATGTCCCCACTGCAGGCTGCTACTGAGGTCAGGATGTCATATATATAATTCCAGTAAAACTCAGCATAGCGAAGACAGTAGATCTACACTGTTATAGATTCCTACAAGCTGTATTATTTGCAACACATCATAGCTATTATCTGGAAGAACTGTATTCTAATCTGTGGAGTCATAGTCTTAGTTGATCTGTACTTCTACAGGGTCAGATGCTCGAGTGCCGGTTCCAGCTGTGGCGTGAGCTGGATGTAGCTGAGAGAAGGATTTCCTACTTAGTGGGCTAGACTCGAGCAGCTTATTACTGGACTGAAGGGTGGTTAACCGATGTGCGAGTCCTTCTTAATATATTTAAATACTAGAGCAAAGTACACCCGCAGCCAGTTAGGCGCCACCTATGCTGCTCTTAACAAACCATCTGACCATGGCCGGTATTAAGCCATATCACACATTTGGTCGCCTCTTACGACATGCCCTCTGTGGGGCAGTGGTGCTATTCTTGTCCATGTCATACACTCGGAGTAATTTTTGTATATATTCATGCCTTGTGTTGAATTCGTGTATCCCTCAAGTGTTTGCAGTTTATTTGATATGGCAATCATTGGTAGAGAGTATTGTCAAGTGATAGGGTACTAATGGTCTAGTGTGCTTGTCACTGGCGCTAAAGGAAACGGTGTCAATTTTGTATCTCGACTTACTTTGGTCTACCCAGCTGTGTTTTGGTAATAGTTAAGACGACGAAAAAGCAAATGATTCCCCAATCTTAGAAAAATCTATGACGTTTTTACTTACTCACTTTCCATGTCCGGCAACCTCACACAGAATTAGACCAGACAGCAGCTGCTCTGGAAGCTCTTTCATTTGCTGCCACAAAACCCGCCATAGTTCATGTTTCTTGCATTCTTGGGCAGCATTACAGGTGTTCGTAGTCTTGGATGGCTGCGCAGTCGTAGACATCGTCGAACGCATATCCCCATTTGTTCAAGTTCGATCTGCACCTGGACAATCTAGCTCATAATCTGCTCAGTGCCCTCCACACATCGTATAACACTTGAAGCCCTGTCGCAAGTTCTACATTGCATTGCTCTCCATCCATCATTAACCATATCTCTGACGCCATTTGTCGGTGCAGTGTTGCTCAGGCTGCTGGTTTCTTAATTGAACAGTTTGAAGGAAAAGTCTCTTGATTTCAGTCGTCCCTCTTTCCGGCTATATCCAAGAATTGAAGTGTCTCTGATTACAGGACTACTTTTTGACTTCTGACGCATCTCCTGGTTTCTGGTATTGCCTGCGATTGAATAAACAGTCTAATACCCATACAGAACCCTCTAAAGTATTGATCCTGGTCTGCATTACGCGACCACTTTTAGGCTAGAGATACATAATTGATAACGTGATATTCTAATCATCAGCCTTCTTTTGGTTATCATCAATATCATCAAAAATCTCCCCCCCCCCTCCTTTACAAGTTGGTCTGTTTGCAGGAGGCCGGCGCTAAGTCTTATTACTGCTAGGTAGCCCACTTGCCATGGCCAGTCACGTGACCGATACATTCAAATGGTGGAAAACATTTTGTTTTTGCATGGATTAGCGTGTTGTGATGAAGTTTCTTTTGAAAGAAGGCGTGGAACCTGTAAAAATTTGCAGAAGACTGCAATGACAATACGGAGATGAGACAGTTTCATTAAAACATTTGAATGGCAAACACGATTTAGAGAAGGTCGTAAATCCGTGAATGATGATTCTGACGGTGGAATATCCAGACTGTAGAACGCCTTATCTTGGAAAATCGACGCATAACCTTTCGCGAAATTGCAAAAGAGGCAAGTCTTTCTCTAGGTACAGTGAACACTCTTATTCATGAACATTTGCATTTTCGGAAAGTTAGTGCATGTTGGGTGCCAAGACAGCTTTCCGCTTTTGACCAACAGAGAAGAGTTCAAGCCTGCACTGAATTGAAGTAACGTTTTGACATGAAGGACACAAGATCACTTCATTACATGTGACGAAACCTGGGCGCATTATTTTACTCCTGAATCGAAATGAGCATCCAAGCAGTGGAAGCATTCGCAATCACCACCACCCAACACATTTTAGATAATTGCCTCTGCAGGTAAAGGGATGGCGAGTGTCTTCTGGAATAAACTTGTAGCATCATCCATGTTGATTTTCTATCCCGTAGTTCGATCAAAAATGGCGTCGTGCTAGTGTAAGATAACGCTATACCTCATAGGAATCATGGGTTCGGTATGAACTGCAGGTGAAGAATAGAAACATCATAATAGTTCAAGTTTACGCACCCACAACTGCCGCAAACGATTGTGAAATAGAAGTAATTTATGATGAAATGCGCGAGATTTTGAATAAAGTAGAGCGGGCGGATATTATTTTAATAACTGGCGATTTGAACGCAAAGATCGAAGCAGAAAGAACAAAATAGGATTAAGAAGCATGAGGGCCGTGTGGCATGGGAATGAGAAACGAAAGAGGAGAGAGATCAATTTACTTCCCCAGATGGGAAAACTAGGAACCAAATAAATTACATTTTAATACAACGGAGAAGGAAGTCAAATATCACCTGAACAAAAACGCCACCGGGAGCAGATTGCGGCTCTGTTCACCAGATTCTAGTAGCGGATTACAAACCAAAATTGAAACATTTCATCAAAGGGGATAGACCTGTTGGCTTCAATATGGATGTCATACCCATCGAATACAGCATTGAAGTACAAAACAAATTCGAAATGTTGATGGCGACACACGAGAATATGTCAGTCAATGAACAGGCAACACAGACGAGAGATGTCTTACTCGATGCAACACAGGTCTGATCCCTAGAAAAATATATAAGAAGCAGAACTATATCACAGAAGGTACGCTACAACTTATAGAAGAAATAAGAAACATACAAGGAACAGCTATATGCCATACTAGCGATGAATACAGAGATTGCAGATGAGAAATGAGAAGAAAGATCATAAAAGACAAGAAACAATTCATAACAAACACTTGCAACAACATTAAAGAACTCCAATAACATGGGAAAGAAAGAAACACTTTCAGAGAAATAATAAAACGGACGAGAGAATCCAAACGATCACTACAGGGACGAGAGAATCCTAACCATCACTACAGGGACGAGAGAATACCAACCATCACTACAGGGACGAGAAAATCCCAACCAACACTACAGGGACGAGAAAATCCCAACCAACACTACAGGGACAAGAAAATCCCAACCAACACTACAGGGACGAGAGAATCCTAACCAACACTACAGGGATGAGAGAATCCTAACCAACACTACAGGGATGAGAGAATCCTAACCAACACTACAGGGACGAGAGAATCCTAACCAACACTACAGGGACGAGAGAATCCCAACCAACACTACAGGGACGAGAAAATCCCAACCAACACTACAGGGACGAGAAAATCCCAACCAACACTACAGGGACGAGAAAATCCCAACCAACACTACAGGGACGAGAGAATCCTAACCAACACTACAGGGACGAGAGAATCCTAACCAACACTACAGGGACGAGAGAATCCCAACCAACACTACAGGGATGAGAGAATCCTAACCAACCCTACAGGGACTAGAGAATCCCAACCAACACTACAGGGACGAGAGAATCCCAACCAACACTACAGGGACGAGAGAATCCCAACCAACACTACAGGGACGAGAGAATCCCAACCAACACTACAGAGACGAGAAAATCCCAATCATCGCTCCAGGGACGAGAGAATCCCAACCATCGCTCCAGGGACGAGAGAATCCTAACCATCGCTACAGGGACGATCGAATCCCAACCATCGCTACAGGGACGAGAGAATCCCAACCATCGCTACAGGGACGAGCGAATCCTAACCATCACTACGGGGACGAGAGAATCCTAACCATCACTACAGGGACGAGAGAATCCTAACCATCGCTACAGGGAACAGGGACGAGAGAATCCCAACCATCGCTACAGGGACGAGCGAATCCTAACCATCGCTACAGGGACGAAAGAATCCCAACCATCGCTACAGAGACGATCGAATCCCAACCATTGCTACAGGGACGAGAGAATCCCAACCATCGCTACAGGGACGAGCGAATCCTAACCATCACTACATGGACGAGAGAATCCCAACCATCACTACAGGGACGAGAGAATCCCAACCATCGCTACAGGGACGAGCGAATCCCAACCCTCACTACAGGGACGAGAGAATCCCAACCATCACTACAGGGACGAGAGAATCCTAACCATTGCTACCGGGAACAGGGACGAGAGAATCCCAACCATCGCTACAGGGACGAGCGAATCCTAACCATCGCTACAGGGACGAGAGAATCGCAACCATCGCTACAAGGACGAGCGAATCCCAACCATCGCTACAGGGACGAGAGAATCCCAACCATCGCTACAGGGACGAGCGAATCCTAACCATCACTACAGGGACGAGAGAATCGTAACCATCACTACAGGGACGAGCGAATCCCAACCATCACTACAGGGACGAGATAATCCCAAACATCACTACAGGGATGAGAGAATCCCAACCATCACTACAGGGAACAGGGACGAGAGAATCCCAACCATCACTACAGGGACGAGAGAATCCTAACCAACACTACAAACAATCAATGACAACAATAGTGATGTGATGACTGAGAACAAAGATATGCTAGAAAGATGGAAAGAATACTGCAGCGAGATGTACGATGAAACTACAAAAAATAAAGACTTGATAACCAATGACGATGAGAGAGACACACTGGACAAAATACGTGCAGCAATCTAAGCGCTGAAAACAAAAACGACTCCAGGATGTGACGACATAAAAGCAGAACTAATACAGGCAGGAGGAGACGCAAGCATACACATATACCACGTATTGTACAACAAGATTTAGTACTGCTCAAAATGGTCCGCAGAATGGAAAAGATCAGTCTATTTTCCCATACCAAAAAAGGGAACTAAAATTATTAACTAACTACTGCCCTATTGCCCTGATAAGTCACACCAGCAAGATATGATTACGTATTATCATGAAGAAATTAGAAAAGAAATAAGAATATGAATTATATGAAAAGTAGGCAGGATTAAAACAAGGCAGAGACACACGAGATCACATCTTCAATTTGAGAAACATCTTTGAAAAATGCAGAGAAAACAATGTTGAACTATATACATGCTTCATAGATTACACCAAAGCTTTTGACTATGTACAACATCAGCAACTATGACAAATAATGTAAGACATGGGCTTTGCCACACATCTAATACACCCACTAGAAACACTTTACAGTGGCCAACAAGTTGCCGTCCGAATTAACGAAAACACTTAGAATTGGTTTGATAATCCTATAAGGTGTTAAGCAAGGCTGGATAATTTCCCCCTATTCAACAAATACGTGGAGAATATTGAATGAAAAGATCATCTCATGAATTCTGCCTAGAGTTGAACAGTGACACCTATTTAGAACGGATCAGCAATGGACAGGAGCTTATAACCTGTGTATTGAGCAGGGGCTAATAATAAAAAATACCATCTTCCAGCACCGGCGCAGTCATGTCAAAACGTGGTACATGTGAAACAACACATAGCGTCTCAAATCGATTTCATTCTCATCAGACACAGGCAGAGAAGAAATATAACAAATTCTAGAGTTATTCCTAACATCTGTACGGATACTGATCATCGGCCAGTCGTGTTGACACAAGTACTTCCACACAGGACGAGCCCAAAGACAGTTAAACAAGTTTTGGTAACAAACTTTCATAAGTTTGGGGAATAAGCTGTTCAGAATAGTGTATGTCGAGAAGTTTCAAATGTCTTTATGGCTTTTACAGAAGAACCTATGGACATAAATAGTGAATGGGCTATCTTTAAAGCAACATTGACGGTTGCGCTTCATAAGTACTGTGGAACGATGAACTTTCGTCACGGAAAAGATCAGAAGCGAACAGCCTGGTAGAGTGATGTGGTAAGGGCGGCTATACGGTTTCAAAAAGAAAGCTAACAAGTGTTGGTTGACCTCGATAACACATGATGACTACATCGAATACCAGACAGCAAAACGAAACACCAAAAAGGGTAATGAAACACCCCAGAGAAGAATCTTGGAAACATTATGGCGAGAAACTCACTTTCATTTGTAAAATTCGCCCTAGAGACTTTTTCAAAAGTGTCAAGGCAATGCGATTTAGAAACGAGTGCTTCAATCCTACTACAGCCATCAATGACAAGTATGACTTTCATGCATAAGAGATCGGCGAAGGAATACTTTCAAGAACTTTTCAACCTTACTACCTCCAAGGCAGATTCAGTTTTTCTACCGTGCAACCCAGTTCATACAGAACCGGACATAATGATTCAAGAAACAGAGAGAGTTATAAAGAATAGTCCCAAGAATAAGTCGACAGGGGAGGTCGGCATAACAACAGAGGCGATTCATACATGTGGGGAAATAGGGTTACTCTGGCTATATAGACTCTTCACAAAGGGAGGGAAAGACAGACGCGTACCAGATGGCTGGCAGCAAGCCAAAATCGTTCAAATTTGGAAGAAAAAAGGGCGACAAAAGAAAAAACAAACAAACAACTGTGACACATACAGAGGCATATCGCTAATTAGCCCCACAGGTAAAATGTATGCCAAAATCGAGGAACAAATAATAAGACCTATTGTAGAACCACAACTATCCAGAGCTCAATTTAAATTTCGCCGAGGTGTGAGCTGCACGGACGCGTTATTCACCTTAAGGCAAATAAGAGAAAGATCAATAGGATACAACAAAAAATATATGTGCTGCTTTCTCATTGGTCAGGAAAACGCGCTTGATAGGGAAGACTGAATTAAACTTTGGAAGATACTGTAAGATTATGGTATACAAGGCCAGCTTGATAATGTCAGAGCACTTAATCGTTCGAGGACAAACGTCGTCAGAACGACTGATGGTGTTATATATGCCTTTGAAATCACTACCGTGATACAAGGGTGTCAGCGTTCTCCTCTGTTCTCCACATCTACATGGACAAAATCGCATCAAAGACTGGTCAAATTGAGACATCTGAAGCAGAACATAACTCAATAAACGAGTTGCTCTTTGCATATGATCAGTGCTTGCTGTACGACGATGAAAACAAACTGCAAAACCACAGTAACGCGCTTGCGACTACCTCTGCTAAATACAACATACAAATTAGCAAGAACAAAACAGAAACTATGATCATCAGTAGAGCACCTGGGCCATTCAAGATAAGTCTAAATGATATTGCTTTTCAACAGGTCCATGAGTTCAAGTATTTGGACAGCATTTTTTTGGCAGATGGTAGGATCGAAAAGGAAATTGAGACTAGGAGTCAGAAAGCATTTGCGTTGACTTATCAGCTGTCCCCACTGCTTAGACACCCGCGCATTATTTTGACAACAAAGCAACAGCTGATAAACAGTATATTAATGCCAACTCTGTGCTACCAGTGCTAAACATGGTCTCTGTCCAGGGCGTGTGAGAGAAGAATTTGGACTTGTGAAATGAAGTGTTTGAGAAAGGTCATCGATGTTAACAGGAGAGACAGAATGCCGAACGACGACATTCCAAGTATAATCTGCACTACGGCGTGTGGCGAATACAGGAAGAAAATAAATTGGTTTCGTCATCTTATGAGAAAGCACCCTTATCAACTAACACTGATGGCTTACAACGCTGGTAGATCTGGCTACAGGGCAAGACGGAGGCCCCGAGGTAGGGGGATAAATGACATTAGAGTGATTGTGCAACAATAAGGTCTGACACTGACCGATGTAACGCACTTGGCGCAGGATAGACGACGTAAGCTCTCCACGGCGCTTAACGGCACAAGTGGAAAGAAAATGAACTAACGCAGAGAATATCATGCGAAAGGTAAAAATAGATGCAAATTATATGAATTTCGACCAATTCTCAATTGGAGGAAAAGAGATTCTAGAACTAAGATATGCAGATGACACAGTTACGCTCTCAAACAGCGTGAAGGGCCTGGCTTACGTACGTTCGGAAGCACAGTGAAAATCATAATCTTTGCCTGAATATTTAAAAAAAACTAAGATAATCTACATTGGCAAACAAATACTTCAACATAAAATCACTATTGGTAATGAAGAAATTGAACACATGAATTACTTTGAAGACCTTGGCTGTTTGATAACAAATGATGGGAATTGAGCAAAGGAAAAAAGGAGACGATTGTCCATAGCGATCCAGAAACTGAATAGTATGCAAAATGTATGGCACAGTACTAACAAAGAATTAAAATTGAAGATCCTCAGAATATGCGTATTCCCGGTGGCAATGTACGGACGCGAGACATGGACAATCACACAAATATTACGAAAGAATATCGGGGCTTACGAGACAAAATGCTACAGTAGGAATCCTCAAAGTACCTTGGGTAAAGAAAATAACAAATAAAACCATCCTGCAAGATATGAGTGTTGAAGAAAACTGGCTTATTATGTCTCGGAAACTGAGGTTTTTTCGGTCCCATCAAGCGTCATGGCGGACTGGAAAAAGCGGTCCTGGAGGGCATTGTTCCAGGAAGATGAGGCAGAGGTCGACCAAGGCGTAGATTGACACAAGACACCAATAACACCCTAAACATGAACATAGAGCAGACGAGTAGGCTGACTGCTGATCGAGATTTGATGATGATAATGATATATATAAATATATATATATAGAGAGAGAGAGACAGAGAGAGGGAAGGAGAGAGAGGTGTGTAGTTTGTTGCCGAACGGTTATCAATGCCTGCAGCCTGACAAGGAAGGCAGCGGATCTAATCCCTGGATAAAGCACACATTATTTTTCTGTTGGGAGTTAAATACACAAAGATAGCCAGCTCACGCCATGGCGACAACTAAAAATCCCAGGGCTACCCCATCAATGGAAATAAAGTCGTACGACTTTACTTACTTACTTAGTCGCTCCTCTTCTACCGTGAGGTGTAGAGGTTTGCCAGAGAGAACGCCACACTGCTATATCCGTCGTCGTTTTCCTGGCCTCTTTCCAATCCAGCCCTCTATCACTTAGGGACTGTCGTATGTTGTCTTCCCAACGTTCTTTGGGACGTCCTCAGGGTCTGTTCCTTGACTTTTTATTTTCCATGACAGCTTTGGTATCCGATCTTCTTCCATTCTACAGACATGGCCAAACCACTGTAATTGGGACTGCTCCACTCGTGTCTGCAGGGGTTTAACTTTAAGATTGTTACGGATCTTGTCCCTTTTCGTCACCTTAACCGCTTTTCTTAGGTACCTCATTTCTGACGTTTGTAGTTGCCTTTCTTGGGCTGTAGTCATTGCCTATGACTCCCATCCGTATGTCAGAACAAGCACATAGGTGGAGCTGTATACATCCATCTTTGTTTTCCTGCTTATTTCTCTTTTACTGAGTAATCCTCTGTTTATTGCATGGAAAAGTCTACCTGCTGCTGCCCTTAATGCAGTTTGATTCCTCCCCTGCTGTCTATTACCACTCCTAGATATTTTAAGTTGCTGACCTGCTGCAGTGCTCGTTTTCTCAGGGTTATCTGATGTTTCTTTTCATCTCTGGCGATCACCATGGTTTTTGTTTTGTAGTTGCTGATGTGCATTCCTCTCTTCTTCAATTTTTCTTCCTAGACCTGCAAGTTGATCTGGAGATGTGCTTCGGATTTCGTGATCAGGGCCACGTCATCTGCAAATGCTAGTTCCGATATGTAACTTGGTCTCATCTTCCAGTACCCTACTTCATACTTTTTTGTCCGTTCCTTGCAGGCTTTGATGACTTCATCCATGAGGAGTATGAAAAGGTACGATGATGGAATATCCTCCTGTCTTACTCCGGTAGTGGTCTTGAACTCTCCTGACTTTTGATTTGATGTCCACACATAATTTCTGCATGTTTTATAGAAACTCTGTATGGCAGAGATCAGGGGTCCTGGGATGTTCTTCCTTGTCAGGCACTCCCAGAGTTTGTTCCAAGGAACTTTATCAAATGCTTTCTCCAAATCCAAAAATCAGGGATGCATCTCTTTATCATATTCAGAGCCTTTTCACTTAACTGTCTGAGTGTAAAGATAAGGTCTTGAGTACTTCTGTTTGACATAAACCCACATTGAGTTTCGTCTATATTTGGCTCTGCTAGACCTCTTAATCGCCGTTATAGAATCCCAGAGTAGACTTTCCCGGGGACACTGAGAATGGAAATACCTCTGTGATTTACACATTGTCGATTGTCACCCTTTTTAAATATTGGTATTATTATGCAACCTCCCAATCTCTTGGTATCTTCTTGTGGCGCCAAGCTGCTTTGAGAATCTTCATGAGTAGTATCTCTCCTGCCGCTCCGATGTATTTAACCATTTCTGGTGTTATACCATCATGTCCTGCTGCTTTACCAATCTTAATTTTCTCCAATGCTGCCTTCCATTGTGATATTATCGTTCCCGTCCATGGCTCCCTATTCTTGAATTGGGACTGTTACTTCCAGAGCTTGGTTTTCCTCTACGCTAAGGAGATCTGAGAAATATTCTTTCCATCTGTTCATTACCTCTTCTGGGGCAGTCAACAGCGCACCTTGTTTATCTTTAACAAATTTCAGGGGGCATTCCTTTTCCTTTCTCATGTTCTTTAAGGTCCTGTAGAACAGTTTCTGGTTTTCTCCAGCATCATTTTCCAGTTTCTCTTCAAATTCTTCCCAGGATTTCTGTTTGGCCTTGAGCACATTCTTCTTTGCTTCTGTTCTAAAATTTACATATTCTTTATATTTCTTTCTTTGTTCTTCTGTATTCCAAGCCCCTGGGTATTGCTTCCATGCCTTTTTCTTTTCTCGTAATATTATTTTCACTGCTTCTGTCCACCATGGTGTACTCATTCTCTTCCACCATTTTTTGGTTTTACCGCATGCCTCTGCTGCAGCCTCTTTGAGGATGTCTTTGAATTTTACCCAGAGCATTTCCATATCTTCTTCATATTCTTCTATCCTTTCTATTGCTGTTGTTATGAGCCCTTGGTATCTCCTCTTAACATTTGATTCTCATAGTTTGTAGGCCTTAATTTTATTTTCTCCTTGTGCGTTATGTTTCATGCTTGCTGATGGGTGTTGCCTGGCTGGATAACGTTATTCAATTTCTCTCTTTATTTTAACTAGGTAGTGGTCACTTCCTATCTATGGTCCTATGAACACTCTAGCATCCTTTATATACTTTAAATCACTTTTCCTTACTATCGTATAGTCAATTATGGATCGTTCATTTCTTGCCGGCTCGCATCTTGTGTAGGCATGGGTAAGCTTGTGTGGAAACCTTGTATTTGTAATGACAAGGTTTTGTTCTCTGCAGAATCTCAACAGTCGTTTTCCATTGTCATTTAAGACATCTTCTCCATACCTACCGATCACTCCATCCCATCTAGAATAGTCGTTTCCAACTCTTGCGTTGAAGTCTTCAAGGAGAAGTATTTCATTATGGCAATCGTCAATGGTCCTTTGAAGGAGTTCATAAAATGCATCTTTTATGTCAGTGCTCTCATCTTCGTTTGGTGCATACACAGTGACGATATCTATTTGACTATCCTCCTCTTGTAGACTTAGAACCATCAGTCGTTCTGAAATGAACTTCCATCCTTTAATGTTTGCTTTGTTATTACTATTCACTATACAACCAACCCTTTCCCTGGCTCGTTCACTCATGGGAACTCCGCTGTAGTATAACATGTTGCCGTCATGATACAGAACGCCCTGTCCCTTTTTCTTTGTTTCTGTAAGTGTAAGACTGTCAATTTTACTCTCTTCATCTCCTCTATTATTTCATGTTTTTTTCCGTTCCCACTTCTTACATTCCATGTTCCGTAAATCGTGGTCCTTATTTCTCGCCTGTTCGTCGCCGTTGAGATCAGTCCGGTTTTCTCTATGTTTTGAATTGTAATCGTTTTTTAAGACAGACATGTGATTAGCCTGTTGTGTTTTTTTATGGTAGAGGGAGTGCCTCCTTACAGCCTCCATGCCTGCCTAACTCGTTTTTGTCCACGGCTGCTTATTTATTCGCAGCTGACCTCCAAATTAGGAGGCTTTTAAGCAATCCGCAACCCTGCTGACACGCCTGGTAGGAGGTAGGTTCCTCCCCCAGGCGTACGACTTTATATATTTAGGAAACTGTGAAATAAGTCCGGTGAGGTACACATACTGACCAGGACCACTATCTTACTCCCTTTTAGCATACCCTTGAAACATGCTGTTCTCAAAGAAATTCTGCTAACGAGATATGGATCGATGTGACCCACATAATAATGAGTGTCACGCAGATGAAGGCAAGCATAGCGTAACCGTCTGGATGACCTAGGTCCACCTTCATCAGCATACTCCGGATGTGAGGAAAGTTACTACAACCCGCCACTTAACGCACTTTTCAGTGCGCACAAAAAAAAAAAAAAAAAGGTAAACTTACTGATTGTGGGGATTCAACAGCAACAACAGCAACAACAACAGCAACAACAGCAGCAACAGCAGCAACAGCAGCAACAGCAGCAACAACAGCAACAACAGCAACAACAACAGCAACAACAGCAGCAACAGCAGCAACAACAGCAACAACAGCAACAACAACAGCAACAACAGCAGCAACAGCAGCAACAACAGCAACAACAGCAACAACAACAGCAACAACAGCAGCAACAGCAGCAACAGCAGCAACAACAGCAACAACAGCAACAACAGCAACAACAACAGCAACAACAGCAGCAACAGCAGCAACAGCAGCAACAGCAGCAACAACAGCAACAACAGCAACAACAGCAACAACAACAGCAACAACAGCAACAACAACAGCAGCAACAGCAACAACAGCAACAACAACAACAACAACAGCAGCAACAGCAACAATAGCAGCAACAGCAGCAACAACAGCAACAACAGCAGCAACAACACCCACCATATATATACGTATATGTAAATGTAAATACACACATACCCACTATAATACAGCCACATGCACTATAATACACACACATATTCATATACGTATTTATGTGTATGTATATGTATATGTATGTGTATGTGTATGTGTATGTGTGTGTGTGTGCTGGGCGATCAAGAGCTGGAGAACGGTAACCCGACATGATGGTTTCTACACACATTTCAACAATTCAGTAATGCTACATGCTCTGAACATGGTCTTTCTTTCCCTGATGTGCAAGCTTACAAAAGCAATTAGTAGTGGGCCCTGGTTTACTATATTTCGATTTTGTATCTGGCGCTGGTAAACCGTACATGTCAAGGAAACCGCATCCAGATACTACAGGATATTTCCAGATTCCGCGAGTGACTGAAATACCGTTCTGGATACCGTTCATTGATACAACGATTTTCTGAGGTCGTCAATTTTCTGATTTGCAGAACAAAGATCGATGCAAGTGAAATGTATTTCATGGTTTGAGGACATCCTAATGTTGTGAAAGAACATCGTAATATTTTATCTTCCTAACTGGCAATGTGTCTTACTGATGGTCTGATAAATAACTATTAGAGTCATTGGCGTTAAATTACCTTCACATTTGACGATGAAGTTTCCAGCGAGATGCGTACAAACCAAATGTGAGACTTTACGCTACGTGAATTACGTGTTTGCTGGAAAGTACTTATTGTTTGGACTTGTGCGTTATATAGACTTTCGTTACTGGACATTGATCCTTCAATATCTCCTAGCGGATTCAAGATGCGTCATATCAGCGCCTGTTCACAAGTTGATATCCTCACACGCGTGTCTGATGGACTAGGAGCCTTTACGTCTGAAAAATGCATCAGCAGTTATCATTAACGACGTATCAGGTGTCCAATCTTTAAAGCAACTTAACAATTCATTCTCCAGTGGATATAGATGTCCTACCTGGAAGTCTGTCCACCTGGTTCATGTTGCTGTCTATGGGACGTGGAAGCTTTACCATACACACAATTTATTTAATGACTTATACGCAATGGTTTAACCAGAAGAACTCTGTCTAGGATTGACTGGAGGGCACATTCACCAAGCAGGACGGTTTAATATTTATTGAATAACAAGCGAGAGCCGCAAGCAAGTATTCCTCATTAAAGTTTGATCCCTGCTCGAGAAACTCCAAACGTCGAACATGAGCAAGTTATACCGCTGGGGAAGACAACTTGTGGGGATCATTGATAAAGTCGTCGTTGAAACTGGTAAGTCTGTGTGTTGATGTTGTTAGCCTTGTCAAAATATCGTCTTTAGTAACAATCCTTTAGTACTGATTGCACCTACGTTTTTAGCTCATAGTCTTGTTCACCTTTATAGAGCATGTTAATCAGTTTTCATAAATTAATTGCGTCACATCCGTCAGTTCATTTTATTACGTATATGTTCGCTGTCATTTATGTATATTATCTTGTAACATTGGGTTTCAATTTTTGGGTCTGGGCAAGTATTTGTTTCTTGTTTTTAATAAATACACGATTCTGATCGTATCTATTGTGAATGTTTGACCTTCATCATAATATGAATATGAGTTATGACGTAATACGATTGCACATATCTAATAGCCTATTATAAAAGGTTGTGCTGTGTTTTCGTGCGTCTTGCAATGCATTGCAGTCCTTTCCTGATTGACTCCAAAGCTCTATTTATCTCTTCTTTATTTCATGCTGCATTTGTGTTTGAATCGTTTTGTATGGAAACCATTGTTGACGTGCGCGTGTCAACATTTATATCTTATATGTCATTAAAAGATATGTCTTCAGTTCTCTGTTACTGCATGTCATGTCATCTGACCTATGTTACTGGATTTCAAGTTGTTTGTCATATGTTAATCGATATGAATAGAAACTTACATTATACCTAATGTCTGTTATCGTCTCCATGAATCGTCTACCACTACTTGCTGGTGTATTTAGGTTTTGACATAATCGCGTTTATTTTTTTTTTGTACGAGTACTTTCTTTTGATAGATGGATTAGAGCATCGCCTCACACTGCAGAAGGGTCGCGCAAAGCCCCAGTCTACCGTGCTTTGGGTGGATAACTGACGGCTGCCTGTGTTAGGGAAGACAAGTAAAGTGAAAAGGTAACCTGCCACGCCACACATAACGCAATACTGTCCCTAAACGTAAATTTATGTGGAAGCACCTGTCACGTGACTTGGCTCCTTGTACCGGCTCTGCTTGGTAGAGACAATTTGTATTAGCTAGTCCCCGAGTGATCTGCCCCGGTCTTTGTGCATGACAAAAACAAGAATAGCACCACTGCCCCACAGAGAGCATGTCGTAAGAACTATGTGACATGGCATAGCACCGCCATGGTTAGGTGGTTTGTAAAGAGCACCATAGATGGCTCCTAACAGGCTGCGGTTCTACTTTGATCAAGTTTCTGAGTCTCAGATGGACCTGCACATCGGTTAACCACCCTCCGCATAAATGTCCCAATGCAGCGGAGAAACAAGCTGCTCTAGCCTTACCCCGGATACATTAGCTGACGCCAGAGCTGTGACTTGCACAGGAGCATCCACCCTTGTAGAAGTACATGTAGACTAAGTTCCATTTCTAGTTATAGCCTAAATCTGTTGTTCGGCTCTAACCAACCAATTGGCAAACTGACTAACTAACCGACTGGCCAACTAACTAACTAACCGACTGGCCAACTAACTAACTAACCGACTGACCAACTAACTAACTAACCGACTGACCAAATAACTAACTAACCGACTGACCAACTGACTTACTAACGGGAATTTACTGACAGAAAGATGATTTGGACATTTCGAAGAGCCCTTAAATAGACCAGCTTCCCACGATTGACCAGATGTACAGCCAGCGGTGATGTACCTACATGTACCATGCAAACACCTGAACAAGGAAGAAGTAAGGAAATACATAAGACATCTGGAAGGTGGGAGAGCTACTGATCCAGATGGTATCTTCCCGGAGCAGTAAAGTCAGATGTCGATACTTCCACTGATTGTTTTGCATGTCTGTTTGGGAAGATCTGGAAAAACAAAGACATCTAAAATGACTGCTGGAGAGATTACTTAATCACATAGAGGGATAACGCCTGGACAAAAATTGGACGAGATCGTAATAAAAAGATTGAAAGAGGCAATAAACACACGATCTGAGGGTGGAACAGACTAGCTTTCAGCAGAATCAGTCTGCTTGAGACCAAACAGCCACACTGATACTGATGCATGAAAAGATTGTTTAATAAAATTAATTATTACATATTTGTTTCGGGAATTATGAAGAAACGTTTGGTAGCTTGGACAGTGAGTCATTATGGAAGCTGATCAGGCACTGTGGTGTATCTCGTATGTTTACTAACATAATTTAGAAGACATATGACGAAATGCAATGTAGAGTCCATCATTAGGGTCAGCTATCTTCACTGTTTAAAATCTTAATTCGTCTTCAGACTTGAACTTGAATGACTCTAACAAAAGGCAGCAATCAACTTTAAGATCTGCATACTTCGATGCAGTTTCTCATGAAAGGACATTGGTTGTTGCCACGTGCTGGCCTTATTCACTAGCGTGTGATTGGTAGAACAGCAATAAGTGTCAAGATGTTCCGGAATGTGGTATCAGGAGTACAAAGGTCCTTAGTGCCAATCTTGAATGTATTTCTAAGATGACATCTCAGATGTTTGTGTGACAAACGTAGCCGAAAGATTGTAACATGATCTCGCCTGCACTGTTGGTTGTGGGTATCAAGAGGCTAAACCACTTCCACCCATGTTGCCTGAGGTGAAGATTCCACATTAGATGGCAAGGTTCTCTCGAGGGGTGACATGCCCAGCACTGTTAGAAAAAGCACTACTGGGATGTTCAGACGAGCGGCACACAAAGAAGCTGCTTTACGGCGAGATGAGGAAGGGATAGCACGAGAAAGGGCGCCCAGAGAAACGTTTTAAAGACGACCTGAGTTGCCAGATAGACGTCACCACTTGAGAATGTCTTGCGCAAAACAGACTGACTGGAGCAGCGCATTCAAAGCGGGTGCAGCTAGCAGCAATGACCACCATGTTGTGAAAGCCCAGAGCAGACGCAAATCCCAAAAATCACGAACAGCAACACATTCTACAAAACTCGTGTGCCCGTTATGCAACAGATGTTTTCGTGCCCGTATTGGCCTGTTCAGCCACATGCACACCAACACCCAACAGGAACATATGTGACAAGGATGATGTCGGCGGTCCTCATTGACAACGATGGACAACTATTAGGTATCACATTCTATATGACCAGGGTGGGCTATTTCCCATTTTGAGATGTACGAGGCCTTAATAGTTCCTTTGGTCTTGTCACATGTTGTTGATGGGTCGTTTTGTAGTATTCGTTCCTTTAAACAAATTATGCTCTGCCTTTACTGCCTGCGATGCTGCGGTTGGCGGGACTCCACTAAATTGGGTTTCTTCTGTAGCAATGGGCCAAGTGTTTGAGTGAATCTGCTAGGGCGCAGAATTCATTTTTGTGCTGCTCTTGAGGGCTGTTAACACTGAAAGGGCATCGGTGAACAAAAAGCACTTGTTCGTCTGCCCGCCCCTACAGTTTATGAGGGTTTCGGCTTCCTGCTTCACAACTAGCTGCGTCAATGACGTTGTTTCGGAATCTCCCAGTTTCAACCGTTATTCAAGGAACTTCATTTTCTTAGTTTAATGACGATACCACCTCCACCATTTTGCGTGGCATGTTTTACTGAGTCATCTGTACATGCATGGATCCAGAATTTTGTTGGAAATTTCAGATCTCTCTTTAGTGACGCCTGGTCGAAATCACTCTCAACAACCAACGTATACAATATCTCCACATATCTGACTTACAACGATTGTCATTGGTCAATGATGGGGCACGTTTGATACTTGAACATGGAATCATAGATAGTGAGTTTTTGTGTTATGCTCAACTAGTGAAATGTACAACAACTAAGTTCATGAAATACAATATACGCATCCATTCTCTTTTCGCGTACCACTATCTATCACAAACATATTATGTCCACAAATGATCTCCAAGACAATCAACTAACTCGCCAATACATGGCATTTCCGAAAGGTGCCGATAATCCATAATCGTAGTGACAATTTTGTTTCGTTATCTGTTCTTGATTTGCATTCGCCGAATTTCTCAACTGTTCTCAGTTTGTACTTCTTAACGCTAACAAAAACTATCCTGCTCCGAACCGAGTCGCAGTTTATTATCACTAACATATTGTTTATGACCAGTATCATCTGAACAGCGGGTAAGAAATTCAGCTAAAGGATTATGTAAACACATGGCACACAACACCATGTACCAGCTAAACAAACACACATCGAAAGAATTGCGGCTCCAGGTTTTGTATTTATGTCCCGATTGACGTAAATTGTTCCATCCAGTTGCTCTTATAGAGTTTGTGTTTTTGTTAGTATACGTACGGGATGTAACTTGTATACACAAACAGCTTATACCTTTTATTCTCCTTTCTGGCTTCGTATGCGCTTTTGGTCACTGCTGAGTTTTACTTTCTTGCAGGAAGCCATCATTAAATCTCTTTATACACTTTTGACGATATGATTTGTGGACCCAGTGGTCTCGATCTAAGGTGTCCGCCTTGGGTGCTGGGAGTCGCGGGTTCAAATCACGGTGGAGACCGGGATTTTGTCCCTGAGATCAACCGGTACAAATTTGCTCTGATATATGAATAGTGAGATCAGACACTTGTGTGCGCTAAACATGTGTTTCTACTTCCATAGATAATATAAACATGATTATATAGACACGTGTTCCATCCTGGAGAGAGTCGGCAATAAACTGCAGCTTACCGTAATCAACTGGGACTACTATTGATACATCTTTAGCCTGAAATCTAGGATCGTTATTTTGTCTTTTTCGTTTATCTTCACTGTGAAATAACGCAATCAATGGCACTATCATAATAATCTGTAAATTGGCATTGTCACTTCAGTAGGAGCATGGTGCTACTACTACAGTTGGCCTTCTCGCATTCATCTTTTGTGAGGTTATTTCCGTGACATTTTTAACTACATGATGAGGTTGCTGACCACACCGCACAGCCCTACTTAGTTCACTTTTGCGACATACATATCAGTTTGCAGTGGTACTTTTCTTTGCTCCCTAGTCACGGGTCAATGGACACACGCAGGAACTAATTGTTGGCACGTGTATTAGTGTCTTGGTGTTACTGGTGCATCATGAAACGTTTAGTCTGATAACAGTGAGCCATAGAAACAATATCCCAGGTACTTCTTCTTCGAACGTTGTCAGACGTCAACTTGACTTTGTTCGAAGAGAGCAGCGGTCATCCTGAGGCTGTCGACACTGCCTTAGAAGTTGTCTAGTGATAGTCACATGTGCTTTCTTTGGTCTTCGTATGTCGAGCAATTTTGCAGCAGATGTTCAGGGGTAATTTACCCTGTGCCACAGATGCATTTGTCAGTAGCACTTATCTACAGTTGATTGAATAAATGATACCTGGGTCTTTTGTCCCATGTGCTAAGTCTGAAGACCATCACCTGCTCTCTTCTGTTCAACTGGTAAAAAGCATCATTTTTTGTGTAGCCAGTATGTTGTTTCCCATTTGTCCACGTATCTGGCCCTAATAAATATGCTGACCTCTTTGTAAGTCACACTGAAATCTGATTGTGGTAACCTTCCACCTTTTTTTGCCAGTCTGTCTGCCTTCTCATTGCCTTGAATGTTACAGTGGGATGGAGCTCACTGTTCGACTCTTTTGGGCTTGGACTGCTGGCATAGTTGACAGAGTACTGATCTTAAGTCATTTAGTTCTGTATGTTTTTGGCTTTTTAGTGCTGTAACCACGGACAGAACATCTGTAAACACGACTATCTGGATCTCATTGCTTTCAGCATTGCTTCTACCGTAACTTCCAATGCCTCTGCTCTGAAATTGCTTGATAATTTTTCAGTTGCCACTGACAGTGTTATCTTTATATCGTTTATTAGACTCAGGAATAACCCTCCCTCTCCATTTTCTGTTGCGTTTTTACTTCAGGGTTATATCTCTTCTTTCCTTATATCCCAGGTACAACGCAGAAACGAAAGAGTGATTAACTATTTTATTGATATGATCCGAACATTAGAATCTACATCGAGTCAATCTAACATCGCGTATAGTTAGAATGAGTGATGTCAGGTAAAAAGTGGAGAGCCAGAGAGCTGATGTTTTGGGACTGATTTTTTTATACATATATATAAACATTTTGGACAATAATATCGGATTCTTGATTTCAAAATTCGCGGATGACACAAAACTATGCAGAAGTGTCAAATCTAAAGCAGAAGTGGATGGATATATTGGGGTCGTATATAGATACAATTCTGCAATGGTATGAGAGCTGACAAATTGAGTTCAATGTAGATCCCTGTACAGTCATACACATAGGTAGATTATGGAACATAATAATAGAATGGGAGAGAACAATATTTGAAAGGTGAAAAAGGAAAAGGAGCTGGGGAATAGATCATCCAGGTAAGATGAGTGAGCAAGTCCAGGTAGCAGTGAAAAAGGCAAATGCAAACGACGAGGGGGAAAAAGTGAGCTCTAGAAACAGTATCCCAAATACAACACAGGAACGAAAGTGAGTAGCTCTTACACAGTGGAGCTCTGAGCATGCGGATCTGCATCGAGTCAGCCTAGCTTCGTGTAAAGTCAGAATAAACGGATTATAAATACACTTTTCCCAATGTAACATAATGCTTAAAATAAGAACATTATAATACAAAATGTTATTGTGCCGTAACCTCAACTTATAAAGTTTTCCTTGCTGGCTTTTTTGTCACAATATTATTTCAAAGATACAAAGGGACACCAAATCTTTATTTACTGACAGAAAATCGTGCAACTGATATTTTGTGTGTATAAATAGATATTCTATCAGTGATGATTATTGTTAAGAACTTCATGTATCTAATGAAGCTTGATATTTTATGGGATACCCACACATTTGTTCCAATTAATTTAATATAAAATGTATTTATAATTTATGTAGACTACTATTTATTTATAAAGACACACAAGTTTGATAGTCCATAAAATAATGCAAATTTGTACATGAGATGTAGTAATGTAATGTAACATAAGACAATTATTATAAAATATGTCATGGTACCTTAACCTCAAAATATAATCATGAAACACCATCTGGTGTAAGAACTTTGTTTTAGTGTCGGTATACTATATACTAAGAATTAATGCCCTTGGTTAATCATTTCTCGGGTCGGTGTGTGTTGTGGAGTACGCCTGTTCGTCTGTTCAATATTGTTGCATATGGCTGGAGTTGTTGCTTTCAGATTTTCTGGCTTAGCTTGTCGATATGGCGGTAATGAAGATTTTGTGCAGTAGTATCTGATCAGTCCTGCAAGATTCACTCCTGGATGACTCGCCGGCAAAACTCTTGTATCTTGAAATGTTCTTTGTTTCTGATTCACATTGCCTTCAGATGGTTCCTAAATGATGACACAATCACACAATATCAGACAACAGCGACAATACGGTTGTGAATTGTCTAGCACACACTTTGTTATCTTCAACAGCGTGCCATTTTCTAACTATTGACGTGTTTGCACCGGACAAGCGTAAATTCAGAAATCTTGTCGTACGACGATTCCCAATGCTGGGTTAGTCGAGGTGTTTTAAGACTACTTCTAGCCTTTTCACCACTGCTGTGGCCACGTCGTGTGTTGACTATGCTTGTTCATTTCACTCCCAGCGTACAAACAACATATCCTTCACCGGGGATGCGACCGCCGTCTTCCATGTTAGCAGGCATGCATGGAAACCATTCGGCCACGCACTCCTTCCCTGGAATTTCAGAAAAAACTGCTTTTTTAAATACTTGTCAGAAAGCAGAAATGGCTGTCATGTCTGTATTTTGGTTAGTTTGGAAAGCTTACTGTAAGCTAGAAAATAGAAAGATCAAGCGGGGCAACTTTAGTGGTAACGTTTTAGTCATTCTATTTCTATATACAGTTGTGGATGTCATTTCATGTGAACACTTACTGGACTAACAGATAACTGATGTGTACACTTACTGGACTAACTGATAACTGATGAGTACACTTACTTGACTAAATGATAACTAATGTGTACACTTACTTGACTAGCTAAAAATTGATGTATACACTAACTAGAATAACTGACATGTACACTTACTTGACTAACTGATAACTGAAGTGCCATCTCCACATTAAGGGCTGACTGCAATGGATCTCCAACAAGTGACATCTTTAAATTTAGGGATTGCTAAAATGGATCTCTAACAAGTGCCATTTTCACATTGAAGACTGGCTAAAATGGATCTCCAGCAAGTGGCATCTCCACATTAAAGGCTGGCCCCAATGGATCTCCAGCGAGTGCCATATACACATTGAAGGCTGGCTACAACGGATCTCCAACAAGTGCCATCTCCACATTGAGAGCTGGCTACAATTGATCTCCAACAAGTGCCATCTCCACATTGAGGGCTGGCTACAATGGGTCTACAACAAATGCCATCTCCACATTGAAGTCCGGCTACAATGGATCTCCAACAAGTGCCATCTCCACATTGAAGGCTGGCCTCAATGGATCTGCAACAAGTGCCATATACCCATTGAAGGCTTGCTAAAATGGATCTCCAACAAGTGCCATATACCCATTGAAGGCTGGCTACAATGGGTCTCCAACAAGTGTCATCTCCACATTGAAAGCTGGCTACAATGGATCTCGAACAAGTGCCATCTTCACATTGAGGGCTGACTACAATGGATCTCCAACATCATTGATCTTTTATTTTAAAGGTGGAATCTACCAGGCTTTTGCCATTCCAGCTGTTGGTGATATTCTCTTCCTGAGGTCCTGCTCCACATAGGTCCTGCTCCCCAGAGGTTCTGCTCCACATAGGTTCTGCTCCCCAGAGGTCCTGCTCCACATAGGTCCTGCTCCCGAGAGGTTCTGCTCCACATAGGTTCTGCTCCCCAGAGGTTCTGCTCCACATAGGTCCTGCTCCACGTAAGTTAAGCTCCACATAGGTCCTGCTCCCCAGAGGTCCTGCTCCACATAGGTCCTGCTCCACGTAAGTTAAGCTCCACATAGGTCCTGCTCCCCAGAGGCTCTGCTCCAAATAGGTCCTGCTTCACATAGGTCCTGCTCCACATAGGTCCTGCTTCCCAGAGGCTTTGCTCCATTTTGGTTCTGCTCCACATAGGTCCTGCTCCATATATGTCCTGCTCTACATAGGTCCTACTCCTCAGAGGTTCTGCTCCATATAAGTCCTGCTCCACATAGGTCCTGCTCCACATTCTGCTACTTGCAAAGCCCTGTTCAGGGCTTGGTAGCAGGAGATTGAGAATGAACGCAGAAAAAGAAGAAGAAGAAGAAAAGGTTCTGCTTCACGTAAGTTAAGCTCCACATATGTCCTGCTCCCCAGAAGTTCTGCTCCACATAGGTCCTGCTCCCCAGAAGTTCTGCTCCACATAGGTCCTGCTCCCCAGAGGTCCTGATCCACATAGATCCTGCTCCCCATAGGTCCTGCTCCACATAGGCTCTGCTCCACATAGGTCTTGCTCTACAGAGGTCCTTCTACACTTGCTTCCATCTTTCACTCCTGTCACTGTTGCTTTCGTGTACTGCTTCCGGAAATGGTTCTTTTGATTTTTTTTTTATTATGTAGGGGTCGGCGTGGGCTAGTGGCTAAGTGACATGGCTCTCAATCCGAAGGTGCTGGGTTTGATCCCCGTCACAGCACAGGCCGTTTACCTCGGGGAATCAAACCCCTAGCAAATGCAGGAGGAAGCAGGCCCTTACATAAATACATTTCGAAGTCGGATGCACTGGGCCTACAGGTGCAAAAGAAAAACATTGTGCAACGCACACCGCCTTGGGGCATAGAGAAATAAGCACCAAAAAAACAACAACCATTTATTATATTTGTATGTTTTCTTGTTTTCTATGCTTTTCTAATAATTCTTCAAGTGTGTAACACGTCTGAAAACAAGTAATAATTCATCAAGTGTGTAACATGTCTGAAAACAAGTAATAATTCATCAAGTGTGTAACATGTCTGAAGACAAGTAATAATTCATCAAGCGTGTAACATGTCTGAAAGCAAATATTATTACAAGTACATAATACGTCTGAATGTGAGTAATAAATTAACATGTGTGTATTATAACTGCAATTGAGTGATAACTCAACCCATGTGTAGTACTTGTGAAAGAGATTACCAATTCAAAAAGTCTGTAACATGTGTGAAAGTGAGTGGTAACTCAGCAGTTGTGTGCTGTTCCTGAAACCAACCAAACTGCGAACTCTTGTGTGACAGTATCTTATATAACGGAAACAGTTTCTAACAATGACTTGGGACATGTTGTTATTAATTTCCATAACTAATCAGACAGGAAGGTTATATCTATTTCCTTCCTCTAGAGCGACGAGGATACACACTATCGGATACAATACAGAATATTAGCGTTAAAGGAAAAGGTGGGTCACATGGCAACAATTGCTGTCGGGGATAAAGATAACTTTTCGTGGATTAAGCTGCAGCCTATGTTAAGTGGTATGGCCAGTTCCCTCCTTGCTGTGTATGCCTTTCCCAACTCATACGTCAAGTACCCATTTACAGCTGAGTCGACTGAAAAAGCGGACGTACCAAGAAACGAACCACGCCTGATTTGTTACTGTCTGTCCTTGTTTTTGAACCCTGCTGCAGTGTAATCCAAGTATTAGCAAACCAGCTCACTGTTGACTAGGCTACACACTCCACTAGCATTAGGTCGACTAGGCTACACACTCCACTAGCATTAGGTCGACTAGGCTACACACTCCACTAGCATTAGGTCGACTAGGCTACACACTCCACTAGCATTAGGTCGACTAGGCTACACACTCCACTAGCATTAGGTCGACTAGGCTACACACTCCACTAGCATTAGGTCGACTAGGCTACACACTCCACTAGCATTAGGTCGACTAGGCTACACACTCCACTAGCATTAGGTCGACTAGGCTACACACTCCACTAGCATTAGGTCGACTAGGCTACACACGCCACTAGCATTAGGTAATTTGTAAACCATTGATGTACTACTTAATTCTCACTACATTCCCGTAACAAGCATCACAGTCGAGAGAAAAGTTTTAGATACATCATTGTACTAAGCCACATTGGTACGTTAGCCATTCCTCGCATTATTTTCTTCAATAACAGTAGGTCACCAGTGAGATACAACTTAGTTGTCAATACTAATTTATACATGGAATACTTGGAATGAAGGTTATTTAAACAGACAAGTTAAGGTATGTTACCAAATAGCCGGTAACTTTGGCTATATGTAGTAGGTATACCAAATAGCTGGTAACTTCGGCTATATGTAGTAGGTATACCAAATAGCCGGTAACTTCGGCTATATGTAGTATACGGTCGGCGGCCGTTTAGCCTATTCTGTTCGATTTCTTCTAAATAATTTTTAACGTGCCCGAAACTGACACGGGAGTCCGATCTTACTTCCCAGAGATTAGAACAACTTTTATCAGAAGATCCACGTGAAACGCTCTTTCTCTTTCTACCTCTCTCTCTCTCTCTCTCTCTCTCTCTCTCTCAGTTTCTCTCTCTTTTTCTTTTTCTCTCTCTTTCTCAATTTCTCTCTCTCTCTCTCACTCTCTCTCTTTTTCTCTTTTTCTCTTTTTCTTTCTTTCTCTCTATCTGTCTCTATCTCTCTCTTTCTTGTTATATATATATATATATATATACATATATATATATATATCTATATATATATATATATATATATATATATAAATATATACATATATATATATATATATATATATATATATATATATATATATATATATATATATATATATATATATATAAAACACTGAGCTAGGCGTTCATCTGCGCCATCTCCACGTACACGCATGAAGGCCCCGCACATCTACAATAACCGGTGTAAAACATTCAGGAACAAGACACGCTTCAGAAATATGTTTCGTGACAAGGAATTGTTGGATGGTTTATTATGTTATGTTGATACCTGGAGGAGGTGGAATGACCGGCTTATTATGTTATGTTGATACCTGGAGGAGGTGGAATGACCGGCTTATTATGTTATGTTGATACCTGGAGGAGGTGGAATGACCGGCTTATTATGTTATGTTGATACCTGGAGGAGGTGGAATGACCGACTTATTATGTTATGTTGATACCTGGAGGAGGTGGAATGACCGGTTTATTATGTTATGTTGATACCTGGAGGAGGTGGAATGACCGGTTTATTATGTTATGTTGATACCTGGAGAAGGTGGAATGACCGGTTTATTATGTTATGTTGATACCTGAAGGAGGTGGAATGACCGGTTCATGAAGTAGTTACCACACCATCAATAACTCAGTCCTTCCGGGTGCAGATATTTAGTATGAACCTATGTGCCAGAGAAGATAGAGCTAACCGCCCTACCATTTGTACCCTTGCTAAGAAATCCAAAACAGTATAAAGAGATAATTCTGCGTGCTAGCCCCGAAGTGGTACTCAGACTAATAAATGTAATGGCAGTAGCTCCACGGAAAGTACAAGATCGCGGTTTTACCAGATGAACGGAAAATTATGTGGGAAAGTAATTAGTTCAGCGACAAAAGTCAAACTATACGGAAATGTATCTAGGAGTTGAAGGACACATTGTACAGAAACGTTGTTAGGATATATATAAATCATACATAAATGTTACTGGTAAAGAGATAAATCATACATACATGTTACTGATAAAGAGATAGATCATACATAAGTGTTACTGGTACGGAGATAAATCATACATAAATGTTACTGATAAAGAGATAGATCATACATAAATGTTACTGGTAAAGAGATAAATCATAAATAACTGTTTCTGGTAAAGAGATAAATCATACATAAATGTTACTGATAAAGAGATAGATCATACATAAATGTTACTGGTACGGAGATAAATCATACATAAATGTTACTGGTTAAGAGATAAATCATACATAAATGTTACTGGTACGGAGATAAATCATACATAAATGTTACTGGTAAAGAGATAAATCATACATAAATCTTACCGATAAAGAGATGGATCATATATACATGTCAGTAGTAAGCACATTAATCATTCATGCGTGTCACAAGTAAGGGGATAAATCATACATACATGTCACAACAAAGAAGATAAATCATACACAAATGCCACTGGTATAGTGATAAATCATACATAAATGTCACTTGCAAGGAAATAAATAATACATTACTAGTAAGGATAAATTATAATTACATCATAAATGTCACTAGTAATGTGATAAATCTTACATATATGTGACTAGTATGATAACGCAGATATAGATGTGACTAGTAACGAGATGTATCATGCATATATGTAACTAGTAAGGAGATGTATCATGCATATATGTAACTAGTACGGGAATGTATCATGCATATATGTAACTAGTAAGGAGATGTATCATGCATATATGTAACTAGTACGGGAATGTATCATGCATATATGTAACTAGTAAGGAGATGTATCATGCATATATGTAACTAGTAAGAAGATGTATCATGCATATATGTAACTAGTACGGGAATGTATTATGCATATATGTAACTAGTACGGGAATGTATTATGCATATATGTAACTAGTACGGGAATGTATCATGCATATATGTAACTAGTAAGGAGATGTATCATGCATATATGTAACTAGTAAGAGAATGTATCATGCATATATGTGACTAGTAAGGGAATGTCTCATGCATATATGTGACTAGTAAGGAGATGTATCATGCATATATGTGATTAGTAAGAAGATGTTTCATGCATATATATGACTAGTAAGGAGATGTATCATGCATATATGTGACTAGTAAGGAGATGTATCATGCATATATGTGACTAGTAAGGAGATGTATCATGCATATATGTGACTAGTAAGGAGATGTATCATGCATATATGTGACTAGTAAGGAGATGTATTATGCATATATGTGACTAGTAAGAAGATAAATCATACATGAATAGAAGAAAAAGGTAAATCTACATACATGCCAATTGTGAAGAAATAAATCGTACATAAATGTCACTGAGTAAGTGATAAACTATCACACAACTACCGAAAGAAAAATTACGAGTTTGAAAACGAAACGATAATTGTAAAACACACGTATCACGAGTTTGAAATCAAACTATACATATAAGATAATTGTAAAACTAGCGTGTTCTCCCGCGGGAGCTTTGCTGTCAGGCATGCACGACAATAACATTGGTCTGCTAGGTCTGCGTTCGTAGTTTTGTCCAGATCTACGGAAAGCGAGTTATTCATACTCTTATTCTATCTATCTGTCTACAGTCCATTTATGTTGCTAGACGTTGTGTGCAGGTGTGACCTCATTTGGTTCATATGTCATGGCAGGCTAATCTGTGCTGGTGACTTTCCAGGTCAATCCCAGAATCTGTTAGTCTCTTAAATTTACAATCACCTATTTTTGGGAATAGTGGTGGTGGAAGCGTAAATTAGATCAAAATAGACATGCACCCTGTCAGGCGCCACCTATGCCGCTCCGCTAGCCACATAACCAAGACATTATGTTATAGCCACATGGTCCTCTTTTTGCGACATATTCTCTGTAAAGCGAGAATCCTTAGAATAATTTGAATAGATTTTTAACTTTGAGTTTTGCCCGAGCAGCGTCCGTTAGATACATTCTTTTAGATTTTCAACTGCTAAGGTATTTTTAACGTGCGTGCCACTGCATACGGGTGTCTGATCTCACTACTCAGAGGTCAGGTTAAATATTTACCGGATGATCCACATGAAAAAATCCCGCTCTGTACCGGGATTTGAACCCGCGACCTCCAGCACCCTAGGCGAACACCTTACCTCGAGACCACTATGTGCTCCCTCATACTCTAATACTGTATCCTTATTTGGGATGATATTTATATTGCCTGTAATAATTCAGGAATTATATTACACCCTCAGCAGACGTTTAACATGTACGGGTTGTGTGATCTCATGAGTTGGAGAGTTGTCTACACCTAGAACAGTGACATGGCCCTGTTACTCGCCGCATAGGATATGCTCCCAGTCTTCAATCACTAGAGACGTTAATACATGCACGGTTATTCATTCGTCTTATAGGATATGCTTCCCGTCTTCAATCACTAAAAAAGTTTATAAATGCACTGTTATTCATTCGTCTTGTAGGACTTCAACTTTCTCATGTCTATTCTACATAAAACCCTTCTTTAAATCACTATGGCAATCATTCACAAGGTTTTTGACTACTAATGCGTGCCATTTGCTTAGACCTGCTATCGATGTGTTTCTCTCCTGTCTTGTCAGTTTCGTCTCTTCTCACAATATGTTCTACATTTTCCCTTTCTTTACCTTGACATACCAGAAAACAAAACAATAAAAATAAAATAAATTCAATTAAAAAATGAGCGAAACTGCTGATAAATAATCTTGATTAATGAGAATATGGAAATCATTGCACACCTAGTAACATCACGCGATACACAAGGGGAGTTAATTGATGATTATTGATGAATAAATATCGCCAGACCGTGACAGGATAAAAAAAGTTACATAACCTGTTGCCCGGGTGATTAGGCCGGCGTACGTGTGGGTGGGTACCATACATGCAGGCGAGAGGTTAATCCATGTAGATGTACTGGTTTTTGTGTGAACTAGCTGTGTTTAAAAACAAAAGTGATTACTCTGATTACTGGCGAATCCATTGCTGACGTCATTACTATGCTTTGTTAAACTCGTAGTTCACAAAACAGATCCAAATGGATACAGGCCCATAAGCCTACTGAGCTGTGTCGGCAAGCTGATGGAACGGATGATAAACACCAGACTGATGTGGCATCTGGAAGAAAAACGAATACTAATTCCACAGCAAGCCGGCTTTAGACAGCACAGATCCACTGAGGACCAGGTCATCCTCATAGCCCAGGAGATAGAAGATGCCTACCAGGCACAGAAAAACACAGTAGCTGTTTGGGTGGATCTGGAAAAGGCATTTGACAAAGTCTGGAAGGATGACCAGAGTCCAAGTACAAGGGCAGATGAGCAAAAAGGTGACACTCGAGCAGGGAGTACCCCAAGGGGGAGTATTGTCACCCACGCTCTTCCTGGTATATATAAACGATATTACAGAGAATATACCAAGAAGAGTCCATAGCTCAATGTTTGCAGACGATCTGGCTATGTGGACCTCTGAAAAGAATCTCACCATAGCAAGAAATCGGATGCAGACGGCCCTAACATCGCTGGAAGAGTGGGCGAACTCATGGCTGGTCAAAATAAACGAGGAGAAAACCACGTGCACAATATTCTCGCTCTCATTAAAACCCCAAAGTACCAAATTAAGCCTAAATGGCAAAATCCTGCAGCCAAACGACAACCCAACCTATCTGGGAGTCACATTTGATCGGCGCATGACATGGAAAAGTCAGATTGAGAGAAACCGAATGAAAGCCAGAGAAAGAATGGCGATCATGAGGAAACTTGCTGGCACAAGCTGGGGAGCAGACGAAGGCATACTAAAGAAACTGTACACTGGAAGAGTGAGACCAGTTCTCGAGTATGGCATTGCGGCATGGACAACAGCAGCGAAGGCGAACTTCGATAAAGTTAACAAACTTCAAAACCAAGCCATGAGAATTATAACAGGCGGCATGAAGTCAACGCCAATTGTAGAGCTTGTAAAGATTACAAAACTGCAATCCATGACCGATAGAAGAGACTGCAGAGCCCAGCTGCAGTCAGAGAAACTCCGAAGACTGACGGACCACCCAATGTACCAGAGACTAAACAATTTGGGAACTGGGAAACTAAAGCGGAGAAACTTTGCAGAAATAGCCAAAGCAAAGATGCACGAAGATCCTATAAACGCACTAACAACACCAAAACCCATCACTACTGTACGAAAACCTACTTGGAGGCAGGATATATTTCCAGAGGTGGTAGAAAATATACCAGGTATTGCAAACAAAAACTGCCAGACTGAAAAAGAAAGGAGAGACACTACCCTAAGCTTCATAACGAAAAGCTACCCAAGCATGGACTGGACCCATGCATACACCGACGGTTCTGTAACAAACACTACACAGAACGGAGGGGCAGGAGCATTCCTGAACCTACCAAATGGCAGAAAAATAACACTGTCGTTCGCTACTGGTAAGTACACAAGCAATTTCAGAGCGGAGGCAGAGGCACTGAGGGCGGCAGTGGAAGAAATGGTAACACACAGTGAAAATGAGAGCCATATAGTCCTGCTGACAGATGCTCTCTCCGTAGTCACAGCGCTAAAAAGCCAGAAAAACACTGAGCTTAATGACTTAAGAGCAGCACTCTGCAAACTGTGCCAGCAGTCCGCACCAAAAAGGGTAGTGGTACAGTGGGTTCCGTCACACTGCAACATCCAAGGCAACGAGGAGGCAGACAGACTGGCAAAAGAAGGTGCAAGGCTACCACAAACAGATACCAGTATGACGTACGAAGAGTCAAAACGGCTTATCAAAGCCAGGTACATGACCAAATGGGAAACCGAACATACTGGTTACACCAAAAACGATGCCTATTACCAGTTGAGCCAAAGAGAGCAGGTCGTTGTCTTCAGACTTCGCACTGGCCACAACAGACTGAGGTACCACCTATTCAACAAATTGAAGATAGGGTGTACCGACGAATGCCCGTGCGGTACTGGTAAAATGACCACTGAACATCTGCTGCAGAACTGCCCGACATACGAGGATCAGAGAGAGCAGATGTGGCCATTGCCAGTGAAACTGCAAGACAAGCTCTATGGTAGTGGCGAGAGTCTCAGGATGACCGCCGCTTTTTTCGAAAAAATAATGGTTACTGTCTGACTGTGTACGCAGAAGAAGAAGAAGAAACTCTTAGTTCATTTTAAATTATTATTTTAATGTTTTTTGTTGTTTTGCTAGTTGATAAGCGTTTTGTTTGTGGTCTTAGTTTATTAAAACATATCGTCTTTTGTTATGTGTGTATGTGTTTTAGTTTAGTGGTTGTCAACTTTTTTGTATTATAACTGTGTGTTGATGAGCTAATGTTAATAACTTTTTTTTGCATTGTGTGTGCACATGTTAACTGCTTAATTATTATTCTGATAATTGTCAATTACGCGTAATATTTGATTTGTTACTAAAAAACACAAAAAACTGTCAATCATGTCATGAAGAAAGTTACTCATCGTAGGCGTTTTAATGTGTAAAGCAATTCTTAGTCTTCTGGTCCCATGCGATGGTGCGATGATTTGCATGCCGTATCGATCCCGCGATCTCCACTGTGATCGTGGCATGATCAAGCCGAACAGTTACCAGGAATGTGAAAACCATTCCCTTCAGCTTAGACGGTTGCTTCCGGGTTTGGATTTAAACAAAGAGCAGAGTGTATATCACTGGCTGGATGCTGGAAGAACTCTCATACGGGAGGCGATGACACCGTCTAATGCACGGCTCGTCAACCTTTTTATACTTGGCGCCCACTTTTATAACTTTCATCAACATCCTCATCATCATCATCGTCATCATCATCATCATCAAACGTCATGTCCTTTGCAGAACGTCGATCCCATCACAGTCTGGATGAAAGAAACTCAACCTCTTTCCAAATCTCCAGCCTGCCCAAGAGTCATGCCCAAGCATTTCTTGACATATTAGTGCCATCGCCTTCTTGGTTTTCAACTGCCTCTCATACTTTTCATTACCGTTCTCCCAAGACCGTTGTGTCTTTTGATGTGGTTAAGGTATTTAAATTGTCCTTTCATTATGAAATTTATGAACCAGTTATCCTCTATTCACAACTCTTGTCGAATTTCGACCTTTTCTTTTTTTTTTGGGTCCCTAGTATTCTGAGAATCCGTCAATAAGATTTAGACTCAAAAGACTCGATTCTCTTCCTTGAGGTTTGAAGACCAATGGTCTAATGAATGCGAGCTATAGTTAAGAGTCAAATGACTATCACACCCGTTAGCCAACATGGACGTGCAGTTCATGGCGGGTTTCCTTAATTGTGGCCTTGATTGTATCCATGATTGTTTCCCTGACTGTATTCGTGATTGTTTCTCTGATTGTATCCTTGTTTTTATCCTTGATTGTTTCCGTGATTGTATTCTTGATTGTATCCTTGATTGTATCCTTGAATGTATCGGTGATTGTTTCCCTGATTGTATTCTTCATTGTATTCTTGATTGTATCCCTTATTGTATATCTGGTTGTATACCTGATTGTATCTCTGATTGTATCTTTGATTGTATCATTCTGTTTGCCCTTCTTATACGGGACAGACATGAACGAGCTTTACCGAAGATTTTTGTGTTGATGTCTTCTTGTCCTTCGACTGCGAGACGCCAACTGCGCGTGTATCACTATTCTTTGACCCAATCACTTTTCTCTTCCCATGTGAGTTTCAATCCAGAGCAAGTTTGTTATACTGATAGATTTGTAACTAACGGTGTGTCCAATCTATCTGTGTCAGGCAGAGGTTGAGTGCTCACTGTTTACGACATAGGTACTCGTTTTGGCCCTTGTTAAAACACGCTCCACTCGACCCATCTATAATTGGATACCTAACTTACTTTTTGAGAAGGAAAGACTGAGAGGAAGGAAACTGGCCACACCACCTCATAAACAAACTGTGACCTAGTAAAGTAAAGTCCCTAAAACATCATTTCCAATAAGGAAGCCTGCTATGGTAAACAGTTCCACTTTTCGACAAAACGTGTTCATCCTGTTCTGATTTTTCTTTCTATTAATATCTAAGCCAGCAGCCATGCTTGCTCCGCCTAATTCATTCTGGCATTGCTCAGATTCTCTAGTGCTGTGACTGAAGACTGAAGATGACTATGTCATCAGTGAAGCATAGATCAGTGAGCATTTTCAGTCTCGATTGATGACTATCTTCCTAAATATTTTTCTCAAGGGCAACTGTAAATGTTTCTAAGATATTGTATCATCCTCTCGAACGGCAAGTTGTAATGTCATGTTGTTTTGTCTGTACAATAGAGTAGTTTCGGTCGAGTAGCCTGAACAATAAGGCAAACACCTGATTTGAGGTTATTATAGAGAAGAAGAAGTTGCGAACGTCACAAGTGTTGAATATCTCGTCTCAACTATAAATAGCAACCAATGTTGCCAGAAAGAAGTAAAAAGAAGAATGACCATAGAAATGTAAAGGTTAACTAACATGAAAAACAAAAAGCAGAACACTAACAAAATGACAAAAATAAAGATGCGGAGGACTTACATCTTCCAGGTGGCAACTTACGGATGTGAGACATGAACAATACTACACAAACACACATTAAGTAAGAAGATTCAAACCTTCGAGCTAAAATAGAACAGAAAATTGTTATAAACGTCATGAATACCGAGAAATGAAGAAAACAACACAGAAAACCACAAGAAGCAGTTTGCAGAACACAAGCGGCTAGTAAAATATATTGCGTATAGGAAACTTAAATACTTTGTTTGCATCAAACATCACAGTCGTCTATAAAAACCGTTATTGTGGGGTATTAAATGTGAGGCAGGAACAAACTGAAGCGAAGATGGACACAGGGCATTTAGGAGTCCTGATGATGACGGTATCAGAGGCGGGAAAGCTGGCCAAAGATCGAGAGACTTACAAATCAGCTTTTAGGAGAACGACATTTTGCAAAGGACATGCAACATGGTGATATGCCCTTACTTATATCTCATATCACTTGATCATAATTTTTTTGAATACCCTGACGTCTCATGACATTCACTAATGCAGTTATTTTAAAACTGTCTAAGACTTGAATCCAAAAAATGTTTGCTCGTGACAACAATCACACAGACAAATATTTAGCTGCACTTTGAAAACATATAACGAACAACAGAAAGAACAGGGAAGTTATAGGATGCCCTGAATTCGAGCACCGAATCTCCATGTGACCGAGGCGCCTTGCCACACGAGAGAGATGTGTTAAGATTCCAGACAAGAATGACACGCCCATAAAAAGTGTCACAATTGACCAAGCTTCTTATCATTCTACACTTGTGTCTATGGAATATAGCCAGAGTTCGATCCAGACATATATATAGAGAACTGCTTTATACAAACACAAAAATACAAAGGCTTTGCACTTTCCGTGCTCTTTCCATTAACTGGTTGATTACATGGAAATGGCATGGGGTTGAGTAGCCTACCTTGGAACCTACCTACTCTCATGGGATACAGGCCTATCAGCCTACTGAGCTGTGTCGGCAAACTGATGGAATGTATGATAAACACCAGACTGATGTGGCATCTGGAAGAAAAACGAATACTAATTCCACAGCAAGCGGGCTTTAGCCAGCACAGATCCACTGAGGACCAGGTCATCCTCATAGCCCAGGAAATAGAAGATGCCTACCAGGCACAGAAACACACAGTAGCGGTTTGGATGGACCTAGAAAAGGCATTTGACAAAGTCTGGAAAGACGGACTTAGAGTCAAGCTAAGGAGAAGTGAAGTTTGTGGGAGAATGTATAAGTGGATCAACCTCTACCTCAAAAAAAAGAAGGGCCAGAGTCCAAGTACAAGGGCAGATGAGCAAAAAGGTGACACTCGAGCAGGGAGTACCCCAAGGGGGAGTACTGTCCCCCACACTCTTCCTGGTGTATATAAACGACATTACAGAGAATATACCAAGAAGAGTCCATAGCTCAATGTTTGCAGACGATCTGGCTATGTGGACCTCTGAAAAGAATCTCACCATAGCAATAAATCGGATGCAGCAGGCCCTAACATCGCTGGAAGAGTGGGCGAACTCATGGCTGGTCAAAATAAACGAGGAGAAAACCACATGTACAATATTTTCGCTTTCAATCAAACCCCAAAACACCAAATTAAGTCTAAACGGCTAATTCCTGCAGCCAAACGCCAACCCAAACTATCTGGGAGTCACATTTGATCGGCGCATGACATGGACAAGTCAGATCGAGAGAAACCGAATGAGAGCCAGAGAAAGAATGGCAATCATGAGGAAACTTGCTGGCACAAGCTGGGGAGCAGACGAAAGTATACTAAAGAAACTGTACACTGGAAGAGTGAGACCAGTTCTCGAGTATGGCATTGCGGCATGGACAACAGCAGCAAAGGCGAACTTCGATAAAGTTAGCAAACTTCAAAACCAAGCCATGAGGGTAATAACAGGAGGCATGAAGTCAACGCCAATTGTAGAACTTGAAACGATTACAAAACTGCAATCCATGACCGATAGAAGAGACTGCAGAGCCCAGCTGCAGTCAGAGAAACTCCGAAGACTGACTGACCATCCAATGCACCGGAGACTAAACAATTTGGGAAATGGGAAACTAAAGCGGAGAAACTTTGCAGAAATAACCAAAGCAAAGATGCACGAAGATCCCATAAACGCACTAACAACACCAAAGCCCATCACTACTGTACGAAAACCAACCTGGAGGCAGTATATATTTCCAGAGGTGGTAGAAAATATACCAAGTATTGGAAACAAAAACTGCCAGACTGAAAAAGAAAGCAGAGATACTACCCTAAGCTTTATATCGAAAAACTACCCAAGCATGGACTGGACCCACGCATACACCGACGGTTCTGTAATAATCATTACACAGAATGGAGGGGCAGGAGCATTGCTGAACCTACCAAATGGCAGAAAAATAACACTGTCATTCGCAACTGGTAAGTACACAAGCAATATTGAGCGGAGGCAGAGGCACTGAGGGCGGGCAGTGGAAGAAATGGTGACACATAAAGAAAATGAAAGCCATACAGTCCTGCTTACAGATGCTCTGGCTGTAGTCACAGCGCTAAAAAGCCAGAAAAACACTGAGCTTAATGACTTAAGAGCAGTACTCTGTCAACTATGCCAGCAGTCCCCACCAAAAAGGGTAGTGGTACAGTGGGTCCCATCACACTGCAACATCTAATGCAACGAGGAGGCAGACAGACTGGCAAAAGACGGTGCAAGAATAGTATGACGTACGAAGAGTCAAAACGGCTTATTGAAGCCAGATACATGATCAAATGGGAAACTGAACATACCGGCTACACCAACAACGATGCCTATTACCAGTTGAACAGAAGAGAGCAGGTCGTTGTCTTTAGACTTCGCACTGGCGACAATAGACTGAGGTACCACCTATTCAACAAATTGAAGATAGGTGGTACCGACGAATGCCCGTGTGGTACCGGGAAAATGACCGCTGAGCACCTGCTGCAGAACTGCCCGACATACGATGATCAGAGAGAGCAGATTTGGCCATCACCAGTGGCAACACAAGACAAGCTATATGGCAGTGTCGACAGCCTCAGAACTACCGCCGCTTTTTTCCAAAAAATAATGTTACTGTCTGACTGCGTACGAAGAAGAAGAAGAAGAGTTCTCGCTCTGCCATGTTCCTAGCATTTGTGACTGCTTCTTCCACTTTCTGCAACTCATCATTCCAATAGGGCTTATAATTTTTCCTTGCCCCTCATGGGATGGTTTCAGTTGCAGCTTGAATTATTGCTTTGCTTAGGCTTTCCACCATGAGCTTCATTTTGTTGTTCCGTGTGTTGATGGTTTCACACAGCCCATCTGTCAGGATTGCAAATCTGTCCCAGTCGGCTCGTTTGTAATTCCAACGTGGGAGCGGTTTTGTTTCCTGTGGGCCTACTTCCATATCGATTTCTAGCCTAATTGGCCTGTGATCGCTACCTGCCAATTGGTTTAGCACCTGGCGGTCTATTTTATGGTGAATGTCCATTGTGGAGAAGGCCAAATCTGGAGTCGAGGTGGTATGCCTTGTTGTAGAATAGAAGCTAGGGCTATCCTTCGTCCTATTGATTAGATGGAGATTTGTGTCTATCTCCCAATCTTCCACTTCGTCACCTCTGCTGTCTGTGTCTGAGTATCCCCATCTCTCCGAGTGGCTGTTGAAGTCTCCAATTACTATGCAGTTGGAGTCTTTGACTTCCATACTCGAGAGCAATAGGTCTTTTTTTGGTGGTCCGTACAGGTTGAAGATGCGGATCTTCGTCTCTTGAGCCATTATGTCAATTCCTACAATTTCTGCTTGTCCGGTGTGATTAACAGCTACCGCGCTACTCGGTATGCAGTTACGGGTCAGTATCAGAACCCCTCCTTTGTGACCTTCTCTATCCAGGCGGAAGGCCTGGTATCCTCTGATTGAGAATTTATGGTTGCTGTTGATGTGCGTTTCTTGGATACATGCCACGTCAATCTTACCTCCATGCAAGTGGTGTGTTAGGGAAAGCTTTTTGTTAAATGACTCCCTCCGCATTCCACTGTAGAAAGGTGGGTTTGACCGTACTGGCTCTTTTGCAATGCTAGATTTCTTAACAGGGTCACCACTATGGAAATAGTGGAAATCACTACTAATGGACTCGAAGTCCAACCCATGCAAACACAAGTGGAGCATTCCCAACTACAGATGTTTTGCCATGTCTGTAGAACGGAAGAAGATCGGATACCAAGGCGGTCATTGGAGATAAAATGTCAAGGACGCAGACCCACAGGACGTCCCAAAGTACGTTTGGAAGACAACATACGACAGTCCCTAAGTGACCGAAGGCTGGATTGGAAAGAGGACAGGAGAAAGACGGCGGATAGAACAGTATGGCGTTTTCTCTGGAAAACCTCAACACCTGACGTTAGAAGAGTGACTAAGTAAGTCAGTCCCACATCGGGCTCTTGTTTTTCCCTTATAGCTTTTATACCAATGAACGCAATACAATACAATTTGACCCGGACATACATTGGTGTGTTAGAAACATAATAGGCGTATATTAAATGTTGCAAGTGTTTGTCTGCGCCCGCGCACGTAGGTGTGTGTGTGTGTGTGTGCGTGCGTGCGTGCGTGTGCGTGCGTGCGCGTGCGTGCGTGCGTGCGTGTGTGTGTGTGTGTGTGTGTTACCCACTCGCTACCGGCCACTGGTTATTCTTTAGAACTTGTAAACCAATCAATGAAATTCAATATACTTTGACAAGGACATACTGTGAACCAGTTGGACGACGAAGAACTAACTACCGACTATTTTCAGGAGGATAGAGCTACATGCCACACATGTAACCCTGATTGATATTGCTTCCTTCTTTGAAGATCTTGTAGTTTCTTTGGCCACCAAGGTCGCCTCACCTTACCTGCTTTGTTTTTCCTATTGGGCACGCTGAACGGGAAAAATGCTTCTCAACACGCCATGGAATCTCATAAAACGACAAGAACACATTCGCTGTAAACACTTTAACTCCTGATGCGTTGGTGAATCCGTTCAGTAACATAGAGAGACTTGTGCAAGCATGCTTTGATGCTAACAGTAACCACCTGCAACATTTATTATGTGCTCATTATGTTTCTCACACCCCAAGGTATGTCCGTGTCACATGTTATTGAATTACGTTCTTTAGTTTTGAAGTTATATGGAAAAACCAGGGACCGATAGCAAATGTGTCACCCTGTATATTCCTATGCGTAGAACCATCTCATTTAATATACTCAAGATACGCATTATTAATTTTGTCTGATTTACACATATTATTTGAATTTTCTATCATGAACTAGAGTTTCTGGCACTTTGTATTCCACCGGCCAATATATCTATGCATGTAAGGCTGATTATATGAAAAAATCAATACAAACCTCTTCAGCTCCTAGAAGAGCTAGTCTTCAACAAATACAGGCCACAAAGTTAGCAAATGTTGACCTATCCGTATCTGTTACAGTTTGTGCGGCTAAAGTTTCTGCAGGAGGGGTAGCCAGTCAGATAGTAGATTGTAGTGACTCTTCTTATATCACAGGACATACTGTAGATAGTAGTGACTATTTTTATATCACAGGACATACTGTAGATAGTAGTGACTCTTTTTATATCACAGGACATACTGTAGATTGTAGTGACTCTTTTTATATCACAGGACATACTGTAGATAGTAGTGACTCTTCTTAAATCACAGGACATACTGTAGATAGTAGTGACTCTTTTTATATCACAGGACATACTGTAAATAGTAGTGACTCTTTTTATATCACAGGACATACTGTAGATAGTAGTGACTCTTTTTATATCACAGGACATACTGTAGATTGTAGTGACTCTTCTTGTTTTATCACATAAAAAAGTCATGCGTGTAGAGTTTTGAGTTTAGTCAGGAATCAACTTTATTGCACACGGTTCAACTCATTCATGCTCTGTTCTTCTCCATATTGTTGACGAAACTCAGCCACAATGCACGAGCTCCGCAGCACCAGCGAGGATCCCGTAATAGATTGGCTAGATTTTTAACATCGTTTTGAATGTTGCCAGGGCGGCGACCGTTAAGGCTACTCTTTTCGATTTCCACCTGCCGAGGGATTTTTAACGCGCGCGACTCTGAACACGGGTGTCCGATCTCAACTACCCTGAGATCCGGGAAAATAGCAGAAAGTCCAAGTGAAAAATTCCCGGTCTCCACCGTTATTTGAACCCGCGACCTCCAGCAAACAAAGCAGACGTCTTACCTCGAAACCACTCAGTTCAGCCATCTTGATGACAGTCTAATGACAGTCGGATGTAACCCGTATCGCTCAATTATTGATAACGGTCGTGGTGGTTTCCTTGAAATCACGCCAACTTACCTTTCCTGTCTACATACACCTGAAAGTGTGCGAGGAAATAATAGAATAAGATTACTAAAGAGAAAGAGGAAGTACTGACCAGCGGAAACAGTAGGCAACAGAGTTTAGCAGAAATCAATAATTTAAACGTTAATCGATAGTAAAGGGAACTCCATAAAACAGCACTGCTTTAAAAGGCATCTTGTTACAGCACAGACATAATAAACAGTGGGCCGTATCATGAACACGCGTGCCTACAATGTTAAAACAATTAGCGAACACAAGCCCGAGTGCATGTTCACAAACAAATGAACGGAAGTGAAAATTATGAAGGTCAAGGTAGTAAGAACTATTGGAAGGGGAGGGGGGGGGGGGGGGGTGGTGTCAGGATTTTATTGTACTAGAGTTTCGCTTTACTTTTTGTGGAAGTGATTGATTCAATTCTTTTTTGCCTTGCCTTTTTTGGCAGAGCAGGTAAACAATTTACATCTGGGTAGACATAGATGTGTCCTAGGTCAGTTTTGGATTGAGAGTTAAATGCATTTTATCGCTCTGCCACTAAAACTTGATAGGGATGAAGAGGTTAGTAGATTAAGATAATTTATAAATAATATGTACAGGGTAGATAAGTATATATATATATATATATAGATAGATATATATATATATATATATATATATATATATATATATATATACATATATATACACATATATATATATATATATATATATATATACACACACACAAACATACATATACATAGATATATATATAGACAGATAGACATATAGATACATATAAATATAGATAGATTGATGATTCTTTGGTTGGTTGGTAATGTCCACAATGGGTTGGTAACCCTTTTTGTGCGCCGTAAAAAGGACGGAACTTATTGCAGATTTCATTTGCTTTTCTGAGATCCCGAGCGTGCTGATGAAGTGGACCGGGGTCCTTCAGGTGGTTGTGCAATGCTTGGCTTCATCTGCATGTTACTCACTACTACGGGAATCACGTCAAACCTTATCTAGTTAGCTAGACTGTTGATAACAGCCCGTTTCCAGGACGACCAATGAAGAGGTCAGGTGAGGGTCTTAACCAGTATATCTCTCCTGACACTGGCTAATATTGTCTGGTCAGTGTATTTTTCCTGACCAGATGTTAGCCTCATCGTCCCTAAGATTGATTGGTATATAGATAGATAAATAGATAGATCCATATATATATATATATATATATATATATATATATATATATATTTATATATATATATATATATATATATATATATATATATATATATATATATATACCATATATATGTACACACAGATAAATAGATAGATAAATTTATATATATATATATATATATATATATATATATATAGATTTATATATATATATTTATATATATTGATAAATAAGGAGATAGATAGATAGATAGATAAATAGATAGATATGGATAGATAGATAGATAGATAGCTAGATATATAGATATGGATAGATATGGATAGATATGGACATATACAGATATATAGATATATATATAGATATATAGATAGATAGATAGATAGATAGATAGATAGATAGATAGATAGATAGATAGATAGATAGATAGATAGATATAATCAGACTGACAGGCAGGCAGATAGCCGGATAGACAAACAGAGATGGTTTCTAGCTAACTTACTAACAAAGCCTGACAGACAGCACTGCTGAAGGCAACTAATCTGTACTGAGAGAAGATTGTGAGGAATATTCAATTTAATAATCTTTTGTTCAATATCTTATTTCACGTGCCCCAGAGAGGAGAGGGAGTACGTGAGGGAGCAGACACTGCTATTGAGTTTTCTCAGTACTCCTGCCACGACAATAGCATCTCCCTCTCCCCTCCTTCCATCGCCACCAAAACGTTCCTATCAGAACGGCGCCGACTCGATTTTCGAACATTATGCACTGCCCAACGCGGTAGAATTTCTGGGAGAAAATATCTTTTTCGATTTCTGGAACAGACGCTGAACTAGGAGCCCGAGATAAAGTGTAGAGGGACTGGAAATGACGCTAAATCTTCCAGACATTTCCACGAATTCACAGGACAAGGAAGTGGATAGAATTCTGATTGAACTGGTCGGTGACCTTCTCCGGTATATGATTGTAAGCATTTAAAAGGGGTAGCTTATTTGTGTTGAGGTTAGTCTATATGTAGTACAATTGGTTTATGGTATCACTGTTGTTATCGACCGAGAAAGCCGTACGTGCATCAGGTTGCTTATCCAACTGTGAGTCAGACTTTACTGATGAGGTCATGTTGCCCGCTTTAATAGGAAGAAATTGTAGGACAAGATGATAACTTGCATAGTATAATGAATAATAATTCAGTTGCTTTCCTGTAGAATTGTGTATTTTTGCAATAGTATCTGAATATGATTCAGATTATGTAATAATGTTCATCTTTGGTTGAGATAAATAGCACACAGTCCCAGAGTAGTTTGTTATTTAGTTGGGTTGAGATTAGTAGCATGTTGTTTGATTGACTTCAGAGGTTCTTTACGGTTCACTTCATATGAGGTTAGTAGAGTGTTGTATGACTGACTTCAGAGGTTCTATACGGTTCACTTCATATGAGGTTAGTAGACAGTTGTATGATTGACTTCAGAGGTTCTATACGGTTCACTTCATATGAGTTACATGTTGTTAGCTAAAGGTTCACCATGTTTGTTGGCGAAGGTAAGGTTCTTTCACACTTGCTTCATGTGGTTCACTTCATATTATTTATAGTAATTAGTTAAGATTAGTAGGTTGCTACATGCTTCATCCAAGATTAATTAGTTTATGGTTAAATCATGATGAGTAAGTGTGTTGTAAAAAGGTTAAATAAAGATTAGGTTGGCTGTTTAATGTTTATACAAGATGATAGGGTTGTTGTTAAAGGGTTACATTAAAATGAGTAGGTTGGCTGTTAATGAGTTATATTAAGAAGATAAGGTTAGTTGTTACAGGGTTATATTAACAAGATATGCCTGATTATTAAAGGGTTACTTTACGATGAGTAGGCTGGTTGTTAAAATGTATAATTAAGATGGATAGGTTAGTTATTAAATAGTTAAATTAAGATGAGTAGGTTGCTGTTAAAGGGTTAAATTAAGATGAGTAGACTTGTTATTAATTGGTTAAATTAAGATCGGTAGGTTAGTTTTTAGAAGGTTACATTAGGATGAGTAGATAGGTTGTTAAATGGATAAACTAAGATGAGCATTTTGACTGTTAACGTGTTATATTAAAATGTGTAGGTTAGTTGCTAAAGGGTTAAATTAAGATAGTAGTCTGATTGTTAAAGGGTTAAACTAAGATGAGTAGGCTAGTTGTTAAAAGGTTACATTAGGATGAGTAGGTTGGTTGTTGAAGGTTTAAATTAAAATTTGTAAATGAGATTGTTAAATGTTACATTAAGATGAATTGGTTGATTGTTAAAAGGTTAAATTAAGATGAGTTGGTTAGTGATGAAATGGTTACATTAAGATGAGTAGGTTGGTTGTTAAAGGGTTATATTAAGATTGGGTAGATTGTTCGTTAAAGAGTTATTTTACGATAAGTGTAATTGTTGGTAAAGATTAAAATTGGATGAGTAGGTTTGTTGCTAAAGGTTAAAATTAAGTGACTATGTTAGTTGTACAATCTCAAAATTGTGTTGAGTAAGTTTGCTGTTAGGGTTAAGTTAGATAATTAGACTGGTTACTACAAGAGCAGATTATAATGGGTAAGTTGATCACAATGTAACGTAGAAAACACTATATCATGTAACTAAAAAGGAGATTGTTCACATCTGCATAAATATGGCATTTTACGATCTTTACGTAATGTCAGAGGACCACAATCAAGTGAAGTGAAAGTTAAGCTGAAGCTACCACGTAACAAAATAACTCAAGTTAATAGACCTCGATATAATGAAGGATATCTCAAAGGAGATGTAAAAACAAATGAGCACATGACACTAAGCAACAGATTTCAAGCACTGGAACAACTAAACATAGGGGCTGGCTTTGATGAAAAATAACAACACCTACAAAAGAACTGGAAAATAATATGCCATGACGCTTTGAGTCAATAGAAATACAAGGACAAAGAATGGATAACGGCAAAAAACATTCACAGAAATTGAAGCTGGACGAATTAAATGAATGGCTTCAGTAAAAAGCTTACCGCGAGCTACTAAAGCTAACGCGAAGAAAGGAAATACAGAGCTAAATAATGAAGTCGAAAAGAGCTATAAGATAGAAGCGACCTTAATAGTTGGCCTAAATTAGCCGAAGGAACAGACAGATAAAAGACAAATTTGGAAGAAATATTACAAATCTTAAAAAAAAATTAAATAAAATAGCAATATCTTTTCACGGCAAATGTATATAGTTCAGCTACCAGACCGTTACGATCCAGTCAACCAAGTTGTAAATAGATACTTGGCATACGATTAGAGAAGTAAAAGGCAGCGGCGGAAGGAACTAGCCACCCTACCTCATACAAGCTGTGACTTAGTATACTGAAGTCTCTGACAACTTCATTCCCCGACTGTAGTGTATCTACGAGTTACTGTGTAACTAAGGAAGTAGGGAAACTACGGACCCTGATCAGTACTGGTCCTCTGATCAGGAAAGAGATGGTCAATGACAATCCCAGACCCATCAGCCCAGACCCCTCCAGCACCAGCATGAATGCGTGGGGAAGACTCGGGGGACATGAGCGTTCCAGTTGTCGCTAGTAACTTTGGGACAAAACAACACGACTGGGATGAGAAACTAATTGTCTATAGACTGTGCAGAGGCTTCTGGTAGTCGCTGTGGTCGAGAGGTAAGGAGCTCGTCTCGCAAAGGAATTAACGGAAACGGTGGGTCCCAAAAGTTTTCAAGTAATCCCTGATCTCAAGGAAGACGTGTCCATAGTGCCTGCATCCTGAGTTACCTCCAGTTGTCTTGACTTATGTCTTGTCACTGGCCTAGGTAGCTCAAGACGAGAGAGTGAAGTTGATAACAAGCGCAGTTTCTTCCTCACTATTATCCAAATACAGTTACATCATCAAGACAAAACCGTCTGCTGATATCGCCATCGTCGCTTGCGATGACAACTAACTAACTATCGAAAAGGAAATAAAAATCAAAGAAGCAATTAGTCTTCTAAAGAATGGAAAAGTCAAATGTACCAAAAGCTGAAATTATTAAAGCAGACATTGAAATATGCACCGATATACTATACAGTGTTGTCGGAAATATGCAGGATGTAGAAGTAATTTCAAAAGAGTGGGTAGAGGACTATCAAGTTAAGTTACCAACGTAAAGCGAGATCGCTTAGGATTCACATTACAGAGAAATAATGCTTTTTTCAGAACCTGACAAACAAAGTTAGACATGAAAGGTATAACTGAATAGCAAGTAAAGAGACACCACTTAACTTAACTTAACTTAATGTCTTTATACTGGTTTACAAGACTCTACAGAGTCTGTGCAACCAGTTTCTTGGAGTGTGGTTTAACCGATGTGTGAGTTCATCTTAATAGACTCAAACACTAAAGCTAAGTAGACCCGCACCAAGTTAGGCGCCACCTATAGCTTCTCTTAACAAACCACCTGGGGGAAGGTACACATACCTTGAGTATATTTTCTACTTGATTGTTGACCCTACAGCCGCCGTTAAGCCTACTCTTTTCGATTTCCAACTACCAAGGTATTTTTAACGTGCTCGACCTGGGACACGGGAGTCCGATCTCACTACCCAGAGATCAGAGGCATTTTTACCAGAAGATCCACGTGAAAAAAATCCCGGTTTTCACAGTGATTAGAACCTGCGACATCCGGCACCCGAGGCAGACACATTACCTCGAGACCACTGAGTCCCCTTCGCAAGCTTCAAACAAAACAAACCCTGTGTAGATCTGATAGCCATATTGAATATCATTGTGGAACTGGCATTAGACTGTACATGAGTTTGATGAATGTAAAGAAAAAGTCTTTGAAAACCTAGGATAAGGATGCACACGGGAAGCTACTATATCACTACGAGATTCTGCTCAAGCTAAACAGTTAAATAAAACGGACATATATGAATAAGCAGTAGTGTTTTGGCACAAGGAACAACTCAGAGTCCGTTAACATTAAATATGATGGCTGTCCTTAAGAAGTAGGTTATTCTATGGTTTTCTTAATATGTCTAGGTTATTGTTGGGTTTAACTAACATGAAAAAAAATAAGTTTTTCCTGCTGTTCAAGATGGTGGTTGGTTTGAATTGACAGAACAGAGATTTATAACGTTTCAGATAAGTATTAGTGTTGAGAATTAATTTGTGTAATAATAACATAGTTGTGATTGTAGTTTATTGTAGCATACGTATTTTCAAATATAGTGGCCTTGTTATAACAGATAGTTAGTGACTTGACAGAATTAAATAGCGTGGAACAGTGAGCGGTAGTAACACTCTAGTAACACTAGGCCTAGTCGTAGGCGATACGTTGTAGAAAGGTAAATACCAGCGACATTTGTTTTTGTTTTTGGCATTGCTTAAGAAGTATACATTTTATTAGGTATTAATATAACTTATTGGCTAACGGTAATAAATAGCAAAATTAGTATGGCCACTAAGACGAGACGAAATGCTGCGAAGAAAGGCCAAGTCAGATTGTGCGATTTGTGTGGCGAAAATGTTAGTATTACTACAACGTTGGAAGATGAAGGAACCATTTTATGTAGGATATGTAGAGTTGAGGAGAGGCAGGCACAAATGGAGTGCAATATAAGGGAAAATGAGAAGAGATTGGAGGAGATAGAAAAGAGGCAGATGGAAATAGAAGGGAAACAAGTGAAAATGAAGGAAATTTTAAAGAAGCTGCAGTCCAGGTGTAGTCAAGGAAGTAAGGGAGATTTGAGTGAGGAAACAGTTCACAGGGCAGAGAGCTTTGGAGAGAAGTATGCACATATAGGTGAGGGGTCAGTATTGGTAGTAGGAGATTCAATGGTGAGAGAGGTTGGCAGACATTTGTCTAAACAACATAGCATGTTTGAAAGAATGGATATTGGGGGAGCAAAAATAGAGGATATAGAGGGGAGAATAAAGAGGATAGATGACAAAGGAAACAGTCACGTGGTAGTATTGGTAAGAACAAATAATGTAAAGAGAGATGGTATAGAAATAGTTATGGATAAATATAAAAGTCTTATGGGAACACTTAAAGAAAAAAAGTTTAGAAAGATCACAATGATGGGCATTTTAGATAGAGCAGATGGGTCAGACTATCTAGATAGCAAAATAATAGGTATCAACCTTACGTTACAGGTGATGTGTGCGGACATGGGAATGGAATTTATTGATGTTAAAGTAGACAAAAGTAAAATGTTAGATAGGGGAGGTTTACATCTAAATGAGATAGGACAGCATGTTGTAGCAAAGTATATGTTCAATCATTGTGTTAGAAATTTAAACTAATAAGGCCTATGAAGTATGAGACTAAAGATAGGCCTACAATAGGGTGCTATAGAGGATGTAGTCAAAGGGGAGAGTTGGTGTCAGGGAAGTGTGAAATACATAGTGGAAAAGCAAACACTAAAATGATAAAGCAGAAGCAAAAAGAGGAAAACCAACAACATTACAAACTAAAATGTTTTTATGCAAATGTGAGAAGCATAGTAAATAAAAGAGAAGAATTGGAACTGTATGTAGAAGAAGAAAAACCAGATATAATAGGATTAACAGAATCATGGACATATGAGGAGATTGCAGATAGTGAACTTGAAATAGAGGGATATACAATGTTAAGGAAAGATAGGATAGTTGGAGACAAGACTAAGGGAGGTGGCGTTTTATTATACTGTATAAATTCTGTTAATATAACGATCAAAGATTATTTATCATGTGGTAACAAAAATGAAAGTGTATGGGGAGAAATAGAAAGTGAGGGTGAAAAAACAGTGATTCGAGTGTGCTATAGATGTCCATCAAGTCAAAAAGAGGAAGATGAGGAGCTGATTAGTAGCATAGCAAAGGCAAGAAATAAAATGGGATATGGCAGAAGCACTTGAAGAGTCAAAACCTTTTGTTAAGTGCATAACTGACAATTTTTTAATTCTTTTTCTTCTTCTTCTTCTGCGTACGCAGTCAGACAGTAACCATTATTTTTTCGAAAAAAGCGGCGATCATCCTGAGGCTGTCGCCACTGTCATAAAGCTTGTCTTGCAGTTCCACTGGTAATGGCCACATCTGCTCTCTCTGATCCTCGTATGTCGGGCAGTTCTGCAGCAGATGTTCAGCGGTCATTTTACCAGTACCGCACGGGCATTCGTCGGTATACCCTATCTTCAATTTGTTGAATAGGTGGTACCTCAGTCTATTGTGGCCAGTGCGAAGTCTGAAGACAACGACCTGCTCTCTTCGGTTCAACTGGTAATAGGTATCGTTTTTGGTGTAACCAGTATGTTCGGTTTCCCATTTGGTCATGTATCTAGCAATTTTTTAATTCAACATGTAGAAGCAGCCACCAGAGACAAAAACATACTCGACCTAGTTTTTACTACAGAGGAAAAATTGGTTGAAAACGTTACCGTTGGGGATCTGTTTGGCTCAAGTGACCATCAAATCATCCGTTGGGATCTTATTGCAGGGAAAGAAGTAAACATAAACACGCGAACATAACACTACTCTAAGGCAGATGTTAAGAGGATGAAAGAGGCAGCGAACCACATAATCTGGAAAGATATTGTCGTAGGAACAGATGTTGAACAGGAGTGGGAGAGTTTTAAAACAGTTCTAGAAACGCTAAAAGAGGAATGTGTTCCATGTAGGGAGGTAAACCCCAAGCGTAAAAAGTGGATAACTAGATTTGTAGTGAAATGTAGAAGAGCAAAAAATAAAGCATGGACAAAATAAATAGAGGCAAGTAAATCAAAAGAAACATATGTAAAATATTTGGACAAGCAGAACATATCGCAGAAAGCGAATAAAACAGCAAAAATAGACTTCGAAAAAAAACTTGCTCAGAGGATCAAGACTGACAGTAAAAGTGTCTTATGTTAGAAATAAACAAAGAACGAAAGACAAAGTAGGCCCTCTCATAGACAGTACAGGGAAAATAATAAGTGAGAATAGGGAGGCAGCAAATCTGCTCAATCAGTACTTTGGCACAGTCTACACAAAAGAGGACTGCTCCAAGATCCCAGAGCCTATAGTTATTTTTCAAAGAGACATGGATACAGCGGGATTAAGATCAATCTGTATTACAGAGGAAATGGTTTTTAAAAAATTGGAGGGGTTGAAAGTGAATAAATGTCCAGGTCAAGATGGTATTCATCCAAAATTGCTGTATGAAATTAGAGACCAACTAGCAAAACCATTGGCTATATTATGTTCTCAATCACTTACAAAAGGGATTGTTCCACGGGATTGGAAAGATGCAGGAGTGATCCCCTTATTCAAAAAAGGCAAAAAAATCAGATCCAGCAAATTATAGACCGGTGAGTTTAACGAGCATAGTCTGTAAATTGTTAGAGTCAATAATCAAAGAAAACATTGTAATGCATTTAGACAAATTTAATCTAATTAGAAATAATCAGCATGGGTTTACTAGAGGGAGATCATGCTTAACAAATCTATTAGAATTCATGTAGGAGGTTACTAAAATCATAGATAAGGGGAGCCAGTGGACGTTATTTATCTAGACTTTGCAAAGGCCTTTGATAGAGTACCTCATCAAAGATTATTTCGAAAGTTAAAATCACATGGAATAGGTGGGAAAGTTGCCAAATGGATTGAAAATTGGTTAACGGGAAGAAGGCAGAGGGAGGGCATAAATAAGGAGTACTCTGAGTGGAGTGAAGTGAAAAGTGGTGTGCCACAGGGCTCGGTTTTGGGACCAATTTTGTTCTTGAAATATATAAATGATTTGGACATTGATATGGGATCCATGATTGCAAAATTTGCTGATGACACAAAACTATGCAGTAGTGTCACATCTAAAGCGGAAGTGAATATATTGATGTCGGATTTAGATAAAATTCGAGAATGGTCTGTAAGCTGGCAAATGGAGTTTAATGTAGATAAATGTACAGTCATCCACATGGGTAGATCCAATATGGAACATAATTACAGAATGGGAGAAAACAATATTAGAAAGATAGATAAGGAAAGGGACCTAGGGGTTAAAATAGATCATACATGAAAGGTGAGTGAGCAAGTTAAGGTAGCAGTGAAAAAGGCAAATGCAATGTTAGGTATGATAAAAAGAAATATTAAACATAGGAGCAAGGAAGTGATCGTCAAACTGTATAAAGCTTTAGTTAGACCTAGATTTGAGTACGGTGTACAGGTGTGGAGTCCTTATCATAGAGCGGATATAAACATGCTAGAAAGAATACAAAAAGAAGAGCGATAAAGATGATAGTGGGATTCCAAAATTACAGTTATGAGGAACGACTCAGAATAACCGGCCTACAGTGTCTCGAAGAGAGAAGAATTCGTGGTGACTTAATACAGGTTTATAAGATGATCAGAGGAATGGATACATTAGACTATAACAAGTTTTTTTTTAAATACAGCCACCTACAATAACACGAGGGCATAGCTACAAGCTGACTAAAGAGAGGTCCAGATTAGATATTAGGAAATATTTTTTTAGTCAGAGAGTGGTGTCTGCTTGGAATGCATTGCCAGGGGAGTTAGTGGAGGCAGGGACAGTTAATGCATTTAAGAATAAACTGGATGCGCATAGCTTATAGAGCAAGGTGATGTAAATGTAACTGGTTGTATACAGACTCTGCAGGATCTTCTAAGCCAGTATAAAGACGTTAAGTTAAGTAGGTTATTGTAGGGTTAAAGAAACATGGGTAGGTTATTGTAGGGTTGAAGAAACATAGGTAGGTTATTGTAGGATTTAACTAACATGAGTAGGTTATTTTACGGTTAAAGAAACATGGGTAGGTTATTGTAGGGCTTAACTAACATGAGCAGATTATTGTAGGGTTAAAGAAACATGGGTAGGTTATTGTAGGGTTTAACTAACATGAGTAGGTTATTGTAGGGTTAAAGAAACATCGGTAGGTTATTGTTGGGTTTAACTTACATTAGTATGTTATTGTAGGGCTAAAGAAACATGGGTAGGTTATTGTAGGGTTTAACTAACATGAGTATGTTATTTTATGGCTAAAGAAACATGGGTAGGTTATTGTAGGGTTTAATTAACATGAGTAGGTTAGTTTAGGTTTTTCTTAACATGAGTAGGTTATTGTAGAGTGTAACTAAAATCCGTAGGCTGTTGTAGGTTTTCTTTAGCTTGAGTAGGTTGTTGTAGAGTTTAATTAACATGAGTAGGTTGTTGTAGGGTTTAACTAACATGAGTAGGTTGTTTTAGGGTTTAACTAACATGAGTAGGTTGTTGTGGGGGTTTAACTAACATGGGTAGGGTGTTTTATGGTTTAACTAACATGGGTAGGTTGTTTTATGATTTAACTAACATGGATAGGGTGTTTAATGGTTTAACTAACATGGGTAGGTTGTTTTATGGTTTAAGTAACATGAGTAGGTTGTTGTAGGTTTTTTTTTTTTTTTTTTGCGTTCGCCTTATTTCTCTAATCCCCAAGGCGGTGGGCGTTGCACTGTGGTTTTTATTTTGCGCCTGTCGGCCCAATGCATCCGACTGCAGCATGCATTTTATGTAAGTGTCTGCTTCCTCCTGAATTTTCTAAGGGTTTGCTTCCCCGGGGTAACGGCCGGTGCTGTGATGGGGATCGAACCCAGCACCTTCGGATTGTAAGCCGTGCCACTTATCCACTAGGCCACGCCGTCCCCTGTTGTAGGGTTTAACTAACTAGAGTAGTTTGTTGTGGGGTTTATCTAACATGAGTAGTTTGTTGTGGGGTTTATCTAACATTGTAGGGTGTTTTATGGTTTAACTAAAATGAGTAGGTTGTTGTGGGGTTTATCTAACATAGTAGGGTGTTTTATGGTTTAACTAACATGGGTAGGTTGTTGTGGGGTTTAACTAACATGAGTAGGTTGTTGTGGGGTTTATCTAACATGAGTAGGTTGTTGTGGGGTTTAACTAACACGAGTATATTGTTGTAGGATTTAACTAACATGAGAAGGTTGTTGTAGGTTATAAAAGATAAGATTATCGCCTCTGAAAGCAAAGAACTAAAACGGTGGGTGATTGAGTTCTCTTGGTGGTAACTGATCTCCCTCTAGTCTAAAGGGTGCTGTATCCTGAGTTACCTTCAGTCGTTTTGACTATCTTGCTATTGTTCCAAGATTGCTTGGGACCAGAGAGGGAGGTTGATAGCTGGCGTAGTCACTATAATTCAAATATAGCACAAATTACACTAGCAAGACAACCGTCTGATGATGTTGCCGTCATAGCTTGCGAAGAGCAACTTATTTTGTGCATACATCTGTATATAGATATGTACGAATGTACGTACGTATGAATGTATGTACGTATGTATGTATGTACGTCTGACTGTCTGTTTGCTTGTGTGACTTTGCATGCATGTATGTGTGCGTATGCGTGTGTTGTGGGTGGGTATGGGTGAGTTCTGAGTGGGTTGGTTGTGTGGATGGGTGTGTGAGTGTGTGAATGATTGTATGTATGAGTGTGTGTTTCTGTGTGTATGTATGCATGTAAAATTCAATGTATGCATATATACACATTCATATATATACCTGGTCATTCGAACAACGGATTTCCGATAAGATGGCAACCAAGCAACAGCGCTCTCATGATCTGCAATTTTCCTGTGGTTTGTTCGTTCCAATGAATGTATGGAGCGCAGTGTTGTGTGACGATCATTTTCTAGCACGTTCTACGCTATTCACAGGAAGTCTATGTCTGTAATTTTCCTCTGCATTCCAAGAAAGTATCATCTGTTCTTCATGTGTTATAGAATACACGTTGTTGGACAGGACGTCACTACAGATTGCGCACCGTCCTTGGTTGGTGTGCACGATCTACTTGGTAATTGCGTCAATTTTCATTACAAGCCACAACCGGAATCTTCCCTCAGCCATGAGTTAATGGTCCCTCACCTAGACCTACAGATGTAGGCGGTAATCAGCAGCAGCGTCTTCTAGTCTACGCGTGGGGGCTGCTGCTGTCGAGAGGTACGACATTCACCTCTCAAATCGTCCAGGGAACGGTGGACGATCGACTCTCACAAGTTTCAAGCGACCCCTGGTCTCACGGATTGTACGACCTGAATGTCTGCATCTTGAGCTACTTCCAGTCGTCTTGATTGTGTGTCTTGCCACTGGTTCCCAGTAACTCAGGACGAAAGAGTGAGATTGATGTCCAGGGCAGCTTCTTTCTCCAAATTTCCAGCTCTCTAAAAATTATGCCGAAGTACTTGATATTTCTACTTCTCAAGTAATGACAATTAAATGAGTGGCATGTCTAAACCAATTTCAAAACTTGATAATTTTATCTCCCAATCAATAATTCTCAAAGGTATTTTCATAACTCCCAGTTCGTATTGATTTTTGTTAAAATACCACTTTTATGTACATTTTTTTTTCATTCTCCACAAAAGTTCCTGCACACCTTTAGTCACGCTCTTTGAATGATTTCTTTGTACGCTTGACTTGTCAGTGTGCTAGCCTTCATTACTTCCACAAATCTAACTTATTCGACCTAATTATGTTGGCAATTGGTGGTTATTCTTACGATATATTCAATTTATTCGCATTGCAACTTTTGGCATTTTGGGCAGTCTTAGACTCTTCGTACACTATTCTAGTGACTTCTGTAGCCATAGATTGTGTACATCAAGTCTCTGAATGGTAACGTGTTGAATCTAGTCGTGATGTTTCACATTTATTTATTTAAAAGTCGTCTCTGAGCCATTCAATACTGACTGGTTTTACTAATTCATATATATCGTTATATATCACAGGAGACTAACGGCAGCCAATTACAACTATAAATATATACGCTCGTGTGAATATATATATATATATATATATATATATATATAAAATCAAAAAATCTGTCAGGTTCCTGTGGAGCATAGGTCCTCAATAAATACTCGCCAAGTCTTCCTATCATGAGCCATATTAGCCAATTCTGTCCATGTCATGTTTGCTGCCTTTACATTTGCCTGTAGTTCCTTCTTCTTTGAGTATCTTGGCCTTCATCTACTTCTCTTGCCCTGTGAATTCCAGAACAAAGCTTGCCTGGTAATCTTATCCTCTGATTTCCGTATTTCATGCTCCACTGGTATTTGTCCCAGTGTTTCCATCAGTTCCGCCTTGTGGTACCATTTCTATCTTTGTGTTTATATATATATATATATATGCCTGGGAGGGCTGACACGTTATGCATGGAAAATTGAGCGGCAAAGGATGTTTTAACAAAATAAAAGAAGAAAATAGCTACATGAATATTTTCAAAGCAGTATAATCACCATACACATTTCAAAACACTTCCGCCAACGCTGCACTCATTTCTGAAATCCGTCCTGAACAAATTTAGTTTTGTTTATGAAACGATTTCCTCTCAGCAGACTTCCATGTCTTCATCACAGCTGAAGCACTTATCCTTCAAGTGTTCCTTTAGTATTGGGAACAGCAGGTGGAAATCACTAGAAGCCAGGCATACGGTGGATGCAGCAGTGTTGAAAAGTCTAGACGTTAATCTGCATCTCTTCTTGCTACACTTCTGGCATTTTCGTGATGAAGAAGTATTTAATTTCTAACGAGTATTTCAATCCAATTGATTCTTTTATTTTATGCATCTGGAGTTTCAATGTAACGATCCGAGTTTGTTATTGTTTTTTTTTTCAAGAAAGTCTGCACGAACAGTCCGTTCAGAATTTAAAAAAAAAACAGTGCCCAGCAAGGCCTGAGTTTTGACCTTTTTCAGCTGATCTGGTTCCTTCTAGCGTTATTCTATGAACCGCCTTATGTTCTCAGTGTCATAATAACAGACACAGGATTCTTCACCTGAATTGATTTTTTAAAATGAAGTCTTCGTTTCCTTCAAAAATGATCTAGGCGTTTCCGAGAAATGCAAACTCTTTGAGCTTTCATTTTATAAGACAGAATGCTCTGTACCAATCTGGCAAAAACTTTGCGGAATTCATGAACACCATTTACAAATCCAACTCTCTCCTTAGAAATTTTGAATTTAATATAAATTTCTTGTTGTTTTTGATTTTTGCGGATGTGTTCTTCTACGTCGCCTTGATGAAGTTAATTACTTGCAGGTCTACCACATCATGGTTTGTCCCTCAAATCTTTTTGCTTTACCTTACCTCTTTATCTTTAAACTTTACAGACGTCTTATTGTACAAACATCAAAACACTGATCACCATAAACGGCTTGAATGGGTTTGTGAATTTCAAATGGGTGCGGTTAAAAGATCAATAACCACGCGATGCTGGATCCGGATCCGGACATCGGAATACTCTTCTCTTTCAATGTGCGCTGGGTGGAAACTATGAGCTTTTGCGTGTTTTCAAGGTCAATTACAATTATTTGGGAAGGGGGGGGGGGTGAGGGAGGGGGGATGGAGGACGGTAGGTACAATCAACTACACAGAACCTGTGTTATTCAGAGATATAAAATGTTTCTTAAAAGAGAACATCAGAGGCAAACTTATCAGCTTCTCCTCGTGTGAGTGGTGTGTGTGTGTGTGTGTACGTGCGCGTGCGTGCGTGCATGCATATATATATATATATATATATATATGATCAGGTGGTGTGGGTTCGACTCAGGACTCCGCCACCTTTTTCACGGGTGCTTGATGCGGTGTCCCCTGCATCTCGTAGTCGCCCTCTAGTCGTCTTGTCCTTGACTTGCCACTGTGGTCGGACGGCACGAAACTTTGCATATATATAGTTCAGTCATAATTCTAATAGGATGATACGAGGTAAAAAAAATGTATCCCAAGTTTTTCTTGTTTTCTTTCTCATTACTGCGTTATCTATTCACTTCTCTGTATTGAAAGAGCTTCTCTTCACCAAGCGTGAGGTGACTTCTTAGGGTACATCTTCACTTGAATCGGTCTTCAGCTAATCTTCGAATGAGGTCAGGTTCATATCCACGGCTTATACACATCTTTGAACATGGACTGTTGTTGGTCGACTGTTTTCTTCATATCACGCTTATACACATCTTTGAACATGGACTGTTGTTGGCCGACTGTTTTCTTCATATCACGCTTATACACATCTTTGAACATGGACTGTTGTTGGCCGACTGTTTTCTTGCCATCTGCCAAAATGTCCAAAGAGGATATCTTTGTAAATGAGAGCATCTTAGTCAAGTCTTAGCATCGATCATTAAAAACTGGCAGCTGTGCACCAATTCAAATACCTGGGATTCGTCATCAAAGAAAAGCTTTATCTAGACCCAGAAATAGATAGACGCGTTAGCATAGCTGTGTCATTGGTATCACAACGCGTGTTTGAGAAAACAAGAAACTGGCAATTCAAACCAAAGTCATGGTGTTCAACGCATATCTTTCCAGCACACTACAATATTTATGGCATCGCGACTTGGGTAACGTATGCCAAACAAGGGCACAGGCTTAATACCTTCATCTATAGCGCCTGCGATCCTTTCTTGAAATTACAACGAGGGACAGAGTGACAAATGCACAGGTGCACTCTCGTACCGGTCTCCCAAGCATGTACATTCTCCTTAGGAAGCGAAGACTTAAATGACTTGGCCATTTTCGTCGCATGGAAGAAAGCATTCATCCATGTCGTTTACTTGTTATTTCTTTAAAAACATATGTGATTCCATCAGTTGCTCTTTCTAATTTGTATGTATTTGGTACACTTCTCTTCTATTATCTAATGGTCGTGTTTGTGATCTATAGTTTTTTAATATTGTCCACAATTTATGCTTATAAACTCTATCAAAAGCTCTTTTGTGATCATATTTAATTATCATATGTTATTGTTCTTTTACGTAATCGTCTTAAGATAAATACACCAGGGCTAAGGTATGCGTATATGTCTTTCCTGTTCGGGCGGGCAGGATCCAGTGTTAACCTGTATCAGTTGATCTTGCACAATTAGTTTAACATTGTTAAAAGTTTTCTGGCATTTATCTTTCTTGCATACCTTAGGGGTGATATGCCTCTGCATGTATCAACGTTTCTTTTTTCTTCCAGATAAATATCATTGTAGTTTGTTGCCAAACGAAGGGTACTCTTCTTTCATTCCATGAACATATGAAGATTCTTTTCCGCCACATCACTCTTACCTCCTCACATGTTTAACATGTTCCTTTTTTATTCACCTCATACATGGTAACACATCTATGGTTGTTCTTTATAGCCATTTCTGTCTTTTGAATCAATATATCAGGTTCCAGTGCATTTTTATTTCTTGGGATACATAATGAAATTCCAAGAGTTCTTATGGTTGAGAAGTTCATGGAAGTACTATTTCCATCGCTGTTTTCTTATGTGCTCGTTAAATATATAGCATCCATTTTTTGTCATTTATAATCAAAGTGAGATTAACATCCTCTTAAACTGCATTGTCTTGATACTTTTATTAAGAAACATTTTTAGGTCAGTTGCTGCATGTTGATGTGATTTACTATACAAATTTCTTCCATTGTTTTTTTTTCTCTCCATTTAGATTTCTGTTTGCAATTTCGCCTTGCAATTCGATCTGCTTTCATCTTGGACGTTATCTACGGTTGCAGGTTTTCTTTTTAATCCGTTTTTTTTTAAATTTTAACATCACAGCAAGCTGTTTCCTTTTTATGCCTTGTCTCAAGTTCTTTGTTATGCATTTCTTGTTTAGAATATCAATCATGTCTGCTTTAAAGATGGTCCTTGCACTGTTTAAGCCCTTAATTTCACTTTTGAGAGTTTCAAATACATTTTTATATCTTCTTCTTCTTCTTCTTCTTCTTCTTCTTCTTCTTCGTACGCTGTCAGACGTCAACCTTTATTTTTTCGAAAAAAGCAGCGATCATCCTGAGGCTGTCGACACTGCCATAGAGCTTGTCTACTGTTGCCACTGGTGATGGCCACATCTGCTTTCTCTGATCCTCGTATGTTGGGCAGTTTTGCAGCAGATGTTCAGCGGCCATTTTCCCAGTACCGCATGGGCATTCGTAAGTGCCACTTATCTTCAATTTATTGAATAGGTGGTACCTCAGTCTATTGTGGCCAGTGCGAAGTCTGAAGACCACGACCTGCTCTCTTCTGTTCAACTGGTAATAGGCATCGTTTTTTGTGTAGCCAGTATGTTCTGTTTCCCATTTGGTCATGTATCTAGCTCTAATAAGCCTTTTTGACTCTTCGTATGTTCCATTTTTTATATCGACGTATATTTCTTTCTAACAGCTTCTTTAATTACTTATAACATGCTATTAGTCCCTGTCCAACTTTTCTTTGTATTTTCGGACTGTGATACACATTCTCAAATCGTTATTTCTCTGATTGAGAAACAGTCAGATATTAAGTTCACCTCACAATAATGAATTCCTCTCTCAGACGATTAGTATAACATTTATGTTTATTCTATACCCACGTCAAATCCTGTCTTCCCAACTGGAAACTATATCTGGGATTCCCTGCACGCGCACATATGTTATTCCCTGAACTATGCTAACACCGGTTGGTTCGGTGTCAATCTAATAACGCAGGTTCTTGGTGCCTCTCTACCTTCTTCAATCGAACTATTTGTACTCTACTCTCACCATGGGTTTTGCGACTTTCTTAATATCTGTGCGAGGATTCTTAATTTCATAACCTCTCTCGGACTGTTCTTTTAATTTCTGCTATCTGCTCTAAGCATCTGGTTTTAATTCTCTTGTTCTCTGCAGCTTACTGCTTCTAAACTCTGGATCTTGGACTCACGCCTCTCTTTCTACCAATCACACTCTTCTTTTTCTTGTCTGTGTTTTTATTTTGTGTTTCTCTGCTTGACTTTATCAGTTCTTCTGTATTTCTCTGCTTGACTCTATCAATTCTCCTGTGTTTCTCTGTTTGATTTTATGAGTTCTATTTTTTTCTGCATGAGTTTATCAATTCTCCTGTGTTCTGTCTCAAATCTCAGTCTATGTTTCTCAAATCTATTCTAGTTTCTCAAATCTATTCTAGGAAACTGCTTATCAGTTCAGTATACGTTCTCGAACGCTCCTTTGAATATCTCGAGCCGGCTTGGTTGTCCAATTACATTCAGGCATTCTCTGTCTCAGTCGCTTGCTCTCACTTCCGTAACCTTCTCAATCCGTCAAGTCAGGCGTGTTTGTCTTATCTATCGTCCTAGTAATTGGTCTGACGCTAGACTTTTTTAGCACGCCCTTTTGATACGATCCTATTACTCCTCTGCCCACACAAAACACCTCAATTCGCATTCTGTTTCATCCTTTCTTTCCACTTGTCTGATATCTAACACTGGCGTGCCCCGGCCAGCTTCCTTGGCTTGTGTCATTAATGTTTTGGTCAAATTAGCCCTTCCTGTGACCGGTTACGCTGAGAACTCTTTTTTTGTGTGCCTGTTAACCGATTGTTTCATCTTCGTAGAGCTAATTGAATCCAGATTTCCACATCTCTTAACAGAGCTCAGACCGGCTTGTTGACCGTTAATCCTTCATGTATGCCTACACTGACTGGTCGTTTCATCAGCGTAACGGTAAATTGAATCCATATTCTTGAGGATCTGAAATAGAGTTGTTGCCTGTTAATTACTTATCTGCAGAGATTTTTAACAATTGTTTCTACCTGGCAATTAATCTAAAACCTCCTAAGATACGTTACCATAGAAACGTCTATTACGCCATACAAGGCTATCAGTTATTTGTCCCTACGTATACCAAACAAACTCATCTAGTCTAACATTTAACTTAACTTCTTTATACTGGTTAGAAGACTCTACATAGTCTGTATACAAGAAGTTTATTCCACTAAAATGACTGTGATCATCCAATCTATTCTTTAATGCATTAGCTGACCCTGCCTTCACCACACCCTGTGCCAATGGATTCCAAGAATTCGCCACACTCTGACTTAAAAAAGGTTTCATAATATCCAATTTGTACCTGCCTTTAAATAATTTGAAGCTGTGCCCTCTAGTTCTTGCAGTCAGTTGAGCTTTGAAAAACGTGTTATAGTCTAATTTATAATTTCCATTGATTAATTTATAAACCTGTATTGTCACCTCGAATTCTTCTCTTTTCTAGACTCCGCAGACTAGTTTTTCTAAGTCTCTCCTCATAACTATAATTCTGGAATCCCACGATCAATTTTGTAGCTCTTCTAAGTATCCTTTCTATCATGTCTGTATCCACCCAATGATTAGGACTCCACATCTGAATAGAGTACTCCAATTTAGGTCTCACAAATGATTTATACTGTTTAACTATCTCTTTCTTGCTTGGATGCGTAATATTTCTTTTAATCATGCCCAACATAACATTAGCTTTTTTCACAGCCACTTGGACTTGCTTTCGCACCTTACATGTATGAACTATTATAACCCCTAGATCCCTTTCCTTTTCTGTCTGTCTAATATTGTTTATTCTCATCATGTAATTATATTTCATATTTGATCTTCCAATGTGAACGACTGTACATGTGTCTACATTAAACTCATCTGCCAGCTCACAGACCATTTATAAATAGTTTGTCCATACAAATGCCACGAGAAGAGCATTTGTTAAGCTAATTACAGAGTGACAACCCTTACGAAAACATCTCAGAAGTTTATGATTCTCAACTTACGAGTAGAAAGGGGATTTTGGACATAGGGGTCTGTCACAGTCCCTCTGGTTAGTATTTCTGATATTACATCTGGGATTTTCCTTCAGTTATGGTTTTTTTCTTGTTTCTTTTAATGTTGGAAGAAATATTTAAAAAAACAATGAAAGCCCGAAGCTCTGGAGGATCCCATGGGTACGTTCAGCATAGGTTGTCGTACACTCAGTAATCTCTGGTTTGCTGATGACATTATCGAGCTAGTACCGAGCTGGAACGGAGCTAGAACTAGCGAGTCTTATTTCAAACCTTGACAATGTTGCTCAAATGGAATTGAAATTAGTGCAGAAAAGAGTAAACCATGGTACACGTCCCAGATAGCATAACAAGTCCAATTACGATCAAAGGCGAACCATTGCAAAATCGTTAAACAGTTTAAATACCTGCAAGCACCGATGGATGCGGACGGTTCCAGAACTTAGATTCAGACAAGAACAAAAGAGCCACGACAACATCAATATGGCAACAGAGGAGGAGTACATGATGGCAAAACTAACAATGAATGAAATGGAAGAGGCCATGAGAACTTTAAAGAAAAAGAAATCGCCCGGAAAAGATGGGGTAACAAACGAAATGCTGATGGGGTTGGGCTAAACAGCAAAGAGGAAGTTACTATCAGTCCTGAACCAAAGCTGGAAAAAGGGGAATTGTACCGCAGGTATGGAAAGACGCTGTACTTATACCAGTACCAAAGAAAGAAAAAGATAGAACAGATCCAAATGGATACAGGCCTATCAGTCTACTGAGCTGTGTAGGAAAACTGATGGAGCGTACGATAAACACCAGACTGATGTGGCATCTGGAAGAAAAACACATACTAATTCCACAGCAAGCAGGTTTTAGACAGCACAGATCCACTGAGGACCAGGTCACTCTCATAGTTCAGGAAATAGAGGATGCTTACCAGGAAAAAAAACACATAGTAGCGGTTTGGGTGGATTTAGAGAAGGAATTTGACAAGGTGTGGAAAGAAGGACTTAAAGTCAAGCTACAAAGAAGTGACGTTTGTGGGAAAATGTACAGATGGATCAGCCATTACCTCGAAAACAGAACAGCCAGAGTTCAAGTACAAGGTCAGATGAACAAAAAGGTGACACTTGAGCAGGGACTACCCCAAGGGGGAGTACTGTCACCCACTCTTTTCCTGGTGTATATAAACAACATCACTGAGAATATACCAAGAAGAGTCCACAGCTCCATGTTTGCAGACGATCTGGCTATGTGGACCTCTGAAAAAAATCTCACCATAGCAAGCAATCGGTTGCAGCAGGCCCTAACATCGTTGGAGGAGTGGGTGAAATCATGGCTGGTCAAAATAAATGAGGAAAAAACAACATGTACGATATTCTCGTTTCAAAAAAACCCCAGAACACCAAAATAAGTCTTAACGGCAAATATCTGCGGCAAAGCGACAACCCAAACTACCTGGGAGTCACATTTGACCGGCGCATGACATGGAAAAGTCAGATCGAGAGAAACCGAATGAGAGCCAGACAAAGAATGGCAATCATTGAGGAAACTTGCTGGCACAAGCTGGGGAGCAGACGAAAGTTTACTAAAGAAACTGTACACTGGAAAAGTGAGACCAGTTCTCGAGTATGGCATTGCGGCATGGACAACAGCAGCAAAGGTAAACTTTGATAAAATTAGCAAACTTCAAAACCAAGCCATAAGTGTTTTAACAGGAGGCATGAAGTCAACGCCAATTGTAGAACTTGAAAAGATTACAAATCTGCAACCCATGACCGACAGAAGAGACTGCAGAGCCCAGCAGCAAGCAGAGAAACTCAGAAGACTGACAGACCATCCAATGCATCAGAGACTAAATAGATTTGGAAATTGGAAACTAAAGCGGAGAAACTTTGCAGAAATAGCCAAAGCAAAGATGAGCGAAGACCCTCTGAACACCGTAACAATACCAAAGCCCATACCTACTGTACGCAAACCTACCTGGAAACAGCATATCATTCCGGAGGTGGTAGAAAATATACCAGGTATTGGAAATAAGAACAGTCAGACTGAAAAAAAGAAGAGACATAACCCTGAGGTACATAACGAAAAACTACCCAAGCATAGACTGGACCCATGCATACACCGACGGTTCTGTAACAAACACAATACAAAACGGAGAGGCAGGGGTATTCCTGAGCCTACCAAATGGTAGAAAAATAACACTGTCAGTGACAACTGGAAAATTCTCAAGCAATTTCAGAGCTTAGGCTGAGGCACTGAGGGCTGCAGTAGAAGCAATGCTGACATGCGAAAGCTATGAAAGCAAGATAGTCCTGTTTACAGATGCTCTGGCCGTAATCACAGCACTGAAAAGCCAGAAAAATACTGAACTTAATGATTTAAGAGCAGTACTCTGTCAACTATGCCAGCAGTCCGCACCAAAAAGAGTAGTGGTACAGTGGGTTCCATCCCACTGTAATATCTAAGGCAACGAGGAGGCATACAGACTGGCAAAAGAAGGTGCAAGACTATCACAACCAGATTCTAGTGTGACCTACGAAGAGTCCAAAATGCTTATTAGGGCCAGATACATGGCCAAATGGGAAACAGAACATACTGGCTACACAAAAAATGATGCCTATTACCAGTTGAACAGAAGAGAGAAGGTTGTGGTCTTCAGACTTCGCACAGGCTACAACATACTGAAGTACCACCTATTCAATAAACTGTAGATAGGTGGCACGGACGAATGCACTTGTGGTACCGGGAAAATGACAGCTGAACATCTGCTGCAAAACTGCCCGACATACGAGGACCAGAGAAAGCACACGTGGCCATCACCAGTGGCAACACTAGACAAACTCTATGGCAGTGTAGACAGCCTCAGGATGACCGCTGCTTTTTTCAAAAAAATAGAGGTTCACGGTTGACAGCGTACGAAGAAGAAGAAGAAGAAGAAGATTCAGACAAGCCCAGCGATGACCATGGCTGCTCTGAGAGCTCGGCCAATATAACGACCTGCTGGCTATGGTAAAAGCACGCAAACTCACATGGTATGGGCATGTTTCAAAATCTTCTGGGTTCGCCAAGACGATCCTGCAAGGTTCTGTTGCTGAAAAACTTGAGAGATGAAGGAAGAAAAAGAAAAAGAGAGTGGACGGGAACGTCCAAAGCTAAAACAAATATCCTGGTACAAAACTGAGTGGAGTGACGGACTAGTCCAAACATCTGCAGTTTTGGTGCACCAATGACCTTCCAGGCTACGTCACGGACGATGAGACCATGCTCAGTACATAATTTTATAGGTTCTTTTCCATTGCACACGCGCTAGATTTTTCTGCCTCCTATAACACAAAACTCGGTTATACACAAGTGATATTTTCTGCCTCCTGTAACAAAAGAAATATATAAAGGATCCTTCCGGGTTTCAAACACAAGTGCTTCTGATTAGAGGTTAGGAATCAAGGCTTTCTATTCACATATTCTATATATTTCTATTCTTCTTCTTCAATCAACTGGTGCTATGCTTCTAGCCCGGCGAGGTTAACGAAGCGGGCTGCGTTTTAGGAATTCGCCGGTCTCGCACAGCTTTTCGAGTATGGACGCTCGCCTGGACTACCTATCTCTGCTCAGTGGGATAGTCCTTCAGGATATGTTCTGGTGTTTGCTTGGAAGCTCCACAATTACAAGGCGGTGTGCGTTGCACTATGCTTTTATTTTGCACCTGTCGGCCTAGTGCATCCGACTTCGGCATTCATTTTATGTAAGAGTCTGCTTCCTCCTGCATTTTCTAAGGGTTTGCTTCCCCGGGGTAACGACCGGTACTGTGATGGGGAACGACCTCAGCACCTTTGAGTTGTTAGTCGTGTCACTTAACCACTATCCCACGCCGTTACCTGGTGGTGTCTCTTAGACCCATTCTTTGGAGGTGGGCCTTGAGTATGCAATGTCCCGTTCTGAGTATCAAGATCTTTGCCTGTCCAGCTCTGCCAAGTTTGTATATGCTGTCCTTTTGTAGCTTGTATCCTTTGTGTGGACCTCTCCATGCCGTTCTCATGGATCGTTTGGTGAGTGTCTTTGCTTCATCATAGCTTGGTGGATGGGGGCATGTAAATAAAGTAATGTACTCTGTGTTGTGCATGTAATAGCGAAAGTTGTTGAACGTACATGCGTATGAATATGTATTTAATACTAGTTGAATAACGTGTTTCTATTACGAGATTATGATGACTGTCTTAATTCGAATATGTTGTTGGAGGCGTCTGCGAGCACGGTCTAACTACTCTGGGGCTGAATACATTCTACCTCATTCTGTGTTACACCATCCATTCATGTAGTTCAATAGTGCAATTCATAGAGTATACCAAGACGTTCAACACGGGGAAGCTGCTAGAGCTGCGTGTAAATTGCAAAAAATCTGAGAATTATTCAGATCGTGTACTGGGGACTACGCGAATAGATAAGACAATAGGAAGCTTCACGCAGATACAAAAGGGATTGAGGCATAGGTGTGTGCTGGCTCCTGGACTATTCTCTTTATACAGTAAATTTATATTGTGATCTTTATAGGCAATGCCTGGGATGTCAATTGGTGGACAGATCACAAACAACTGATGTTACGGTGATGACACTGTGTTGGTAGCGCAGCAGAGTAAGTCAGATTTACAAGAACTGGTTAACATGGTGGTTCTTCAAAGCGAAAACAAAGGCCTCAGATTAAATCAAAAGAAATGAGAAGTAATGGTGGCATCTAAGGAACAATACTATCTAAAATGCTGTATAAAGGTGAACGAGACGGAACTAAAACAAGTACTCATTTCAATACTTGGGCACCCATGTCAGTTCTGATGGGAGATGTACTTATGAAATAAAAGATCAGAATAGCTGAAGCAAAAACAGTATTCCAGGCTAGGAGGAAAATCGTGTGCAATAGACGTCTATCACTGAAATTAAGAAAGAAAGTTCTTGGATGCTACACGGAATCAGTAGTGACATGCTGCAGCGAGTCAGGGACAATCAGCAGTGATCATTGGATACAACAGAAATGCGGTTTTACAGAAGAATATTGAAAGTTCCATGGACTGCAAAGAAACAGAATAACGGGGTTCTCGAGGAAACGCAGACACAATGGGAACTTATGGCAACAATCAGGACAAGACAGTCATCCTCTTTCGGACATTTTCATGAGAGTAGGCGGGTTGGAACACATGGTGCCAATGGACAAAATCGCTGGCAAGAGGGTCAAACGAAGGCAAAGAGAGAACATACTGGACAACCTGAAGACATGGCCCGGGAGGCGATCAACGGCGGGCCTCATATCATCAAACACACGTGATACGAGGAAACGGAGGTCCATGATCGCCAACGCCAACCGCCAGGACACTTGATGATTATTTATATATATGTATATACATTCAGCGGCATTCTTTGATGGGATTCCAGTTTGTGCTGTGTTGCTTCTTGTTCTTCCATTGCTACAGTTTCTGAAGTTGAATGATCTGTGACACATATTATCTCATATTGTTATAGCTTTATTGAACTTGTGAACAAGATCTTTGTTTCATTTCAAATTTGGTATGTTTACTGCTTGATCTCTTTAACATTCTAATAGTTTTTACAGCCCCAAATACATACCTAGAGTAGCATTGCAGAATGAAGTAACAAAAAATGGCTACGCCACTGTGGCATTCATAATTACGGAAATATTTGCACATAGTGATCAAGTATCTTGCATGTACAGCTTCCTCCGTAGATACGTACAACCTCCTCCGAGGAATATGTTCAACCTTCTCTGTAAAACATGTACATTTCAAGTCGAGCACGCTGAAAAACCTCATCCTGAAAGCAATGCAATACATGAAGTGGTTGGTGTGTTAGTATTTAAAACAGATAAATGCCAACTTTGCATGGACATAAGTACCAACATGTCTTCATAGGAAACAAGACATACAATAAAAGCACAAATGAAAAAAGACTAGTCAATCTAGATTAAATCAATTTAGACGCATAATTTTCAGTCAGAAACATTGATCGAAGTGGCATGGAGTGCTTATGAAACTTGGATTTTGTACAGCAGACATGCAAAGAAGCTAGACCCTTTTCATCTAGGATGTCTAAGGAAACTGCTGAACATATTAATGGCAAGATAGAATTACAGATATATATATAAGTTATTTCGCGGGCTGATATGACAAGCATCAACACAACACCGGGCAAATCTCAGCTTAAATGAACTGGCCATGTTGTCCGCATGTCAGATTAGCGGCTCCCAAAGAAAATATTATATGGCATGCTTGATACATACAAGCGAGCTCGTGGTGGCCAAATAAAATGCTAGACACTCTGAAAGCCTCACCGAAGAACTGCGACATTGACCCTGGTGGTTGGGAGAACACTGCTGCTGATCGTTTTGCCTGGCGTAGTGAAATCTCATTTGGCACGGCACATGTAAAGGAAGCTGCATTGAAACGAGCGACATGAAAGGCAAGAGAAGAGTTGCGTCCACCTGACGGTCGAACAGTTTTTCTCTGCCCTTAGTGTGACAGACGCTTTCGGGCTCGGATTATTTTGATCAGCCATCTACGAACCCACTCCAGGATTGACAAATGACAATGTGGTCCTCTTCGGAAACGATGGACAAGCAACAGTTTCTTCATATGCTTAATTTACTCCTGTAATGTTTAATATGGGGTCCTGAGCTGCAAGAACACTTGACACAATGGCCAATATATCCTGTATTCTAAACAAACAAGTGAGTGGTCAAGAAGTTAGGGCTTGCATTCAGGAGATATGAGCTCAAACGTGGGAAATCTCAAGTTTTTTTCTGCTATCGTAAAATTCAGATCTAGCCTGAACACTACTTGGTGACGTGTGGGACAAGAGACCCTTACACCACAGTCTAACAAATCTTCCAGCATATCCCAGGGAAGGTAATTACACATAGTAATAACTTTTTCTTTGTCTCTTCTAAATAAAATTGCTTCGCGCTGCAAGAACGCTCACCAACTGAGTCTTCACATTGCAAATGATAAGGCAAATCAGTAAGTAGGACATACACTGACACGGATAGCTGAAAATTGTCATTTATTATTGGTTGCTAAAGGTATCATTAGTCCCAAAGCATCTGTCGAAATCTTTGTGTATGACAAAATGAGCATGTTGTAAGAGGCGACTAATTGTGTAATATGGCATAACACCGGCCATGGTTAGGTGATTTGTTAAAAGCAGCACAGATGGCGCCTAACAGGGTGCAGTTCTTATTTGCTCTAGTGTTTGAGTCTATTAATATGGACTCGCACATCAGTTAGCCAAGGTGGCAGCACTTGTCTCAGCGTAGGAGTAATAATCTGCTGGAGCCTTACCAGGCTATTAAAGGAAATCCTCCTTCCGGCTACATCCACTACACGCCATGGCCTGCACAAGGGGCATTTGCCCTTGTGGAAGTACAGGTCGACTAAGACTAAGACTAAAAGACATATACACACATACACACATACACACACACTATAGATACATACATATATATACGTATATATGTATGTGTACGTGTGTGTGTGTGTGTGCATGAGGGGGGGGGGAGAAGTGGGGGGGGGGTAGGAGTGGGAGGTTGGTTGGGGTATTCATATCTGTATGTTTATGCGCGCACGCATCGTCAGAATAAACAATGCAACGTATATTGTATTAGGTAGAGTAAACAAGACAAAATATAGTTCAAGTAATGTAGTTGAAAGTTAGCGCACATAGCAACATAAATGGCAGAATATTCTCATCCAGCCTCCAGTCCGCTCTCTTGGCCGTGCGTCATGACAATTTGATCACCAGTCTGAACAGACACTTTCGGGGTTGGGAGATCAATAGACGGAACAGATTTGGAACTTTCAGACAAACTGCCAGAAGCGGGGAAATATTCACAGCAAGGAAATAAGACAGGCGTTAGAAGTTTCTGGGTTTATTGGTACGTCAGTTCAGCATTATATGTCTTATTATTAGGCAACACATTTAGATATGACTCAATTTTAATGTGTCGCAACAAATGTAGATTATACTCAGTTAATGTGCGCCAGAAAATGTAAATAGGACCCAGTTTTAATGTGTGCCAACACATTTAGATAGGACTCAGTTTTAATGTGCGCCAACAGATTTAGATAGGACTCAATTTTAATGTGCCGCAACAAATGTAGATTGGACCCAGTTAATGTGCGCCAACAAATTTAGATACGATTCAGTTTTAATGTATGCCAACAAATTTAGATATGAATCAGTTTTAATGTGCGCCACTAATTTTAGATAAGACTCAGTTTTAATGTGCGCCAACAAATTTAGATAGAACTCAGTTTTAATTTATGACTGCATATCTGTTTGGGTATTGAGCGTTTGAAATGTGGCAACAGAAGTTTTGGAAATTCAGTTTCAGTGTGTGGCTGCAAAATTGTATGTGCACTCAGTTTTAATGTGGGACTGTACATATTGATGGGGATGCAGTTTGAATAGTAGTCTCAGAATATGTTTGACAGCTCAGAAATTTAGGGAGAGTCTCCAGTTGCCATGTCCAGAAGTAGGAAATGTGGATTCAACATTAGTTATAACTTGATAAATACTTGGGGCGTAATTCTTCTTGACAATGTAAATGGTATATTTTTGTCTCTATGATCCTTGGCCGACGTTGTTGGTGTCTGTCTGGACATGAACATATTTCACTGTACTCAAGTTTGGGACATCCATTTTGTCGGAGGACAGTTCCTGTTTTTGATTGAAAATTGATTTTTAAAAGTCTTTGCTAGGTCGCGCCTTTCTTCTGAAGTATATATCTTGGCAGAAATGCAGGTATCAGTTAGTAAGTGTACTTCAGTTGTGATACGTATGACTGATTTAGTTAAAATGATATAATTTGTCGTTAAGAACGTTCCAGATATCGTGATTGTACTCAGTTGTCATGAACGATCCAGGTATCGTGACTGTACTCAGTCGTCATGAACGATCCAGGTATCGTGACTGTACTCAGCCATCATGAACGATCCAGGTATCGTGACTGTACTCAGTCGTCATGAACGATCCATGTATCATGACTGTACTCAGCCGCAATGAACGATCCATGTATCGTGATTGTATTCAGTTGTCATGAACGACTGCGTTTTAATGAAACTTTTATTTGTCAGGTAAAGTAAAAAATACCCCGTCCTTCAGTCTTGATATATTGAAACATTGTAACACAATTTGTTAGACTCATCAATAGTTGATGAGACTTGATTATTCTCTCTTGTGATGATCGATCTTGATTGTGTTTGGGCCATTCTACAGAATCCACACATTAGTGCTGTACGTTATTTCTCATCGAATACACCTACATCAGCGTCTGTAGTATCACCGTGTGTCGACCCGACCTCTTTGCCATCTCCCTTCTGTGGTCTACCAGTTGCGGATGGTCGAGTTGTTTGGATCCGTTAACATGTGATAGATTAACAGGTTTCACTAGTAGATATCCAATCATAAATTTAAAATGAGTATAGCCAGGTGTACACACTTTGCAACTTTGTGGCTCAAAAACTTTGACACCGAATAACAAGCTGGACAAGAGTGTCGAAACCTTTGAACTGTGGTTATAAACAAGACTTGGCCGCATTTCTTAGAAAGAGAATAACAAACGGAAACGAAGGTATTGCAATTCTTGGGGGTAAAAAGAGAATTAATATCCGAAATCAAGCTTAGATAGTTAAGAAGTTTTTACCATATATGACATACGTATGTATGACATTCATATATGACATACGTATATATGACATTCATATATGACATACGTCATTGTTGTAGACAATACAAGAGGCTAGGGTGGAAGGCAGTCGTCCAAGAGGCAGTCAACGTTATAAATTGGTGGATAATATCAGGAGATGGACGGTAACAAAAACAACATGTCAGATTGCACCTCCGCGGCAAGAGATAGAATTCACTGGAGATTCATTGCAGCCGACCTTCGATGCGGAGATGGTACCTGAACTGACCAGCCGACCTTCGATGCGGAGATGGCACGTGAGCTAAACTAGTATAGGCTATGTACACAATTTTTGGTCTCTAGGTTTTTGCGAAAGTTAGTTAAAACAGAAAAAAACAGAAGTACGCAAGCAGACAACGGGCATGGCAAGTTAAACAAAAGCTTGTTAAAAAGAAATTGATATATGATGGAGATTCTGTGGTCTAGGGTTTGCAAGCGTAGTTTACAATCACAACGTTCCATGTTCAATTCACGTCGTGCTAAATATACTGACCCTGCACTTCGTGGCTATTTTCATGGTACAACCGTTTTCTTCCCATCAACATTGTGCAAATAAAATATTTTATAAAGAGATGCGATACTCTGCTGAAACCAATATAAGAGGGAAAGGTTAATGGCAGCTGGGAAAGAAGAAGTGACGTAAGTGGGAGAACAACACCTGAGACTAAAACCCTTCAGTCGGAGGGTTATGGCACAGAGAATATTCGAGGCTCATTTCAGCCAAACTTTGACGTCAAGACGTCATTTGACAATATCATTATTACTAGGATATCCATTTACGCGTGCTCTAGACGTGATAACCTTATAACTCATAATTAAAACATTTGAAACGTGGTATCTATTTTACATTTATATTGACGCTACCGTTAGCGTAATATGCGGTTTAAAATATCCTAGACATACTATTCTTTCTACGATATCACCTTCACAATTTCTATTTTACGATACCCTATGCACGATAAACATGTTGCGATATGTTAGATACGATATTTGTGTTACGATACCCTAGGCACAAAATCAATATACAATACATCTTCTCCAAATCGCAAAATACGATCTACATTGCCTGCACTTTAGGGAGCTCTTTACATAAAACCACCTTCAAAGCAATTTGTTCATTTGTAGTGTTTGTTTCTGTACCATTTCGTTTGACACAATCAAGTGCCTAGCCAATGCACTTTAGTAGACTTTTGTGAAATGCATGACGATGTAGTGAACTGTTTATTGCCACCGCAGTTTTACAATATCCGAGATAAGATAATCATTTTACGAAATCCTAAACACGAAATACGTTTTTACCAAACCCTAAAAATGACTTATTTTCTTACGATACCCTAGACACGATATGCGATTTACTATACCATAGAACAGATATGCGTCTTACGCTAGTATAGAACATATATGCGTCTTATGCTAGTATAGAACATATATGCGTCTTACGCTAGTATAGAACATATATGCGTCTTACGCTAGTATAGAACATATATGCGTTTCATGATACAATAAAACAGATTTGCATTATACGATAGTATAAAACGATATGCGTCTTGCTGATACTAAAGAACATATATACGTTTTACGATACAATAGAACGGATATAAGTTTTACGATACCTTAGAATAGATATACGTTTTTACGATTCTATAGAACATTAATACGTTTTGCGATACCACAGAACATATAAAAGTTTTGCGATACTATAGAACATTTATGCGTTTTACGATACAATAGAACAGATATGCGATTTACGATACCATAAAACATATATGCCTTTTATAGAACAGATATTCGTTTTACGATACCATAGAACATATATGCGTTTTACGATACCATAAAACATATATGGGTTTTACGATACAATAGAACAGATATGCGTTTTACGATACCGTAAAACATATATGCGTTTTATGATGACCTAGATACTACATCCGTCTTACAAATTCTACCATAGGCATCATATTGAGTCCATAAACCGTAGGTTCTTGCGTCATAGCTTAAGTAACTTCTAAGTGCGTGTCTGCTCACAGCTTGTTTCCTAGACTACCACCGTTAGTTGATATGCTTGCTTAGACCTCAGACCTGAGTTTTGTTACGAGTGTATGGACTCCCAGCTGTTCGTGCTGAAGAGTCTGGCAAAAGGAAGACAAATGTTTCGTATGATTTTCTACCAGCTTATTCCGCCTCTCAGGAAGCATCTGCTTTTCTCACGGGAAAAGGGTAAGTACTATTATGTGTTATTAGAATACTATGCGAACGACAGGTAAAGGGATTAGTTTCAATATCTTGTGTAGCATAGGAACAATTTTCGTTATTACGACAGTGAGACTAGATACCTTACCTCTTATAATATATGATCGTGGTTTGATACTCGGCCAGAGAGGAAAGAGATCTTGTCTTTTATAGCATAGGGACATAATCCGTATAACGACAATGGGGTCGGAGTTCTTGTCTCGTATAACATAGGGACAGTGTTAGTTTCTCGGACAGGGGTGGTGGTGGAGGGTATGGAATGTCTTATCTGTTATTTCGTACGCACAGGGTTTTATAGTCGGGCAGAGGTTGGAGCTCTTGTCTCCTGTGGTATAGGTCAGGGATCCTTAGTCGGATAGAAAGATAAGAGCTCTTGTCTCCTGTGGTATAGGTCATGGGTCGTTACTCAGATAGAAAGATAAAAGCTCTTTCCTCTCATAACATAGGGCCAGGGTATGTAACCTGGAAAGAGAAGTTAGAGCTCTTGCCTTGCATAACATAGGGGCACTGCTCGTTACTCTGGCAGACAAGTTAAAGATCATGTCTTATCTGACATAGTGACCGGGCTCTATAGCGAAACCTAGCAATCTTCAGTTTATCAAATTATACAATTGTTTGCGGCAATTAAGGGACTGTGTCATTCCATCTCATACAGCAGAGGACCAAGTACATGAAATATTGACCCCTTCATCTACTACGGCAGTATTTGTAATAAAACTGCCTTTGTTTGGGATTAATGTGTCCTTATCTCATGTACGATGGTTTTAACAGATAAAATGTTTGCTTTGCAGGTAAATGTTTTTAGTCGAATCCCTGATCTCGACTTGCTCCAGTCCACGTAGCAGTAAATTGGTACCTGACTTGCAATCACGGAAGACGAATCAGCGATGACAGATAGTGGTTACTCCAGCATAGATAAAACAGACTCAGTAAAATGACGCCACGACGACTTCATCGTTGATGGCAGTGTCTGCTATAGAAGCACCGTACCTTAACTTTTGATTAAGATTGGGGGGTCAAGATGCTGAGTGGGGCGTGAGCTGTAGTGGTCAGCGACTCAAAGATGATTGTTAGCGTCATGATCAGCGACCCAGAGCTGCCAAGACCCTTCAACACCTCCACTCGGAGATCGTAGATAACAGGCTGTAACAGAGCAGAATGGCTAAGGAGAATGAACCGATAAGGGAAGGCTAGCCCGGCAACCAAAAATACAAGCCGAAGTCAAATGTGTCGGACCAAAAAGTGCAAATATCGCAGTCAAGATGTAGACTATTATACGCAACGCATTCCGTTTACCCGTTACTGACAAAGCCGTTTTCATGGCCTATTAGCGGGAGTTCGAGAACGAAAGACGAAAAAAAGGTGAAGACGGTTACCACGACCAACTTTCAAAACTTTATATTTTTGCAAATTTGTTTATTAGTTACTGTTTCTGTAGTTCGGCACTAATCTGTAGCCTGTGTGAAGGTTTGTATTTGCTTGAAGTAGAATTAATGTGAATACATGTCGTATATGTATCTTAAAATAGTATATGTTTAGCCCTGTTTACCTGAGCCATTGTAAATATAATGGACAGAACAAGTCATCCGGCAGAGATGTACAACACATCATGCACACGCTGTGTGATGTCATTACAACCTCTTGCCGCTGTGGGAAAGAAGACTCACAACGATAAATGTAATTCCCCCTCCACTTCCTTGCGTTATACCTGTTTATGGTAAAGGCTTCGGGAGTAAACCATGAAGAAAAATCAGCATCCTGGGCTATCTCCAGCCGCCTCGATAATGTCTTGCGACTGACCAAAGGTAGTCCAGGACGAGAGAGTAAGGTTGACGAATGACCCAGTTTCTTTCTCACTTCAATTCATATCACCGCTCAAGTCACCCATTTCGACGGACACAGCACGAGAAAAGATTGTCCACACGGCTGAACAAAAAAGAGTGGTCTTCATCACTTGTAAACATCATGTAGGAGGGACAGTAATTAAATAACATCAATTGTATTAATAATATTTGTACACAAATTGCGAACTAGAAATTGTGTGTGTCCTTTTTCTCGACATAGTCACTGTGCCTGGCAACTCACTTTGTCCACCTGCCTACTACCTTGTGGATGCTCGACTCACTTTGATCACCTGCCCACTAGCTTTTGGATGCCCAACTCACTTTGTCCACCTGCCCACTAGCTTGTGGGTGCCCAACTCACTTTGTCCACCTGCCCACTAGCTTGTTGATGCCCAACTCACTTTGTCCACCTGCCCACTAGCTTGTGGATGCCCAACTCACTTTGTCCACCTGCCCACTAGCTTGTGGATGCCCAACTCACTTTGTCCACCTGCCCACTAGCTTGTGGGTGCCCAACTCACTTTGTCCACCTGACCACTAGCTTGTGGGTGCCCAACTCACTTTGTCCACCTGCCCACTAGCTTGTGGATGCCCAACTCACTTTGTCCACCTGCCCACTAGCTTGTGGGTGCCCAACTCACTTTGTCCACCTGCCCACTAGCTTATGGTGTAACCTTCAACCAATTTTGCACTGCCTGCATTACTTTGTTGTTATCTGACTTGGGGCATATCTACTACAGACTTTCCTATAACCGACGTCATTGGGGACAATTTTGGGAGCAGTTTACTGACTCATGTTTTGTGAGCAGTGCACTGACTCATGTTTTGTGAGCAGTAAACTGACTCATGTTTTGTGAGCAGTGCACTGAATCATGTTTTGTGAGCAGCGCACTGACTCATTTTTGTGAGCAGAGCACTGACTCATGTTTTGTGAGCAGTGCACTGACTCATTTTTGTGAGCAGTGCACTGACTCATGTTTTGTAAGCGGCTTTTTGATCACTAGTGACTAGCTTCTTGCGGTAGACTAACTGATAAATCTGCTGTTTCCATGTGTCAGTTGCAGCGTTTCATGAACTCTCTCCCAATCTCTCCCAATTTTTCTATCCATTCATACACTCTCCTCTGACTTAAACAACTGTCTCCACACTGAAGCTTCATTCTTCTGTCTGTTTCAGAGGGTATCTCACCATCTGACCGCAAAAGGAACGAATAATGCCTCGATGTTCTTCCATGGTGGAAGTCAACAGTGCACGTTATGGTGTACGTTATACTGAGCATGCGCAAAATGCTCCAACATTACCAATCCCTACATCGAGTATTTCTAAAGAACCAATCTGTGTCCTGAAATAAGATTTCCTGTTGTACATAATCTTCTATGCACTTTGTAATGAAATTGATATTACTTTATGACGGCCCTCGTGTGTGTGTGTGTGTGTGTGTGTGTGTGTGTGTGTGTGTGTATATACATATATATATATGTCGCCCCATGCTATTGCTTCAAAAATACAAGTATCAGATTATCAATAATTGACCTTGATACTCTAACCTCTGATGAGACAATACATTCATTCCCTAGGCATTATTGGGGGGAATCCCACTATAACAAGATATTTCACTAGTATCATGACATATTAGGAGAGATGGATGTTTCTGGGATATATGGTCATAAATTTTATTTGCATTTTCACATTACTTTTATGTGTTTCGTAGAATCCTAGAATTCTAGTGGCAACTCTTTTTTGGACTCCTTTGTAATTTTCTTGAGCTTTGTACACATAATCTGGTTCCATTGTATTACTTATTCGCTGGTATTGATGTCACTACTCATCACTCTCTTTGTGGATTCCAGCCCAGGACATGTTGGTAATATTGTTATTCGAAGGACGTGAGTTAACGAAAGATCTTCCGAGACCAGGTCAGACGCATATTATTAACTTACGTCCTTCTTTAAACATAGTTGTCCAGTTCTTCACTGTTGTCTTCAACACACTTTTGTCACCATACACTGACTTCATTCTGCAATGAATGTCAACTGGTCGACATCCTTTAGCAGTTAGAAACCGAATCACCGCTCGCTGATCAACTCTGGACGGAATCCGTATCACATACGCCAATTTTTCATCGGTTTGCTGAGGAAACTATGAGTTGGAGGATAATGACATTTTGCGAACTCGACGGTTGATATGTGCTGTTTGCACTAGAAGTGACGTCATCTTGCTCATCGTGCGTATGTTTACTTGTTGCAGTTTGATCCTGCTTTATTTGACTTCATCTCTGATATATACATATTTGTTAACCCCACACATTCGCCGAAAGTTCCACTAGTTCCTCTCCTGTGGGTCCATGGACTTGGGAAGGCTGTGCACAGTTGATATATTTTGAAGCATTCTTTGTCAGGTGTTCGAACAACTTTATTTTCAATTTTCCATGTATTCCATGCACGATGCTGCATCCATTTTCTGTCTGATTTCTTAGTTTCGTTCTCTGTCCGGCTTTGTCAACTCGATAGCCTTTCTAATTCACCTCATTTGGCAAACCAAGATTATTCTTGTTTGTCCCTTTATGAGAGTCCATGTTTGACACTGGCAGCAGAGACTTCTTATAAAAATGCTATGCATCAGCTGTCTCGTTGTCTCTACTGGGGTGTCTTTATGTCTTATTAATGGTGAGAGCTGATAGTAAATACTATTTCTTTCTCCTATTCTTAATTCTATCTCTCTGTCCATCTTTCCATCTTGCGTGAACGCGCTACCAAAGTATTTGTTTTTTCTGACCTGTTTAGTGCTGGGCTTCTTGTATAAGGATATTGTCATATATTTGTGAAAAATGTCATAAAAAGGCTGATAATACTAATCGTTACAAGCATTTATGAGATTCATGATCACAAATGTTTAAATCACCAAAGTGAGACATTTTTCAGGCTGGGAAATAATACAAATATTCAACATTAGAGCTCAGCTTAAAAAAAAATAAAATAAAATAAGATGACAAGCATCGCAATGATAAGTACATTTACACTAAACCATTATTTCCCAACTGCCTGTTCACGGACCGCTGCCAGTCCGCAGAAATTGTTTTTTGTTTCTGAATAAAATTGTACCAGAGACGCAGAGGGTAAAGTGGTCTGCTCTATTCTATTGCACTCTACACTTACTCTAAACAAATTCAAGTAACACTAAATATAAACACAATACAGCATATTATTTATTCGAGTAACACTGCCAATTATAAACCCTCTATTCTTTTTTTTCCAAGCTTATCTAATACACTCCTACCGCTAAAGCCAGACCTTATCGATACTGTTATTCCCCGGTTCTTTCTCCTCTCCTAATCTGGATTGCTGCGATCGAACTTAGTTGCGGATTGACGCTGATGGTAAAGTTCGTAGGTTCTAAATCCGAATATGACGTCCGAATTCTTGTTCCTCTTTGTCGGCGGTAGATAAAGTAATATCGACGTGGGCAGGATAGACTGCATCAAATGGGATCCCTGTAAAACTGCCTCTAGCTGCGACTGACGACTTACATTCACGTGATCAATGTGATGTCGACGTGATCAGTGGGACTGCGTCAATATGATAAATAGGATGACTGAAGACTGTCTCTATAAGCTATTGACGAACTGTAATTACGATCACTACATAATATGAGGGTAGTTACTTTGCTTTCTACGTGTATATCTCAACTGCCTCTCTGTCACCTAAATCTCAACTCAAATCTTCCTCAACTGCATATCTTCATCGCCTGCCCTCCACTGAGCATCTCTTTCCCAAGTACCTCTGTCTCTGAAATGAAATGTTTTCTGTCTGTGGTTCTGAACTCAAATCTGCCTCACTCTGTCGTCTGCGCTCCACTGAGCATCACTTTCGAAAGTGTTCTCCTGTACACTCTGAAGTCAAGTATTTTCTCTCCACCGCCTATTCTCAACTGAGCGTCTCTTTTAAATGTGTTCTCACGAAATGATCCTCACGTCTCTCTGCCGGGATTTATATTCGATCGTCCTCCCCAGATCACGTTATTTCCAAAACGGCACGCGATTTTTGTGTCCGTCTGCTTGCCATTAGCCCCATCCTGTTCGCGTGGTTTCCAGACGACGCGGGTTTGTCTACCACCACTATCTTTCCATGTGTAGACATTCGGCCTCTAACTTACCGTCAGGTTATGAATGTTTACCAAAACTTCCATTACGCTGTTCGAGACAAATCGTACGTTTTGGTTACTCACATTCTGGCGGGACTGAGCTCAGCTGCACTGACTCAGATCCCACGAAGAAGAAAGACAAAAATATTGTTATCTAAGCTCTTTCTATCTTCCTCCCAACTGTTACATGTTAAAACATGTCTAAGCTCCTACTTTTATATTGTCTCTATAGCTAAAATCTATTACAAAACTGTTCCTATTTTCACTGGTCCCTGAGCAAAGTTTTTCCCTATTTTCACCGTTCTTAAGTGTAAAAAGATAGGTGAGCACTGCTTGGCTGAACAACATAATCGAAAGTGACGTATTGCGGACTCCAGAATCGAAGCTAGGCCTTGTATGTGCTCCGTGTGCGTCCCTACAAGTAAACCATGATGTTTGCAGCAACTGGGTCAATTAGTAATCACCAAACATCGTATCAATACAAGGGTTTGAATCTAGAGTGGACTTTATTTTACTTTTATGCATGTGATATGATGTTTGTTGTATGTTTTACCAATGCTTTGAAATATACTGGTCTGTTCAGTCATCATCACTTTTATGATTGCCGATTAAGGCCAGGTTAGCCAGGCATAATCCGCTAGTCAGAATTTTCCAAATTCTTATATAAAATCTACATACAACTATTAACCGGCTTTTCCCCTCTTCTAACCAGCAAAACAAAGAGACTATTTGTTAATATGGACCCGCTTTCTCGTGTAAATCCCAGCATCCGCAAGGGCAGGGCTGGCAAGGATAAGTTGCCTGGTCTGCGCTTTTTCTATCTGTGCTTAGGAAGGATCTGCACTGATAACATACTGCAAGTCAGTTCGCTCTAATTTGTTCTGTTACACCAGACATATCCGTGCACAAATCAACTCATTATCTCGACATTTTTCTCCGGTTATCTTTAACTCTCTTACTGTCTCTCTATCTCGCCCACTCTCTCTCTCTCTTTCTCTCTCTCTCTCTGTTTCCATTACATTTTCTTTATAGTTCGCTGCTTCTCTCTGGAGATCTATTGACAAGTTGTCTATATATCGTTTGATTTACTTGATGACGTTGCTAGTCCCATGCACAAACCTTCTTTTGTAATTTTTATTACAGGTTTAGAAGGCAACAGTATCTTTATTCAGTCTTCCCCCGGGTACCATGTTAACTTAACACGAGAACATAGAACTGTAAGATTGAAAACACATTGGTAACATGCTACCTTGACTTGAGTATATAGAAACTGTAAGATGATAAATAAGTGGCACATGTTAATTTGACATGAGAACTTAGACACTGTAACATGACATATAGTTGGTACCATGTTAACTTTCCATGAGAACATAGACATTCTAATATGACAGACGATCGAGAACATGTTAACCTGACATGAAAACAATGACATAGTAATATAGAACACAATCGATATTACGTTAACTTGACATGAGAACACATTCACAGTAAGATGGAACACATATTGGTACAGTGCTAACTTGACACGAGAACATCGACACAGAAAGATAGAAGGCATATTTCTGCAATGCTAAAATGGTATGAGAACTTAAACACATTAAGTTTAAAGACACTCAGTACAAGTCTTGTTATGTTCTGTTAAGAGTCGATGTTATTGTACAAGACCCACATGTCATCAGCACGTCTCAGCAAATAACAAAAGGTATTGTCACTGATAGTACTCGTTCCTCGCATGTTGTTTAGGCCTGCCCTGTTTTCTCCGCTGCCCCTAACTGCGGAACCCACGCTTGAAGTAAAAACGTTACAGTCTATACATCTTGGCCTCGTTTACCCAAATGTTCATGTTTTCAGGCGATCTGCTATCCTATAGATTTTCTGTTTTGGATGTGTTAATTTTCTTACTGTATCTTTCGCACACAAAGTTGAGCGCAGTCAGATGTTGCTGTAGATCGTCTTCACTTTAGTATAGTAGGCATTGATTCATCTGCAAACAGAAGATAATTCAACTGATCAGCCTCTACCTTTTCTTCCTCGTCCTTCCTTTGTAGACGCTCCCTTTTGTCTCTCAGCGTTATTCTGTCCATATATGTGTTGAAGAGCAGTGGCGACAACACACATCCTTGTCTCACCCCGGTTATCTCCATTTAGTTATGTCTACTCTATCGAAAGCCTTTTCTTGATCTATGAATGCAATGTTGAGTTTCCGATCGTATTTGTTTAGCTTAGTTGTCTTAGGGTGAATAAATCGTCTATGAATCTCATAATCGGCCCGAAGTGAAATTGAGCCCCTCTCAGCTGTGGTTCGAGGATCGGCCGAATTTTCTGCTCCAGGATTTTCGCGTACAGTTTCAATGTGTGGCTTACTAGCGATATCCCCCGGTAGGTGTCGCATTCTTTTTTTGCTGCTTGTTTTTTTCCAGATCGGCACTATGATAGCTTTCTACCAGCCTTCAGTTACTCTACTTTGTTTCCAAGCTGCTGAAAATATTCTATGTAACCATTTGACTTCTAAGAATCCACAAGCTTTCATCGCATCGCAGGTTATTCCGTCCTCGTCGGCAGTTTTACGGTTTAGGCCATTTTTTAAAACAACTTTCACAATCTCCTGGATTATTATTTCGGGCTCTGTTTTTTTAATCTCTTTTAGCTCTTTAGTGCCCCTGAGTAAGATTCGGGTCTAGAAGTCCAGCCTGCTTTCCTTTTTCCTGGGTCGAACATCGCATTAAACAAGATTAAGCAAATTTTGTTTTTGTTTTTTGCTTAGATGTTTGCCTCACAAGTTTCTACTGGCGGAGGCGCGCCATTTTCCACCCCAGACCGTAGTCCATTGGGCGATATCAGGACGCATAAACCAGTGCTTGGATGCATGTGTGCGTCTGTATGTACCTATGCTAGGTTTGTGCGCCCTCAGAAGCTAGCCCAACCAAAGTGCAATGGAAGGGCCTCACCATGAGGGCGGGTATGAAAGTTGTGCAAGGGTGTGACTGTAGGACAGAGTCAAATGAAACAGAGTGAGGTGAGAAGAGATAGAAGGGGAAGAGTGGCCCCCAGGGTGAGCATCCTCTGCAGAAAGTCAGGATTTTTAAAGCAAATGCAGGATTTCAAGAACTTGGGCTGTGTTTTCACACAGGATGAAGGTTTAAACAGAGACATTGAGATTAGGTTCAAAACAAGCAAATACAATTGCGTACTAGCTATCACTATTATTGAAACACTCTAACATAACCTTGTCTACAAAAATAATGCTGTTCAACAGTATAGTCATGCCAACGGTATGCTGCCAGCGCCAAACGGCAACTTTAACAACATTTCAAGAGAAAAAGATCACGACATGATCTATAAGATGACTCAGGAAAACCTTCAACGTAACTAGGAAGCACAGAATAAGCACTGCAGAGGTGTGAAACATTGAAGTAAGACACTGTACTGCTTATATTGATGAACAAAGAATCAAGCGGTTCGGTCAACCTGATCAACTACCCCTCTGCGTCTATAACGCACGACGATCGAGTTTTCCTAGCCGTGGAAAACCGAGAACTAGATATATAGGAAATGCACATAATCTAAACAGTCAAGGGATGACGACTACTTCAGCGACGCGTCTGACGCTGTACAGAAACCTACGCTACCTATGGCACATTTCGGTACAAGTGGATAAGACAAGCCAAGACATTTCGTACATTGTATTATCGTATGCAATGTCCTCATCCTAGACGCCGTCGTTATTCATCTTCAAAATAACCCCCCCCCCCCCCCCCCCCCCCATCGCTCTGTCCATTTAAAATGTCCGCACTGATAGGTGTGATTTATATAATGACGTCAGCTCTTTCATTTCCACGTATCGCAGCAAACATATATGTTGATATATTCACACGAGACCCCAATGAATGGAGGTCTATAATGCCGGCTTTCCATTCCGTCCATATCCAGCCTATAAGTACCTACCGAAGCAATGACTGATATTCAGAAACGATTGCAGCACTCATTACAGAGGTCTCAGAAAGCCATCTCAAAGCCGAAGTCACTACTGTAGTCTCCATGCTGGAGATTAACTGGAGATTGTTGTCATGGATGCCTCACTCGGCTCAGCAACGAATCTGTCTCTCATTATAGACGGGATCCCTCGGCCAGATTTCTCACCTACCAGAACAGATACATAGGTATATATGACAGATTCATCGTCCTAAGGTGTAAACGACAAATTGATTGTCCTAAGGTATAAACGACAGATTCATTGTCCTAAGATATAAACGACATATTCATCGTCCTAAGGTATAAATGACAGATTCATTGTCCTAAGGTATACACGACAGATTGATTGTCCTAAGGTATAAACAACAGATTCATTGTCCTAAGGTATACACGACAGATTCATTGTCCTAAGGTATAAACGACATATTTATTGTCCTAAGGTATACACGACAGATTGATTGTCCTAGGGTATAAACAGATTAATTGTCCTAAGGTATAAACGACATATTCATTGTCCTAAGGTATAAACGACAGATTCATTGTCCTAAGATATAAATGACAGATTCATCGTCCTAAGGTATACACGACAGATTGATTGTCCTAAGGTATAAACAACAAATTCATCGTCCTAAGGTATAAACGACAGATTCATTGTCCTAAGGTATACACGACAGATTGATTGTCCTAAGGTATAAACAACAGATTCATTGTCCTAAGGTATAAACGACAGATTCATTGTCCTAAGGTATACACGACAGATTAATTGTCCTAAGGTATAAACGACAGATTCCTTGTCCTAGCCAATCTCTTCCATTGACACTATTCTCTGCATCTAATGTTTTCCAACATGACGACTCAGTTGAACAATGTTATTTCACCTTTTTGTGTTAATCCACTTTTTCCCGTTTGTTACACTCTCAGTTGTGATCATCGAAAACAAATCGTTCTCAATACCTGTGCCATCCATGACATCCCTCCCTTCATTCTTTATCGTCATGTATATACAGAAGGTACACTTTGTCTGTGATTATTCGCATGTTGGCAAAAGTCTAGGCCTATCTTATCTTCAAAAACGAAGATCCAAATATGTATTTCATTGGCATGATGTGGGTGTACTTGGTGCAACGTAATACCAGTCTCACTGCTGCATTCTGGATGCGTTTCAGCGTGTCACACTATGACTTGGCAGACGATCGGTACTATGTTAACTTGACTCCAGCATGTAGAAATAGGCAATACAGAATACTGCTAGTACCATTTTTACTTGACTTGAGCATCTAGACACATTAACACTTGAAGTTCCAAATTACTTGACATGAACATCTAGCCACAGTAAGACTGAAAGTACCAAATTAACTTGACTTGAGCATATCAACACAGCAAGACTTAAAGCACCAAATTAACTTGACCCGAGCATCTAGACACAATAATGCTGAAGATACCAAATTAACTTGACCCGAGCATCTAGACACAGAAAGACTTAAAGCACCAAATTAACTTGACCTGAGTATCTAGCCACAGCAAGACTTAAAGCACCAAATTTACTTGACCCGATCATCTAGACACATCAAGACTTAAAATACCAAATTAACTTGATCCGAGCATCTAGACACAGCAAGACTTAAAGCACCAGATTAATGTGACCAGAGCATCTAGACACAGCAAGACTTAAAGTACTACATTAACTTTACCCAAGCATCTAGACACAGCAAGACTTAAAGCACCAGATTAATGTGACCAGAGCATCTAGACACAGCAAGACTTAAAGTACTACATTAACTTTACCCAAGCATCTAGACACAGCAAGACTTAAAGCACCAGATTAATGTGACCAGAGCATCTAGACACAGCAAGACTTAAAGTACTACATTAACTTTACCCAAGCATCTAGACACAGCAAGACTTAAAGCACCAAATTAACTTGATCCGAGCATCTAGACACAATGACACAGAACACTGCTGGTACCATATTAACCTGACCTGAGCACAACATAAAAGAATGGACCAATCTCCGACCAGAGAAGGCACAGGCAGCGGCCGCCGACAGAGAGGGGTGGCGTGAGATTGTGGGGGAGGGGGGTATCTTTATGGGTTCCCCCACGACCTCACCGGTTACAGGATGACCTGATCTGACTTGAGCATATTAGACACAGCAATACATACAACTATTGGTAGGATATTGACATGACACGTGTGAGTAATAATGTGTAGGATTTCACTTGCAAACACACGTCAGTAGTTAATGCATCAATAACCTGTAGAACGTCACTTGTATACCACATGTCGGTAGATCATTCACCGATATCTGCAGTTTAGTTTAGTATAGTTTAGTTTAGTCAAAGAATCAACGTCACTGTACCCTATATAATCCATAAGTGCTCTGTTTTCTCTATATTTGTTGGAGAATCTCAGCACAATGCATGAACTCCGTAGCACCGGCGAGGATCCCGTAATATATTGGGTAGATTGTTAACGTAATTTTGAATTTTGTCCAGACATCGGCCTTTAAGCCTACTATTTTCGATTTCCAACTGGCGATGGATTTTTAACGCACGCGCGACTGAACACGGGTGTCCGATCTCTACTACTCAATAGATCCGGGGAAATAACAGAAAGTCCACGGGAAAAAATCTCGGTCTCCACCGTGATTGAACCAGCGACCTCCAGGACCCATTTTTTAGTACCCTATTGCCTTCCATCTTCGATCCCTTCTACTTAGCCAGTCTGCTCTGTTGCAGTCTGTTATCCATGATCACCACGTCGGTCTTGGCAGCTCTTGTTGGCTGGCCTTGACGCTAGCGGTCAGCTATGGGTCGCAGACTGCTGCAGCTGATGCGCTACTCAGCGCCAGGATCCAATCTGCATCTCTGGAAACACTAGTTCAAACCACGATTAAGCCGTTATTTAAAAAAAAAATCTAGAATAAATAAAAATCCATCTTGCCTGCACACCGAGCTGCAACTCAGTGGGAAGCAGCCTTTATTTTTCATGTGCATAAACCTCGAAGACTAGTCCCACCAGGGAAGTTAACAAATTGTGATGATATTTAAATTTTGTCCTCTTAGAGACCCGTCTTTGCGTTTTAGTGAAATAGAAAAACATATTTATTTGTAAACGAATCTTGATTAGGTCCATCTAATCTATCTTGTTCTAATCATTTTCTTTCTTCCCAAACGCAATTTATTTGTTTGCCGAATGCATGTTAATGTTGCTCGTTTATAAACACTTTCTTCCATTTCGTCGTCTCTCTCTCTCGGCACGTTTCTTTGCACTTGTACAATGAATACTTCATTCCAGATACAATTTCTATGTAAGCTGTAGCCAGCCAGGGGAGACGTCGGTACAATGGCGCGCCAAATAATCACATGCTCCTGCATTATTTGTCAGTTATCTCCTCTTGACTGAGTTTTATTGTTCCTAAAATAGCACTTCTTTCTCACGTGAAATAAATTTGAATTTAAAATGATTGAATTACCTTTTTTTCTGTAAAATTAAGTGAAATCTGAACAAATTAATTCAGCATTTTGTCTTTTTCTACTTCGTTAACATTTATATTTGAAATTAAGTAAGTTTATGAAAAAAGCAGCTTGCTTAAAGTTATTGACCTTCTCATCGATCTATACAGGTAATGGTACTGGTGATGGCCATATGTGATTTTTCTGTTACTCGTTAGTCGGGCGCTTTGGCTCGTTATTTAAGACCGACATATTTGTGTCTGAAATGTGAAACAGATTAAGCCGGCATGACATCTCAGCTAGTAATTTTTTGATCATTTTCGTTCTTAGCACAATTTTAAAATGATCTATGTTGCGAAAGATTTAATAGTTGCACTCGGCTCATCTGCCTTCTAAAAATATTTTAATTTGGTCTAACTCTCCCCAGCCTATGGCTATCTGCAGCAGATGATTGGAAGTAAGTTTTCATGCTTCAGCATTATTTGCAGAAAGGAGGTTTCATAACAAGAAGTATGCGCATTGCTTTCACATCAAAGAAATTCAGTTTCAATATTTACACACACGCGTGGCCGAAAGGTTTCGAGGCTTCCCTGCCGACAATGAGGGCAGCGTTTCGTATGGCAAATGTAGTTTTTTTGTTGGGTGTGAAATTTACGAATATTGCCAGCACACGACATGGCGATAGCAGTGGCGAAGCGGTCTGTAGTCCTCAGCCTTTAAAACCCCTCGACTACCCCAGCAATGGAAACCATGTCGTAGGACAGTTTGATATATATATATAATACAAACACACACACACACACACACACACACATATATATATATGTAATTAGGTGTATGGGGTGTCAGGGAGGTGTCGGGTCTCTAATGGCAGACATATCTTGCCCCATCTTGGGTAGTTTGTTCATTATTGGTCCTCTCCTGGCACTCTACTCTCACTTGTGGCTCCACGTAGCTGCCAGCATGCGGCAGCGGCCATACCCCGGGCAACGGTCTCGACATGACCGACTAAACTAAGTGAGGGTAGCCGATGGGTCTAATAAGCCCACGGTGATATAGGGCTTGTCTCCCTAAGAATATGGAGACTGGATTCGGCAGACTGTGCGAGACAACCACTGACTGGTTAACGGGTGACTCGCTGTGGATCATTTGTAGTAGGGCTAGACACAGAAGATCCCCTTGATCGTCAACTGCATCGGGATTACTGCTCCAGTCGTCTTGATCATATATTGCCATTGAATCAAATGGAATCAGGACGAGAGAGTGAGGTTGGCAGTGCCCAACTCACCCTCACTTAAATCCTATTCACGCGCAAGTCGTATTGTCATCTTTGTTAAATATAATTACTCATTGCAAGCGATGATGGCGACAACATCAGACTATTGCTGGGAAATATGTGTTCTCCGCTGGCTCTAAGGACCAATCCTGAAACGGCACACTCTACCACATTCAGGGCATGCATGCGAGAATCCGGTAGTGGAATCGTTGTGAGTATTGTTATTTCGGACAGCGCACTTTCGTTGAGTCTCCGTGATGGCTGCACTCTCTGTGATCTGAGCATCTGCTCGCCATGTGGTATGGTCTTGTGTAAGCATTTCGCTGGAGAAGACGACAATATTGAAGCATTTCAGAGACACTTTCAAGAACTAAGATGCCAGACCTGGCCAGATGGAGCATAACTGAGGCAAAAAGTATGGGGTCACCGCTTAGACCTGAAAATGACTGTGGACTTCATCCTGGCGACATGACTGAAGACTTAACATGATAAAAAAAACCCGAACGCAGCAGCAGAAGAAGTTAACTCAACAAAAGATGAAGGCAGTCACGTTTCAATGACGTAAAGAAAGCTTAGGAAAACTTGCAATAACGGGAATGATCGAGAGCAACAGACGTAGAAAAACGCAGAGAAAAATGAAGTGGTATAGCGTGACAAACTAGGTGGAAAAGCAAAGTGCATTTCAAGCACTGGAATAATCAAATGGACCGATGCCTGTAAAAAGAAATTGATCAACAATGTTACCTTGTTTGACACTAAACGACAAGGCTGTATTTACTTGTTTTAAATATGCTGGCCTTCCTCTGCTTCTTCTTTTGCGTTCGTTCTCAATTTCCCGCTACGAAGCCCAGCACAGAGATTTTCAAGTAGCAGGGTATAGTCCGGAGAACGATATGTGTTGTGTCGCTAGTTTACAGCTTGACTGTGATATGTTCATCTCAGATATCATTTTGTTGTAGCAAATGTTTATGCTTGCAAACAGGTACATGAGATACACCCTTATAATATGCCATTTCAATATTGTCCGCTAACGTCTAGTCTGGATTGCTATAATCATTGCATATTGAAAGTTTTTTCATTGACATTATCAGCATCACGTGTTTTATTTTGTGAAACTGGCAATTATCTGTATATTCAAATATCTTAATAATATTTCTTGGATTCAGATATATTTGACTTCCCATTCCAACTTGTCGCGTATTTTTGTGTATTTCTTGTATCTGACATTTCTGGTGTTTCATGGGTCATCATGACCTACTCTCTGGGTGTTTGCACAATTAAATTTGCCTCTGTTCATGTGTGCACATTTTAAAAATATATCTTGTGAATTTATATCTTCTGGATGCTGTCTGTTTATTTTACATTCATTCAATCAATCAATAGATGAATCAATCAATCAATCAATACCCTAAACTTCTCTTGGTGCAAATGCCATTTACAACATTCTGCCATCATACACTGGCTTGGGCTGCTCTTGTTGTCTCTCTCTGGGGGCAATAATTAAATCTTAGTTCCTCCGCACTTTCTCCTCTTTTTTGTATCTATGGATCTACTTGTCTTTCTCTGAGCTTGATAATTCCTTGCAAGAGCATGTCTGACTATGTTTCGCAGAGCCTTCCGTAGTGTATATACTATCCAGTGCCATTTTCTTCGCTTAGTTTATTGTTCCAATAGCTGTTGCTGACTTCTTTCCCATAGGTATTCATTGAGATCAAGCTACATAAGACCTTTGAAACGAGAACAGTCATTGCTGACTCCCAATCCTTGCTCCGGAACGTGCAGAAATGGATGGCTACGTCATTAGGAGATAGCGGAAGTAAAGGTGTCCGGAAGCCTGTGCCCTGGTCATGTTGGCTATGGACGAGCTGACGTATTCGCTCCCAGACGGTAGACTATATATATCAATTGCATATCAGCTGTCCCCTGAAGATGGGTTTAATTAAGGTCATGACCCCAAGTATACATGATGTGCGTGTCTGTTTGGGGGAAGCTCCTTCACACTTTGCTAGTTTGTCTGCAGCGTAATTGCCTTCAAAATTGCAGTGGGATGGGAGCCACTGTAGGACCACCCTTGGGAGTTCTGCTGAGAGCGGTGTCAGGGAGTATGCACATTACTCGACAAGATGTGCATCTTTGTGTTGTTTTAACGCTGTTAATACTTGACTAGGCATCAGTAGGCAATGCTAGCTTTTCTTTGTATCGATCTCAATCTTAGATTACAAACTCGGCAGCGGTTTTCATCGACTCTGCTTCCGCGTGAAAGCTATTAGAGTATGTTCCTATTGTTAGCAGCAGAGTTCTCCATTCCTTTGTCTGTAATAGACTACTTCATCTTAATTGGATGCAGCTTTGTTAGCGGAGCCATCTGTGAATACATGTATCCAGTTTTATGTCGGGTATACTCTAATAAAATTTTCATTTCTGATAAATGTCCTTTCTGAATCTGTCTCAGTTCCTTTCTTCTCAGTTCCTTCTATGATTTCTACGATCTCAGAAGATTTTCTTTTTCAATGGTGGCATTTTTAACGTTTGTTTTAGATCTCTACCCAAAAGAGATGCCGGCTTTTCATATCCAATAGTTCACAGTAGCTGTTTGGGTGGATCTGGAAACGGCATTTGACAAAGTCTGGAAAGACGGACTTAGAGTCAAGCTAAGAAGAAGTGATGTTTGTGGGAAAATGTACAAGTTGATCAACCACTACCTCAAACAAAGAACGGCCAGAGTCCAAGTACAAGGGCAGATGAGCAAAAAGGTGACACTCGAGCAGGGAGTACCCCAAGGGGGAGTACTGTCACCCACACTCTTCCTGGTATATATAAACGATATTACAGAGAATATACCAAGAAGAGTCCATAGCTCAATGTTTGCAGACGATCTGGCTATGTGGACCTCTGAAAAGAATCTCACCATAGCAAGAAATCGGATGCAGACGGCCCTAACATCGCTGGAAGAGTGGACGAACTGATGGCTGGTCAAAATAAACGAGGAGAAAACCACATGCACAATATTCTCGCTTTCATTAAAACCCCAAAATACCAAATTAAGTCTAAATGGCAAATTCCTGCAGCCAAACTACAACCCAACCTATCTGGGAGTCACATTTGATCGGCGCATGACATGGAAAAGTCAGATTGAGAGAAACCGAATGAAAGCCAGAGAAAGAATGGCAATCATGAGGAAACTTGCTGGCACAAGCTGGGGAGCAGACGAAGGCATACTAAAGAAACTGTACACTGGAAGAGTGAGACCAGTTCTCGAGTATGGCATTGCGGCATGGACAACAGCAGCGAAGGCGAACTTCGATAAAGTTAGCAAACTTCAAAACCAAGCCATGAGAATTATAACAGGTGGCATGAAGTCAACGCCAATTGTAGAACTTGAAACGATTACAAAACAGCAATCCATGACCGATAGAAGAGACTGCAGAGCCCAGCTGCAGTCAGAGAAACTCCGAAGACTGACCGACCATCCAATGCACCAGAGACTAAACAATTTGGGAACTGGGAAACTAAAGCGGAGAAACTTTGCAGAAATAGCCAAAGCAAAGATGCACGAAGATCCCATAAACGCACTAACAACACCAAAACCCATCACTACTGTACGAAAACCTACTTGGAGGCAGGATATATTTCCAGAGGTGGTAGAAAATATACCAGGTATTGCAAACAAAAACTGCCAGACTGAAAAAGAAAGGAGAGACACTACCCTAAGCTTCATAACGAAAAGCTACCCAAGCATGGACTGGACCCATGCATACACCGACGGTTCTGTAACAAACACTACACAGAACGGAGGGGCAGGAGCATTCCTGAACCTACCAAATGGCAGAAAAATAACACTGTCATTCGCTACTGGTAAGTACACAAGCAATTTCAGAGCGGAGGCAGAGGCACTGAGGGCGGCAGTGGAAGAAATGGCAACACACAGTGAAAATGAGAGCCATATAGTCTTGCTGACAGATGCTCTCGCCGTAGTCACAGCGCTAAAAAGCCAGAAAAACACTGAGCTTAATGACTTAAGAGCAGCACTCTGCAAACTGTGCCAGCTGTCCGCACCAAAAAGGGTAGTGGTACAGTGGGTTCCGTCACACTGCAATATCCAAGGCAACGAGGAGGCAGACAGACTGGCAAAATAAGGTGCAAGGCTACCACAAACAGATACCAGTATGACGTACGAAGAGTCAAAACGGCTTATCAAAGCCAGGTACATGACCAAATGGGAAACCGAACATACTGGTTACACCAAAAACGATGCCTATTACCAGTTGAACCGAAGAGAGCAGGTCGTTGTCTTCAGACTTCGCACTGGCCACAATAGACTGAGGTACCACCTATTCAACAAATTGAAGATAGGGTGTACCGACGAATGCCCGTGCGGTACTGGTAAAATGACCACTGAACATCTGCTGCAGAACTGCCCGACATACGGGGATCAGAGAGAGCAGATGTGGCCATTGCCAGTGGAACTGCAAGACAAGCTCTATGGTAGTGGCGAGAGTCTCAGGATGACCGCCGCTTTTTTCGAAAAAAACAATGGTTACTGTCTGACTGTGTACGCAGAAGAAGAAGAAGAAGAAGATCTCTACCCCCTGCCTAGTCTATGATTGAGTCTGTTCTTGCAAGATCCTCTGTTTTTTATATGAAGCTTTTATTTAAACTCCCTCTTCCCATGCGATTTATCCTGCCATTAACTGAATGTTCTGTCATTAATTTGAATTTCTCTGCTCCTGGAGTGTTTTTTGGTTTCTGCGTATCTCCATACTTTCGATTTTTGTGTAGTTCTCCATCTCATATAATGGTGCTGTTCTCATCGCTTCAATGATGATACTTATACCTTGGTTTGGGTTGAGTATAACTTTTAGAAATTATATTTTGTTGCTGTGGCCCATGCTGTAATCCCATAACCTGTGTATCATTTCTTCATGGTGCTCGTAACAGCTCCTCATGTTTTGTCCGATATCTGTCTGCATAGCCACCTTAAACGAATGCAACTTACCAGGCTAAACCTGCGTGTCTATAACGTACGACAATCGAAATTCCGCAACGAGGGAAGACCAAGAACCAGGTGATCAGTCGACTTTAGGGATATCCTACAGTGCCATGGGATTCACACAACGTCAGCGACGCGGCTGGAACACGCCACCTCTCGTTGGATAAGACAGGGGAGAGAGGGAGAGAGAGCGAGAGAGGGCGAGAGAGGACGATGACTGAATATGGGTAGGGCTGACGTTATGTGGTCGATCAATGACCGCCTCTTGGATGTTCAGACTTTGCACTCGATGAAGTTGCAAATCAAAGACTACGTAAATTTGAAATAACAGGTATGGATGGAGGAAAGAGGTGTGCCCGTAGTAGCGGAGTTTCAGTGTTTACACCCAGTGGATTACTGCAACTGTCAGTATTCGTACTCTGAGGAAGCATGAGCACCACAGTTCAGGAACGTTGTTTCATTGTATAACAGCAAAACAGGATAGACTTTACATTTGCTTTTCATAATTTACAATGTATGTATGTGTGTGTGTGTGTGTGTGTGTATGTGTGTGTTGTGTATGCGTGTTTGGGCATGTGTATATGTGAGGGGGGTGCGTTGGTGTGTGGGTGGGGGTGGGAGTGTGTGTGGAGGGGGTTTGTGTGTGTGTGTGTTTGTGTGCGTGCGGGTGGGCGGGCGGACGTGGAGTGGGTGGGTGGGAGATATGGTGGGTTTGGGTGGATTGGTTTCGTATTTGGGTGTGGGGGCGTGCGTGCGCGCATGGTTTTGGTGTGTGATTCTGGGTTGGGTATTGAGTTGGTTGGTATGGGTGGGCATTTGGGTGTGGGTGTGGGGTTTGTGTGTGTTCTTTTATCCTGTGACATACGTATCAGCTTAGGTAATACAATGTAATACATACGTATCAGCTTAGGTAATACAATGTAATACATACGTATCAGCTTAGGTAATACAATGTAATACATACGTATCAGCTTAGGTAATGCAATGTAATACATACGTATCAGCTTAGGTAATACAATGTAATACATACGTATCAGCTTAGGTAATACAATGTAATACATACGTATCAGCTTAGGTAATACAATGTAATACATACGTATTAGCTATTAGCAGAATAGGTGCACCTATTCCTTGCCTCAAGCTCTCTTCTTCATGAATGCATATCCATGCCTCTACTGCTTCTACCACTGTGGATCGGTAACAGAGTCTCTTTGACAATGCTTGAACTGAATTCCTACCCAACGCCATCGTGTCCTCTTCCCATTTTCTTCCATCACTGACTGGTAGGTTCTCACCGCCAGATCCGCACTGGTTATTTGATCAGACCACTCATATTCCTCTTTTCTTTTAATCATTTAATCAAACTTGTAACTTTGCCGTTATCGTATGTGTTGTTCATTTGGTTTTAGTGCCATACAAGAGCACACATTTTACATCAGGTTGGAAGAATTGTGTTTTTTGTGTTGGATTTAATTTCTATCGATTTCTACTGACGAGAAGCAACATTGGATCTGAAGACCTGTATTTGACATTTTGTACTTGCTGATCCAAAGTCCACGATAGATAATCCAGAAAACATATAATATAATATTATTTAATGTAATATAATAAAATCAAATGCAGTGTAATGTAATATAATATAATTTAATACAACATAGCATAAAATGACATGATGCAATTTGTTTTGAAATGAAACTACGGAGAGTATATAACATGCTTTGAAATGATGCGATACATAATAAGATAAGATACCTTACGATTAAATTAGATTAGATTAGATTAGATTCGATTAAATTAGGCAATATAAGACTTTTATTAAGATAATATAAGACACGATAAGATAAGATAGTTCCATTTTTATTCTTGCTTTATGTTATTTGATATTTTTTATCCAATTATAAAAATGCATCCTCTTGCAATTTGTTCAGTCTCGTGAAATGCATGAAAGATAGTAATGGTCTTTTCCAAGATTATGTTTGTACACTTCAATTCAGATGTTGCTTGAACTTTGATCTTTTCAATGTTTTGTTTTTCATGACGTTTTCTGATTCGTCCTTTGTAATGCTTGGTGATTTTAGATTATAAAATGTGGACAAATCCTCATGTCCACGTAACAATATATGTTACAAAGGATGTTCTTATCTACTTTTAGAAATCTTGTTATCTTGTGACATTTTTTAACTGTTTTCATTTTGTTTATGTAAGCGTTCAATTGAACATTTTTTGCATTCCTTTCTGAATATTTTTTGAAAATTCATTTCTTACAATTCTATTGGACTTGTTCAAAGAATTTAAGCTACTTACTCTTTTCACCAATTTAAATTTCCTTTCTTGTGCCATTATGGTTCGTCTGAATCGTTCTTCTCCATCGCTCTTTTATGTCTCCCACGTGAACCGTTGTTCTGTTACTATCCTGTATTTTGCTTCCGCATTTATCTTCTGTATATTTCTTATGTTTCTGTTTTTTGTATCTTTCTTATGTTTATATCTTCTGTATCTTTCTTCTGTATCAATCTTAAATATCTATCTTCTGTATCTTCTGTCTGTATGTCTCATATACATTTATATCGCCGATATACTTGTTTATAATCTTTCTTTTGTGTGTTTTGTTTCTAAATATAAAGCCGTTTGCGATATACTGGTTTCATGTTGTCCTTGACCATTAACGATGTGTTCGGCCAGCCATTTTGTTGTGGTTTCGCTCACAGTTTGTATGATCTCCTTTGCCCATTCTCTGTTCTAGTGTGCCCACACCTCTCTCAAACATTTGACATACAGTTTCCATAACTCCCATCTGATCTTCCCTATCTGCTGTATTTAGCTTTTCTAGCTTGTCTTCTCTCCTTTAAAACGCTTTATGCATTTTATTGATCCATCTTTTTACTGCTTGAAGCTGATTTTTGTACGTCACTTAATACTCAACTGGTGAGGAACATATTACAGATAATGAACCCGTGGAAGCAATCTATCTATAATACTTCTCAATTGTTCATTTGTATTTCCACTGTTTGCAGAGCATATTTGATTGGCTGATCAAATCACGTGATATCATCATTAGTGGGTCAAACTGCCGCTTGGCGTGAGTTACTGCGCGAAAAATTCTATAATGATGCCACTGGGAGTTTTTTTTAATTTGAAAGAAGCGTAGATGAGTTTAGATGGTGTTTGAGATCGGTGTCTTAAGAGAGAGAGAGAGAAGAAGGGCAGAGCTGCAAGTGGGATTGGGGAGAGAGGAATTGTAACTAGATGTGCGTGGAACTCCACGCTTGGGGCGAGACACTGCAAAATGGGACGCTGAATGGAATAATTATGAAAGTAGTTGACACAGTTCATAATCTGATTTGAGGAAGGGTTGGTGGCGAGTAATGGGCTGGGAGTTGTTGGCCTGTTGAACGAATGTGCAGTTTGGAAGCGGGGATTGAGGGGAAAGAAATGGGCGGGCTAGAGAGTGGGGAAAGACTGCATTAGTGATTTGGCTGAGGTCTGTGGGAAAGAGATAACCTGTCATTGCTAAACTACTGCTGCTTTCAAATTTTACAGTCCAACTGACTAGAAGATAAAATACACGCGTCTGCTAGTGAAAGTTAACCAACCGTTAACAAACACACAATGCCTCATTTAAACATGCACGCACCCATGTTTCTATATCCAACATTTTCTACTATTTTTCTAAACCACGTGTTACTAGTAGCTATATTACATTTGTCTGAATTACATGAAGTTGTACAGACATCTTGCTGTAATGTTCTGAAGGAGATATGGGTTTGTGAGGAGAAGGTCTCACGTTTGTACTGTGTGAAAGAGTACTTTGTAAATAAAAACGATTTTATACTGAATAGGAAAATCGATCACGGCAGTGATAGTTCTCTCTTGTTTGGTCGACTTTCCTTATGGGGTTGATAATGGTCTTCTCTTTTCTTGGAAGTTAATTTTTGTGTTAGTTTTGTTCATGTCATGCTTCTTTTTTTGTCAAATAACAGTTTAACAAGAGCATCACCCTTCTCTTGGCTTGTAGTTCCCCCAAGGTGCTCTCTAGCTCTTGCAGCTAATTACTCTTGAGGGTTTGCAGAACTGACGTTGCGCCTGGAAGGAATACAGCTTGCTGGAATTGATTTGCTGTGATGTTAATCAATTCTGTAGCAATAATTAGTGCCTGTACTTCAGAAGAGTAATTTGATCAGAATTTCCAAGTGGAGGAACTTGTGGTTTCGTTTTGTACTGTATACATACAGGGACGAGTGCGTGCAACACGTGGCAAGATATAAAGTCCAACAAGAATATTCGAATATACACAAGCCACCAGGTAGTAAGTGTCAAGATTGTGAAATATGGGAAGCGATACAGACATTATCAACTAACAACATCCACAACTGCCAGCAGTGATTATTCAAGCAGCGACCCAATTCTGGAGTACTTTTATGTTTGATAAATGTCCCAGACATAGGGAAAGGGGGAGATTGGTAAAGCCCTATCATTAACACTGAAAATCAATTGACCTAGTATGAATATTGAACACTAAAGGCCAGGCCAATCACAGAGAGACGTCTGTAGCACGGCTCAACCAAATGAGGAAACTAAATACAAATGGGAGCGTGACTTTAGATGCTGGGAATATAGATCTTTTTTCCCCGAGCATCTTGAAATACTATGTTTATTCATTTTTTGGCGCTTTTCTTTGGTCATGTTCTTTAGTTGAGTGAAGTGCCATTTGTAGTTCTTGCTGGCTCAGGCAAAACACACCAAACTGATAACCTATATGCTTATAGCTCGCAAATAAAAAATAGAAATGGTGATTGTTCATTTGGTTTTCATGTATATTCTCCTCAGTTGGTTTTCATGTATATTCTCGTATATTCAGTTGGTTGTCATGTATATTATTCTCAGTTGGTTGTCATGTATATTCTTCTCAGTTGGTTGTCATCTATATTCTTCTCAGTTGGTTGTCATCTATATTCTCGTCAGTTAGTTGTCATGTATATTCTCGTCAGTTGGTTGTGATGTATATTCTCGTCAGTTGGTTGTCATGTATATTATTCTATGTTGGTTGTCATGTATATTATTCTCAGTTGGTTGTCATGTATATTCTCGTCATTTGGTTGTCATGTAAATTCTTGTCATTTGGTTGTCATGTATATTCTCGTCATTTGGTTGTCATGTATATTATTCTCAGTTGGTTGTCATGTATATTCTCGTCATTTGGTTGTCATGTATATTCTCGTTAGTTGGTTAGTCATGTATATTCTCGTCATTTGGTTGTCATAAATATTATTCTCAGTTGGTTGTCATGTATATTCTCGTCATTTGGTTGTCATGTATATTCTCGTCATTTGGTTGTCATGAATATTATTCTCAGTTGGTTGTCATGTATATTCTCGTCATTTGGTTGTCATGTATATTCTCGTCAGTTGGATGTCATGTTTATTATTCTCAGTTGGTTGTCATGTATATTATTCTCAGTTGGTTGTCATGTATATTATTCTCAGTTGGTTGTCATGTATATTCTCGTCATTTGGTTGTCATGTATATTCTCGTCATTTGGTTGTCATGTATATTCTCGTCATTTGGTTGTCATGTATATTCTCGTCATTTGGTGTTCATGTATATTCTCGTCATTTGGTGTTCTTGTATATTATTCTCAGTTGGTTGTCATGTATATTATTCTCAGTTGGTTGTCATGTATATTCTGGTCAGTTGGTTGCCATGTATATTCTTCTCAGTTGGTTGTTACATAGCATGAAAGAGGCAGCGAACCACATAATCTGGAAAGATATTGTCGTAGGAACGCTAAAAGAGGAATGTGTTCCATGTAGGGAGGTAATCCCCAAGCGTAAAAAGTGGATAACTAGATTTGTAGTGAAATGTAGAAGAGCGAAAAATAAAGCATGTAAAAATATAGAGAGGCAGGTAAATCAAAAGAAACATATGTAAAATATTTGGACAAGCAGAACATATCTCAGAAAGCGAATAAAACACCAAAAATAGACTTCGAAAAAAAACTTGCTCAGAGGATCAAGACTGACAGTAAAATCTTCTCTTATGTTAGAAATAAACAAAGAAAGAAAGACAAAGTAGGCCCTCTCATAGACAGTACAGGGAAAATAATAAGTGAGAATAGGGAGGCAGCAATCTGCTCAATCAGTACTTTGGCACAGTCTACACAAAAGAGGACTGCTCCAAGATCCCAGAGCCTATAGATATTTTTCAAAGAGACATGGATACATCGGGATTAAGATCAATCTGTATTACAGAGGAAATGGTTTAAAAAAAATTGGAGGTGTTGAAAGTGAATAAATGTCCAAGTCAAGATAGTATTCATCCAAAATTGCTGTATGAAATTAGAGACCAACTAGCAAAACCATTGGCTATATTATGTTCTCAATCACTTACAAAAGGGATTGTTCCACGGGATTGGAAAGATGCAGTAGTGATCCCCTTATTCAAAAAAGGCAAAAATCAGATCCAGCAAATTATAGACCGGTGAGTTTAACGAGCATAGTCTGTAAATTGTTAGAGTCAATAATCAAAGAAAAAATTGTAATGCATTTAGACAAATTTAATCTAATTAGAAATAATCAGCATGGGTTTACTAGAGGGAGATCATGCTTAACAAATCTATTAGAATTCATGGAGGAGGTTACTAAAATCATAGATAAAGGGGAGCCAATGGACGTTATTTATCTAGACTTTGCAAAGGCCTTTGATAGAGTACCTCATCAAAGATTAATTCGAAAGTTAAAATAACATGGAATAGGTGGGAAAGTTGCCAAATGGATTGAACATTGGTTAACGGGAAGAAGGCAGAGGGAGGGCATAAATAAGGAGTACTCTGAGTGGTGTGAAGTGAAAAGTGGTGTGCCACAGGGCTCGGTTTTGGGACCAATTTTGTTCTTGAAATATATAAATGATTTGGACATTGATATGGGATCCATGATTGCAAAATTTGCTGATGACACAAAACTATGCAGTAGTGTCACATCTAAAGCGGAAGTGGATATATTGATGTCGGATTTAGATAAAATTCGAGAATGGTCTGTAAGCTGGCAAATGGAGTTTAATGTAGATAAATGTATAGTCATCCACATGGGTAGATCCAATATGGGACATAATTACAGAATGGGAGAAAACAATATTAGAAAGATAGATAAGGAAAGGGACCTAGGGGTTATAATAGATCATACAGGAAAGGTGAGTGAGCAAGTTAAGGTAGCAGTGAAAAAGGCAAATGCAATGTTAGGTATGATAAAAATAAATATTACACATAGGAGCGGGATCAAGATGCTGAGCAGCGCAACAGCTGCAGTGGTCAGCGACCCATAGCTGACTGCTAGCGTCAGGGCCAGCGAACCATAGCTGCCAAGACCCTTCTACACCTCCACGGGGTGATCCTAGATAACAGGCTGCATCAGGGCAGACTGACCCAGGAGAAGGGATCGAAGAGGGAATGCTAACCCGGTACTCAAAAAATTCTTGCTGAATTCGGATGTGTTGGACCGAAAGGTGCAAATATCGCAGCCAAGCTGTAAACTACGACACAACGCATTCCGTTCTCTGGACTACATTCTGCTACTGAAGCCCTTTCAGGGTTTGGTAGTGGGAGATTGAGAACGAACGAAGAAGAAGAAGAAGAAGAAGGAGAAACATAGGAGCAAGGAAGTGATCGTCAAACTGTAAAAAGCTTTAGTTAGACCTAGATTGGAGTACTGTGTACAGGTGTGGAGTCCTTACCATAGAGGGGACATAAACATGCTGGAAAGAATACAAAAAGAGAGACAAAGATTATCGTAGGATTCCAGAATTACAGTTATTAGGAACGACTCATAAAAACTGGCCTACAGTGTCTCGAAGAGAGAAGAATTCGTGGTGACTTAATACAGATTTATAAGATGATCAGAGGAATGGATAAATTAGACTATAACAAGTTTAAAAAAAAAAATACAGCCACCTACAATAACACAAGGGCATAGTTACACGCTGACTAAAGAGAGGTCCAGATTAGATATTAGGAAATATTTTTTTAGTCAGAGTGTGGTGTCTGCTTGGAATGCATGGCCAGGGGAGGTAGTGGAGGCAGGGACAGTTAATGCATTTAAGAATAAACTGGATGTGCGCATAGCTTTTAGAGCAAGGTGATAAAATGTAACTGGTTGTATACAGACTCTGCAGGGTCTTCTAGGCCATTATAAAGACGTTAAGTTATGTTATGTCTATTAGGTTTCTGCAAATATTATTTTCACAATGTTGCCAAACATTTTCTTTCCACTATGTCATCGCATACATTCTTCCCCTTATATCCTCGAATGTGTTCTTTCTATTAGGTCTCACATATATGTACTCCATTAAGCTATCACATATATTCTCTCCCTTAGGTCCTCGCATACATTTTCTCTGTTAGGTCCTCACATTTATTCTTTCCATTAGGTGCTCCTACATATTCTCTCCATTAAGTCCTCGCATATATTTTTGCAATTAGGTCCCCACATAATGTCTCTCCCATAAGGTCATCGCATATATTTTCTTAAATATGTTCTCGCATATATTCTTTCCGTTAGGTCCTCGTTAATATTCTTCTCATTAGATCCTCGCAAATATTCTCTTCATTAGGTCCTACCAGATATTCTCTCCATTAGGTCCCCAAATAAATTATCTTCATTAGGTCCTCCCAAATATTCTTTCCATTAAGTCCTCGCATTTATTCTTTCCATTAGGTCATCGCATATGTTCTCTCCACTAGGTCATCACATATGTTCTCTCCATTAGGTCATCGCATATGTTCTCTCCATTAGGTTCTCGCATACTTTTTCCCAATATGTCCCCGCCTATATTCTCTTATTTTTATATCTACTCTGAGTGGTCTCGAGGTAAGACGTCGGCCTCGGGTGCTAGAGGTCGCGGGTTCAAATCACTGTGGAAACCGATATTTTTTTCTTTATGGCACTTCCCCGGATCTGTGCATAGTAGAGTTCTGACTCCCGTGGCCAGTGTCACGCACGTTATAAATCCCTGGGTAGTTGGAAATAGAAAAGTATAGGCTTAACCACCGCTGCACGCGGAAAATTCATAATTATTTTAAAAATCTATCCAATATATTAGGGGATCCTCGCCGGTGCTACGGATTTCGTGCATTGTGCTGAGATTCTCCAAAAATATGGTGAAGAACAGAGCATTTATGGTCAAACCGTGAGAAATGACATTAGTTCTTCAACTAAACTAAACTGAACTAAACTAATATATAATCTACATTAGGTCTAGCATAATTTTGTTCCATTAGTTCTCCCCATATATTCTCTCCATAAGGTATTCACACATATTCTCTCCTTTGTATTCTACCATATATTTTTTCCATTTGGTCCTCCCATTAATTCTCTCCATTAGGTTCTCCTACATATTTTCTACTCTATGTCTCCATTATATTCTCCCATATATTTTGTCCTTTAGGTTCTCCCATTTATTGATTGTCTCCATTATGTTCTCCCACATATTGTCTCCATTATATTCTCCCGTATACTTTGTCCATTAGATTCTCCCATACATTTTTGCCAGTTAGTTGCCACATAAATATTTCACAGGTGATTGTCACATATATTATTCTCAGTTGATTGTTAAATATATTCTCCCTAGTTTGTTGTCACATGGACTGTCTACTGTACGTTATCCGATGTATTAGGCAAGCGTATATTCTCATACATTGAATATCAATAAAATATGAACTGTAACATATTCTTAGAAATATTCTTCTAACATGCCTTCACTAAAATATTTTCCATTATAAATTTACTGAAATATAGTTTTGAAATATTTTCTAAAATGTATTCTCACACTAATTCATTCAAATAGATTCCCAAATAAATCCTCTGAGATAGATTCTTACAGACAGTCACTCAAATAGATTCTCACGCACATTCATTCAAATAGATTCACATACATTTAATCAAATAGATTCTCACATACATTCACTCAAATAGATTCTCACAGACATTCCCTCAAATAGATTGTCACAAACATTCACTCAATTAGATTCTCACAGACATTAACTCAAATAGACTCTCACAGACATTCACTCGAATAGATTCTCACATACATTCACTCAAAGAGATTCTCACAGACATTCCATCAAATAGATTCTCACAGACATTCACTCAAATAGATTCTCACAAAGGTTCATTCAAATAGACTCTCACAGACATTCACTCAAAAAGATTATCAAATATATTAACTCACAACCCGAAGGTACTGGGTTCGATCCCCATCACAGCACCGGCCGTTACCCCGGGGAAGCAAACCCTTAGAAAATGCAGGAGGAAGCAGACCCTTTCATAAAATGGATGCCGTAGTCGGATGCATTGGGTCGACAGACGCAAAATAAAAACCACAGTGCAACGCACACCGCTTTGAGGAATTGAGAAATTAGGCGAACGCAACAAAAATTTTTAAAAATTACACTAGGGTGCTCCCACATGTTTCCATTACTTAAAATGCCGACAACTCAAACAGATTATCACAAATATTAACTCAAATAGAATCTCACAGACATTCATTCAAATGGATTCTCACCGACATTCACTGAAATAGATTGACACAGACATTCATTAAAATAGATTATTACAGACTTTAACTTTAACATACATTCACTAAAAAAACGGTCACTAAATAACTTCTTACATATTTTAACTGAAGTAACTTGACCTAACTCTTCACTGAGACAACGATACACTTACTTTTGTACCAAGACCTTACACAATTATCGATACGCAACATGTCAAACAAACTATACTTCAATAATTTTACACACATGTTCAGGCAAGTAAATTCATACAAATTCATTAAAATAACTTCCCACGTGTATTCCTTTCTTTTAAAACGACACAAATTCACACACAAAACTTCACACATGTATTCTTTCATTTAAAACGGCATATATTCACTCAAATAACTTCACACTGACATGCACTCCAAAAGCTTTTAAACGATTTTGTTGTAGACACTAAATGGACGCAGTACTTTTCGTCCAGCCAAATATTTTAAAGACGTCTATCGCCTTTTACTCCCAGGAAGTCTTCGACAAGAGATCGTTGTGGCGCATCATGGGATAGGAAGTCCCCCAATAACAAATGGTCGTGTTTGCTGGAAGTTCATGTGCGCTTGAACAGGTCCGAAGGGGGGAAGTGGCAATTTGGTAACAACGTCGTGTTGGTTCTAACGGCATATCTGGCTTCGTCTGGCTATTTGTGACTCGTACTCATCGATTTGGCACTTGCTACAGCGGCTATGTTGACTGAAGTAACGTCAATATTTGATGTACCGACAACTAATTGGTCTTGTCACCAATGTCCGTTATCAGGCTCTAGTGTCGGGTTGGCTAATGTTCCAATATTTCGCCGAGCACTAGTTCTCAATACTGACAATAGCTTTGAGATGTTCTACTTCAAAAGAAAATTTTAATGGTCTGCAAATGTTGAAATAACTTTACCTAATGAGAAAAGAAAATATTTCAGTCCAAATAGACTTGTGGGAGAAGCTTTCGCCGGTAATTTAGGAATTGTTGTTTACTTCTGCTTAGTAAAGTCCCACTTTAATGCAAGTTCCGTATATCTGGAGTCTTATCAGGCTTTTGAAGTCTATGGGCCTTTGACCTTTCTATTTATGTGCAAGGAAACCAGAGCCGATCTGCCAGAGTGTGATCGATTGAAAATGCTTTAGATGTTCTCCAGTGACAGTGTCTCATTAAGTCTTATTTTTTTAATGTACGATCCAGACTAGAACGGCTGTTAATCTTTATAGATGGGATGGCTCAACGAATGAAACATGAATAGACGTGAAGTTGGAGTGGTTAATCGATGTATTGATCTATACATAGACGTATAGTCAGAATGGCAGACATATAGACAGACATACATACTGATAGATGGAAAGATATAACAATTGACATATGGATGGATGGATGGATACATTTATAGATGGATATATATATAAATATATATATATATATATATATATATATATATATATATATATATATAGATAGATAGATAGATATATAGATATACAGATAGATAGATAGATAGATAGATATAGATATATAGATATGGATAGATAGATAGATATAGATAGATAGATATATAGACAGATATATAGATATAGATATAAAGATATATAGAAAGATAGATCGATACGATAGATAAGATAGGATAGATACGATAGATACGATATATACGACAGATAAGATATATACGACAGATAAGACATATAAGATAGATACGATAGATACGATAGTTACGATAGATACGATAGATACGATATATCCGATAGATAAGATAGATAGATATATAAGATAGATACGATAGATACGATAGATACGATAGATAAGAAAGATAGATTGCTAAGATAGATAGATACGATAGATAGTTAGATAGATAGATAGATAGATAGATAGATAAGATAGATATATATATAATATAGATAGATAGATAAGATAGATACGATAGATAGGTAGATAAGATAGATACGATAGACAATATATATAAGATAGATAGATATGATAGATACGATATATACCATAGATACGATAGATATGATAGATAGATAGATAAGATAGATAAGATGGATAGATAAGATAGATAGATAGATAGATAGATAGACAGATATATATATATATATATATATATAGATAGATAGATGGATAGATAGATAAATAGATCGATAGATAAGATAGACATAATATATAGATAGATAGGTAAGATATATATATATATATAGATAGATACGATAGATAAGATAGATACGATATATACGATAGATAAGATAGATAGTGATACATGTATGAACGGATGGATTGAAACATGGGTAGGATAGAAAGATATATGAATGAATAGATTGCTTGATGGATATGCGGGTGTCTAGTATTGGTTGGCACTATGGCGTAATGGATATTCTGGACAAGAAAGTTTCAATATACAGGAAGTTGATGGGCTCTGCTTTGGGATCAACATCCACATATAGTGGCAGCTACCATCAACAATGGCTATAGAGAGACATATTGTTATAGAAACGGATAGTCTGTATCATATCGCTGAAAAAGGTGGTACCTATCTCTTTTGGAAAGTATTTTTGCACCAAACAGGATAAAGTCAAGCCGTAGCAGCATGTAGGGAAAATTGAGTGAAGGCAAAATATATCAGCCAGGTTATATGGGTTCGGTCCCGGGACCGACTACATGTGGGAATGCAGTCTTTTCCTCACTTATTTCCAGAGACGGGTGTAGAGGCTGCTATTCTGGAACGTCATGAGAGAGGCGGGCAGATGGCCGAAGAAAAGGAATTTGCGCCAATCCAGCGTTGAGAAAATGCTCAACAGGATCGAGCGATCAAATTCTAGGTATCCATTCAAGCAACTATCCATTTTCTAAATAACACTTCATCCTTTACAACAAAGTTTATTTTTAACGTACCTATAATTATAGTTAAAAACAAAATGAAAAGAGAGGTATGTACACAGGCCGGAAGAGGGCATTTTTTGTGCAGACGATCTAATCCTTGCCAACATTATGTGGTTCTGGCGCCCAGACGTGTTAGACGTGCCGCTGTCTCCTGACTTTAGAGTCCTGTTTTCTCCAATTTGTCTGCGAGGAAGCTCAACCGGAAGCTTGACAATTGGTCGTGAGATTGACTTATAGTTCTAGACCGCAGGTCCCAGCGTGAGAACTGGAGGTCAATGAATGACAATGACAAACAATTAATTAACACTAATGATGCTAGTTGCCAACTTGGCTTTTGTGAAAGTCAAATTCCAGAAAAAAGGCTGGTATAATGGTTTGACGTTTTTTGGCTTTTATGTACACATGAAAAAAATTCTTTCACAGAAAGAAGTACACGTTTTCTTTGTTATTCTCAAGAAAACTAACTTCATCTTTACAACCACTTATGTCTTTAATTGTCGTGCGGAGTTTGTCGACTTTATTGGACCATTTGTGTTGGCTCTTTTGTTATAAACTCATTCTGTTGTAGAATTTATATTATGTCATCTGTCCACCTGCTGTGCAGCTTTCCTCGTGCCATGTCGTTATAAAAATAAAATGTAAGTCTTACTAGTTTGGTTGCTAATATTACTTTTTAAGGCCAATATCCAGACATGTGGTTTGTTTTCTTAAAATACATTTCAGCTTCTTTCTTTACTTCTGACCCTTTCTGCCTGTTCTACTGCATTCTAATTGACTTTTAGCTTATACCTAGTTTCCTTTTTTCTCTTTCTTATCTACTCAATTTATACTATTTGACGTGTAAAGAGTAGAATCATAAAAGAATATTTTAGAGTGTGGATCAGGCTGCAAGGCTCTTCTCTACGTACACGTGGCGATCCTGGATAACAGACTCCAACAGGGCAGACTGATCAAGGCGAAGGGATCGAAGAGGAAATGCTAACCCGGTACCCACAACATGTCCTGCTCAAGTCGAATGTGTCAGACCAAAATATGCGCATATCGCAGTCTAGCTGTAAACTACGACACAACGCATTCCATTCTGGACTAGATCATGCTGCTTACGAAGCTCTTTCCATGGTTTGGTAGCGGGAGCTTAGGCACGAACGATGAAGAAGGAACCTGACCAAACTACGCTTTAAAAAAATACACTTTTGGTGGCTCGTGAGAATATAGTTTGCATTACGGTTACTATATGAATGTGGCTAGAGTAGGTATAGACGTTTCGATGTGGCTAGAAAAGTCAGGGACGTTACTTTGGGGTAGAGGAGCCAGATACGCGTTGATGGGACTGCAGGAGCCATGGGCGTTTTGATGGGACTAGAGGAGCCAGATACGTTTTGATGGAAATAGAGGAGCCAGCGAGGTTTTGATGGAACTAGAGTAGCCAGAGACGTTTTGATGGGATTAGAGGAGCCAGATACGTTTTCATGGAACTATAGAAGAACCAGAGACGTTTTGATGAGACTACAGGAGCCATAGGTGTTTTGATGAAACTAGATGTGCCAGAGACGTTTTGATGAAACTAGATGTGCCCAGAGACGTTTTGATGGAACTAGAGAAGCCAGAGACGATTTGATGGGACTACAGCACGCAAATACATGTTGATGTTCCTGAAGGAGCGAGATACATTTTGATGGAACTAGAGGAGCCAGATACGTTTTGATGGGTCTATAAGAGGCAGAGACGTTTTGATTGGACTACAGAAGGCAGAGACGTTTTGATGGGACTACAGGAGGCAGAAACGTTTTGATGGTACAGGAGGCACATACATTTTAATGGGACTAGAGAAGCCAGAGACGTTTTGATGGGACTACAGGAGGCAGAGACGTTTAGTTGAGACTAGAGGAGCCAGAGACGTTTTACACATCTTTTCAACCAACCAGACAGATGGTCTAGAAGTTGTGAGCTACTTCTTCTTTTTCTTCTTCGTTCGTTCTCAATCTCCCACTACCAAACCCTGAAGGGGCTTATGTAGCAGAATGTAGTCAAGAGAAGGGAATGCGTGGTGTCGTAGTTTACAGCTTGGCTGCGATATTTGCACCTTTTCGTTCCAACACATCCGACTTCAGCAAGCATTTTTTGAGTACCAAGTTAGCAATCCCTCTTCGATCCCTTCTCCTTAGCCAGTCTGCCCTACTGCAGCCTGCTATCCAGGATCACCGCATAGAAGGAGGTGTAGAAGGGTCTTGGCAGCTATGGTTCGCTGGCCCTGACGCTAGCAGTCAGCTATGGGTCGCTGACCACTGCAGCTCATGCGCTGCTCGGCATCTTGATCCCGTTGTGAGCTACGTTTACTCTTCCAACGTACAAAGCTCAAATGACGTAGTTCTCGGTTTAACAGACTGAGCATTTTGCCTGTTCATGACACGACTGCTTCTTGCAGTCGACCAATCTGTAAGTGGGAATATTTCAAAGTAAGGGGACAATATGTTTTAAAAAAATTGGAGGGGTTGAAAGTGAATAAATGTCCAGGTCAAGATGGTATTCATCCAAAATTGCTGACCATCTAGCAAAACCATTGGCTATATTATGTTCTCAATCACTTACAAAAGGGATTGTTCTACGGGATTGGAAAAGATGCAGGAGTGATCCCCTTATTCAAAAAGAGCAAACAATCAGATCCAGCCAATTATAGACCAGTGAGTTTAACGAGCATAGTCTGTAAATTGTTAGAGTCAATAATCAAAGAAAACATTGTAATGCATTTAGACAAATGTAATCTAATTAGAAATAGCATGGGTTTACTAGAGGGAGATCATGCTTAACAGATCTATTTGAATTCATAGAGGAGGTTACCAAAATGATAGATAAAGGGGAGCCAGTGGACGTTATTTATCTAGATTTTGCAAAGGACTTTGATAGAGTACCTCATCAAAATTATCTCGAAAGTTAAAATCACATGGAATAGGTGGAGAAGTTGCCAAATGGATAACAAATTGGTTAACTCAAAGAAAACAGAGGGTGGGCATAAATAAGGAGTACTCTGAGTGGTGTGAAGTGAAAAGTGGTGTGCCACAGGGCTCGGTTTTGGGACCAATTTTGTTCTTGACATATATAAATGATTTGGACATTGATATGGGATAGATGATTGCAAAATTTGCTGATGACACAAAACTATGCAGTAGTGTCACATCTAAAGCAGAAAGGGGTATATTGAGGTCGGATTTAGATAAAATTCGAGAATGGTCTGTAAGCTGGCAAATGGAGTTTAATGTAGATAAATGTACAGTCATCTACATGGGTAGATCCAATTTGGACCATAATTACAGAATGGGAGAGAACAATATTAGAAAGATAGATAAGGAAATGGATCTAGGGGTTATAATAGATCATACAGGAAAGGTTAGTGAGAAAGTCAATCCAGCAGTGAAAAAGGCAAATGCAATGTTAGGGATGATAAAAAGAAATATTAAACATAGGAGCAAGGAAGTGATAGTCAAACTGTAATAAGCAATAGTTAGACCTAGATAGGAGTATTGTGTACAGGCGTGGAGTCCTTATCACAGAGGGGATATAAACATGCTGGACAGAATACAAACCAGAGCGAGAAAGCTGATAGTGGGATTCCAGAATTACAGTTATGAGGAAAGAATTAGAAAAACCGGCCCACAATGTCTAGAAGAGAGAAGAATTCGAGTTGACTTAATACAGGATTATAAGATGACCAGAGGAATGGATAAATTAGACTATAACAATTTTTTTTTAAAAATACAGCCACCCACAATAACAAGAGGGCACAGCTACAAGTGGACTAAAGAGAGGTTCAGATTAGATATTAGGAAATATTTTTTAGTCAGAGAGTGGTGAATGATTGGAATGCATTGTCAGGGGAGGTAGTGGAGGCAGGGACAGTTAATGCATTTAAGAATATATTGGATGCCCATAGCTTTTAGAACAAGGGGATGTAAACGAAACTGGTTGTATACAGACTCTGCAGGGTCGTCTAAACCAGTATAAGGACGTTAAGTTAGTTAAGAACAAGAAGAAGAAGAAGAAGAATAAGAAGAAAAAGAAGAAGAAGAAGAGAAATAGTAAGCAGAACATTAATTTTGTTGTATTTATTGTTTAAAAAAAGACTTTTACAAGTGTTCCAATTAAAGCTATTCGTTCAGCTTTGTTCATTGTTTATTTTCTATGCTGTTTTCGTTACTTTCGGTCCTTGACAAAGACTTTAATTTGTCGACACGTATCCTCGACTAATACTGTCAATGTATAATCATCATGTAGCATGTCCTTTGTAGAACGTCGCTCTCATCACAGCCGTCTGCAGTCATGAGTTTCTTCGCACTTGTACAATTGGTAGTTTGCCGTTGCTTTCCGACTTGTTCTGGCAGATTACCATTTTAGTCCCTGGTTCGCCCTAAGCTCGATACCATGCCTTTTTTGCTCCTGCCCACGCGGCTGTTGTCAAAATGCTTGATCGTCTGCCCGCTTGATTGCACTTGTGGAGGGGACCTATCTTCAGGATGCGCCACCTGACCATGGCTATCTTGCTCCCTTGGATTTTCCACACATTTTCTTCTAATTAGGAGAATCAGATAGGATTCTTCAACTGGTTAAAACTCCCCAGTCCTTTCTATATCCTATAACAAGTGGATATTTACAGCCATATTCTGCCTCATCAAGTTTAGAACCACATTCTGCCTCATCAAGTTTACAGCCGTATCCTGCCTCACCAAGTTTACAGCCATATTCTGCTTCACAAAGTTTGTAACCATATTCTTATTCATCAAGTTTACAACCATATTCTGCCTCACCAAGTTTACAGCCATATTCTGCCTCATCAAGTTTGCAACCATTTTCTGCCTCATCAAATTTACAACCATGTTCTGCCTCATCACGTTTACAGTCATATTCTGACTCATCAAGTTTAGAACCATAGTCTGCCTCATCAAGTTTACAGCCGTATTCGGCCTCACCAAGTTTACAGCCATATTCTGCCTCACCAAGTTTACAACCATATTCTGCCTCATCAGATTTACAACCATATTCTGCCTCATCACGTTTACAACCATATCCTGCCTCACCAAGTGTACAGCCATATTCTGCCTCATCAAGTTTACCATAATCTGCCTCACCAAGTTTACAGCCATATTCTGCCTCACCAAGTTTACAACCATATTCTGCCTCACCAAGTTTACAACCATATTCTGCCTCACCAAGTTCACTACCATATTCTGCCTCACCAAGTTTACATCCATATTCTGCCTCACCAAGTTTACTACCATATTCTGCAGTCTGACTCCCCAAGTTTACAGCCATTTTCTATCTCATCAAGTTTACAACCATATTCTGCCTCATCATGTTTACAACCGTATTCTGCCTCATCAAGTTTACAGCCATATTCTGCCTCACCAAGTTTACAACCATATTCTGCCTCACCAAGTTTACAACCATATTCTGCCTCACCAAGTTTACTACCATATTCAGCCTCACCAAGTTTACAGCCATATTCTGCCTCACCAAGTTTACAACCATAGTCTGCAGTCTGACTCACCAAGTTTACAGCTATTTTCTGTCTCATCAAGTTTACAACCATATACTGCCTCATCATGTTTACAACCATATTCTGCCTCATCAAGTTTACAACCATATTCTGCCTCATCAAGTTTACAACCATATCCTGCCTCACCAAGTGTACAGCCATATTCTGCCTCATCAAGTTTACAACCATAAACTGCCTCATCAAGTTTACAGCCATATTCTGTCTCATTAAGTTTACAACCATGTTCTGCCTCATCAAGTTTACAAATCATATCTAGCTGTATCAGTTCACTCATCCCAGGGATCTGTGCCAGATTGTTTCTTGGACTTGATAATGATGGGTGTTCAGGTCAGTTCATCCAGTAACCTTGGCGGTGGCCATCTCCTCTCTAAGCTGGGGTGGGTCAACGTCTGCATCTGACCTGGCGGAGCTCATTCCCCCCAGGCGAGCCATTGGCTCGTTAGCATAAAACCTCTCGGCTCTAGTTTCCCAGTGTGCACACCGAAGAGGTGAGGAAGCTTGTGAGTTCATTTAATCGACAGGCTACTAAATTTCACTTTTCACCATAGCCGACCCCAGCCGACCCTAGCCAACCATAGCCGACCTTAGCCGACTCCAACACCACTGGATTGCGATGCCGGGCATGAAGACACCTTACACAATGTATACAATTGTCATTTAACCGCTTATATTTTATGTATGGTAGAACACTAACATATTTACAATAAATAAGATCATGGACACATGCATCTTTCCGGTGACAACATTCGGATGTGAAACAAGGCAAACACACAAAACATACAGTTGAAGATTAAATCCTTCGAGCTAAAAATCATACACGAGGCACTCACAATAACATGAAATGCGAAAAAGAGAAACTCAGAAATCCTACAGGAGCTGGATACAGAACAGAACTGGCTAGTAAACAACATTACGTCTAGGAAACTAACTTACTTTGGCCACTTGAAACGTCACAATGGCCTAGCAGGAACGACACTGGAGGGTAAAAACAGGCAGATGCAGACCGAGGAGAAGTTGGACAGTTGACATTAAAGAGCCTCTGGGGTTGACAGTTGCAGAGGCGGGAGAGCTGATTAGGGATCGAATGTCTTACATATCGGCTGTCACGAGAGGGACGTTCTGCAAAGGGCATGCTACATTATGATGATGACGACTTTTCAATCTCTATTGAGCAGTATCGAAATAATGTTTTCTGAGCTCCTAAAAACTGAAATTGTTAACCTAACAATTAATTACACCTTAAGATAGACATAACTTGTAATTAATCGAGATGACATGTATACTATTTGTGTTATTTAAAATATCAGTTTACCCAATCTTCTGATTGCATAATCTTTGACTAGGTGGTCAACAGTTATTCATTGAGGCTGTCCCGATTCAATTCTTTCATCACCATTAGTTTGGATTTGTGCTGGATGCTTTTGTTGATCTTGTTGATTGAACCTTTGTTAGGAATGATAACACACACACACACACACAAAGGAATGATAAATTGCACCCTTGTTGAGGATGATAAATTGTGCCCTTGTTCGCGGTGATAAAATGTACCCTTGTTTGGGATGATAAATTGTACCCGTATTGAGGATGATAAATTGTGCCCTTATTGAGGATGATAAATTGTGCACTTGTTGGGGATGATAAATTGTGGCCTTGTTGGGGATGATACATTGTACCCTTGTTGAGGATGATACATTGTGCCCTTATTGAGGATGATAAATGGTGGCCTTGTTTTAGGATGATAAATTGTGGCCTTGTTGAGGATAATAAATTGTGCCTTTATTGAGGATGGTAAATTGTGCCCTTGTTGGGGAGGATAAATTGTGCCCTTGTTGAGGATGATAAATTGTGCCCTTATTGAGGATGATAAATAGTGGTCTTGTTGGGGATGATAAATTGTGCCCTTATTGAGGAGGATAAATTGTGCCCTTGTTGGGGATGATAAATTGTGCCCTTGTTGAGGATGATACATTGTGCCCTTATTGAGGATGATTAATTGTGGCCTTGTTGGGGATGGTAAATTATGGCCTTATTACTTACTTAGTCGCTCCTCTTCTACCGTGAGGTGTAGAGTTTTGCAAAAGAGAACGCCACCGTGCTCTAAACGCCGTCTTTTTCCTGGCCTCTTTCCAATCCAGCCCTCTATCACTTAGGGACTGTCGAATGTTGTCTTCCCAATGTACTTTGGGACGTCCTCGTGGTCTGCATCCTTGACTTTTGATCTCACATGACCGCTTTGGTATCTGATCTTCTTCCGTTCTACAGACATGGCCAAACCACTGTATTTTGGACTGCTCCACTCGTGTCTGCAGGGGTTGAACTTCAAGATTGCTACGTATTGTCTGGTTACGGATCTTGTCCCTTTTCTTCACCTGAACCGCCTTTCTTAGGTACATATTTCTGAAGTTTGTAATTGCCTTTCTTGGGCTGTAGTCATTGCCCATGACTCACATCCATATGTCAGGACAGGCACATAGATCGACCGGTATACATTCATCTTTGTTTTCCTGCTTTTTCTCTTCTACTGAGGAAGCCTCTGTTTATTGCATGGAACAGTCTACCTGCTGTTGCCCTTCGTGCAGTTAACTCCTCTTTGATTCCTCCCCTGCTGTCTATTACCACTCCTAGATATTTAAAGTTGCTGACCTGCTCCAGTGCTCGTGTTCCCAGGGTTATCTGATGTCTCTTTTCATCTCTGGCGATCACCATGGTTTTTGTTTTGGAGTTGCTGATGTGCATTCCTCTCTTCTTCTATCTTCTTCCCAGACCTGCAAGTTGATTTGGAGATGTGCTTCGGTTTTCGTGATCACGGCCACATCGTCTGCAAATGCTAGTTCCGATATGTAAATTGGTCTCATCGTCCAGTACCCTACTTCATACTTTTTTGTCCGTTCCTTGCAGGCTTTGATGACTTCATCCATGAGGAGTATGAAAAAGTACGGTGATCGAATGTCCCCCTGTCTTACTCCGCTAGTGGTCTTGAACTCTCCTGACTTTTGATTTGATGTCCGCACATCATTTCTGCATGTTTTATAGAAACTCTGTATGGCAGAGATCAGGGGTCCTGGGATGTTCTTCCTTGTCAGGCAGTCCCAGAGTTTGTTCCAAGGAATTTTATCAAATGCTTTCTCCAAATCCAAAAAGCAGAGATGCATCTCTTTATCATATTCAAGAGCCTTTTCACTTAGCTGTCTGAGTGTAAAGATAAGGTCTTGAGTACTTCTGTTTGCCCTAAACCCACATTGAGTTTCATCCATGTTTGGCTCTGCTAGACCTCTTAATCGCCGTTCTAGAATCCTAGAGTAGACTTTCCCGGGGACACTGAGAAGGGAAATACCTCTGTGATTTTCACATTGTCGATTGTCGCCCTTTTTAAATATTGGTATTATTATTGCAACCTCCCAGTCTTTTGGTATCTTCTTGTGGCGCAAAGCTGCCTTGAGAATCTTAATGAATAACATCTCTCCTGCCGCTCCCATGTATTTAACCATTTCTGGTGTTATACCATCATGTCCTGCTGCTTTACCAAGCTTAATTTTCTCCAATGCTGCCTTTAGTTCTTCCATTGTGATATTATCGTTTCCCTCCATGGCTCCATCTTCTTGAATTGGGATTGTTACTTCCAGAGCTTGGTTTTCCTCCACTCCAAGGAGATCTGAGAAATATTCTTTCCATCTGTTCATTACCTCTTCTGGGGCAGTCAACAGCGCACCTTGTTTATCTTTAACAAATTTCAGGGGGCATTCCTTTTCCTTCCGCATGTTCTTTAAGGTCCTGTAGAACAGTTTCTGGTTTTCTCCAGCATTATTTTCCAGTTTCTCTCCAAATTCTTCCCAGGATTTCTGTTTGACCTTGAGCACAGTCTTCTTTGCTTCTGTTCTAAAATTTACATATTCTTTATATTTCTTTGTTTGTTTTTCTGTATTCCTAGCCCCTAGGTATTGCTTACATGCCTTTTTCTTTTCTCGTATTATTGTTTTCACTTCTTCTGTCCACCATGGTGTACTCTTTCTCTTCCACCCTTCTTTGGTTTGACCGCATGCCTCTGCTGCAGCCTCTTTGGGGATGTCTTTGAATTTTACCCAGAGCATTTTCAAATCTTCTTCAGATTCCTCTATCCTTTCTATTGCTGTTGTTATGAGCCCTTGTTATCTCCTCTTAACATCTGGTTCTCGTAGTTTGTAAGCCTTAATTTTATTTTCTCCTCGTGTATTATGTTTCATGCTTGTTGATGGGTGTTGCCTGGCTGGATAGTCTTTTTCAATTTCTCTCTTTATTTTAGCTAGGTAGTGGTCGCTTCCTATCTCTGGTCCTCTGAACACTCTAGCATCCTTTACATGCTCGAAATCAGTTTTCCTCACTATCGCATAGTCAATTATAGATCTTTCATTTCTTGCCGGCTCACATCTTGTGTAGGCATGGATACGCTTGTGTGGAAACCTTGTATTTGTAATGACAAGGTTTTGTTCTCTGCAGAATCTCAGCAGTCGTTTTCCATTGTCATTTAAGACATCTTCTCCATACCTACCGATCACTCCATCCCATCTAGAATAGTCGTTTCCAAGTCTTGCATTGAAGTCTCCAAGGAGAAGTATTTCATTATGGCAATCGTCAATGGTCCTTTGAAGGAGCTCATAAAATTCATCTTTTATGTCAGTGCTCTCATTTTCGTTTGGTGCATACACAGTGACGATATCCATTTGACTATCCTCCACTTGTAGACTTAGAACCATCAGTCGTTCTGAAATGACTTTCCATCCTTTAATATTTGCTATGTTGTTACTATTCACTATACAGCCAACCCCTGCTCTGGCTCGTTCACTCATGGGAACTCCGCTGTAGTATAGCATGTTGCTGTCATGGTCCAGAACGCCCTGTCCCTTTTTCTTTGTTTCTGTAAGTGCCAGGACTGTCAATTTTGCTCTCTTTATCTCCTCCATTAGTTCATGTTCTTTTCCGTTTATACTTCTTACATTCCATGTTCCGTAAATCGTCGTCCTATTTTCTCGCCTGCGTGTCGCCGTTGAGGTCAGTCCGGTTTTCTCTATGTTTTGACTTGTAATCAGTTTTTTTAAGACAAACAGGTGATTAGCCTGTTGTGCCTTTACATGGTGGAGGGGCTGCCTCCTTACAGCCTCGATGCCTGCCGACCCATTTTTATCCACGGCTGCTGAATTATTCGCAGCTAACCTCCAAATTAGGAGGCCTTTCAGCAATCCGCAACCCTGCTGACGCGCCTGGTAGGAGGTAGGTTCCTTCCCCAGGTATAGCCTTATTGCGGATGATAAATTGTGCCCTTGGTGGGTGTGATAAACTGTGCCCTTGTTCGCGGTGATAAATTATGGCCTTGCAGAAATGATAAATTGTGCCCTTGTTCGCGGTGATAAATTATGGCCTTGTAGAAATGATAAATTGTGCCCTTGTTCGCGGTGATAAATTATGGCCTTTTAGAAATGATAAATTGTGCCCTTGTTCGCGGTGATAAATTATGGCCTTGTAGAAATGATCAATTGTGCCCTTGTTCGCGGTGATAAATTATGGCCTTGTAGAAATGATAAATTGTGCCCTTGTTCGCGGTGATAAATTATGGCCTTGTAGAAATGATAAATTGTACCCTTGTTCGCGGTGATAAATTATGGCCTTGTAGAAATGATAAATTGTGCCATTGTTCGCGGTGATAAATTATAGCCTTGTAGAAATGATAAATTGTGCCCTTGTTCGCGGTGATAAATTATGACCCATTAGAAATGATAAATTGATGCCGTAGTGAGATAATAAATTGTGCCCTTGTTAGGGATGATAAATGGTGGACTTGTCGAGATGGTAAATGGTGACTTTGTCGAGATGGTAAATGGTGACTTTGTCGAGATGGTAAATGGTGACTTTGTCGAGATGGTAAATGGTGACTTTGTTGAGATGGTAAATGGTGACTTTGTCGAGATGGTAAATGGTGACTTTGTTGAGATGGTAAATAGTGCAATAAGAAGGAACATATTTTTTCTCTAAAGAACTAATCCAGTCCCTTCGATCGGCTGTGAAGAGAAACCCTGCTAAAGAGACATCGATTTGCCTTCATCTTCTTTTTCATCTTCTCTGCGGTCATTGCCTATTTAGACTTGGACTCCGGAAACTTTAATTATTTCTGTTATTGTCTTCGCGGTATCTATGTGGCCGTACAGTTTCTCTTTGAGGGGATTTGACTTTGGCCACATTCTTCTGCTCAGATCTACGTGCTGAAGGCAGTTTTAAATCACATATGCTTGCTGTCATATTTTCTAGGTCACAGAACAAAGGCTGGTGGTACTTATCTTGGATTTAGTGTACATGTGGTCTTTCATTCTGTTGTGGCTAGTTCTCAGACGTAGTATGATAACCTGATCTTTTCTGAGCTGTTGGTAGTATCCGTCATCTGTGTGGTATTTTGGGTGTTTTTCTTACCCCTTCACATTATATTGACTTTTTATTATGGCCTTTGCTTCTTCAAATTTGTCTAGGTATTCTTCCTGCTTCGCTCCCTCTTTGACTGTTGGACTTCTCGTTTCCTTTGATGATACAGTGCGATAATATCCACCGTATCACTGCTTTGTGGAAACCGTGAGACATTTTCGCATAGATTGTCCTCAATTCGTTCAGTTCAGTGTTCATCGATTGTAAAACACGAGCCTCAGAATTCCGACTTCGCAGTCCGTCGGTCAATATGCTGTCTGTATGCTGATTGGTCTTAATGCTCCATGAGACTTAAAAGAACCGACACGATCTCGTCATTGGTTTGCTAGCTGACAATGCATATCTACATACACATTGGGAGCATGAACACAACATTCCTTTAGAAAATGAAATTACTTTTGGAAACGTTGTTAATCATTTAAACCATAAACGAGGAAACAGGAAATATGTCTTCATAAAAACTGGGAGATACTTCCTTTGCGTACTCATATACTATTACTTTATTAATGTTATATCTTCTTCTTCTTCTTCTTCTTCTTCTTCTTAGTACGCTGTCAAATGTCAACCTGTTAGGTTGTAACGTCATCATACAGCGATATACGTTGCACTGTTTCGTTAAGCCTGTGGCCCAGTGCATCCGATTTCTACAGGCGTTTCTGTAGGGATGCCCTCATTAGCCTTTGGCTGTCCCCAGCTTATCTGCAAGGCAGCAGTTGTGGTCAGAGTTATCTCTCTTAGGGAAGTTGTCTTGCAGGACTATCGAGTCTTCACCGCTCGTGTCTATAGGGTGTGGTGATGATATGATATGACATGATGGACTGTATGTACTAGTTTGTACTGTCCCGGAAGAGAGGCAGTCCAGTGTGTCTGTGTCCCAGGATCGTCACGTCCTGCCAGAAACGTAGCATATGCATGTGGGTGGGGTATCTCCTTACTATCTTTATTTTCTCGGCTCCTCTGCAGTTATGGTACGCCTAGCATTCACCGCCACCTGGGAGGTTGTCACAGTAGGGCAGAGGTGCAATGTCCACTGGCCTGCATCTCTTCTGCGTCCATTGGGATGACTGATAGCAGACAGAGGTAAAGATCGAGGCAGGAGTGCATTTAACCAGGGGACAAGCCTGGATATGGCACAGAGATGTTGTTCGCCTGGTGTGCGGACATATCTCCTGATCAAGGGCTGAGTCTCAACAGTTCGCAGTGAGGTGCATGTTCTACTGCTTACGACACCCCGACCGAGAACTAAGTCTTCTACTAGTGGTTTCACACCTCAATGCCGTATGGGGTGAATATTGAGCAGCTCCCCGCCCGCTTTGATCGGCGGGACGGCAGAGACTTCTTTCTGCGGCTCGACCGGGTCAGGCTGAGACACGAGCTCTAGGTCCCAACCATATCGTTGCCTCCTGTCGAAGTGGTGCTGAGATTCAGGACGGGATTGCGGCTTAGAGGCGTTCGGCCGTAATCCCTCAAATGGTAGCCTCGCACAATTGGCTTATCAGCCAAGCACGTAGACCAAGTGTCTGGGACCCGCGATTCCTCTCGGATTGAGCAGGATTACCGTAGCAACGCCCTGTCATTAGTAGGGTAAAACTGACCTGTCTTCCGAGGGTCTAATTCCAGCACACGTTCTCGATTAGACCCAACGAAAGTGCTCTCAGCCTGTCAATCATTACAGTGTTGGCGTATTGAGTCAAATTAAGCCGTAGGCTCCACTCCTGGTTTCAGCTTTGCAACCCTACTTCCACACGAATCCAAACACTTTGGTTTCCCGGAAGCTGCCCGCAGAGTCATCGAAGAAACTCCTGCGGATCGCTAGTCGGCAATGTTTATGGTCAGAACTACGACGGTATCTGATCGTCTTCGCGCCTCTGACTTTCGTTCTTGATTAATGAAAACATTCTTGACAAATGCTTTCGCAGTAGCTCGTCTTGCGGCGATCCAAGAATTTCACCTCTAACGCCGCAATACGAATGCCCCCGTTTGTCCCTGTTAATCATTACCTCCAGATCCGAAAATCAACAAAATATAACCGAAGTCTTATTCCATTATTCCATGCACCATTATTCAGGCAGCCGAGGCCTCCTTTAAACACTCTAATTTTTTCAAAGTAAACGCAATGGACACCCGGGACGCTCAGCGAAGAGCACCCGCGGGAGAGAGCCGGCAGACGGTAGGGCAGAAGACAACGGGCAGTGAACCGGCGCGAGCCGGACCCCCCGCCTGCGCCTGAGATCCAACTAAGAGCTTTTTAACTGCAACAACTTTAATATACGCTAGTGGAGCTGGAATAACTGCGGCTGCTGGCACCAGACTTGCCCTCCAATAGATCCTCGTTAAAGGGTTTAAACTGAACTCATTCAAATTACGGGGCCTCGAAAGAGTCCCGTATTGTTATTTTTCATCACTACCTTTCCGTGCCGGGAGTGGGTAAGTTGCGCGCCTGCTGCCTTCCTTGGATGTGGTAGCCGTTTCTCATGCTCCCTCTCCGGAATCGAACCCCGATTCCCCGTTACCCGTTTTAAACATGGTAGGCATGTCACGTACCATCGCCATTTGATAGGGCAGACATTTGAAAGATGTGTAGCTGGCACATGAGGCCATGCGATCAGCACAAAGTTATCTAGAGTCACCAGTGGGGACGCCGCAACCCTGCGAGGGCAAACGACGATTGGTTTTTAACTAATAAAAGCGCTCTTTCCTCAAGGGTAAGCATGTATTAGCTCTAGAATTTCCACAGTTATCCAAGTAGGATCGTGTCATCTAAGGAACCTCGACTGATTTAATGAGCCATTTGCGGTTTCACCGTGAGACAGTGTGAACTTAGACACACATGGCTTAATCTTTGAGACAAGCATATGACTACTGGCAGGATGAACCAGATATCTGTCGGAGACGCACGAACCCCATACACCGGTCGGCGATGGATGGATGTGTAAAAAGCCTCTCTAGGACGGTCGCGTGGACCAACTGACGGACGGACGGACGGTTGTTCCGTCCCTCACTCCGTCGACCTAAGACCGCCTGGCAGGGGCCCCTACACACACCAACCGACCAACCGGACTCGCTTGGGGAGGGATGGCATCGCTCTGTGTTTTATAATTCTTCTTCTTCGTCTTCTTCTTCTTCGTCTTCGTCCTCTTCTTCTTCGTCGTCTTCTTCTCTTCTTCTTCTTTTTTTTGCTTCTTATTTCGTCTCCTTCTTCATCCTCACCTTCTTCGTTCATCCGCAGATCAAGGTCCTGGTTTCTCTGACAAAGACTGTTTTATCTAATATATTCTCTAATATCTGTCTCGCGAGGCTAGTAATGTTGTTCTCTTCCTGAATGAGCGTGCAGCTTTGTCAAATGGATTCTGAGTATGCTCCCCACATGGACACTTGTCATCATTCCCAATCTTCATTTTGTTTTACAGATGCTCCTTGGCGTCTCTTATGCTCAGTTCTCAATCTGAAGATGACGACTTGCTTATGTTCTAGTTAGATCATAGAAGTTGTCTTATTTTCGATAGTGTGGATGTTGATCAGTCCATTTTTCTATGAAATTGGCTTTAACTGTGTTCTTGGCCTCATTATATGTGATGCTCAGGTCTGTTTGTGTGGAAGCTCCTCCACGTTTTGCTAATATTGCCTTCAATTTTGCAGTAGGAGGGGATCCACTGTATAACCAACATTAGATATTCTGCTGAGCGCTGGGTCAGGCAGTACGTATCATTGCTCGAGGTCATCATCTTTGTGTTGTTTCAGTGCTGCCAATACTGTTCGGAATACTGTGTTTCTTGATTGACATTTTCATATTAGTTTACAAGGTCGGCTACGGCTTTCAGTGTCTCTGCTTTCGCACGAAAGTTATTGTAGTAAGTTTCCGTAATGAGTACTCGAGTTGTTTTCTCCTCCGATGTATGTGATATTATAGGAAAGAACAACAGAGACAGGTTGCATTGAATAGAGCAGTAGTTACAGTTTCTGATCAAAATATATGGGGCATGATAATCTAAATAGGGCAGCTTTCTATGTCAGTGCTTCGGAAAGAATGGTCTGGCATGATGGTATAGCAGACTTCAAGACATGAGTAAAGTATGAATATACCGACCTGGCCGTTCTGCGGTCTACAAGAATAGCTGAAATACTGGCTTTGAAAACATCATGAATTTGTACAGTATAAACGAAGGGAGTTCAAATCAAACCGGGACTATTTGTTCTTGTCTTTCTCTGAGTATGATAAACATTATTATTCACAAGAGGCAAGTCTTTCTCTGATTATGATAAACACTATTATTCATGAACATTTGCATTTTGGGAAGGTTAATTCACGTTAGATTTGACTATACAGACATATTGACATAACTTTCTACACTGACGTTTTCCAAACTTTACTTAAACGCTGGGATAAGTGCATAAACGTTGCAAGAGATTATATTGAAAAATAAATTCTGACTGCTTGAAACTATTTTATTTTCTGTACAAAAAATATTCCTGTTTGACTTGAATGCCTCTCATAGTTTATTGCTATCTAGATAGTTTGTCCATAGCCATTGCCGAAAGAGAAGCCTATTTGTAAAAAGCAGAGCGAACTTTTAAAACAAACGAAATATCGTTTCGCCTTTTCATTTCTTGGTTTATTTTGTTAAAGTCATTGGTAAAGTGTTTTTAGCTTTGTTGTGCCTACCACTGGGACATACCAGACAGTCCAAGTGATAAAATCCCGGTCTTCACTGTGATTTGAACCCATGACCTTCAGCCCCCGAGACCGACGTCTTACCTCGAGTCCATTCAGTCCTTCCTTGCATGGATATGAAACACATCTAATAATTGTGTGTTAACAATAGTATTATTATTGTTATCGGAGTTATTGATATTGTTGCTCGAAGCTACTCGTGCTGGGTTGGCTTGAATCTTGTCGCTGGTTCTTTGGTTACAGTGACGTCACACTTCTCGAGGCGTTCTTGAGATGATGTCTTCTTCTCCTTCTGCGTACACAGTCGGACAGTAACCATTATTTTTTCGAAAAAAGCGGCGGTCATCCTGAGGCTGTCGCCACTGCCATAGAGCTTGTCTTGCAGTTCCACTGGTGATGGCCACATCTGCTCTCTCTGATCCTCGTTTGTCGGGCAGTTCTGCAGCAGATGTTCAGCGGTCATTTTACCAGTACCGCACGGGCATTCGTCGGTACCACCTATCTTCAATTTGTTGAATAGGTGGTACCTCAGTCTATTGTGGCCAGTGCGAAGTCTGAAGACAACGACCTGCTCTCTTCGGTTCAACTGGTAATAGGCATCGTTTTTGGTGTAACCAGTATGTTCGGTTTCCCATTTGGTCATGTATCTGGCTTTGATAAGCCGTTTTGACTCTTTGTACGTCATACTAGTATCTGTTTGTGGTAGTCTTGCACCTTCTTTTGCCAGTCTGTCTGCCTCCTCGTTGCCTTGGATGTTGCAGTGTGATGGGACCCACTGTACCACTACCCTTTTTGGTGCGGACTGCTGGCACAGTTTGCAGAGTGCTGCTCTTAAGTCATTAAGCTCAGTGTTTTTCTGGCTTTTTAGCGCTGTGACTACGGCGAGAGCATCTGTAAGCAGGACTATATGGCTTTCATTTTCACTGTGTGTCACCATTTCTTCCACTGCCGCCCTCAGTGCCTCTGCCTCCGCTCTGAAATTGCTTGTGTACTTACCAGTAGCAAATGACAGTGTTATTTGTTTGCCATTTGGTAGGTTCAGGAATGCTCCTGCCCCTCCGTTCTGTGTATTGTTTGTTACAGAACCGTCGGTGTATGCATGGGTCCAGTCCATGCTTGGGTAGCTTTTCGATATGAAGCTTAGGGTAGTATCTCTCCTTTCATTTTCAGTCTGGCAGTTTTTGTTTCCAATACCTGGTATATTTTCTACCACCTCTGGAAATATATCCTGCCTCCAGGTATGTTTTCGTACAGTAGTGATGGGTTTTGGTGTTGTTAGTGCGTTTTTGGGATCTTCGTGCATCTTTGCTTTGGCTTTTTCTGCAAAGTTTCTCCGCTTTAGTTTCCCATTTCCCAAATTATTTAGTCTCTGGTGCATTGGATGGTCAGTCAGTCTTCGGAGTTTCTCTGACTGCAGCTGGGCTCTGCAGTCTCTTCTATCGGTCATGGATTGCAGTTTTGTAATCTTTTCAAGTTCTACAATTGACGTTGACTTCATGCCTCCAGTTATAACTCTCATGGCTTTGTTTTGAAGTTTGCTAACTTTATTGAAGTTGCCTTTGCTGCTGTTGTCCATGCCGCAATGCCATACTCGAGAACTGGTCTCACTCTTCCAGTGTACAGTTTCTTTAGTATGCCTTCGTCTGCTCCCCAGGATGTGCCAGCAAGTTTCCTCATGATTGCCATTCTTTCTCTGGCTCTCATTCGGTTTCTCTCGATCTGACTTTTCCATGTCATGCGCCGATCAAATGTGACTCCCAGATAGGTTGATCTGCAGGAATTTGCCATTTAGACTTAATTTGGTATTTTGGGGTTTTAATGAAAGCGAGATTATTGTGCATGTGGTTTTCTCCTCGTTTATTTTGACCAGCCATGAGTTCGCCCACTCCTCCAGCGATGTTAGGGCCTGCTGCATCCGATTTCTTGCTATGGTGAGATTCTTTTCAGAGGTCCACATAGCCAGATCGTCTGCAAACATTGAGCTATGGACTCTCCTTGGTATATTCTCTATTTTGTCGTTTACATGTACCAGGAAGAGTGTGGGTGACAGTACTCCCCCTTGGGGTACTCCCTGCTCGAGTGTCACCTTTTTGCTCATCTGCCCTTGTACTTGGACTCTGGCCGTTGTTTGTTTGAGGTAGTGGTTGATCCACTTGTACATTTTCCCACAGACATCACTTCTTTTTAGCTTGACTCTAAGTCCGTCCTTCCAGACTTTGTCAAATGCCTTTTCCAGATCCACCCAAACAGCTACTGTGTGTTTCTGTGCCTGGTAGGCATCTTCTATTTCCTGGGCTATGAGGATGACCTGGTCCTCAGTGGATCTGTGCTGTCTAAAGCCGGCTTGCTGTGGAATTAGTATTCGTTTTTCTTCCAGATGCCACATCAGTCTGGTGTTTATCATCCGTTCCATCAGCTTGCCGACACAGCTCAGTAGGCTTATGGGCCTGTATCCATTTGGATCTGTTTTGTCCTTTCCTGTTTTTTGTACTGGTACCAGTATTGCGTCTTTCCATGCCTGGGGTACAATTCCCCTTTTCCAGCTTTGGTTCAGGACCGATAGCAGTTTCCTCTTCGCTGTTTGGCCCAGCCACATCAGCATTTCGATTGTTATCCCGTCTTTTCCGGGAGATTTCCTTTTCTTTAATGTTCTCATAGCCTCTTCCATTTCGCTCATTGTTAATTTGGCCATCATGTGCTCTTCAGGAGCCGTATTTATGTTGTCGTGCCACTTTAGCTCTTTGCTAATGTCTGTATGCTTATCTGCAGGGACCTCGATGTGGTTTGCTCTGGCATAGTGATCGACAAAAGCATTTGCGGCTTTCTTACCTGTGAGCAAGTTTTCGCCCTGCTTGATGGTAATTTGTTTGTTTGACGGGGTTTCGTCGTTCATGGCTCTGACTAGCTTCCATAGCTTGTTCCCGTCTTTGTCCAGGTTTAGGCTTTCCGTTTTATTTTTCCAGCTTTCTCTTGCTGTTTGCTTGAGAGTGTGTTTGTATTTCGCCGTGGCGGCTTTGAGGGCGATGTTTGCCTCCATGGATTGTTCTCGCTCTGCCATATTCCTAGCATTTGTTACTGTATCTTCCGCTTTCTGCAACTCATCATTCCAGTAGGGCTTATAGTTTTTCCTAGCTACTCTTAGGATGGTTTCAGTGGCGGCTTGCATTATTGCCTTGCTTAGGCTTTCCACCATGGGCTTCATTTTGTTGTTTCGTGTGTTGATGGTTTCACACAGCCCATCTGTCAGGATTGCAAATCTGTCCCAGTCGGCTCGTTTGTAATTCCAACGTAGGAGCGGTTTTGTTTCCTGTGGGCCTACTTCCATGTCAATGATTAGCCTGATGAGCCTGTGGTCGCTACCTGCCATTTGGTTTAGCACCTGGCGGTCTATTTTATGGTGTATGTCCTGTGTGGAGAAGGCCAAGTCTGGAGTCGAGGTGGTATGCCATGTTCTTGAATAGAAGCTAGGGCTATCCTCCGGCCTATTGATTAGGGAGAGATTTGTATCTATCTCCCAATCTTCCACTTCGTCACCTCTGCTGTCTGTGTCAGAGTATCCCCATCTCTCCGAGTGGCTGTTGAAATCTCCAACTACTATGCAGTTGGAGTCTCTGACCTCCATACTCGAGAGCGATAGGTCTCTATTTGGTGGTCCGTACAGATTGAAAATGCGGAGCTTCGTCTCTTGAGCCATTATGTCAACTCCTACACTTTCTGCTTGTCCGGTGTGACTGACAGGTACCGCGCTACTCGGTATGCAGTTTCTGGTCACTATCAGGACCCCTCCTTTGTGGCCTTCTCTGTCAAGACGGAAGGTCTGGTATCCTCTGATTGAGAATTTATGATTTTTGTTGAGGTGCGTTTCCTGGAAACATGCCACGTCAATCTTACCTTCATGCAGGTGATGTGTTAGGGCTTGAGATGATGGGCTGTGGTCATCCTGGCTGTAGTGCAATGCTAGGTTTCTCAGACAACTTACCTCTATGGAGATTACAGTGTCGATCCCGACCTAATCACCCAGACTGCTGTGTCACAGCCAATTTCACGAAGCAGGAGCCAGGACGTCGTAGGGGCATTGATCAGAATATCTAATTTGACCCTGTTTTCTCTTCGCCCTAAAATCTCAAGTTTTAAAATAATTATATCTATCTATTTATCGATCTGTCTGTCTGTCTGTCTATCTATCTATCTATCTATCTATCTATCAATCAATCTATCTATCTATCTATCTATCTATCTATCTATCTATCTATCTATCTATCTATCTATCTATCTATCTATCTATCTATCTATCTATCTATCTATCTATCTATATATCTATCTATCTATCTATCTATCTATCTGTCTGTCTGTCTGTCTGTCTGTCTACCTGCCCGCCCGCCCGTCCGCCCGCCCGCCACCGCCGCCACCACCGTCCGCCTGCCTTCCTTCCTACCTGACTGTCTCAGTTTACTTATGTCGTTAGAAGTCGTTGGGAGTTGTAACCTCCTTTTGTTTCATATTTCCTGGTAAGTGAAAATCCGCTGGTGACTTGCCAGGTAAATCCCAGTATCTAGCGTTAAGTATTTTACATGGAATATACGATTTGGGGACTGGTGGTGGTGGCGTAAATTAGAGCATGCTAGAATGGCAGCCTGTCGGGCGCCATCTATGCAGCTTCGCTAAACACATAACCAAGACCTGGTGTTATAGCCACACAGTCCCTGTGACATATTTTCTGTGGGTCAAGAATATCTAGAATAATTTTAGTAAACTTTTAACTTGAATTTTCCCAAGCAGTGACCGTAATGCCTACACTTTTCGATTTCTTACTGCCAAGGGATTTTTAACGTGCGCGCCACTGTACACGGGTGTCTGATTTAATTACTCGGAGATCATGAGAAATCTTACCGGATGATCCTCGCTCAAGAAATCAAATTTTTCACCGTGATTTGAATCCGCGACCTTCAGCACTCGAGAAGAACGTCTTACTTTGAGACCACTGGGTCTGACGCGCCCCCCCCCCCCCCCCCCAACCACCCTGGATCCTGCCCTCTAGAAAATTTACTACTTTGAGCGCCGTGATCATGTGACGGACTGCAGTAGCTTCTCTCACGTCCCGAGCGTGCTGATGAAAGCGAATCTGGGTCCTTCAGTCGGTTGTGCCATGATTGGCTTAATTTGCGTGTCGTTCACTATTACTTGAACACGTCGATACCCCACCTCGTTAGCCAGGCTGCCATGAAACAGATTATTTCCATGGAGAACTGCGTGAAAGTTGGGGTGGGGGAGGTGGGAGGTTGTCTTGACCAGTATATTTTGTCTGGCGATAACTAATATTGTCTGATCAGTATGCTTTGCTCTCCTCTCTCCAGTCTCGATAAGGCATTTGACAAGGCCTTTGCAGTCTGATTTTAATGGCTGATCTGACATCATTAGCGAACCCAGCGTTCGTGGAAGGTCAAAAGTAAACAGAGCTTCTTCCTTTGAAGAGTCCTCCTTGGGACATTACATTTTTGATTTTATCTTTAAGAAAAATGTAGATTTATTATTATCGATCAATCAACCAATCAATCAATCAAAAACATGTCAGCTCATTGTGGAGTATAGGTCCTCAACAAATGCTCGTCAGGTCTTCCTATCAGGAGCCATTTGAGCCAATTCTGTCCACGTCCTGTTTGTTGCCTTTACATTTACTTCCAGTTGCCTCTTCCATGAGTGTCTCGATCTTCTTCTACTTCTCTTGCCCTGTGGGTTCCAGAACAGAGCTTATCTGGTAATGTTATCCACTGCTTTCCGTAATGTGTGGCCTATCCATCGCCATCGCCTCCATATTTCCTGCTCCACTGGTATTTGTCCCGTTGTTCCCATCAGTTCCACGTTGATGATTTTGTCGTACATTGACGAATGTCTGTATCTTTTTTTTTTCATAAATACCTTTGTTGTCCTCCATGTTTCAGATCCATATAGTAGAACATATTTTTATTTTATAGTTGGTTTAATTTATTATTATGCAGGATTTCTTCTTCTTCTTCTGCGTACACAGTCAGACAGTAACCATTATTTTTTCGAAAAAAGCGGCGGTCATCCTGAGGCTCTCGCCACTGCCATAGAGCTTGTCTTGCAGTTCCACTGGTAATGGCCACATCTGCTCTCTCTGATCCTCGTATGTCGGGCAGTTCTGCAGCAGATGTTCAGTGGTCATTTTACCAGTACCGCACGGGCATTCGTCGGTACACCCTATCTTCAATTTGTTGAATAGGTGGTACCTCAGTCTGTTGTGGCCAGTGCGAAGTCTGAAGACAACGACCTGCTCTCTTCGGTTAAACTGGTAAAAGGCATCGTTTTTGGTGTAACCAGTATGTTCGGTTTCCCATTTGGTCATGTATCTGGCTTTGATAAGCCGTTTTGACTCTTCGTACGTCATACTGGTATCTGTTTGTGGTAGTCTTGCACCTTCTTTTGCCAGTCTGTCTGCCTCCTCGTTGCCTTGGATGTTGCAGTGTGACGGAACCCACTGTACCACTACCCTTTTTGGTGCTGACTGCTGGCACAGTTTGCAGAGTGCTGCTCTTAAGTCATTAAGCTCAGTGTATTTCTGGCTTTTTAGCGCTGTGACTACGGCGAGAGCATCTGTCAGCAGGACTATATCGCTCTAATTTTCACTGTGTGTCACCATTTCTTCCCCTGCCGCCCTCAGTGCCTCTGCCTCCGCTCTGAAATTGCTTGTGTACTTACCAGTAGCGAATGACAGTGTTATTTTTCTGCCATTTGGTAGGTTCAGGAATGCTCCTGCCCCTCCGTTCTGTGTAGTGTTTGTTACAGAACCGTCGGTGTATGCATGGGTCCAGTCCATGCTTGGGTAGCTTTTCGTTATGAAGCTTAGGGTAGTGTCTCTCCTTTCTTTTTCTGTCTGGCAGTTTTTGTTTGCAATACCTGGTATATTTTCTACCACCTCTGGAAATATATCCTGCCTCCAGGTAGGTTTTCGTACAGTAGTGATGGGTTTTGGTGTTGTTAGTGCGTTTATGGGATCTTCGTGCATCTTTGCTTTGGCTATTTCTGCAAAGTTTCTCCGCTTTAGTTTCCCATTTCCCAAATTGTTTAGTCTCTGGTACATTGGATGGTCCGTCAGTCTTCGGAGTTTCTCTGACTGTAGCTGGGCTCTGCAGTCTCCTCTATCGGTCATGGATTGCAGTTTTGTAATCTTTTCAAGTTCTACAATTGGCGTTGACTTCATGCCACCTGTTATAATTTTATGCGGGATTTAAATGTTAAGATTTCCAACAATTTTGATCACCACTAAATTGATGACCTACAAAGACGTCTTGGAATACGAGGCGCGGATTTGGTACCACTGGTTTATGATATACCTCCAGTGAACAAGAGTTGCTGAGAAGGCAACATATGAAGAAACTGAAAAGCGCTAGAGGACAAATGCTAATTGCAATTAAAAGTTAACATCTTAAAGAGGAGGGAAGGAAGGGGGGGGGGGGATTGACAGGGTGATGAAAATGGAAGCAGTGCCTGCAGTTGACGCAGGAAGAGAGGGGCGGTTTTGAGAGATGCCGGAAAGAACATAACCTTTAAATGTTAAATTACTGTTGCATCTTTTCGTTTCGTACCGTTACATTGATGGCCAGATTTTCTGCCTTTGTAAAGCAAGCCTACAGATAATACGAGAGATTTGAATTAGTTTCTGGAATATTTGCGTCTGTCAGACAGCATTGGGGTGCGAGCGACACAATTATTAGTGTGTGCCTCTTGCACTCTCTCACAGCTCAGAGCGAGACATGAAAGCAGGCGCACCATCTCACGCGCAGTCGCTCTGAATGATGTGCATCTTGAAAAAACATAAAATCGATATCTTTGAGAATGCGAGTATAATTCTAATGCGTGCTATTTGTCTCCTTTAAAACTCGTTCGTGGCACATAATGAAGGTGGCTTGATCGGACTACTGGAATGCGTGGTCCGTGGCACTGTACTTGTTCACTTACAACTTCGATTGTTAACCCTCTCTGTCTCTCTTTCTCTCTCTATCTCTCTCTCTCTCTCTCTTTATTTCTCTACGTCTCTTTACTCAGTCTTCCCAAAGAGCCAAGATGTCGTAAGCATGTCTAATTGAAATGGAATTATCAGCCAGAAAAGTTGAATGATAGAGCCGTTCAATGAGAGACAACCCATATTGCCTTAAGCCATGGGCTAAGGACTGTCAGAACCGCCCCCTGAAATCGTATACGCTGAGCCATGTGCTTAGAACATAAATAAGGTAGTCGATAATTTCAGCAGATGCATACTACAGGCTGCCCATGAAACAATAGCTAGAGGGGCCCTCAAACAATATAGGCCATACTGGAATAGGGAATTAGAACAACTGCAAAACGAGGTAGAAACAAGCAGAGATTAGTCCATGTCAAGAACACCACAACAAATTTCAACATGCTAAGGCCAAATTTCAAAGGGAAAAGTTGCAGGCTAGAAGAAGAAGTTGCAGGGAGAAAACAGAGTCTCTGAACTTTGAAAAAAGGATACCAGGAAACTGTGGAAGTTGGTAAAACAACTTAATGATGATGGTGCACAGAGAAACACAAAAATTACATTAAACAAAGATGGAAACATCCTCACAGGCAATCAAGCCGCTGATTACTTTGCGGACTCTTTTGCAAAAGATAGCAACATTGAAGTAGACAGAGAGAAACAACGAAGTGTTCGTGACGAACGACAAAAAAAAAAGAGCGAGATGGTGCCATACCCGAAGTTATGGAGACACCAATCACATACAAAGAACTGGAGTTTGCAATATCCAAACTGAAAATGAGAAAATCGCCAGGAACAGACGGAGTATCCAATGAGATGATGAAGAACTTGGGAACAGCAGCAAAAACAAAGCTGCTTCAGACCTTCAACATTTGTTGGACATCAGGTACAGTCCCACAGACCTGGAGAGAAGCAATCATGATACCCCTCTCAAAACCAGGGAAAGACAGTTCCATGGCATCCAGCTAGACCAATCAGCCTCACAAGCTGCATATGTAAAACAATGGAACGTATCATCAACCTAAGGCTCCAGTGGTATCTTGAGAGCCAAAACCTTCTTGTGCCACAACAGGCAGGATTTAGGAAATGCAACTCCACTGAAGACCAGACAACATACCTCTCACAAGAGATCGAGGACGCATTCCAGGACAAGAAATTAGTATTAGCAGCATGGATAGACTTAAGGAAAGCTTTTGATAAGGTTTGGAAAGAAGGACTTTTAAAGAAACTGAGAAATAATGGAGTGATGGGTAGGATGTACAAATGGATAAAAGCATACTTACATAACAGAAGAGTCCAACTAGATGGTCTCAAAAGTAAGAAAATTCTACTGCGTCATGGTGTGCCTCAGGGAGGAGTTCTTTCCCCTACACTTTTCATAGTCTTCATCAATGACTTGATTGCTGAACTACCACAAGGAACAAAAGTTGCAATGTATGCAGATGACTTGGTAATATGGTGTACAAATGAGCAAGCAACAGTGGCCACCAGAATGCTGCAAAGAGCTATTGATGCTTTGACCTCATGGACAAACAGATGGTGTGTAAACATCAACACCGAAAAATGTAGCACTACGCTTTTCACCCTCTCCCCAAAACAAAAAGCTGGAGTTATCAAGATAAATGTAGAACACCTCAAAGAAGATAAACAACCCACCTATCTTGGAGTTACATTTGATGATAGGTTGACATGGAGGGAACACGTCAACAAGGCAGCCAAAAAAGCCAGGAGGAAGTTAGCCATCCTGAGAAAATTAAGTGGAACCACATGGGGTGCTAGTGGAAAAATTCTTAACAAAGTTTACCAACAAGGTATACGACCACATCTGGAATATGGGTCAGCAGCGTGGTGCCCCGCAGCAAACACTACCCTAAAAGAGGTGGATAAGGTGCAAAATCAGGCACTTAGGGTCATTACAGGAGCAATGAAATCAACACCTATTGTGGAGATGGAGAAAATGGAAAGGATACAAGCACTAAGAGAGCGAAGAGACACAAAGGTATTAACACAGGCAGACAATTTCCACTGCATGCCGAGCATGAAAAGACAAGATTTCAAAATTTAGCAATGGGAAGACTGAAAAGAAGTAGTTTTATGCATCAGGCAAAACGACTTTGCAGGCAAATTATGGATCTACCTGAAGTTGACATCCCCCTAAAGTCTGTGCCAGAACAAACCCCTTGGAGAGAGGAGCACAGACTATCAGTATGCATTCAAACAAAAGTGAAAGGAATATTAGACAAGGATGAACAGAACAGTGTGCAACGTAGGATAGTGATACTCAATTTCCTGGATGAAGAATACCCATAAGACCTCTGGATCAGAGTATACAAAGATGGGTCAGCACAGAATGCAGTAACGAATGGTGGAGCGGGAGTGTACATAGAATACCCAAACAGCATTAGGGATGCAGTCAAAATACCAACTGGGAAATTCTGTCATATATATGATGCAGAAATACAGGCTATCAAGGTGGCAACTGAGAAACTGTTGAACACCAATGTCGGTCCACAACCTGTAGTATTTCTTACAGATGCACAATCAGCACTCCAAGCACTTAAATTTGAGAAACTGCCAGATCTACAGGCTCTACTGTCTGAACTGAGCAACCAGCGCAAGATTGTCCTGCAGTGGATACCTTCTCATTGTGGAATACATGGAAACGAGAGAGCAGATCGACTGGCAAAAGGAGGGTGCTGCAGACAAGCAACCAGATGTGCCAGTTACATACCAACAGAAGATAAGGATAATCAAATCAATCAGAAAGCCACCAACAGTAACACCAGACGATTACCATAACATGAACAGACAAGAGCAAACTGTTGTGTTGCGCCTTAGAACAGGACACAACCGAATCCGCAGCCACATGTACACAAAAATGAAGATTGGCAACTCAGCCATGTGTACATGCGGACAAGCGCCCCAGACAGCAGAGCACATACTGCAAAACTGCCCCGAATATGATATACAGAGAAAATCTCACTGGCCCATAGAAACAACACTGGAAGAGAAACTTTATGGACCTGTGTGTGAACTACAAAAGACAGTGAAGTTTATACAAGAGACAACATTGCAGATATAGACAATATTTTAAAGCGAACGAAAGAAGAAGAAGAAGAATGTGCTTAGCGGGAGAGTACAACGTTATTTTTCTCGTAAAAGGCTACAATAAAGATGAACTGTTACACACGATCTGTGATATCATTAGAGCTAACACGCGGTTATAAGAGATTTCAGCTGATGAGCGATTCTAACAGAATTCAGTAGATGAACAGTTATAAAAGATTTCAGCTGATGAGCGATTCTAACATAATTCAGTAGATGAACAGTTATAAGAGATTTCAGCTGATGAGCGATTCTAACTGAATTCAGTAGATGAGTGGCTATAAGAGATTTCTTTAGCTGTTAAGCGATTCTGAATTCAGTATACGAACGGTTATGACAGATTTATTTAGCTGATAAGCGATTCTAATAGAATTCAGTAGATGAACGGTTATAAAAGATTTCAGCGGATGAGCGATTCTAACAGAATTCAGAAGACGAATGGTTATAAGAAATTTCAGCAGATGAGCGGTTTTAGGAGATTTCAGCAGATGAGCGGTTTTAAGAAATTTCAACAGATGAGCGGTTTTAAGAGATTTCAGCAGATGAGCGGTTTTAAGAAATTTCAGCAGATGAGCGGTTTTAAGAAATTTTAGCAGACAAGAAGTCTTAAGAGATTTCTGCAGGCGAGTGGGGTGACAAGATTATTAGCAGTATTCAACAAAATTAAACAGGAAACGTTACGTCAACGGTCAAAGTAGAAAGTTAAATGTAACATTGTTCGGCAAAAGGTGGCAACTAGCCTGGTTATGGGGCTCTAAGAAGATTATTATAATACCAATATTACATAAGAGACCTTCCTGAGAGTAACCGTAGCATCTTAAGCGAGTGTTTTAATGTTTTCTGCAAGTGCAGAAATACACATTCACTAAATACATGGATATACATTGTGCTTGTTTCAGAATTTAAATTGAATGTTTTAGTTTAAGAAATGTATACAATTTCGACGTTGTCCTGTTTACGATTTAGCTCAGGCCTGAAGACACGCAAGTCTATCCGGGGTTCGAACCTTTGTCTTTCGACTAGAAGAATGGTAACATAACCACCGGACCACTAGCTCGATCCACCGATTTTTTGATAAGGAGGAATAAATTGTGTTTGTCTTCGGAGATTTGACGGATCTTGTTACCTGTAGAACGACGAGAGGAAGAACTCTTGCAGGCGTCAGAAGAGAGACCAAACACAGCCGGCATAGAGGTTATTGGGTTATAGAGTTTGACATGAGGGAATAACGGAGCTGAAGAGACCAATAGCAGAGGGAAGATTTGGCTGAAAAGGCTCGTGAGTTGCGGTCGATCAGGAACAAAATCGAGAAAGCGGTTCAAGTAAAGTCTATTAAACAAGATGAAGTTTACATGAAGACATGTACAGAGAGAGTAGGGCAAATGAGCAGAAGAATTGAAAATATTATAGGAGAGTTGTACAAAAATGTGTGTACAAGACGAGATAGAGTGTACATACGAGGCGTGTTCAAATGAAACCGGACCTAACTGCACCAAGTGAACATACGTACGATGCGCATGATGACGTCACTTCTGGTGTATACAGGACATACCAACCGTCATCATATGCCTTGTATGTAGGTTCACTTGGTGCAGTTAGGTTTGGTTTCATTTGAACACGCTTCGTATATATCTTTGACCAGACATCGCGCTAAGACGAAAACATAAACGTTACGAACTAAATGTCTTTATCAAGTACAACAAATAACAAATATATGAGCTAAGAAACAGAGGAAGCAATGAATACATAACATAGAGATCTTCTTGCCTTCGTTTCGCTTATTCTGTTATGTTTCAGCGTCAGGTTATGATGTTACATGGTCAAACCATTTTAGATGCTGTTTGTTAATGTAGTCTAATACTGGTGTTTTTCCCACCAGTCTCCTGATGTCATCTTTTCTGATCATGTCTCTCCTTGTTACGCTCAATATTTTTCGTAGGCATTTTATTTCTGTTGTTACAATGTAGCGTTTTTCATTTGATGTTAGTGTCCGGTTTTGACATTGATAGCAGAGTGTCGGGACGAAAATCGTGTTGTATAAAGTTGTGTTGGTAGTTATTGTCACATGCTTGCAATTAAGTATTGTAATTAATTGTACAATGATCTGATTTGCCTTTTTGCATCCTTGCTGGATTTCCGCCATGATTCTTCCGTTTCCTCAGAACGTGCTCCCTAAGTATGTGAAATCTTTCACCTGTTTGATGTGCTGTTTTGCAACGGCGATATTGATGTATCCGGCTATTCTAGATATTTTCATGACCTCAGTTTTTTTTTCTACATTGATTTTCGTGCGGTATTCTTTACATGCTGTATTTAGTTTATCAATACGTTTTATAAAACAGAGAAATGAACGCATACATGAGCAAGAAAAGGTACTTAACTGGATCAAACATAAGAACTCGTCTCTGATCCCATCGCTTGTTGGCACGATAGAGGCAAGAGAACAACTCAATTCATGTGTTCCTATCTCTATTTTATATATCCACCTCGTCCTCTATGAATTTTAAGCTCATTGTTGTGTTGTTTGTTGGCCCTGATGAAATCCTTCATGTCGAAATGTAGGTTTCGGTTTTTTTTTTTCTTAGCATGTTATCTGACCATAACTACAAATATTTTTAACGCTTTTCTTAATACACAACACCGCCGCAACCTTACTTTATTTGTATTTGTTTGTTTGTATAAGAAAGGATACAAAATACACAAGAATATTTAATAAAAACACTGACGGGAGGATGAAAACATTCATGTCGTCACTATTCACCTCCCTCCCCATGCCGGAAATATCACCTAAGGTGCCATTTAACAGGAAGATGTGGCAGGGAATGAACTGACAGCAGCCAGTGACATATCTGGCCCATGTATCAGGTTCAGCTTACGATACTTAACTTAATTGAACGCCTTTATACTTGTTTAGAAGATTCTACAGAGTCGGTATGTACCCAGTTTCTTGGAAGGTGATGTATACGATGCGTGAGTCCATCTTAATAGACTCAAGCACTAGATCTAAGTAGACCGGCAGTCGGATGTGCGCCATCTATAGCTGCTCTTAACAAATTTTCTGGGGGAAGGTACAAATAACTTAGGTCAATTTTTTACTCGAATTTTGTATGGAAAGCGGCAATTAATTCTACTATTTTCGATTTCCAATTGCCAAGGAATTTTTAACGTGCTCGACGCTGAACACATGAGTCCGATCTCACTACCCAGAGAACGGGCACGTTTTTACCAGAAGATGCATGTGAACAAAATCCAGGTCTCCATCGTGATTTGAGCCCGCTACCTGCGGCACTCGAGGTGGATACCTTATTTCTTGACCACTGTGTCCCTGACCAAGATCCTATTCCTACTCTACCTTGTAGCCCTAGAAACAGGCAGCAATAGTCACTAGTGTAGACTAGCCAAAGAATAAGGACCGCAGGGGAATGACATATCCGGTACTAAAAATAAGACAGCTAAAATTGTTGTAAACTACGACGCAACATCTAATAAACGTCCTTTTCAGGACAAACGCAGAAGAAAAAATCTGAACAGAAAAGAAGGTGCAGTCAATGGCTGACGTATATTTCATCCTGAATCCTTCTCTCCTAGCGAATGTTCTCTGGCAGTTGGGTGTCTTAATTTGTGTGTGTCCCTGCGTTCACTGATAGAGCAGTGCGTGGACCTTCTGGCCTTAGTTCAATGATAGGGTACTCAGTCAGCTCACCACTAAGAAGAATGCAGTTAACGATTCCAGCCTCGATGACCAGGCTGAAATATGATGCCTACAACGTGGGCGTGAAGTGGAGTTATGGACAGTATATTGAGTGAGACACGAACGCACAACTTAGCACTCCAGTAAATAAGAAAAGATGACGCAGAAAGGTGATTCAATCAATCAATCAATCAATTAATCAATTTATCAATGTTAAACCTGATTGCTCAATGGGTAGCATAGATCTTCAACAAGTGCACAAGAAGTCTTCTTATCATTAGCAAGTTCTGACTACGTCTTGCCTGTCACCCTAATAGTGGTATCCATCTCCCTTTTCCATGAGTCTCTGTCGTTCGTTACTCCATTCTATCTTTTGAATTCCAGAACAGAGACTGTCTTGTAATGTTATAAACTGGTTTCTGTAGCATATAGACTACCCAGCGTAATCGCTTCCTTCGTATGTCATGTTCCACTGGTATCTGTTCCGTGTTTTCCAATTGTTCCACATTTGTAATCTTATCGTACCATTTCTACACGTGTATTCTGCTCAGGCAACCATTTACGGAAGTCTGTACTTTTTTGGTGAATGTCTTTGTTGTCTTCTATATTTTAGAACCATATAATAGAACGGAGTATGAGTTGAAGATTTTCAATTTGGCGTTTGTCTTAATTTCTTTTGATTTCCATATGTCTCCCAAATGCAATGAAAGTTCCTCTCGTCTTCTGTATTCTTAACTTAACATCCTTTTCTGTACCTCCTTAATGTCAATATTGCTACGAAATACATTACATATTCCACATTCGGAAAGGGTTGTTTCCTAACACGGCTCTATCATTGTCAGCTGTTTTGTATGTGTAATTTTAGACCTTATTGAAGGAGAGGTCCCAGCAATTGGGTTCACCACTTATGAGACTAATAAACGATTCCCACCTCATTGACCAGGCTACTGTAAGATTGCCTGTGTCCAGGTTGATTTCGTGTACCAGAGGTGTAGTTATGGACAATATGTTGCACTTGGCACATATACACACATTAGCACTCCATTAAACAAGGAGCGAGGACACAGAATGGGAATTTCTGTATCTTTAATTACATCTTATTCTGGCCACTTATGCCGTAAAGCGCTGTCGTAGCCGTAATGTAACATCTTCCGTCATGTGTAATCCGAGTGGACGAAATTGTCTCCAGCTTATGCCTCGGTGATGCTTTTAAGTACTTCATGTAGATGTACATAAAAGCATTAGCGTATTCAGCTCAACTGACTTGATGAGGGGGATAGCTAACCCATGTTATTACTTACTAACTTACTTACTTCCCCTGTCCAAGCACCCCATCATACAGCGTGCATGCAATGTTCAGCGACATAGATTCCCTTGTCATTTGTCTCCAGCATGTCGCACCTATTGCATGTTTCCTAGAGGTTGTGGCAGGTGATAATTTGGTCTGGATCCTGTATTGCGTCACAGTCACATGGGTCATCATATGTGTATCCCCATCGTCTAATATTCTTCTTGCACCGGGTTACACTAGTTTGGACTCCAATTTTGTATAAGGTAGTTGATGTCCGGGGGTAGATTCCTCCCAAAGTTTCATCTTTGGAGCCTGCATCAATTTGTGCCATCTCTCGACACTGTGGCTTTCAGGACTTGTCTGTATCGGCTTTGTTGATTTTTGAAGCTATGTTTAGATTTGAGTCTTGTGCTCTGTGCCTGACATTGGGTGCATTGGGCCGATCTCCTGTTGTTTCTGTTCGATTTCTGCTACAACGCTTCTTCGTATCTTGGGTTGTGCTATGTCAATTGTGAAATATACTTTATCAATGGGGATGGGTTTAAGACACCCTGATACTATCCGACTCGCTTGATTTATTTCTGTGTCAACTAGTTTCACATGGCAGAGTTTTTCCAGACTTGTGCGGAAAAACGAACGGCAAGTGCCGATGTCCGAAGGACTGATTACTGTACCCCCCATGTTGTACCGGTCAGTTTTCCAATGTTATGATAGGCTACATTATATTGACCTTCTGTAACGTTACGGTATGTTATATTACGTAATGTTACGTTATGCTATATTATATTATGATATGTTATACTGTGCTATATTAGGCTATACTATGTCATGCTTCGTTATGTTGTGTTATGGTATGTTATTTTGCATTAATAAACCACGACACATGTAAAGATGCTGCACAAGACCGTACGACCTGATGCACAGCTCTCTGCAGAGGACCAGCCTCATGCGAGGCTTCCAAAAAGGCGGCAGCAGAACAACAGAGACATGTTTAGACTCACCAGCCTCGTGAAGTGTATATCCCATGTCCTCACTGCCTGGAGGATGCAAATACCCTATCGGACTCGTCAGCCATCGTTGCACCCATCCACATTACCAACTCAGAGAATACTCAATTAAATGAACTGGTTAGAAGACAAGGAGAAAGATCTTCAGCATTCGCAATGTATGAATACCACATTGCATTAGATTGTATTACGACATGTTATGTTATGTTATGTTGTATTATATTATGTTATATTACGCTGTTTTATTTTATGTTGCCTTATGGTGAGTTACATTAATTTAATTTATATTACGTTATATTTTGTTACTTTATTTGATACGGTTTTGTTTCTTACTTCATGCCATGTCTATTATGTTACGTAATTTTGTTTTATGTTATACCATGTTACGTTGTGTTATGTTATATTACATTAGTTACCTTGTGTTATGTTACATTATTTAACGTTATGTTATTTTACATTTACTTAAGCCACGTTATGTTGCGCGATTTTACTTTATGTTATGTAATACTATATTAAGCTCTGTAAAGTAGTTTTTTATGTTACATTATTTTGCTATTTGTTATTTTATGTTTTATAAAACCAGTATCACCGTAGTCTGGGCAGACTAACAGATGCTCATTGCTGTCAGTAGATGGCAAAGGGTATGTATACCGATGGCGCATGTTTGCTGGGTAGTTCCATACATTCATGCCCTCTCAGACACCGTTCATGCTTGACCTATGATTGCTATGTTTAGTGATTTTAGTATGTACCCTTTATCTATGTCTATTATATATGTCTAATATTCATGTGTAATGTCAGAGTTTAATGTCCATGTATAATATCCATGTCTAATATCCATGTCTTATTTCCATATTTAATATTAATGTCTAATATCCATGGCTAATGTAAATGTCGTATTTCCATGTCTAATGACAATGCTTAATATCCATATCTAAAATCTATGTCTAATATCCATGTTTAATGTCCATGTCTAATTTTCTTATTCTTCTTTTGTCGTTTCACTTTCCACCGGGTTGTAGCTCAGTGTCCAGAATGGAGGGACAGGGGTATTCCTGAGCCTAACAAATGGTAGAAAAATTACACTGTCAGTGGGAACCGGTAAATACTCAAGCAATTTCAGAGCGGAGGCAGAGGCACTGAAGGCTGCAGTAAAAGCAATGCTGACAGGCGAAAGCAATGAAAGCCAGATAGTCCTGTTTACAGATGCCCTGGGCGTAGTTACAGCACTAAAAAGCCATAAAAATACTGAACTTAATGATTTAAGAGCAGTACTCTGTCAACTATGCCAGCAGTTCGCACCAAAAAGAGTAGTGGTCCAGTGGGTTCCATCCCACTGTAACATCCAAGGCAACGAGGAGGCAGACAGACTGGCAAAAGAAGATGCAAGACTACCACAACCAGATTCTAGTGTGACCTACGAAGAGTCCGAAAGGTTTATTAGGGCCAGATACATGGTCGAATGGGGAACAGAACATACTGGCTACACAAAAAATGATGCCTATTACCAGTTGAACAGAAGAGAGCAGGTCGTGGTCTTCAGAATCCGCATAGGCAACAACAGACTGAGGTACCACCTATTCAATAAATTGAAGATAGGTGTCACTGACGAATGCACCTGTGGTACTGGGAAAATGAACGTGGAACATCTGCTGCAAAACTGCCCGACATACGAGGACCAGAGAAAGCACATGTGGCCATCACCAGGGGCAACACTAGACAAGATCAATGGCAGTGTCGACAGCCTCAGGTTGATAGCTGCTATCTTCGAACAAATACAAGTGGACGTCTGACAGCGTCCGGCGAAAAAAATAGCTCAGTGTCGTGGTATGTATTTGTCTTTCGTCTCTCTTAAGGCTCAAGTAACATTTTTCCCTATTCTACGGCAGGTCTCTTTTACGTTGTCTATCCACCTTTTCCTCGGTCTTACTGTAGCCCTTCTTCCTGAGGTTCTCATGTAGAAGGTTGCATGAACAATGTAATGTGGTTGCATTCTTGCAATGTGGCCAAACCAATTCATTCTATGTTGCTCGGTGTAGTGTAGGCTGGGAATTGTTCCGACCTTCTCCAGAATACTCACATTTGTGATCCTGTCTCTTCTGGTGTTGTTAGTGACCTTTCGTTGGCACCGCATTTCGCAGGTGCCTATGTTTCGTTCCTGGGCCTTATTCACTGCCGATGTCTGGCACTGGTACTCCAGGGTTGGGATGAAGATACTATTTATCATTTGCTTTTTTCCTTTGAGGAAAATCTTGAGGTGTCTAGTAGTGATGACAACTGGTATGTGATAGTATTTGCCCTCTGCACACTCGTCTCTGTCTCTTTGTCGAGTCTGTCATCCTCAGTAAAAACAGCTCCTAAATACCTACATTCTTGTACTTGCTTTACTTTTGTTTCATTCACATGAATATCAAGTGTGTGTGCTTTCTTCCTATACTCATTGTCTCTGTTTTTTATGTATTGGCATTCATATCGTAGTTTTGACAGTTCAAGTAGAGTGAGTCAATATGACTTTGTAGGTTTCGTTTATTGAAGTGGATCAGACATTAGTCGTCTGCAAAGAGAAATTCGTTGGCACTTTCCTGTTCTGTATTTGCCTCCTGGGGGATTTTATTCATATAAGTGACAAAGAGGAGTGGTGACAGAACACAACCCTGGCTGACACCTGATGAAATGGGGAACCACTCCGACATACCTTCTGTTGTTCTTACGGCACTCTGGCTGTCCTAATATAGGGCTTTGATGTTACTAAGGAGAGGACCTTACAGTCTATAATCTGCTAGGATCTACCATAGTTTACTTCTGTTGACTCAATCGAACGCCTTTTCTTGATCTATGAATATGGCTGTTGTTTCCATCGTATTATATAAACTGTTTGCAAATTTGTTTCAATGTAAATATTGTGTCTGTGCAGCTCTTTCCTCTCTTGAACCCGAATTGATTATTTCCTATTTGGGGTTCCAGTATTGGTCTTGCTCTCCTTTCTAGTATTCTTGCATATCTTGCCTATGTGGCTCTGAAGAGAGATTCACCTATACGTTTCGCACTCTCGCCTGTCGCCTTTATTTTACCAAATAGGAACGGTAATTACCCGTTGCCAGTCTGTAGGTACCTTCCTCGACGTCCAGGCTACATTAAATATTCTGATCAGCCAGTCTGTAGGTACCTTCCTCGACGTCCACGCCACATTAAATATTCTGATCAGCCAGTCTGCAGGTACCTTCCTCGACGTCCACGCCACATTAAATATTCTGATCAGCCAGTCTGTAGGTACCTTCCTCGACGTCCAGGCTACATTAAATATTCTGATCAGCTAGTCAACTGCAGTTGTCCTGTAGGCTAGTAGCATTTCTGTTGTGATACCATCTATGCCTGCTGCCTTATTTTTCTTGCTGTCTCGCACGGCCGCTTCGACTTCTGATTTCAATATTTCTAAGCTGTGCTCTGTCTCATTCTCCACTTGGTGCTATGCTGGCTCATACTGTCTCGGGTTTAGCAACTCGCTAAAGTATTTTCTCCATCTGTTTCTTATGTCTTGACATTGGTGGTTCTTTGGCCTTGTTGTTGATAATTATTGATGGATTGGATTTATCCGTGTCTAATGTCTAAATGTTACATATAAAGATCGTGTCACGAACGTAGAAATACGACAGAGAGTTGAAAACGCTATTGGTCCTTTTGAAGATCTGTTCACAACAATGAAAAGACGAAAGATGGCCTGGTACGGCCACGTCGCGAGGTCCAACGGAATTACCAACTCGGTACTCTTTGGTTACGTACCAGGACAGAGAGGGCGAGTAAGTCCAAGGAAGAGATGGGTGGACAACATCACTGAGTGGTCAAACCTTCGTCCCGGTGAGATACGACAGGCGGCGGCAGACAGAGAAAGATCGCGTGGGATTTTGGGAGTGTCTTCAAAGTGTGCCCCAACGACCTGATGGGTTACGGGATGAATTGAACATGTCTATTGTCCATGTTTAATATCCATGTCTAATGTCCATATTTAATGACCATGTCTAATGTCCATATCTAATATCCACGTCTAATGTCCATGTTTAATGACCATGTCCAATGTCCATGTTTAATGTCCATGTTTAATGTCCATGTCTAATGTCCATTTTAATGTCCATGTCTAATGTCTATGTCTAATGTCGTTGTCTAATGTCCATGTATATATCCATGAGGTCTTAATTCAGATAAATGGCTAGACAAACAAAAGCAGTGCACTAATATCTCGTAAAGAAAGAGTTCGCAACACTATATAGTCCCTATTATTTTATTAATAACAGGATTCCTGGTTCCTGTTTAGTTGATAGTCAGAACATTTGTTACATTGCCATAATGCATGTTGGTATGCATGTTCCGATTTGATAGATAACGACTTCGGCTCTCATTCTAGCAGACATGGAAAAAGAACATGAGAAAAACTTGTAAAAGTTGATTTAGGTTGAGTTCAATCAAAATTTTAAAATGGGCATGGTCAGATACCGCACCGAGACGAGAACACAAAGAAAACCTACGTTACGTTGAATAGGCCTTCATCGGGGACAACAATACTAAACTAACAAATCAACATATAAGAAAAAATGGTCAATTCATCTGTTTCTGATAGTAGACCCAGTCTGTCTAAGCGACCGATTGGGCCAGATGCTTGACTGAAACTGAATCGGAGAGGTCAAACACAAAGTGGCCAGGAGAGTGTAAGCAATGTGGGAGAATGCGCCGGATAAGCCAATGGTGGCCAAATAATGGTCCAGGTGGGAGAACAAAGAGAATGATATAAGCCGGGAGGGCGTGAGATTGATATTGGGAGAGGGGGTGAGAACTGATAGAAGAATGGGGAGGGGGGGGGGGCAAAGGAAGACAAATAGACGAGGGCCAGTGTGAGGGTTTAAGAAAAAGTCTGGAAGATATTAATGCCATGTGGTTGGAGACAACATATACTTGAGATAAGTCTATTCTCAAGGGCGAATCGATGACGATCGTCAGAGAAGCACGAAACTAGACCAGTGACACTAACGTCAGCCTTACCCCGGTGCTCTGGACCATTGAAGTAGCTGGCAATTGGGGAACCAGTGCGGTTGCGGATGCCGTTGAGGTGTTGGTGGAAACGCTCCCGCAGCTTCATACCAGTTTCCCCGATGTATGTCATACCACACTGGTGGTAGATGATAGAATTGAAAAGAATAGATGAGGTTACATCCACTGCCAATTGCTCATTGCGCAGTACATTCACCGTGGTATGTTGTTGTTTCGAATGTCCACAATGAGTAGGTCTGCTCTTTTGTGTGCGTCTTGAAAACGACGTTAACTGACTGGTTGCAGTAGCTTTCCTCACATCCCGAGCGTGCTGATTAAGATGGATTGGGGTCCTCCAGGCGGTCGTGCTATGCTTGCCTTCATCTGCGTGTCGCTAACTGCTGCGGGGATCACATCGATCCCTACCTCGTTAGCCAGACTGCCATGAAAATAGCCCGTTTCCAGGGAGGGCTACCAGGAAGCCAAGGCAAAGGTTTTGGCCAGTATATTTTGCCTGACCAGACGTTAGTCTTCCTCCCCCTCACCGTGGAATAAACCAGCATTATCTTCCCGCTGTGGTCGAGAGGTAATGAACTCTCCTCTCAAAGCGATGATCTGAAACGGCGTGGGTTCGAGCATCGCATGTTTCAAGCGACTCACAGTCTCAGAGGAGGTGAGGGCCAGACTTCCTGCATCCTGAATTGCCTCCAGTCCTATTGACTAAAGTCTCTCCACTGGTCCAAGGAAGAAAGGGACCAGAGAATGAGGTTGTTGCCCAGCGCAGCCCCTTCCTCACTATAATCCAAATACAATGCAAGTTAAATCATCAAGACAAAACCGGCTGCGAAGGGCAGCTAATTAGCATCTTTCCGAGTATAATCGACGATGAGTTGTTTTTTTTTTTTTTTTGCGTTCGCCTTATTTATCTATTCCCCAAGGCGTGTGTGCGTTACACTGTGGTTTTTATTTTGCGCCTGTCGGCCCCGTGCATCCGACTTCAGCATGCATTTTATGTAAGGGTCTGCTTCCTCCTGCATTTTCTAAGGGTTTGCTTCCCCGGGGTAACGGCCGGTGCTGTGATGGGGATCGAACCCAGCACCATCTGGTTGTGAGCCGTGCCACTTAACCACTAGGCCACGCCGTCCCCGATGAGTTGTTTAACTCCAGGACTTATTTCGCCTTACTATCACACTCTTGATCATATGTTGAGGTGAAAATGACTCCTAATTAGATTTATATTCTTCATGGATGGCAAAAGTCTCACGTGTGATCACCTGACCAGTCATTCTATTTGCCTGTGCCATCCGGGACACCGCTGCACTGATTATTTATTCAACGCAGATGATAATTTCTATTTAAATTGATTTGGTAACAGTATTTTGAGGTGAAGGCAGGGTATACGGACTTGTTTGTGTAGCACGGTGGATGCATGCACTACGAGAAACGCTGTATCTATTTTATATAATAATTCAGACTTCGTGTGATTAATCCTTCCTTTTTTCCCTGTCATTATTCGCCGGCCTTTTATGTAATGCTTGGCTGAACTTAACGCAAATTTGTTTTCCCTCATAAATCTGAGTGCAATGACTTACATGTTCTGGACACGCTGTGGTCGATAATTTCCAAATCGATTTCTCATCTCGGTGAAGCCTTATTTTTAAGAACTCATGACATTTTTGGGAATTTCTCAGTTTAAAAACCAGGCCACAAACGAAATGTTATAAATTAGAAGTTTAAAAACACATCACCATATATTATGCCAACAGTTTTAGAAAACAGTAATTGAAAAGTTTATTAGTACTAAAAATTGTTCCTTCTAATTCAAAACATTTTGTTTTGCCAACTGTCAATACGACATTGCTAAGATAGACCAGGTTTTTTTTAGGCTGAGGACTACAGGCCGCTTAGCCACTGCTGTCACCCCGTGGCGTGCTAGCTTTGTTTTTTATTTCACCCTCAACAGGAAAACAACATATGCCATACCGTGGATTCGAACCCCTGCCCTCCTTGTCGGCAGGCAGGCATCGAATCCATTCGCCCACGCGCTCATCGTTTTTTTTCTGGTTCTTTACTAATGTAAAGTAAAGAATATATCTTATATTTTATCTGACGACTTTATCTGTTAATAATTAGTGTGTGTGCTTTAAAAAAAAAAAGGAAAATTCTGAATTTTAAGATAATTCATGCAGTGATTTATTATTTTTTTAACTTAAGTAATTACTAAATTGTTTGTTTATGTCTTAAATGTTTTGTTTGCGTGCATGCAGTCTACGTTTTTTAAATGTGACTTCTCCAAATATAGTACTGGTGGCAGAATTGGCTGAGTTTTATTGTTTCGTCAGCTTAATGATTTTTATCATTCCATATTGTAATCCTGCTATTCAGTCAGGCACATTTTGTGCCTTATGCCAGGTATCCAAATGTCATCTAAACTCATATCTGCCTTTTGCCATTAAGTACCATGCCGGACCAAAGTCTTGTCGAAGGCCATCTCTATATCTCATTGGTGGACATTCGGAGTGTAGGGCCACCATGACGTCACTTAACGTGTCCATCTATTGTCAGACACGCGTACCACGCTGCCTGCCCACCTGTACTTTCTTATCAACGGCGTATCCTTTACACCAATGAAGCAGAATTGACTAGTGATGGCGGTGTTGCGAATGTGGTCTCGTAGTGAAAGCGACAGTGTTCTAAGTTCCATCGCACATTGAGTAGCTTGGAGCCGCGCCACGTCACTTTTACATAGGTTCCACAGCTCGCAGCCATACACCAGGGCTGGGATGACCAGGCTGTTGAAGGTGTGAGCTCTCGCTTTGTTGTTTTTCAACTGTTGAAGTACTGTCTTGATGCGGTTGAAGCTGAACCACCCCGTAGGTAACATTGGTGAGATTTCTTTAAGAATTTCATGGGAGTTGGTAATGTCTTGATCAAAGGGGATGATTCACGTTTTTCATGGAATTTCATTTTCAAGTCGCATTACCGCGCAGGTACAGCAACTGTTCAGCATGGATTGTGTCTTTAGTCTAATTATTTGAAGGCCAACTGCCTTGCTCGTGTTGTTGAGATCATTGAAGCACTTCTCAGCTTCTTTGTTCATGTGGCTCATCATGACTATCATCATCATTCCTTCACTGTATGAATGTTATCATTCTATTAGCTGGGTGTGTGTTATCATTCTATTAGCTGGGTGTGTGTTATCATTCTATTAGCTGGGTGTGTGTTATCATTCTATTAGCTGGGTGTGTGTTATCATTCTATTAGCTGGGTGTGTGTTATCATTCTATTAGCTGGGTGTGTGTTATCATTCTATTAGCTGGGTGTGTGTTATCATTCTATTAGCTGGGTGTGTGTTATCATTCTATTAGCTGGGTGTGTGTTATCATTCTATTAGCTGGGTGTGTGTTATCATTCTATTAGCTGGGTGTGTGTTATCATTCTATTAGCTGGGTGTGTGTTATCATTCCATGAGCTAGATTAGTGGTATCATTCCATGAGCTGGATTAGTGTTGTCTTTCCATAGGCTGGGTGCGTGTTACCATTTCATGAACTGGATAAGTGTTGTCTTTCCATAGGCTGGGTGTGTGTTATCATTTCATGAGCTGGATTAGTGTTGTCTTTCCATGAGCTGGATTAGTGTTGTCTTTTCATAGGCTGGGTGCGTGTTATCATTCCATGAGCTGGATTAGTGATATCATTCCATGATCTGGATTGGTGTTGTCTTTCCATAGGCTGGGTGCGTGTTACCATTTCATGAACTGGATAAGTGTTGTCTTTCCATAGGCTGGGTGTGTGTTATCATTTCATGAGCTGGATTAGTGTTGTCTTTCCATGAGCTGGATTAGTGTTGTCTGTTCATAGGCTGGGTGCGTGTTATCATTACATGAGCTGGATAAGTGTTGTATTTTCATAGACTGGGTGCTTGTTATCATTTCATGAGCTGGATTAGTGTTGTCTGTCCATGAGCTGGGTGCGTGTTATCATTCCATGAGCTGGATTAGTGTTATCATTCCATAAGCTGGGTGTGTGTTATCATTCAATGAGCTGGATTAGTGTTATCTTTCCATGGGCTGGATTAGTGTTGTCTTTCCATAGGCTGGGTGCGTGTTATCATTCCATGAGCTGGATTAGTGTTGTCTTTCCATGGGCTGGATTAGTGTTGTCTTTCCATAAACTGGATGAGTGTTATCCTTCCATGACCTGGATTAGTGTTGTAATTCCATAGGCTGGATGAGTGTTATCATTATATGGGCTGGATAATTGTTATCATTTCATGAGCAGTTAGTAAAACTGTAACAAGCCTAATTAGGGAGGGATGACGCCTATAAATTGAGGACACTTTTACAAAAATATGGTTACAGACAGGATACGCCTTTGGAATACACATGTTTTCATCCCTTTATGGACTAACAAAATAATGCGATGCAATTTAAAAAAAAACGTAACATATACAAATTATTAGATGATCATCAAGCTTAGCATCAATGCACACCTCGTCTCTAATAAGCGCGGATCTTGAGTGGTTACATACAACGGACATGAACAAATCAACGTTAAGTCAACTACATGAGAAGAATTCCAGGTGACTTAACACAGGTTTATTAAATCAAAGGAAAGGACAAATTAGACAATAACAAGTTTTTCAAAATACAATCACCAACAAGAGCAAGAGTACATAATTACAAATTAGCTAAAGAAAGGTCCAGATATGATATTAGGAAATAATTTTGGGGCAAAACAGTGGTGAATGCTTGGAATGCATGCCACAGGAAGTAGTGGGGGCAGGGATAATTAATGCATTTGACAATAGATTGGTTACGCATGCTCTATTAAGAGCAAGGAAATATAAATGAAACTAGTTGTATACAGATTACGTTGTTTACTGGACAATTTCATTTTTTCTGAAGACGGTTCTATGTTTGTACTACAGTGGTGACAACGTCGTCCGTCTACTGAACACTGTATTCGGATGTAGTTGGCATGACCGATAAATCATGACACATATAAACATCGTGAAACCACTAAACATCGTGACACTACTTGAGTATCTTGATACTGCTAAACATCGTGACAGTGCTAAACATCGTGACACCGCTAAACATCGTTACACTACTAAACATCGCGACACCGCTAAACATCGTGACACCGCTAAACATCGTGACAGGGCTAAATGTCCTGAAAATGCTAAACATCGTGACACCGCTAAACGTGGTGATACCGCTAAATATCAGCTTCAACAAAATGTGCCAATACGACCGGTGTAGGTCATCTCTATGACGTCATGTAACGAATTTATCACTTGACTTGTTGACTGCTCTCGATGACATGCAGCTAAACTGACCAGCATCTTCGCTTCTCTTTTATCCTAGTCTATCCGATACCTCAGAGTGGCCGTGTACTTACTCTATTCAAATCCAACGTTCTAACACGTGACAAAATGAGCATGATTGTTCGTTATTCTGAGGGGTGTAATAATGCCTCGTACATTCAGTTCAGTTTATGTGCCCTCTCCGCATTGAAAGTCAGCTGCCGTAATATCTATATCTTGCCGTAATAGGGCAATCTAACATATTTTTGTTCTAGTCCTTCTCCTGACTTAAACGTTGTCTACCGTTTTGACGACTGCCTTCCACCTTAACATCTTGTTATATGATCAAAATATCTTAATTGTCTAAACTTGATTTTGGTCATTAATTCTCTTTCCACCCACATTTTCAATATTTTTACATTTGTTGTTATCTTGTTTTCCACGAAATGCAACCCACTCTTCTATGTGTCCATATTTTAAAGGCTTCGATTCTCTTTTCCAACTTTTTATTCCATGTCCATCTTTCTGATCCATAAAGTAGTGAAGAGTAATCATAACACCTGACAATTCTCATTTTCAATTTATGACTTATCTGTTTGGATGTCAGTATGTGTCGCATGGTGCTGAATACCATCTTGGCTTTATTTTGTTCTCTTCATAATTTTTTTTATCCACAGAAGCCTTGAACCGTTGCTTTGTGTTCTAGATAGCAAAAACTCTGTTCCAGGAATGCTCTTTTATTGTTATCTTGCAGATTTTCCTGTCGCTGTGCAACTATTGCAGTTTTTGTTTTCTTTTTGTTTATGGCTAATCCAAACTTTTGACTTATTTTGTTTATTGTTGTCACAAACTAAAGCACTTATTGTTCCCTTTTTGACATCATAACTATATCGTCCATTTCCAAAGTTATTTGTTGCTACTTCTCGTGAAACTCACCTGCATTGCCGCTATTTGTTTGAAGATATAAGAAGACCAGGTGATAATATATCATTTTTTCTCACTTCTCTTTTCACAGATATACTTAGAAAGCATATTTTTCCTGATTTGACTGTGTCAGTTTGTTATCAGTATAGATTGCTGAGCAGTCTTACGTCTTTACCATCTTGACCTATTTATTCCAGACATTTAACTATTAGTATACTTTCCACACGTGAAAAGCCTTATGGAGCAAATATAAATATCGTTTTGTGTTTCTATATATTTCTCTGCAGTAATTCTCTGACAGAAAATTGCTTTTCTCGTTCCATTATTTGTTTGGAAACCCAAATTGTTCTCCAGCATCCCAGTCTTTTCATTCTTATTATCCGTGTAATGGACCCTTAATATTCTTATGCAGAACTATGTTTCTATAATTTCTGATAGAGCCCTTGTTCTCTTATTGACTGTCAATGATTCTCTCCTATTTGACACGAATAAATATCTTACTTCCACTCACGTCGAAGGAGTGTTAAATTATGTACCCTACGTTGTCTGCAAACGTGTGCCTGAGACTGATATAAAATATAGTTAAAGAATACACGCCAGATGTGACATTCTCTGAGGATCCCATCGATGGCCGTGTTATAACAGTGTTCAATTTACTTTGCTGCTGTATTCTGGGTGATTATGTTTGTCAGAGACGGTTATCACGCCTGTCGTCTGCGCTAGGCAATAGGGAAACACACCCACCCCAAAAACCCCAAAGATGTTGAATGATTGCCTACAACGAGAAATCTTCCTAGCTGTATCTTAAGCTATGGCAGCTCATGTACGCTGATGCAGATCTGGCCTGACCTTCCTGGGGATGTGATTTAGTATTCGGAATCTGCGTCTCGCCACCGGTGATTGAACTTCAGAAATAAATGACATCTTTAGGCGGGGGATTGCTTTCCTAACCAAGATAAACTGTATAAAAACATAATTATAGTTGACTTGTCTAGAAATGTCCACATTTATACATTCGAGATGTTTACATTTTTGAATTTCTTAGACAGGTTTAAATTCCTGTATCTTTGGAATTGTATGTTTTTATTCTTCCAGCTCAGTTCGCTAAATTGTTTCTTGAATTTCAATTTGTCCCTATCTTGAGAGTATTTATGTATTTATGTTCATTTTTGAATCCTTGGCAGCAGACAACAGTTTATGGACAAATGGGTTGATACAGACAATAGTTTATGGACAAATGGGTTGAAACAGAATATAGTTTAGGAACAAATGGATTCAGACAGACACCAGTTTAGGGACAAATGGGTTGAGACAGACACCAGTTTAAATGGAAGAGGCTATGAGAACGCTAAAGAAAAGGAAATCTCCCGGAAAAGACGGGATAACAAACGAAATGCTGATGGGGCTGGGCCAAACAGCGAAGAGGTAACTACTATCAGTCCTGAACCAAAGCTGGAAAAGGGGTATTGTACCCCAGACGTGGAAAGACGCAATACTGGTACCAGTACCAAAAACAGGAAAGGATAAAACAGATCCAAATGGATACAGGCCCATCAGCCTACTGAGCTGTGTCGGCAAGCTGATGGAACGGATGATAAACACCAGACTAATGTGGCATCTGAAAGAAAAACGAATACTAATTCCACAGCAAGCCCGCTTTAGACAGCACAGATCCACTGAGGACCAGGTCATCCTCATAGCCCAGGAGATAGAAGATGCCTACCAGGCACAGAAACACACAGTAGCTGTTTGGGTGGATCTGGAAAAGGCATTTGACAAAGTCTGGAAGGACGGACTTAGAGTCAAGCTAAGAAGAAGTGATGTCTGTGGGAAGATGTACAAGTGGATCAACCACTACCTCAAACAAAGAACGGCCAGAGTCCAAGTACAAGGGCAGATGAGCAAAAAGGTGACACTCGAGCAGGGAGTACCCCAAGGGAGAGTATTGTCACCCACACTCTTCCTGGTATATATAAACGATATTACAGAGAATATACCAAGAAGAGTCCATAGCTCAATGTTTGCAGACGATCTGGCTATGTGGACCTCTGAAAAGAATCTCACCATAGCAAGAAATCGGATGCAGACGGCCCTAACATCGCTGGAAGAGTGGGCGAACTCATGGCTGGTCAAAATAAACGAGGAGAAAACCCCGTGCACAATATTCTCGCTTTCATTAAAACCCCAAAGTACCAAATTAAGTCTAAATGGCAAAATCCTGCAGCAAAACGACAACCCAACCTATCTGGGAGTCACATTTGATCGGCGCATGACATGGAAAAGTCAGATTGAGAGAAACCGAATGAAAGCCAGAGAAAGAATGGCAATCATGAGGAAACTTGCTGGCCCAAGCTGGGGAGCAGACGAAGGCATACTAAAGAAACTGTACACTGGAAGAGTGAGACCAGTACTCGAGTATGGCATTGCGGCATGGACAACAGCAGCGAAGGCGAACTTCGATAAAGTTAATAAACTTCAAAAACAAGCCATGAGAATTATAACAGGTGGCATGAAGTCAACGCCAATTGTAGAACTTGAAAAGATTACAAAACTGCAATCCATGACCGATAGAGGAGACTGCAGAGCCCAGCTGCAGTCAGAGAAACTCCGAAGACTGACGGACCATCCAATGTACCAGAGACTAAACAATTTGGGAAATGGGAAACTAAAGCGGAGAAACTTTGCAGAAAAAGCCAAAGCAAAGATGCACGAAGATCTCATAAACGCACTAACAACACCAAAACCCATCACTACTGTACGAAAACCTACCTGGAGGCAGGATATATTTCCAGAGGTGGTAGAAAATATACCAGTTATTGCAAACAAAAACTGCCAGACTGAAAAAGAAAGGAGAGACACTACCCTAAGTTTCATAACGAAAAGCTACCCAAGCATGGACTGGACCCATGCATACACCGACGGTTCTGTAACAAACACTACACAGAACGGAGGGGCAGGAGCATTCCTGAACCTACCAAATGGCAGAAAAATAACACTGTCATTCGCTACTGGTAAGTACACAAGCAATTTCAGAGCGGAGGCAGAGGCACTGAGGGCGGCAGTGGAAGAAATGGTGACACACAGTGAAAATGAGAGCCATATAGTCCTGCAGACAGATGCTCTCGCCGTAGTCACAGCGCTAAAAAGCCAGAAAAACACTGAGCTTAATGACTTAAGAGCAGCACTCTGCAAACTGTGCCAGCAGTCCGCACCAAAAAGGGTAGTGGTACAGTGGGTTCCGTCACACTGCAACATCCAAGGCAACGAGGAGGCAGACAGACTGGCAAAAGAAGGTGCAAGACTACCACAAACAGATACTAGTATGACGTACGTAGAGTCAAAACGGCTTATCAAAGCCAGATACATGACCAAATGGGAAACCGAACATACTGGTTACACCAAAAACGATGCCTATTACCAGTTGAACCCAAGAGAGCAGGTCGTTGTCTTCAGACTTCGCACTGGCCACAATAGACTGAGGTACCACCTATTCAACAAATTGAAGATAGGTGGTACCGACGAATGCCCGGGCGGTACTGGTAAAATGACCACTGAACATCTGCTGCAGAACTGCCCGACATACGAGGATCAGAGAGAGCAGATGTGGCCATCACCAGTGGAACTGCAAGACAAGCTCTATGGCAGTGGCGAGAGCCTCAGGATGACCGCCGCTTTTTCGAAAAAATAATGGTTACTGTCTGACTGTGTACGCAGAAGAAGAAGAAGACACCAGTTTAGGGACAAATGAGTTGAGACAGACACTAGTTAAGGGACAAATGGATATAGATAGAAAACGGTCTAGGGACAAATGGGTTGAGACAGACACTAGTTTAGGGACAAATGGGTTGAGAGGATGAATGTAGGTAGCTAACGGGAATCTTCATGCAATCAGACGATGGGGGTTAAACAGTAGGAAGACCTTTGTATAACACGTTTTACCACAACTATTCCAAATTCCAAAATAAAAGTAGGTGGTTTTACTTTTAAAACCAACACACACACACACACACACACACACACACACACACGCACGCACGCACGCACGCACGCACGCATATACGAGGCGCCTTCAAGTCAAATTGTTACTTTAAAAAAAAAAAAAAAATTTCAAGTTGTGAAAATGCCAATTATTTTTCGATGTAACCATCTGCAACGTTTATACACTTATGTCAGCGTTTGATAATTCTTGAAAACTTCAGGGTAGAAAGATTTGTCGGTGTGTTTGAGCCAATCCAGGACAGTCTGTTTCACTTTATCATGTGATAAAATGATGACCTCCAGAGATTAGTCTCCCCCCTCCCCCCACAAACGTACCCACATGCACACACACACACACACACACAATTCAGCTTTTTGGATAGAGTGGGGCATCCGCATTAGTTGCATAATCGTCTGCCTCTCTGACGACAGACAACAGTTACTCTATCTTCTTCTGCCACCAACTGATGCTATGCTTCTAGGCGGGTTAGGTCCAGGAAGGAGACTGCGTTTCAAGTCTTCAACGGTCCCCCCACTGCTTTTTTGAGTATGATCGAAAAAACGGGGTTAACCCTTTAGAGCCTGTCTAAATTGATTAGATTCGTGCCATAACCCTTTACAGTCCGGCCACACTGATTATATTTGAGCTGTAACCCTTTGCAGCCCTGTCTTAATTGATTTGAATAGTGCCTTAGCCCTTTACAGTTCGGCAAAACTGATTAGATTCGTGTCTTAACCCGTTACAATCCGGCCAAACTGATTAGATTAGTGTCTTAACCGGTTACAGTCCGGCCACACTGACTAGATTCGAATCTTAACCGTCCACAGTCCCGCCCAATTCATAAGATCCGTACCTTCAGAAACACATCTAATCAATTAGAATGGACTGTTATTCGTTCAGTATTTACCAACGTACGAACAAGAACAAGAACCAAACATACATTACCACTAAAGGGACTTTATTAGGTACAATTGACAATCAGATACGAACAAATAATCAGTCGTGAAGCAATGATTAATAAATGCAAATATACTTTCCGTGTTGTCTCTGAAAACGATCAGCTATGTTGAAGATAGCAAAGGAATCTAATGTTTGTGGATAACGGGGAAGGTAGTTGATTGTAGATTATATAGGAGGTAGGTGTTTGTAGATAATATAGAAGTTAGGTGTTTGTAGATAATATATGAGGTAGGTGTTTGTAGATAATATAGAAGTTAGGTGTTTGTAGATAATATATGAGGTAGGTGTTTGTAGATAATATAGGAAGTAGGTGTTTATAGATAATATATGAAGTAGGTGTTGTGTATATATTATAGGAGGTAAGAGGTTGTAGATAATATATGAGGTAGGTGTTTGTAGATAATATAGGAGGTAGGTGCTTGTAGATAATATAGGAGATAGGTGTTTGTAGATAACACGTGAGCTATGGGTTTGCAGATAATATAGGAAGTAGGTGTTGTGTATATATTATAGAAGGTAAGAGGTTGTAGATAATATATGAGGTAGGTGTTTGTAGATAATATATGAGGTAGGTGTTTGTAGATAATATAGGATGTAGGTGTTTGTAGATAATATAGGAGATAGGTGTTTGTAGATAACACGTGAGCTATGTGTTTGTAGATAATATAGGAAGTAGGTGTTGTGTATATATTATAGAAGGTAAGAGGTTGTAGATAATATATGAGATAGGTGTTTGTAGATAATATATGAGGTAGGTGCTTGTAGATAATATAGGAGATAGGTGTTTGTAGATAACACGTGAGCTAGGTGTTTGTAGATAACATAGAAGATATGTGTTTGTAGATAATATAGAAGATATGTGTTTGTAGATAATATAGGTGATATGTGTTTGTAGAGAATATAGGAGTTGGTATGTGTAAATAACATGTGAGCTAAGTGTTTGTAAATAATATATGAGGTAGGTGTTTGTGGATAATATATGAGGTAGGTGTAAGTAAATAATATAGGATGTTTGTGTTTGTAGATAACATAAAAGTTAATTGTGTATAGGTAACATAAGAGCTAAGTGTGTATAGATAATATGAGTTAATTCTTTGTAGATATTACACGATGTAAGTGTTTGTAAATAGCATATGATGTAAGTGTTTGTAGATAACATATGATGTAAGTATTTGAAGATGGCATAGTAGTCTGCTGTTCGTATATATACTCAAAGCAAAAAGTAGCATACTAGATAATGTTTTTCTTAATAGAATTGTAATTTATTATCCAAAAACAACGACATTTTGGGAGAAGAAACTTTATTCCATAGTTCGGAACTGAAACAACTGGAAAGATATTTTCGTTTCTCGTGCGATTCCCTCCGCAGCGTCTGCATGTGTGTCATTTAAAAAAAAATATAACGCTCAGAATCGCGTGTGTCCACCACGTGCGTTGATCACGGCTTGAATGCAGCGACTTGGTAAATCCTGTAGAATGTTGAGCCACTCCTGCACGACTTCTTGCTGTCTATCTGCGGTGGATGCTGTTGTTGCTAAGTCGATCTTTCAGCTCGTCCCAGACACTATCATTTGTTGACAGATTAGGTGAAATTACTGTCCAGGGGCAAGATTGCAATATTTCTGGCTTGGAGTTCATCATGTACGACTCTGGCAACATGAGGACGGGCATTGTGCTGCTGGACCCCAACGATTGGTGCATGGTTCAGCGCTAAAGGCGAGATGTGGTTCGTCACGCCATGGTATCGCATGCCGGTGACAGCATAATCTAAGATACAGACGCATGTCCGATGATTGGTGCAGAAGCCTTCACAGACCATAATTCCTCCATTCCCATGTCGAGCGCGCTCTTTAATGCAGTTGTTGGCGTACCGCTCTCCATGTCCACTCGGATGACCATCGACTCTTCAAGGGTTGATCCTGCACTCGTCAGTAAACAGTGCTCTGTCCCACACAGTGTTCCCAGAGCGCAGATGTTGTCTGGCCCAGGCTAGTCTGGCGACATGATGCCGTAGCTGCAGAGTTGTACAAATAGCAGGGTGTCATGCACGTAGGCCTTGCTCGCGCAAACGGTTTCTGGCAGTAGCTAAACTTATTCTTTCTAGGGGAGGGTGTTGTCGGGCACAGTTGCTGACTTCTTAGTCCGGAAGGGTGCAAGCTGGCACAATTGCCGACTTCTTAGTCCAGAAGGGTGCTAGCAGTGACAGTTGCTGACTTCTTAGTTCGGAAGGGTGCTAGCAGGCACAGTTGCTGACTGAAATCTGTTTCGCAGATATGCGGGAGTGAGGAAACGATCCTGCTGTCTGGTCGTTGATCGAGGAAGTCCCTTGTTGGACAGGTCCCACTCGTAGTCCCAGTCGTCTGGTAGCGATGTAGTCACAGTCTAACAGTCTGCATTGTCACATCAAATTGTCATGCTGTTACAGACACAAGCCATTCTTGCTTACAACATGCCAACATCTGGTAACATCTCATTGAACGGTGTGCGTGACATCCTTCCAGTATTTTGCTTCTGAACGAAATGAATGGCAAAATAATCCCAGATCGGCAGGGAACACTTCTCAGGTCAATTTTTTGATCACCACGTGAATTGTGTGAAACTGTTAGGATAGTCTTTAATTTCATGAAATCAAATGGTGAAGGTCAGTGAAAGGTCACTTCACACTCACACTGTACTAAGACAATGTATGGCTTCTAGCGATTGACATCTTGTCAGTCTCGAGAGACAATGCACCAAGCTAGAGAGGGGGCAGTCAGTTTTTGTCTTTCTTTAGCCACACACGTCTGGAGTCTGCATCTTCACGCATCGTGTCTTCCCTTGCCTGCAGACCAACATACAAAGCCTGCCTACAGCCAGGTCTGTCCCTGACACATCTTGTCTTCCCTTGCCTGCAGACCAACATACAAAGCCTGCTACATCAAGGTCTGTCTTTAACAAGTTCCTCCCAGTTGCAGGTGTTCATATCCAACGCTTTCAGGTCAAGCTTGAAAACATCTTTGTTGCGGAGGAAGGGTCTGCCTTTGTTTCGCTTGCCGTGGTCAAATCTCAGTATAGGATACCTTTTGGTATCGCCCATCCTCCATTCTGCACACGTGACAAAGCCACCGCAAGCGTCGCTTGTGGAGGATCGTAGCTAAATTGTAAATCTTTGCAATCATAAAGACAATTTATGAGTTTGTTTTATGTTGCTGTTCTGGATGTTCTCTGATATTTACATTTCATGACTTTCTAGCTTTTGCATCTAGTGATAATATTTGATCTATTGCTTCTGGTAATATTTTATAATTTTTACTTTTTGTTACAATTTATAATTTTTTGCTTCTTGTAATAAACTCTATTTTGTTAGTTCTTGTAACGTTCTCAAATATGTTCCTTCTTGTGATATTTTCTAATTTGTTCCGTGGGATTTTCTAGTTTGCTGCTTTTTCTGGAATGTTCTTATTTGTTGTTTCTTGCGACATTCTCTACTTTGAGGAATCTTGGGATATTCTCTAATTTGTTGCTTCTTGTGGCTTTCTCTAATTTGTTGCTTCTTGTGGCTTTATCTAATTTATTGCTCTTGTGAAACTCTCTAATGTGTTGCTTCTTGTGATTTTCTCTAATTTCTTGCTTCTTGTGACTTTCTCTAATAATTTCTTCCTTGTGACTTTCTCTAATGTGTTGCTCTTGTAACTTTATCTAATGTGTTCTTGGTGATTTTATCTAATGTGTTGCTTCTTGTGGCTTTCTCTAATGTGTTGCTCTTGTAACTTATCTAATGTGTTGCTCTTGTGACTTTCTCTAATAATTTCCTCCTTATGACTGTCTCTAGTTTGTTGGTAATTGTGACTTTCTTTAATGTGTTGCTCTTGTGACTTGCTCCTATTTGTTATCAACTGTTTTCTGTGTCTAGAGATATCTGCCTTTCCTCCGTGATCCTATCCATAGAGGAAGAACGAAGCGCAAGCAAATATATTCCAGAAACTTCTCAATACTGGTGATGATGGCCTACCCTCTTCGTCCAGTTCACAAATAGACAAAGTTATTGATCGGGTATCCTTTAGACCAGCCGCACAGCTTTCCTCGCTGTATCCACACGCTACGGAGCCATGATGCAATTCACAATTATCAAGCGGCGAGTTTTTTGTCAAATATGCGGGAGTGTTATCAAACATGCGTGTGAGAGTTTACGAGTGTTGAGTGAGATTTTGAGTCGGTGAACTGGTTGTAGGTTGATGTGCTTCGATGTCGATTCGTTTTATCGTGCGGATGTGCTCGTGTCTTTGAGAATGTATGTCCAAATGGTATCTGGGCAAGGGATCTGTGTGCCACATAAGCGAGAATAAAGAAATGTTGACAGATGCGCCTAACTCTTCTTGAATAGATAGACTATCCATCTCATGGCATGGAATACTGTTCACACAATACAAACAAAATGTATTCAGTCTGGAATAGCCTTCTATATTTGAAATGAAGCTCAAGAAACAGAATTTGATACTGTAATAAACGAAAAGATAACTCATTAATCCTTAGATCAGAAGTGAAAGAGCTTGAGGTAATAGTGGATTTGTTCGTTTGTGTGTGTGTGTGTGGGCGTGTGTGTGCGAGTGTATGTGTGTGTATGTGTGTGCATGTGTGCGCACGCGCGTATGCGCATGTGCGTGAGGTTGTTCATTTGTTGCAAGAAAAAGGAGCCATTTCCATAAAGCCTGTGCCAAGATGATGTGTTCTGTTGTAGATATGATGTATGTAGTACTTATATGAACTAAATAATGTGATGTTGTAGATATGATGTATGTAGGGGAGCTAATACAAGCTCGGTTTTCTGTTTTTTTTTCTATGGCTACTCATAGCTTTGATGTCTTTGAATGCCATATATGGTGAAGTAACGTATGGAGTCCATGTAATGGACAAACAGGCATATTGGAGTTGTTATTTTCTGGACCCAAGATGCATCAGCGCATGAGCTGACAGTAGCCATAGACTCATCACTGGCTTCTTGGATCATAATCAGCGACCAATCGCTGACCAAGACAAAATGATGTGTTTAAATAATGACCCTTGAACAGTGTGCAACCACGAAGCCAGGCTAAGAGAATGGGAATCGAAGATGGAAGGCAAACCTCCTCCCCAAATATGCGGTTCTTAAACAGGATGTTTTGGGTCGAAAGGAACAGATACCATAGCCGAGTTGGAAACTACAGCAACATGTTCTTTTCAGGACAACCGAAGAAGAAGAGGATAAACTGTTGTTGTTTTCCAAATTGCTTGTACCGAGTTTTTCACTCGACGTATGTTTTCTGGTAGATAGTATAAATGGCCACGAGGTTAAACAATTGTGGTGACAATTTATGTCGTGGCATCTCCATCTTGTGATATTTATCAATTGTTTCGTTGCGCGACTTCAGTGCCACAATTTTAAACTATCCAGCTTATCTATTTGTTGTCCGTGTCACTTTTCCCAGTAAATGTGTCGGCTCTTACAGTGTGCCCCATCCCTGCTCCTCCCATCACATACCCCGCTCCCTCCCCAAAAGAGAATAATTGGTTTGTACTGTTTCATGTTATAAGTTATCGTTGCACATGAACCTTCTTCAGAGCATCCATATTAATCTCGTTCGCTATTTCGATTCCTAACATTCCTCTGCCGTACAACATTCCTGTATGTTCTATCGATTTTGTCTTGTTTACTGATTGACCTAGATTGACTGTCATAGACATGAGGGGTTCTGTATAATACAATAAACTGCCCTCCGTACGGCACGTCACAATGAGTTATTGAATAGAATGTCTTTCATTTCCTGAATAAGTTTGTTTTTTTCGTCTAAGCTGCTCTTTATTTTAATGTTGTTATCGATGCCTGTGAAGATTTTTTAGCAGAATCAGATTGGAGAGATTGAAAGAGGCCATATATAAACAGTTGAGGGATGACCAGGCGGGTTTTCACAAAATTAGTCCAGAGGATAGCTTCACTGCGGCTAATTGTTGAACAGAGCGGGGAATTGAACTTATCACTCTGTATCAGATTCGTGGATTGTGAAAAGACATTTTGCAACTAAGACCGGGATTCGTTCTGGAAGTTTCTCAGGATCTGTAGAGTACCCCTGAAGTCCATTAACATGTTTCAGACAACGTAGTGAAGATATGAATTCAGTTCTACGTGAAGATCAGCTGTTTTATTCTGTTTAGGTATATACAAGTGAAAATCACATAGAGCAAAAGTACAAAGACACTTAATAAAGACAGGTTAGAGTTAATACAGTCAGATATACGGCAGGAAGATATAACAGGCAGCAGTAACGAACGTGTATGAAAACTTACAATCAGAGGATAAGGAAGGCAACACAGAGCAGAGAATAAACTAAATAGGAACGTACAAAAACCACTATCAAAGTAGCAAATAAATCGTTACTCGATAAAGAACTTAGGAAAAACCAGGAATGGATGACAATTGAAATCTGAACTAAAATGGCAGATAGAAAGAAGGCTAAAACACTCCGTCATATTCATCACTAGACAAAGAGATACGTACAATGTGTAGGATGTCCAAAGAACAGTGGTTGGAAGAAAATGTAAAATAATAAAAGACATGGGACTAAAACACAGTACCAGAGAAATGCATATAGAAATAAAGAAAATAACAAACAAGACACAGGTAACCCAGAGTGGGGGGTGCATCCGAGATAAGAATGGTGCCATTTTGATGGATGAGAATGACAAATCAAACAGATGGACGGAATATGCAAAGGAGCTTTTTGAGGACAGTCGCTGAGCCAAACCATCAACATTTGATAATGAAGGATCCAGCATCCTAAGATCAGAGGTGGGAAATGGGATAAATAATATGAGACAAGATAAAGCAACAGGACCGGACTCTATAAACATAGCAATAATAGAGGCCCTGGTGGAATTTGGTATAAATATACTTACTGATCTGTGTAAAGACATTTAACAATATTGGATGCATACCAACGGACCTGAAAACATCTACGTTTAAAACTCTCTCGAAAAAACGCCCTGCAACAGAATAGAACGTTCGGACTTCAAAGTTTAATGGAACAAGGGAAGCAAATTTCTGTTTGCGAATGACATATAGATATATATATAGAAATACAAAATGGCATATATATTTGCTCCATATACTACCAAAAGGCTTTTGACAGAGTTCAACAGCTTGTGACAACGATATACAAAATGAGTGAAGAGTGGACATAGCCATAAACAAAACAAAGACTATGATAACTGGAAAAAGAGGCGAAAACTATGTATACAGATACAAATAAAAGATCAACTACTTGAACAGGTACATAGTTTCTCCTATCTAGGTCATATACAAGCGGAAGAACGCAGCTGTGAAAAAGAAATCAGAAAGAGAATAGGTATGGCCAAGATGGTGTTCGACAACATAAAACACATACTGACATCCAAACAGATAAATCAGAATCTGAAAATGAGAATTGTCTTATGTTATGTATACTCGTCACTACTTTATGTCGCAGAAACATGGACAATGAATAACAAGTCGACAAATAATATTGAAGCCTTCGAAATGTGCGTATATAGACGATTGGGTCGCATTTCTTGGAAACAGAAGAAAACAAATTTGGGGGTATTGAAAACGTTTGAGGTGGAAAGAGACTTGATGACGAAAATTAGGGTTAGACAGTTACGTTTTTTTTCTTCATAAAACAAGACAAGACATACCTGCTTGTTAGACTGTACTTGAAGGTAGAGTGGAAGGCAGTCGTTCAATAGACAAAAAACGTTTTATGTAGGTGGATTACATCAGGAGATGGACTGAAAAAAGCCTCTCAGATTGCACCCTGTCAGCAAGAGATAGAGTACACTGGATATCCATTGCTGCCGACGTTCGATGAGGAGATGGCACTTGAAATGAATTGAAGATCAGTACCCTTCAACTCCATCATGACAGCAACAGACGCCAAAAATGACACCAGACTTCGTGTGAAAACCTTTGACTCGGTAGCATTACAGCAACGCTCTGCTATGGTAGCGAAAACTGGTCTATAGCAAAAACAACAGAAAACCTGCTGAGAACAGCACACACATATCTGGTGGGCGTAACTCTCAGACAACAGCGGTAAAGCGAGTTACACAATGGCGGCACTCGGAGAATGTCCCACATCAAGGATGTCCTACAGTTGGTCAACCACTCAAAACACCGTTGGGCAGCTAGAAGACAGAACGAAAGATGGAGTATCATAGCTGCCCTGTTGTTCCAGCGCGACAAAAAGAGACCTCGGGGACGACCCCAAACTTACTGGCGAGATTCACTGGAGAAGCACAGCATTCACGACCCCACAACAACAGACTATTTTCCCACTGGATGGCACGCGCACGCGACAGAAATGACTGGATCCTCAGTTGGGACCCGCACAAGAGTGAAAACTCCTTGGCGAAGAACGGGTCGAATTAAGAACTAAGATCTAAGATCGGCAGTGGTGTGTGACTTTGATATTTCTTATAACCTTTGCTCAAGCTGCTGGCTATTGACTAGGTAATTAAGAATACAACTTCGCTTTTCGGAAATGACATTCAATGACATTTGACCAAGCGCTTGTTTGATCTGGATCTTCCTGATGACTTGCCTCTTCTGGCTCATGACCACAACCAGATGCAACACAAGCATACTTGAGGAATGCTCACACACATTGGCTCTGAGGTACACAAAGAAAGAAAAAGACATGACAATAACATAGAATAATCATAATATATGTATGACAATATGACTTTGAATTGGATTTAAGTGAGGGAGGGCAGCAAACCGTCAGCCTCACTTTCTCGTCCTGATTCCATTTGATCCGGTGGAAAGATATGATCGAGACCCCTGAAACAGTAATCCGTGTGCAGTGACGACCACGGAGATCTTGTGTATCTAGCCTTGCTCCAAACGCTCTACAGCGAGTTGCTGGAAGCCGCCTTGCTGCCCTGTAGACAGACAGTGGTTCTTCAGACCAGTCCGCCGAATCCAGTCTTCACATGTTTGGATAGACAAGCAATACTCATAATATGTTGGGAGACGATACTACAATCATGTATAAACCATGGTAGAAATATAAACAAAGTAGGAGGAACTGATAGAGATATAAAATTACCAATACGAAAGGTAAGAGGAGCTGTCATTGCTTTAGTGAACGTACGGACATTGAAAGATATTAAATCCAGCACATGAATACAGATTTCCATCTCGAATGTAAAGTTATTAATAATCTATGGCTCTGTTACATGGGGAATATCAGAAAGAACAACAACGAAAGTTCAAGAGTTCATCAATGTGTGCCCTCGGGATAGAGAGATTAATAGAGGGATTAGTAGACGGATTAATAGAGGGATTAATAGAGAGATTAATAGAGGGATTAATGGAGGGATTAATAGAGAGATTAATAGAGGGATTAATAGACGGATTAATAGAGGGATTAATAGAGAGATTAATAGAGAGATTAATAGAGAGATTAATAGAGGGATTAATAAAGGTATTAATTGAGGGATTAGTAGAGGGATTAATATAGAGATTAGTAGAGGGATTAATATAGGGATTAGTAGAGGGATTAATAGATGGATTAATAGAGAGATTAATAGAGAGATTAACATGATAAGATAAAGTCATTAATGTGGAACTGTTGGAAGAACCAATTATTTTTCGATGGAGCTTGACGAAAGAAGACAACGCTGACGTTGGATAGGGGATAGCCAATATATTGTGTCTGTCTAATTGCAATCTTTCTCATAATTAATATGTAATTGCTAGCTTCTACATGATCTGCTGAATTGTCGTCTTGTCATTTTGTGAAATGCGCCGTAAACAGCTAAATGTATTCCTACATTTTAATTATGTCGTTCAACCCTGTATCTAATCATAATTACTCTCGTAGTCTTAGTCTCTCTTAGTCGACCTGTACTTCTACAGGGGCAGGTCCCATCTCTGGCGTGAACTGGATGCAGCCAGGAAAAGGATTTCCTGCTTAGAGGGCTGAGTTTGAGCAGCTTATTACTCCGCTGCGTTGCGACAAGTTCAGCCGAAGGTTACCGATCCTATAAAGCACTCAAACACTAGAGTAAAGAAGACCCGCAGACTGTTAGACGCCAACTATGCTGCTCTCAACAAATCACCTAGCCATAGCCTATGTTAGGCCATATAACGCAGCTAGTCGCCTCTTACCACGTGCTCTCTGTGGCGCATTGTTCCATTCGTATCTTTGTCATACACAAAGACCCCGGCAGACCAGTTGGGATGTTTACATTACATACGGTAAACTACGATAATATAAATTTAGAACTTGACTAATCTCAATTTGTGAGCTAATTATTCAGATGTCCACTTCAGTCTCATTTCAATTTGTGAGCTAATTATTCAGATGTCCACTTCAGTCTCATGTGAGGAAATTTAAATTTTTTTTCATTTGATTGTAAGTCAGTAAATAGGTCACAAATGGCTTTTAAAAAACAATTAACAAAAAAATAAAAATAAAAATAAAAAGCAACGTTAGAAATGTGAAAACCATTCATTGTTGCACTTATATTGCCGCTTTGTTTCAAACAACATTGATTAACTTATCACATCACTTTATCGAGGACAGACCCATTCTGTTGATTTTGTGTTCGCCAGTCAGTTGTCCGGTTACCCATCGCACACTCTCCGGAAATTCAATCGATCATACATTATGCTCGGGACTAAATCAAGCGAACAGCCTATTGCAGTCTCTACACTGTCTATTGGTACGTGCCTATTAATTCATCTACCCCACCGGCTGCACAGAGATCTCAACAGGATGGCCAAGTCGGGATTTCCCAGCAATTTGCGATTGTCCTTGAGAAAACCTATCGGATCTGTTATGTACCGCTGTACGCAACAAACACCTTCCTCTGTAAACAGGAAGCATTTCCTTTTGAATATCATGTGCATTGGATGGAAGACTAACGTCTGGTCAGGCAAAATATATAGATCAGACGTGTTAGTCAGGTTCAGGCAAAACATACTGGACAAGACCCTCACCTTTGGCTTCTTCGTAGCCCTTCCGGGAAACGGGGTGTTTTCATGGCAGACTGGCTAATAAGGTGAGTGATCGACGTGGTCCTCGTAGTAGTGAGCAGCACTCAGATGTAGCCAAGCATAGAACAACCGCCTAGAGAACCTTCATCAGCAAGGTTGATATGTGAGGAAAGATTCTGTAAACCGTCACTTAACGTCCTTTTCAGGGCGCATTAAAGAGTAAACCTACTCATTGTAGGCATTCGAAACAAACAAACAATATCCTTCGCATAAAATCCTGTTGGCCACCTCCTCTTTCCACACACACACACACACACACAATAACGCGCACAACACTACTATGTTCTTTGATTGTACATTATGTGAGCATGGACGCCATTTTGTATTTCAGCAGTTCGCGGTCATGTGACACCTAGAGTCTGCTGTCTACACTAATCACAAAGCTGGATATTGCTGCCAACTAATGGCGCAATTAGAAACTACCAAGTACATTTTGTTAGCTATCGCATATTAATATGTGTCCTACCTACTGAGCTTCCCAGTGCCTTTCTTCTTTTATAAGACTACAGAGACAGGAGACGCGTTTCCCTTGTTGTCGTTCCTTATTGTGTATTCTTATTTAATGAGGAGACTTCTTACTTGTCATATTCTTTATTTTATCGTTCTCTCAGTTCTTAGTGGACTTGTACTTCTACAGTGGCAGATGTTTACTGTGACCCAGAGAAATGATTGGGAATGGCACGAAAGGACAAACACTGAACAAGAGGAAATAAGCAGAAAGTAACTGTACGCAAACAAATGTTTGTGAATTTATCTCCCTTGCTGCATCAAATATATACTTCTCTACCTGTGGTGTTAAAACAGAACGGATACAGCAGTATGGACCAGGCAGACTCACTCTACCCAACTATTTTTTCTACAGCTTCCTCACACTCTATTTCATATAACTCAGTCTAGCAATGACACTCTTACACAACTCTAACACGCGCCCTCAATGTGAGACCCTTACATTTGCACGTTGGTTCTGTGGACCTCTGAGATCACCCTAACTAGCATATGTACATACAGACACACACACCCATACAAGCATTGGTTAACACGCCCTGATATCGCCTGAAAGACTACGGCCCGGAGTAGAAAGGGGTGTGCCTTCGCCAGTAACAATCATCATCATCATCGGGGGCCGCCTCCGCAACGGAGGTTGACGGTAATGGACTTGGATCTGTCTCTGTTTCGCGCCAGGCTGGTACACGCAGTCAAACTGTGTCCTGACCACATCCTGATGTTGTCTGTCCATCTGTACGTCTGTCGTCCTTTGGCTCTCTTGCCCTCTAACTCTGCCCTCCGAAATAAACTTTAGCAGACATGACCAAAATATTTAATTTTTCTGATTTTTATTTCCTTTAGAAGTGTCTGTTACAACCCGGAGTTGTTCCAGAACCTCATTATTGGTTTTCCTGTCTTTCCATGAAACTCGTCAACGTCTTTTGAATACCCACATTTCAAAGGCTTCAATATGCTTCTCCATTTTCTTCGTCAGGGTCTAGGTTTCTATTCCATACAATAATACTGAATGCATATAGCATTTTATGACTCTCATTTTTAAGATCTGAGATATCTGCTTTGACAGAAGTATATCTCTCAATTTTTTTTTTTTTTTTTTGCTTAGATGTTTGCCTCACTAGTTTCTACTGGCGGAGGCGCGCCATTTTCCACCCCAGACCGTAGTCCATTGGGCGATATCAGGATGCATAAACCAGTGCTTGGATGCATGTGTGCATCTGTATATACCTATGCTAGGTTTGTGCGCCCTCAGAAGCTAGCCCAACCAAAGTGCAATGGAAGGGCTTTACCACGAGGGCGCGTGTGAAAGTTGTGCAAGGGTGTGACTGTAGGACAGAGTTAAATGAAACAGAGTGAGGTAAGAGGAGAGAGAAGGGGAAGAGTGGCCCCCAGGGTGAGCCCTCTCTGTCTATCTCTCTAAGATCTGAGATATCTGATTTGACAGAAGTGTATCTCTCTAAGATCTGAGATATCTCCTTTGACAGAGTGTATCTCTCTAAGATCTGAGATATCTGATTTGACAGAAGTGTATCTCTCTAAGATCTGAGATATCTCATTTGACAGAAGTGTATCTCTCTAAGATCTGAGATATCTCCTTTGACAGAAGTGTGTCTCTCTAAGATCTGAGATATCTCCTTTGACAGAAGTGTATCTCTCTAAGGTCTGAGATATCTCCTTTGACAGAAGTGAATCTCTCCTGCTGTTAAATGTATTTTTGGCCATTGCAATTCTTTTAATGATCTCCCTTTCACGTTTGTCATCAGCTGAAATGAGTTGGCCAAGATTTACATAGCTAGCTTGACACTTGCTACCAGAATTTCTCGATATATGTGGATGAACGTTTTTTGACTTTCTTTGTGGTGGACAACTTTGATGGATATCTTTAGTCTTTTTAATGTAGATTTCCAGCCCATATTGTTGACTTCTGTTGGTTATCTTATCCAGTATGTTCCTATACACACGCAACACATTTCTAAAACAATAAAACAACACGGAAAAGACGTCAGCAAATCTGGAAACAATGGCTGACTGGGACAACTACAACTAACACAGTTTAGTCAGACCAGGGACCATCTCTAGACCAAATGCTGAGTGCAATGGATCTCCAGCCTCCTCTGTCTCCTGTCTTTCTGGTACCATTATCCGAGCTCTTTCTTGTTCATCGTTTGATGTCATTCTCCTGCTTTGTTGGCCTCGCTGTGCTTACTCTTTCCGTCCAGTATTGATTTCTGCAATGTGATATTATCGTTATTTTCTGATTTGACTGGTTAGTTCGTTCGTTTTTTGTACTTCGATTATTTCCTCCGATTATCATGGCCTGGACATCGGCTATGTGAATTAGCACTAAGCTTAAACCTGTAACGTATTTTCAGTCTAGTTCACACATCTGAACTTGCGAGATTGGTGCCCTTCACCCTAGCTGCAGACAAGGCCGGTTTTTAATGTGAGTAAACTGGCGGAGGACCAGAGAAGCGAGAGACAGAGAGAGTGATAGCTCCATTTATAAACGAAATATGTGGGACAGTTTTGGTGATAAACATAATGGCGGCGAGAGAAGTTTGAGAAAGATCGTCAAGTTTATAAGGAAATAGATGTGATTATTTGAGAGATAACATGAGAATAAGATAACTTTTGTAGAAGCAGAGGAAGTATAGGAACACGAATGTAATGCGCACATGTCTGGAGTCTCCCCTTGCACATCTTAGTCGCAGTGTATGGAAGGAGTTTGCCATTGTCTGTCATTACCGATACATATTCAAATAGAGAAGGAAAGGGACTTGGGTGTTATAAAAGATCATACAGGTAAGGTGCGGGAGCGAGTTCAGGTGACAGTTAGAAAGAGAAATGCAATTCTGGGTATGATACAAATACACATTACAAATAATAGCAAAGAAGTGATATTCAAACTGAATATATCATTGGTGAGACCTAATTGGGGTACCTTGTTCAGGTATAGAGTCCTTATCATAGAGCTGACATAAACACAATAAAAAGGATACAAAGAAGAGCTACAAATCCGATCATGGAATTCCAGAATTATAGTTAGGTGGAAAGACTCAGAAAAACTGCTTTACAGTGTCTAGGACAGAAAAGAATTAAAAGTGACAATAAACGTTCATAAATGAATCAATCATCATCCTCATCATGTAACATGACCTTTGCAGAACGACGCTCTCACAGCAACTGATCTGTAAGACTATCGATCTCTAGCCAGAACTCCCGCCTCTGTTGCTGTCATCTTCAGGACCTCCGTGATGGCTTGTGTTCATCTTCTTTTCAGTCTGCATTTGTCATGCTATCCAGGCACCATACCATCCAGTATCGTTCTCTCCAGATCATTATGACGTTTTATGTGCACAAAATGCTTTAACTTTCTGGACAAGATATTGTTTACTAACAAGATTTCCTCGTTATCCAGTTCTTGTAGGATATCTGCATTTTCCCTTTTCGCTATCCATCATATTTTGAGCACCCTTCTGTAGAATTTTAGTTCAAAAGATTCAATCCTTTTCTTACGTGTTTGTGTAGTGGTCCACTTCTCACATCTGTACTTTGTCATCAGGAAGATGCAAGTTCGCAGGATTGTTATGTTCGTCATTTTATTATAGTTCTCTTATATGTTTTTCATTTTATTTAACATCTGCATTGCCATATAGATAGAAGACGTGTATCTATAATAGGCTGTATTAAAACACGTGTATGCGTTTGTAATGGAGGATTCCATAGCAATGTTTTTACATGGTAGGGTTGCTAGCCTCATGTATACATCTCATTAGTCCCCTTTTACGATAATGCTATTCTTTCCTCCGGAAGATCAACAAGCTGCATACTAAATTCTGCTTGCGACTTATAAATCTGCCACTCTTTTATGTCCAGTTTTACTCTTCATTTGTTTACATTTCAACGTTTGCGGTGTGTTATGTACACAGTTCTTGTCCTAAATGGAGGCAGCCTTTGTGATCAATGAGGTCATTCAGACGTCTTGATGTCACGGTGGACCCTGATTACAAGGCGCGATGTCGTTGATTAAAATGGCCTGCTGGACTAGAAGTCGTCTGGCGAGGTGGAATAAAAGTGTGGCTATTGCGCAAAACTCCGGGTGCTCAAAGAGCTATTCAACGGCGTGTTCCAAATATATCGATAAGAGATCAGATCTGAAATAAAAAAATTAAATATCAAACTCTTAACGCTTTTATACACTGATTAGAAGGTTCTGTATAATTTATGTACAACAAAGCTTCCTATACTCAACTTGATCTAAACATAACTTTGTGCATCCAATCTATTTTTTAATGCATAAGCTTGCGCTGCTTTCGCTATTTCCTGTGACAAAACATTTCAAGAATTCACCACTCCTTGACTAAGAAAAATGTTTCTAACATCTAATTTGATCCTTTCTTTAAAAAAATTGTAGCTGTGCTCATTTGTTCTTGTAGGCAGCTGTACTTTGAAAAACGTGTTATAGAGTAATTTATCATTTCTCTTAATTCTCTTATAAGCATATATTAAGTAACTTCGAGCTCTCGTTCCTAGACACTGAAGGCCGTTTTTTGTTAGCATGACCTCCAAACTATAATTCCGGTATCACACTATTCGTGTTGTCGCTTTTATTTGTATCCTTTCTAGCATTTTTATATCTTCTTTACGATAAGGACTCCAGACATGAACACTATACTCCAATCTAGGTCTAAATAATGCTTTATGCAGTTTGACTATCACTTTCTTGCTCATATGTTCAATATTTCTTTCATCAAACGTAACATTGCGTTTGCCTTTTTCACTGCCACCTGCACTGCCAAACTCACCTTACCTGTATGATCTATTATAACCCCAACGTGCTTTTCCTTTGTTATCTTCCTATCATTGTTCTCTCCAATCCTGTTATATATATTAAATGTTGGATCTTATATTTCTGGACGTTGTAGAAATCACATTATCGCTCAAATACCAATTAGATGGTGATGAGTTAGGCATGCCTGACAACAGAAAAACATAGAGAACAATTTGTTAGTGATCCTATGGTTACATAAGCCCAGGGACCATCCACTCTTTCGCTGATGTAGTGTGCTGAATATTAAATGATGTTCAGAAGTACAACTATTTACTCGTGATTCAGTCATTCGGTGATTCGATGACGATACGTTCACCTGGTATACCTGACCAGTCGAGAACAATCTGTCACAGAAATTGCGCCGTTTCTGAATTCCTACTCCCCATGTACATTGGCTCGAGGTAGATGCATTCATCATTGTCCTGAAACTTCATTCGCCAACGAATTTCGATAGGTGTCACCCATTCGCTGTTGAAATGACAGGAATACGCTCCTCGTGTGATGCAGGCCACTAGGGGAGCAGACATCTTTAACATGTTACTATGATGTCATGAAGCTCGGTCGTAGCACGATGCAACCTGCTGCAATTGCATTATATTTCCCTTTTAAAGTTTACATGTGAAGCCCACTCGTTGTTGTTGTTGTTGTTGTTGTTGTTGTTGTTGAATGCCCACAATGAGTATACTTACTCTTTTTGTGCTCCCTGAATAGGACGTTTAGTGGTGGGTTGGTGTAGCTTTTCTCACATCCCGAGCATGCTGATGTAGGTGCACCGGAGTCCTCCAGACGGTTATGCTATGCTTGTTTTCATCTGCGTGTCACTCACTACTAAGGGGATCACGTCGATCCATCACCTTCTTAGCCAGGCTGCCATGAAAACAGCCCGTTTCCAGGGAGGACTACTAAGATGCCGAGGTGATAGTCTTGGTCAGTATATTTTGTCTGACCTTGATTAACATGTCTGATCAGTATGTTTTGCCTGACCCTGACTAATATGTCTGAACAGTATGTTTTGCCTGACTAGACGGTAGTCTTCCTCCTTTTGTGAAAGACAACATGTCTTAAACGGATGAACGAGAAGTGACCCAACGAATAATAACAAATACGGTTACAATCTGTCCCAGCTCTCGACCATCGTAGTTTGTCTATCAGGACGTCGTTGGTTAAACCTGTCTCCACTCTCCACCGTCATAGTTTCTCTATCAGTACGTCGTTTATTAAGTCTCTCTCCACTCTCGATCGTCATGGTTTCTCTATCAGGACGTAGTTTGTTCTCAACAAGCATGTACGCTTATTTACGATAGTCAAAGAATCATTTCAAATTGAATTCCATATTCTCATCCATTGAACAATTTTGACAGGTTCATTGCCAGAAACTGTGCGGAATCTTGTGGTAGTAGTAGTAATCCGCCTACGCAGCGAGGGCCCGCTGTGCCAATACACGGTGTCCACGATGAGTAGCTGTGGTCCAGGCTGCACGCCCAAAGGGTCAAGTCATTTCTAAGGGATTCTGTAGCGAATCTTTCGACTACATCGTGAATGCAATTAATTTCGCATCGGCTGTGATAATTGTGACTGATCAACAAGGTTTCTTTCAGGACAACTCGACTATTCTCTGATCAACAACGTTTCTTCCAGGACAACTCGACTATTGTCTGATCAACAACGTTTCTTCCAGACAACTCGACTATTCTCTGATCAACAACGTTTCTTCCAGGACAACTCGACTATTCTCTGATCAACAACGTTTCTTCCAGGACAACTCGACTATTCTCTGATCAACAACGTTTCTTCCAGGACAACTGGACTATTCTAAGACTTTATAAAATACAATAAGAAAACGTGCACTACTGTAATTCTGACATCACTGAACTGGATTGGGTTGCCCTAAAGCAGACATATTCTCATAAATAAACCAAACGAAAGATGTCCCCGACACTCATCCATCATATCTGCTGGGGCACAATGCCTGATAATTATGCGTGGACTGTTCGCCCTAGTATAATCAAAATGTCCCATGCTGCGCCACAAGAAGACTTCAAGAGTCAAGCAAAGGGTCTTTATTGTTTTGGGAAATTGGTGGGTGGTGCACAAAAAAAGGGTTTGAAGGAGACGTTTTTCTCCATAGACAAGAAAGGGTTTGAAGGAGACGTTTTTCTCCATAGACAAGAAACGATAAAGAAATGATGCTGATCATATTGACAATCGTATCTTCTTCTTTGGCGCTCTTCCTGAAAAGGATTTTGTGACGTTGTGTCTCAGTTATAGCTGGACTGCGATATCTGCGCCTTTCCGCCCGATATATCCGATTTCAGCTAGGGTTTATGAGGGGACGGCGTGGCCTAGTGGTTAAGTGACACGGCTCACAACCAGAAGGTGCTGGGCTCGATCCCCATCACAGCACCGGCCATTACCACGGGGAAGCAAACCCTTATAAAATGCAGGAGGAAGCAGACCCTTTCATAAAATGAATGCTGAAGTCGGATGCACTGGGCCGACTGGTGCAAAATAAAAACCGCAGTGCAACGCATACCGCCTTGGGGATTAGAGAAATAAGGCGAACGCAAAAATAAAAAATATAAAAAATATAAAAAAAACTAGGGTGTATGAGTACTGGGAGTGTGCCTTCCCGCTGCAATCACTATCCCTTGTCCAGACTAAACTGAGAACTAGTGCCGCCTGTTTCGGTGGATGCAGACTGTGGTCTTGGTCAGCTCAGGGTATTTGACCCTCATACAAGCGGCCATCTGGCTTGCTGGTTACTGTCAGTTTATGCACTGCTGTACCCCCACCCCCTTTCCAACCCAACAAATCTGATGAAAACTTCTTTAATTAACGATCGTCATACAGTTAAATGATTAATCTAAACCCGGTGAACCTATATATATATATATATTTGTCTATCTATCTATCTATCTATCTATCTATCTATCTATCTATCTATCTATCTATCTATCTATCTATCTATCTATCTATCTATCTATCTATCTATCTATCTATCTATCTATCTATCTATCTATCTATCTATCTATCTATCTATCTATCTATCTATCTATCTATCTATCTATCTATACATCTATCTATACATCTATTTATCTATCTATTCATATATCTATCTTTCTGTCTATCTGTCTGTCTGCTTATCTATCTATCTATCTATCTATCTATCTATCTATCTATCTATCTATCTATCTATCTATCTATCTATCTATCTATCTATCTATCTATCTATCTATCTATCTATCTATCTATCTACCTATCTATCTATCTATCTATCTATCTATCTATCTATCTATCTATCTATCTATCTATCTATCTATCTATCTATCTATCTATCTATCTATCTATCTATCTATCTATCTATCTATCTATCTATCTATCTATCTATCTATCTATCTATCTGTCTATCTATCTATATGCCTCTGTCTGTCTGTCTGTCTTGTTTTGGTTTGCTATTCGGTGCCATATGTATAAGTGACATCTGGACAGCGCCTTCGTGTGCTCTTCGTAAATGGTTGAACTTGCTGCCTCGGAAATTCCGTCAATCCATCTTTTGCCTGGTCGGCTCTTAGCTCTGGTATCTCTGTGTTTAAGTGTTAGAGCCATCTGTAGGACGCTGATGTGTTGCTGTCGCGATATGTAACCAAACCACTGAATTTGTTGTTTTTTAATGAAATCTAGCACTGGCTTAGTGCCCATCTGTTTCCTGATCTCATCGTTTCTAATTCTGTCCAATTTTGTCACATTTAACATTCGCATTTCGTTTTCTGTTTTTTCGATATTTCTCTTTTCCGTTGATGTCAGTGTCCAGGTTTGACATAGTGTAAGCATGAACATTGTGTTGAACATGGCTCTTTTGTGCCAATCTTTACGTGCCTGTTCTTCAGTATTGTTGACATCTGTCTAATGATTTGGTTCAAAGTGGATCACAGTAGAATAAATTCCTCGTTGGTTATAAATAGCCCCGATTTGGAAGAAGAAATTGTTGCAGTGAGAAGGAGGCCGATTCATGTGACTATCCCAGTCAACAGAGATGACAAACAAGACAACCCACCTTGTTTGAATTTGATCACTATTTTATTGCAAGAAGAACGGAGTCCTCCGCCCTCTTTGCTGAAAGCGCCGGTTTTGTGTTACTAGTAAACTACATCTGGGCCAATAATGGACTAAATCATGCCCGGAAGAGATCGCGCCATTCCCGGTCAGCAACATGTCTAAGACACATCGCTCACACGCTGAGAGTTGCCTTTAATTCTCGCGGCCCTCTTCTTTAGACAGCGAAGTACTGTGTTTCCCTTAAGATTCAGCACGGACTTCGATCGACACACTTACTATGACACCACAAAGCATTACGGTTTCATCCGAGGGTCGGTCGTTCGGTTGGTTGGTCGGTGGGTCTGTCGGTCGGTGGGTCGGTTCGTCGAATGGTCGACACGCTTACCATGACACCAGACGGCATTACGGTTTCATCCCAGGGTCGGTCGGTCGGTGGGTCGGTTGGTCGGTTGGTCAGTCGATCGGTCAGCTGACACACTTACAATAACATCAGAATGCACCATGGTTTCAACCCAGGGTCGGTCGGTGGGTTGGTCGGTTGGCCGACACATCTACCATGACCTCACAAGGCACCAGGGTTGTTTCCCAGATATTGGAAGCTCAATGAGAATTGCAACTTGGATTGTTCGCTGCAGTATGTGACCATGTCAGTTGTCCATAGACGCAACAAACCACTGATACCTAAGCTTGGATTGTTCGCTGCAGTATTTGACCATGTCAGTTGTCCATAGACGCAACAAATCACTGATACCTAAGCTTGGATTGTTCGCTGCAGTATGTGACCATGTCAGTTGTCCATAGACGCAACAAACCACTGATACCTAAGCAAATATTTATTTGTATTATAAACGAAGGAATATTATTTGAGGCGTATGTTCCTGATATAACTCGAGTGGTTGGTTCATGCTGCGAATGTGTCTCATAGCAGGCAGACACGACGTTTCATTTCCGTGTTGCTATCAAAACAACATACTCTGAATATTACAAGTTGGTTATAGTATACCACTACTATTCCTGGTCATTTCTCAGTAGATAATTCCCACAACATTTGATAGTATCTAGCACAAAAGCCAATGTCTGCTGCACATATTTGTTTATTCTCTTGCTTTATTCAATGAAAAGGATCTAGGGGTCATAATAGATCACACAGGTATCGTGAGTGAACAAGCCCATGCTGCAGTGAAAATAGCAAATGCAATGTTAGGTATCTTTTTCTTTTTCTTCGTTCATCCTCAGATCAAGGTCCCGGTTTCTCTTACAAAGGACACCGTTGTTTGTAAGGTGGTTTCTTCTCCATACAGCTTTTGTCTCATATCTGTCTCACGAGGCCAGTATTGTTCTCTTTTCCTGCGTGAGCGTGCAGCTTTGCAGGATGTGTTCCATGGCTATGATATGCTCCCCACATGGGCACCTGTCATCTGTCCCAATCCTCATTTTGTTGTAAAGATGACCCTTGAGCCTGTTATGTCCAGTTCTATGTCTGAAGATGATGACTTGCTTTTCTCTAGTAAAGTTAAAGTAGCCGTCTTCTTTTCGGAAGTCGGGGTGTTGATCAACTTATTTTACCCAGAAGTTGGCTTTAATTATGGTCTTAGCCTCATTATTTGTGATACTCAGTTCGGTTTGTGGGGATGCTCCTCCACTCTTTGCTGGTTTGTCTGCAGCTTCATTGCCTTCAATATTGCAGTGGGATGGGATCCACTGTATGACTAACCGTGAGTGTTCTAATGAGAGCTGTGTCAGGGAGAACATACATTGCTCGAGATCTTCATCTCTGTGTTCTTTTAGCGATGCTAATACTGACGTGGCATCAGTCAGGAATACTATGTTTTCTTGGTGGATATCTTTATCTTGGATTACAAGCTCAGCTAAGGCCTTCAGTGCCTCTGCTTCTGCACGGAAATGATTGGAATATGTTCCTTAGTCTGTAATAGACCCCTCTACCTCCATTGGATGTGGCTTTGTTAGTTGAGCCATCTGTATATACATGTATCCATGTTTCTGGTGGGCACACTCTCCTAAGATATTCTTCTGTGATCAATTTCCTTTCTGAATCTTTTTCCCTATTGCCTCAGGGGATTTGGCTTTTTTCCATGGTGGGATTTAGGATGTTTCAGATCTCTAACCACTGTCTGGCTTATGATTTGGTCTGTTTTTACAAGTTCTTTTGTTTTTGATATGAAGTGGTTTCTCTTTAATCTCCCTCTTCGCATGCGATTTATCCTGTTATATATTGGGTGATCAGGCATTCGTTTGAACTTTTCCCACTGCTGGAGTGGAATTTTGGTCTCTGCGCGTCTCCATACTTTCAATTCGTGTGATGTTCTCCATTGCATTTAATGGTATTGTTCTCATAGCTCTAGTGATGATACGTAGACTCTGGTTTTGGGTTGAATTTATTTTGTGAAAGTTATTCTTTGTTGCTGTGGACCATGCTTCTATCCCGTATTCTAGCACTGGTCTCACATAACCTGTGCACAGTTTCTTTAGAGTGCCCGTGTCCGCTTTCATGTTGAGCCTGATATCTTCATTATGGTCATTCTGTTCTTAGCTTTGTTGGTAGCTGAAAGTAAATTGCCAGACTCTCCCTCTTGACATAAGTCCAACTTATCTGGTTTGTCCATGTCAACCTTGGTTCCATTGTTATTCCCAGATAAGTTGGACTTATGTCAAGAGGGAGAGTCTGGCAATTTACTTTCAGGATCACTTCTTAGGGCTTGGGAGATAGAGAGAAGTTTATGTATGTGGTTTTGTTTTCATTTATACAATGTTAGGTATGATACAGAGAATAATTAAACATAGGAGCAAAGATGTGATAGTCAGAATGTATAAAGCATTAGTTATACCTAGATTGGAGTACTGTGTACAGGTGGGGAGTCGTTATCGTAGAGAAGACATCAACATGTTGGAAAGGATACAAAGAAGAGCGACACAACTGATATTGGGATTCCGGAATTAGAGTTATGAGGAAAGGCTCAGAAAAACCGGTCTACATTGTCTAGAAACGAGAAAATTCTAGGTGAATCTTTACAGAATTACATGAAAATCAAGGGAAAAGTTCAATTAGACTGTAAGAAGTTTTATTTTACAGGGACAAAATGGCTCAGCCACAAATTAATTACACAAAAATGTATGTCGTTTCTGTTTCTTTCTTGCTTCTTGTGTGGACATCATTTTGACATTTTTCGTGAGTGATTATATAAGCATTTCATTCTTTATTTTTTTAATTCTTCTTCTTCTTCTGCGTTCGTTCTCAATCTCCTGCAACGAAGTCCTGAACAGGACTTTGCAAGTAGCAGGACGTAGTCCGGATTGCGTTGTGTCGCTAGTTTACAGTTTGACTGCGATATTTGAACCTTTCGGTCTAACACATCCGTCTTGGGCAGATTTTTGTAATTATAATTGCTTCATTTAATTAGACATGTAACATGTGGGTGCTGTTATTCGGTGATAAAGTGGTGACTTTGATTTTGTTCTCTTCTCCTATAGTAATTTAATCATACATCATCTATTCATCTGCATTGTTGTCTTCCTCTTGTGCTGTAAAATTTCTATGTTGACGCTAGTAGATGTTTTTGTTTAACCATTTGCTTTTCTGGATTCTACTGATGAATACACCCCTCTTTCATCCACAAACTGTAGTCGTTTGGGTTATATCAAGACGTATTGACCAATGGATGCATGTGTGTATCTGTTTGTAATGTGGATCTATTGACCAGTGTATGGATGCGTGTGTGTATCTGTTTGTAATGTGGATCTATTGACCAGTGTATGGATGCGTGTGTGTATCTGTTTGTAACGTGGACCTATTGACCAGTGCATGGATGTGTGTGTGTATCTGTTTGTAATGTGGACCTATTGACTACTGTATGGATGTGTTTGTGTATCTGTTTGTAATGTGGACGTAGTGGGCAGTGTATGGATGTGTGTGTATATGTTTGTAATGTGGATCTATTGACCAGTGTACGTATGCGTGTGTGTATATCTGTTTGTAATGTGGACCTATTGACTACTATATGGATGTGTGTGTGTATCTGTTTGTAATGTGAACCTATTGACTAGTGTATGGATGTGTATGTGTATCTGTTTGTAATGTGAACGTAGTGGGCAGTGTATGGATGTGTAAGTATCTGTTTGTAATGTGGACGTAGGGGGCAGTGTATGAATGTGTGTGTGTGTATCTGTTTGTAATGTGGACCTATTGACCAGTGTATGGATGTGTGTGTGTATCTGTTTGTAATGTGGACCTATTGACCAGTGTATGGATGTTTGTGTGTATATGTTTGTAATGTGGACCTATTGACCAGTGCATGGATGTGTGTGTGTATCTGTTTGTAATGTGGACGTAGTGGGCAGTGCATGGATGTGTGTGTGTATCTGTTTGTAATGTGGACCTATTGGCCAGTGTATGGATGTGTGTGTGTATCTGTTTGTTTTAGTCTACATGATACAATGGGCATGCACATACCAACTCCATCTTCAACATTTGTCAACATGCATGGTAGGTTACAAGGGCCAGAGCATACCAACTGATCCCCTCTCCATTTTCCCCACGGTTATACAAGTCAAATATGTGTATGACGTCATTAGTTTTGTTGTTAATGTCCTGATTCTCCCACCGATACCCCTCACCCAATGATATCATGAATATCCAATTCCCAACTTTTTTCTACATTTGGATTTACGGTTCACGCAGCGCCACCAAATTGCACTCATCGATCCGGCTATATTCAGGCCCACACATGAAGCTATTCTAGCCAAACTGTTCAAATCAGGCATGAACAGGCTTGTTCTATTTCACCAACAAATCTAATTTTGTTTCACAATTTAAACCCTGGCCCGACCCCAGCGGTTTTCATCTCAGTTCAACCGATCATGCAGTTAAAAAAAAACAACCTTTGGTAGTTTCTTCTTGTTCTTCCTTTGAGCAGTTTGAGAGTGTGATAAAGATGAAGATGAATGGGAGATGAGAACAAGTGTAATAAATAGACGAGATGCTGAATAACATGGCGACATAGACAGAGTGTGACAAAGAGAAGAAGATGATGGATAGCTTAAAATGGCGACATAGACAGAGTGTGACAAAGAGAAGAAGATGACGGATAGCTTAAAATGGCGACATAGACAGAGTGTGACAAAGAGAAGAAGATGACGGATAGCTTAAAATGGCGACATAGAGTGTGACAAAGAGAAGAAGATGATGGATAGCTTAAAATGGCGACATAGACAGAGTGTGACAAAGAGAAGAAGATGACGGATAGCTTAAAATGGCGACATAGAGTGTGACAAAGAGACGAATACACTGGATAGCTTAAAATGGCGACATAGAAAGAGTGTGACAAAGAGACGAAGATGGTGGATAGCTTAACATGGCGACACAGACAATGTTTCCTAATAAAAAACAAGTTACTAGACGGATTAACTTGTAATATAGACAGTGTGACAAAGAGAAAAATATGCTGATCTCCTTTCATGGCAACGTAGACAGATTATAACAAATATTCACGACGCTTGGCGGATTGGCAAGACAACATAGAGTGGGCAAGATAAGATGCTGGACAACTAACAAATGGTGACGTAAAAGACAGTTCACGAAAGAATAACTAAACAGCACTCGGGACCGCAAGTTCTGATGGTACAGTATGGACAACAGAAATCCCCATGACAAAGGATGACAGTGCCCCCCATAGGAGAACATTGTTAAGGAAGCCTCTAACACGTTATCTCAAACTAAAGTATCTGTTTTTGAAATACGCTGATCTTTCAATTAAATGTATCATCATCATGCGTTATGCCGACCAGCCAGTTACATATACTGCCAAATGGGATGAAGTGTTAAATGTTAAAAGGTATCTTCTTATGATTGGTGTGATGGGAGGTGTGTTACAAAAGATGTTGGAAATATCATGAACAGAAAAATAGAAACGTAGAGACATTTTGCAATCGATGCATATTATAGATAATTAGCTGTTAAACAACATCACACAAAAGACTTAGATATTTCGGTTTTGTGAACGGACATTAAGGTTAAGACCGAAATGATGAAGGGCACGTTCCTGGAAGGAGAAACAGAGGTTGACCTCCACAAAGATGGTATCAGGACATTGCGGACAGTCTGGGGAGGTCTGTGTATGATGCTGGCTGATTCGCTCTAAACCGAGAAGCAGACAGAGCTGCCTTGACGGAGACTACGTTCAGGAAAGAATGTCATATGATGACGTCCATTTTCCATTCCTTGCTCATTTGTCTTCTTTTACTCTGAAGAGTTAGGAGACAATATACAGCTGAGTAGACTTGGCATTGCACAGATGTGAAACATGGATCATCAGACAAATATTAAGAGGATTAGGGCTTTCGACACAAAGTACTACAGAAGAATCCTAAAAATTCTTTGGGTAAAAAAAAATAATAAATTAAGCCATCCTGCAAGATTTGAGTGTAGAAGAGAACGGGCTTATAAACCACGTTATATCTCGTAAACTGAGGTTTTATAGCACCATCACGACTGGAAAGAGCAGTTTTTGCGGGCGTTGTTCCTAAAATTCCAGGAATATATTTAGCCAGATTTGAAGTGATTGGCAAGACTGTGCATTACCCTGGTCACTGAAACATTTCAATAATGCTCAGCTCTCTTGAGAATCGGCGTCATAACACATTGGGCAGATCTATGGGTGCTCAATCTCTCCTGATAAATTTGAGAAGAGTGTGAATACAACGTTTTGATTTAAAAACCATGGTGTGTTGATTATTGATTCACCGATTGCAGTCAACGTACAAAATGAGATTATTAATCGATATCAGAATATCGTCCCCGATCCATATGCACAAATCTTCACTATGGATGCCTTCAAATCGAGTACGTCAGCTTTTGACTTTTTTCATGAAACTACTCGTACCATGACCAGGATATTAGATCCACACAAGCCCATATCCTTACTGAGAACACTACGGAGGGATAAAAGCATCAACCTGAAATCCAAGTTGAGTTTAATGTATGCACTTGTCACTTTCGTGTACCTTTACTCGTGTGAAACGGGGACTTTGACAGCAGTTCTAGAGCTGAGCATCCGTGCAATAGAGTTGGGATGTTTGCGCCGAATCCGCGGTATTTAGTTTCTAGACAACGTCATGAATAAGACAGTTTTGGACACCGTTTAGATGGAGATCGGCCAATATAAAGAATGTAAAGACCTATTGACTGTGATGATGTTCGCCCATCACATTTGATGAAGACCACTCTCTCTGTTCAGCCGCGTGGACATTCTCTTTCTTTTCTTAAGCCTTCGTCTCAGTCCTTTTTGTCAAACTATTGCGTAAGCATCTCCGATCGGCCATGACCTTATTTCTCACTCTAGCAGGGAAGCCTCGTCCCGGCTTAATACATAAAACGTCGTATTTGCATCAACATTGTAACACATTAACGTCGCAATGCATCAACGTTGTAACACATTAACGTCGTAATAAATTCACGTCGTAATAAATTAAAGTCGTTACACGCTAATGTCGTTCTACCATCTGTTCATACTCAAGCTCCGCATTCTCATTACACAATAGCTCTGCGTTCCCTGCCAAGGATGATCATGATTCTGAGGAAACCATCATTTCATCGCATTATAGTCTCCAATGTGGTTATATAACCATTTGCTTTCTATTCCGTTTCATGCTTGACAAACCTCTCTTACGTCTAGCTACCTCGATGGCCTCAGTTATACTGTGCAGTGGATGCCTCTTGTCAAGGTGACTCACCTGAAAGCATTTGCCCGGGCAGGTTATATCTAGATTTTCAAGTGTACATCCAAGCATGTATCCAACCTTCACAATAGGGTTATCCCTTGCGCGGCTGTTATGATGGACTTTTCTCGCTGTGGTCTTGGTAATGTGAGTTTGTCCAGTCCAAACGATACGACCGACAAGACACATTGGTGATATAGAGTCAAATGCAGAGTTTCTGCAGGTTTATTTTGACCTTTGCTTTGAGTGCTGCCAGAACTCACTTGCATCTCTGTATAGTTTGATCGACACAGTACGTATAAGACGCATTGCGGTAAATTGTCCGTCCGAGAGAGTTCTGAATGACACACCCATAAAAAGGTAATGAATGTGAGATGAGCCTTTAAGTTGTTCAAGTTGAAGTTTGTCAAGGCGTGCATCACACATTTGTTGATGGGATTGATCTAGAAGCTGAACTCCACTGTGAAATTGCTTGGATTGTCTCTTGTAGGATTTGTGAACGTATTTTGCTTATCTGAGCCAAACTTGAATGTGAAGATAACATCTGCAAGATTGAGACCTGTTATCAAGTAAATGGGGTCAATATTACAGGAGAAAGCGGGGAACCCATATCTGTCCTGGACACAACAGATTGGTTGCCCATGATCCCAACGAAAGGAGAAACAGTTTTCCATAAGTAAAGCTGCTATTCATCATCATCATCATTTTCATTCCACTTGTGTCGTTAGACTACGTGGGCAGGTGTAGTTTTCTGTCGTGTGCCAGCTTTGAAGACGAAGTTGGTGTCAGTCCGTGTTTATTTTACATTGCTGGTCAAGTTTCTGTTGAGGTTCTCCATTGATTCGTTTTTCGCAGGTGCAGATTCAATGGTGGCTTTCCGGGTTAATCCCAGTTGATCTTAATGTAACTTAACTTAGCCTCTTTATACTGGCTTAGAAGACTCCACATAGTCCGAAGACAGCCAGTTTCCCATTTCAGTTGTGCAGGTTCGTTACAAAGTTACGAGCCATAAAAGTCTTCCGGGCGCAGCCATGCTGTCGCTGGAGCGGTCTAGGCTGATGTATCATGGGTTGTTTTTGCCCCTCTCCTTCCTGATTAGAGGAGCTGTACTGATCATGTCGCTGGCTTCACTACTTCTGTTCGGCTGCAGTACTACTCCCTCTGCCTCCACCCCCTGCTGTTTGCTTGTAGATTGGTCGCCCCTTGAGAAGTGCACCATTGAGGATGATGGGAGGGGGGGGGAGGGGGATGTAATATATTTTCTCATTGATAGCTGCATGAGCATGAGCTATTTTTAGAACATGCAAGAAATATTGGAGGCAAGGCGATAATTGACTAGGTCTAAGTGACCTACGGCATTCAATGACGTAGACAACAAAAACCGGATGGTCCGTAACGTGGATCGTTGGGCAGAATTAAATGTAACGTACGAAACAACTAACACACCAGGTAATGATCACAATTCATCTAATTCATATAGGTTGATTTTATGTTCATAAGTCTAACATATCATACGCATTCTCCAGGCAATGGTCACACCAATTGATTCCTGTTTGAACCAGAAGCTCCAATAGGTATACTTCATTGTGTGGGGTTTACTTAGGGTATATGCGAGCTGGTGCCATATCTGCAGATGGGGTGCTACTTTTCTGACCACTAATTTATAAAGTCATTTTATGTAGACATTCTGTAATTTATTATAAAGATGTTTAGCAGTGCAGAGTTCTTGTCAGTTTTAGGAATTGAACGGAAATAACGGGCGTACAAGTCCTCGCATATCTTTGCATGTTGTATATTAAAATATGGCGAGACTGTGGCGGCATGTCGATATATATAGTATACAAAACATAAAGTGAATATATATATATATATAAAATATATATATATATATATATATATATATATATATATATATATATATATATATATATATATATATATATGAATCGTCAGATACTTACTTTCGTGTCAGCACCCTTACTTAGTTATCACACTAAAACCAGCGACTGTCAATGCTCTTTCATTTGCCACCATCAGGTCCTCCGCTGCACATGATTCTTGCTTCCTGGGACATATAATCAGGTTTTCCGGGTTCTAGACAGCCCAACATTTGCAATACTCATTGTCTGCAATTCTTCGCTTTTTCTGGTTAGACCTACTGTAGCAGATCCCACTGTTTGCCCTAGGGTTATTCTAACTCAGAACATTATCACACTCATCCACATCATTCCTGACCATACACAGCAAATAATTTAGCACACGGCAGATGGCATATTTATTATGTAATACTCATACCACAAAAATGAGTAGTGAAATTACAAGCACAATGCAATACATATCATCTTAACTAAAAATTCCGATATTATATATATATTTTAGTATAAATATTAAAGCGGAAATTTTAAGCATTAGCTATTGATGGAATTCCTAACTATCTAAAATCCAGTTCTATTGCCGTACTCACATCACACACACATCTATTTAACTGCATCCTCAACACACTTTATCATAAACTCTTCCTCACTCAAATCCCCTCAGGCGGGCGATCTGGACATACCTCGTTCACCATGTGTCCTGCTTACAACTTATGTTCAAATTATCTATTAATACAAAACTCACACACCTATTTGAGCGATCCTGTTCTATCACTAACATTCGTACAACAGTCTATCAATCGCTCCTCTATCAAATCGGTGAGCTAATCGGACTCCTATCTACATTTACTCTCTCGTTCTCATGCACTCTCCATTCAGCCTGCTGAGCTAAACTTTGTCTCGTGTTATATACACTCAAGCAGTATCAGAGCTGACCAATGGATCCCAGGGGGATGGCTCTATTCAGTCGTTATTGGAACGAATTAGTCTGAACTCCTATCACTCATCTATCGCAGCAAGCTCCGCTGCTGTCGCGTCTGTCACGCACCACCCCCCCCCCCCACCCCCGCCCCCCTTTAAACCAAGTCGGAACGCCAGTTCCTACCTGTCCACATTCTTTGCCCCCAACTCCGTTTTCTTTTGTTGAGACGGTGAGTGACCAGGCACGCATTCAGGTACCTTTGTTCTGAGTCGTCAACCACATCACCCATGCCCTAAACTCTCTTGCTCCGGCTGGAACTGTTACACTACATCTGGACACACATGTTCATAACATGTTCGGAGATCTCCATGTAGTATATGGCAAATCCTATCCTGGTGCAGGTTCTTCTTTGATCTCCATCCAACCTTCACCATTCAACTTACTTTCTCCTTGCTCCTTGCTTTTCAAACAACTTTCTCCTTTCGCCTTGCTTCTCAACTATCCTTTTCCTTGCGCATTGCTTTTCATCCAACTTCCATCTTGTGTCTTGCATCTTAACCAATTTTCTCTTTGCATCTCAACCAACTTTCTCTTTGCATCTCAACCAATTTTCATTTTTGTCTTAACCAATTTTCACCCTGTCCTTCGCTTCTGATCCAACTTTCACCTTGCCCCTCGCTTCTAAACCTACTTTCTCCATACTTCTCAACCAACTTTCTCGTTGCGCCTTGCATCCAAACCTTCGTTTTCTTTGTGTCTCAACCAACTTTCTCATTTTGCCTTGCTTTACAACCGACTTTCTCCTTGTACCTTGCATCACAACCAACTTTCTCCTTGCGTCTTCTAAACCAACTCTCTCCTTGCATCTTGTTTCTCAACTTACTTTCTCCTTATGCCATGCTTCTTAACCAACTTGCGCCTTGCTTCTCAGTCAATCTTCTCCTTGCTCCTTATTTCTCAATGAACCCTCTGCTTGCGCCTTGCTTATCGGCTAACCTTTCCGTGCCCATTACCTCTCAACCAACCCTCTCCTTGCGCTTTGCTTCTCAGCCAATCTTCTCATTGCCCCTTACTTCTCAACCAATCATCTCCTTGCGCGTTGCTTCTCTGTCAATTTTCTTCTTGCTCCTTATTTCTGAACCAACCCTTACCTTGTGTCTTACTTCTCAGCTAATTTTCTCCTTGCTCCTTATTTCTCAAACAACCCTCTCATTACGCCTCGCTTCTCAGCCGCTCTTCTCCCTGCCCCTTACTTTTCAACATACCCGTTCCTTGCGCCTTTGCTTGTCCACCAACACTCTCCTTGTGCGTTGCTTCTCGACCAACTTTCTCCATTCGTCTTCCCCATCATTCAACTTTCTTCCTCCGTTTCCTCCTCAGTCAACGTCTTCTCTTCGTCTCACCCCTCAACCAACTATATTCCTCCATCATCTAACTCTCCATATCTTTTTTCTGCCCACTGTCGTCTCCACACTAGTATCTCAATTGGTCCCATTGTAATTTTCATTAGCAACATAACTAGCACAAACGCCGTGCTCCCGGCAAATTATAAGAAATCGATGAGCTTGAAATCAGATCAGCTTGATAGTCCGTCACTGTAGCGTCCACTGAGTGGGATGGATAAAGAGACAGGATGTGGCTAACTAGGTTATTGACCTTTCTATATTCTCGTGAATAAAAGAACCATACATAGATATGGTCAGTTTGAGCGCTGATACTAGAATAGAAGAAAATAAAACGGTGATCTACTTACTAATAGAGTTAGAGAAACGAAGTCGGATGCACTAGGACGACAGTAGCAAAATAAAAACAGTAGTGCAACGCACACCGCTCTGCGGAATAGAGAAATAAGGCGAACGCAACAAAGAAAGCAACAACAACAAAAATTAATTAAAAAGCTAGAAATAGGGATGAATATATAAAATAGGGGACTGATTGGACTCGATATAAGACATCGGCCTCGGGTGCTGAATGTTATGAGTTCAAATCACGGTGAAGACCGTAATGTTTGTCAAGTGGACTTTTAGGTCTCGGATCTCTGGTTAGTAAAGATCGGACGCCCGTGTGCAATGTTGCGCATTTTATTAATACCTCGACAGTTTAAAATTCAAACGAGTAGTCTTAACCGCCGATGCAGAGGTAAAATTCAAAATTATGTTAAAAATCAAACCAATCTTTTACGCAGCTCGTGTATTGTGCCAAGACTCGCCAACAATATGGAGAAGAACAGAGCGTGTATGGGTTAGACTGTGTGCAATGAAGTTGATTCTTCGACTAAAACTAAACCTAACATACAATATAGATTCTTCTTATTGTTGGATGTCCACAGTGAATAAGTTCATTCTTTTCTGCGCCATAAAAAGAGCGTTAAGTGGCGAGTTGTAGTAGCATTCCTCACATCATGAGCGCGCTGATGAAGGTGTGCGGCGGTTATAAGGATGTTATGCTATGCTTGATTTCATCTGCGTAACGCTCACTAATACGGGGATCACATCGATCCACATCGTGTCAGCCAAACTGCTTTGAAAACAGCACGTTTCCAGGGAACGATACATAACAGAGAGATAGTCGCCTTGGTCAGTATATTGTGTCTGCCCTGGACGCGATGTCCTAGTCAACATGTTGTGCCTGTTCAGACTAGCGCCTCAGTTCTCTTAAATTAGAGATAAAAGCAAAATAAGGATTAAACAAATGATTTAGCCACAACAAATATGGTTACGGATACCGCTTATGGTGGTATGTCAGGTGCTACATATCAAGTAGGAAAAACGGCGAGCGGAAGTGACATGACCAGGAGGATTAAGTAGTGGGTGAAGAAAGCCGGATAAGCCGATAGCGACCAAATAGAGAATGACCAAATGGTGAAATGAGTAAAATAAAGTGATGCGACGTTCTTTTTCATATAACGACACAATTTTGTCCTTAAATATGTTGACATTCTTTATCTGTGTATTCTTCCCTTCTACTCTGATTCGCTACTTCATTATTGTTATTGGCTGTTGTCCATGATGAATGTTTGTTGGTCGTATGGTAGATTTCCTTTGTGTTTTAGTTTTAGTGCAGCATCACTTCATGTTTTTCTTATGAGTAAAACAAAGCATAGAACTAGTGAAAACCTTTTGGTAGTAACGTATCCTTAGTTCCTTATCTCGTCCTTTGAACCGTATCAATCTTCAGTACCTGCCCGTGTGCAGACATTGCTCTCATTCTGATGAAACTGTTCGACATCTACTCATTGACTGCAAGGCGCTTCCGGATATGAGGAAAATATTCTTACAAGCACTGCCGACAATTACCAACACACTGAATGGAGCAGTGAAACAACTGAAGAACACCTTCTATAATGTGGCATTGGGGTGCCAAGAGCAGGCTTGTTCCGCAGCTATGGGATAACAACAACAACAACAATCTGTTCTCGTCTTTGCGCGGTATCTGATCGGACTATTTATTAATTTATTTTTACACTTAATTTAATCCATGTCGCTGAGCCTTATTTTTTTATTGCACTCTTCTGTTTCTTTACATTCCCAGCTGGATTAATTCAGTCTTTCCGAGATAACAAGATGGGGTAGTCGCCGATACTACAAAGTCCTGATAATATCCTCTTCTTCTTCTTCCTCGTTCGTCTTCAAACCTCAACCAGAACTTGAAAAGATTAAAAACTGCAATCCATGACCGATAGAAGAGACTGCAGAGCCCAGCTGCAGTCAGAGAAACTCCGAAGACTGACCGACCATCCAATGCACCAGACTAAACAATTTGGGAAATGGGAAACTAAAGCGGAGAAACTTTGCAGAAAAAACCAAAGCAAAGATGCACGAAGATCCCATAAACGCACTAACAACACCAAAACCCATCACTACTGTACGAAAACCTACCTGGAGGCAGGATATATTTCCAGAGGTGGTAGAAAATATACCAGGTATTGCAAACAAAAACTGCCAGACGGAAAAAGAAAGGAGAGATACTACCCTAAGCTTCATAACGAAAAGCTATCCAAGCATGGACTGGACCCGTGCATACACCGACGGTTCTGTAACAAACACTACACAGAACGGAGGGGCAGGAGCATTCCTGAACCTACCAAATGGCAGAAAAATAACACTGTCATTCGCTACTGGTAAGTACACAAGCAATTTCAGAGCGGAGGCAGAGGCACTGGGGGCGGCAGTGGAAGAAATGGTGAAAATGAAAGCCATATAGTCCTGCTTACAGATGCTCTCGCCGTAGTCACAGCGCTAATAAGCCAGAAAAATACTGAGCTTAATGACTTAAGAGCAGCACTCTGAAAACTGTGCCAGCAGTCCGCACCAAAAAGGGTAGTGGTACAGTGGGTCCCATCACACTGCAACATCCAAGGCAACGAGGAGGCAGACAGACTGGCAAAAGAAGGTGCAAGACTACCACAAACAGATACTAGTATGACATACGAAGAGTCAAAACGGCTTATCAAAGCCAGATACATGACCAAATGGGAAACCGAACATACTGGTTACACCAAAAACGATGCCTATTACCAGTTGAACCGAAGAGAGCAGGTCGTTGTCTTCAGACTTCGCACTGGCCACAATAGACTGAGGTACCACCTATTCAACAAATTGAAAATAGGGTGTACCGACGAATGCCCGTGCGGTACTGGTAAAATGACCGCTGAACATCTGCTGCAGAACTGCCCGACATACGAGGATCAGAGAGAGCAGATGTGGCCATCACCAGTGGAACTGCAAGACAAGCTCTATGGCAGTGGCGACAGCCTCAGGATGACCGCCGCTTTTTTCGAAAAAATAATGGTTACTGTCTGACTGCGTACGAAGAAGAAGAAGAAGAAACCTCAACCTCAATGACTCTAACGAATGCAGCAGTCGACTCAAGGCTCTGTTCACTTCCCTACAGCTTCTCGTGGAAGAACACTAGCTGTTGCCAAATGCTACTTATTTTGTCGGTATATAGTGGACAGGACTGCAAAATATGTTCTGCCTTCACGGGGACTGTGCCGCAGGCACAAAGGTCTGTAGTGCCAATCTTGAACTTGTTGTAAATATGACATATGTCTGTTGCGACCTGTGCGTAGCTCGAGTATGATCGCCTGGTCTCGCCTTGAGAGTTGATGGTAGACATCGTTTTCTATGTCGCCAGTGCGGTTTTTTTTCCATTTTGCTCTGAACGTTGCCCTGATAAAATAGGGCCGCATCGCCTGCGGAAACTACAGAGAAGCGATATCGGCCACAGCGTGCGGCGATGCACCGTAAACGCATGTCCTGGTGTTTCTGGGAAGGTAGAAGCGGTTCACGAGTTAAAAATATGCTATTTCTGTCACGTAACAGATTAGAGGGTGTTCTAGCTAACAGGCGCATACAATGAGATGCTCAGAAGGTTATGTGTGAATCGACAGTTACAGCCAGTGTGTGTAGTTTATAAAAGTCGATGTGTAAGTTCTAGAATGTGTTCGTATGTGTTGTGGGGGAAATAAGGTTTGAGAGTGCGTGGTTGTGTATGGATGTGTTGTACGAGAGAGGTTGTGTAGTTAATTGTGGTAAGGTGTAAGTGTGTGAAAAGTGGGACATAATGTTTGTGTGCTATAATAATATATAAAATATATATAAAAATAGTCAATGTTTGCACGCTCTGAGGGACAGCAATTTGTATGTACGATGATGGAGAGAATGTGTGTGTACTATGACGAGGGGATTTATCTGTACTTTGACGAAAATGATATGTGTGTACTATGTGATAAGGCATATGTGGGTACTATGTGATAAGGTATATGTGGGTACTATGTGAAAAGGCACTAGTGGGTACTATGTGAGAAGGTATATGTTGGTACAATGTGAGAGAGTTTTTGTGGGTACTATGTGAAAAGGTATATGTGGGTACTATGTGAGACGGTATATGTGAGAGTCTACGGGGATACTATGTGAGAGGGTATAGGTGGGTACTATGTGAACGAGTATATGTGGGTACTATGTGAGAGAGTACATGTGGTTACTATGTGAGAGAGTACATGTGGGTACTATGTGTGAGAGTATATATGGGTACTATGTGAGAGAGTATATGTGGATACTATGTGAGAGAGTACATGTGGGTACTATGTGAGAGAGTATATGTGGGTACTATGTGAGAGTATATGTGGGTACTATGTGAGAGAGTATATGTGGATACTATGTGAGAGAGTACATGTGGGTACCATGTGAGAGAGTATATGTGGGTACTATGAAGTATGAAATGTATGTATACTATGATGGAAGGAATTTGTGTACTGTGAGAGAGACCATGTTTGCGTGCTGTGAGGGAGAGCATGTTTGCGTGCTGTGAGAGAGAGCATGTTTGCGTGCTGTGAGGGAGTTTATGTTTGCGTGCTGTGAGGGAGAGTATGTTTGCGTGCTGTGAGAGAGGTCATGTTTGCGTGCTGTGAGGGAGAGCATGTTTGCGTGCTGTGAGAGAGGTCATGTTTTCGTGCTGTGAGGGAGTTCATGTTTGCGTGCTGTGAGGGAGGTCATGTTTGCGTGCTGTGAGAGAGGTCATGTGTGCGTGCTGTGAGGAAGGTCATGTTTGCGTGCTGTGAGGGAGAGCATGTTTGCGTGCTGTGAGGGAGGTCATGTTTGCGTGCTGTGAGGGAGAGCATGTTTGCGTGCTGTGAGGAAGGTCATGTGTGCCTGCTGTGAGGGAGAGCATGTTTGCGTTCTGTGAGGAAGGTTGCTAAATCACCTTCGCTTTGCAGACGATCTGGTACTCATCACGGAGGCAACCACAGACGCCAATGAAATGCTAGCAGCGTTCCACTAAAGTCATGCGCAATCGATTCACTTCCGCGACCCAGTCTTCTTAGATGGAGAGAGACTCAAAGATGTGGACCAGTACGTCTACCTTGGGCGCCTGCTGAACATGCAGAACGATTTGAGCCCAGAGTTGACAAGACGGCGTCGCGCGGATTGGGCGGCTTTCTATTCGATAAAGCCGGTACTAGACAACATCCACGACCAGAGCCTGTGCATCTCTCTATTCAACTCCACAGTACTACCTGCAATATGATATGCGGTGGAAACAAGGGCACTCACGAAAGAGATGGAGTCCAAACTCAGAGTGACCCAAGCCTCCTTCAAGAGACAGATAGTGGGCCTCACGCTTCATAGTCAGCCTACAAAAGTTCTTCACAACTCGGACATACGCCAATTGTCTCTGGTGAAAGATGCAATTATTTAATTTATGCAGACAAGATGAAACATCGTGGGGCGAAGGATTGGGGATCGTTGGGGGAATTGGGGAGGAGGGCAATTGCTGCAAAGAACAGACCATAGCTGGAGCACAGCGACAGCAATATGGTACCCTAGAGATAAGAAACGACCACGGGGACAACCACCAACAAGTTGGTCCGACTCCTTTCCATTCTGCAACAACATTTACAATACGATGCCACAATTGGACGACTCATTTTCCATTGGTCCACCGGGCCCAAGACAGAGACCGTTGGAAGAGAAGTTGGGACCCGCAACGGTGTAACCGCCGCTGAAGAATGGGCAATCCAGTATAAACGTACCAAAAAACTAAAAAGAGAATGTAAGAAAGTGAAAGGCTTTATTAATTGAAAGGAAGGCAACTTGTTTGAACGCTCGATTTCCCTAACACATCACCTGCATGAAGGTAAGATTGACGTGGCATGTATCCAGGAAACGCACCTCAACAATAATCATGAATTCTCAATCAGAGGGTACCAGACCTTCCGTCTCGATAGAGAAGGTCACAAAGGAGGGGTCCTGATACCGACCAGAAACTGCATACCGAGTAGCGCGGTACCTGTCAGTCACACCGGACAAGCAGAAATTGTAGGAGACATAATGTCTCAAGAGACGAACCTCCGCATTTTCAATCGGTACGGACCACCAAAAAAAGACCTATCGCTCTCGAGTATGGAGGTCAGAGACTCCAACTGCATAGTAGTTGGAGATTTCAACAGCCACTCGGAGAGATGGGGATACTCTGACACAGACAGCAGAGGTGACGAAGTGGAAGATTGGGAGATATATACAAATCTCTCCCTAATCAATAGGCCGGAGGATAGCCCTAGTTTCTATTCTAGAACATGGCGTACCACCTCGACTCCAGATTTGGCCTTCTCCACACAGGACATACACCATAAAATAGACCGCCAGGTGCTAAACCAACTGGCAGGTAGCGACCACAGGCCGATCAGGCTAGACATTGATATGGAAGTAGGCCCACAGGAAACAAAACCGCTCCCACGTTGGAATTACAAACGAGCCGACTGGGACAAATTTGCAATCCTGACAGATGGGCTGTGTGAAACCATCAACACACGAAACAACAAAATGACGCCCATGGTGGAAAGCCTAAGCAAGGCAATAATGCAAGCCGCCACTGAAACCATCCCAAGAGGAGCTAGGAAAAACTATAAGCCCTACTGGAATGATGAGTTGCAGAAAGCGGAAGATGCAGTAACAAATGCTAGGAACATGGCAGAGCGAGAACAATCCATGGAGGCAAACATCGCCCTCAAAGCCGCCACGGCGAAATACAAATACATTCTCAAGCAAACAGCAAGAGAGAGCTGGAAAAACAAAACAGAAAGCCTAAACCTGGACAAAGAAGGGAACAAGCTATGGGAGCTAGTCAGAGCCAAGAACGACGAAACCCCGTCAAACAAACAAATTACCATCAAGCAGGGCGAAAATTTGCTCACTGGTAAGAAAGCGGCAAACGCTTTTGTCGATCACTATGCCAGAGCAAACCACATCGAGGTCCCTGCAGATAGGCATACAGACATTAGTGAAGAGCAAAAGGGGCACGACAACATCAATACGGCACCTGAAGAGCATATGATGGCCAAATTAACAATGAGCGAAATGGAAGAGGCCATGCGAACATTAAAGAAAAGGAAAAGACGGGATAACAAACGAAATGCTGATGGGACTGGGCCAAACAGCAAAGAGGAAACTGCTATCGGTCCTGAACCAAAGCTGGAAAAGGGGAATTGTACCCCAGGCATGAAAGGCGCAGTACTTGTACCAGTACCAAAAACAGGAAAGTACAAAACAGATCCAAATGGATACAGGCCCATCAGCCTACTGAGCTGTGTCGGCAAGCTGATGGAACGTATGATAAACACCAGACTGATGTGGCATCTGGAAGAAAAACGCATACTAATTCCACAGCAAGCAGGCTTTAGACAGCACAGATCCACTGAAGATCAGGTCATCCTCATAGCCCAGGAAATAGAAGATGCCTACCATGAACAGAAACACACAGTAGCGGTTTGGGTGGACCTGGAAAAGGCATTTGACAAAGTCTGGAAAGAGGGACTTAGAGTCAAGCTAAGAAGAAGTGAAGTTTGTATGAAAATGTACAAGTGGATCAACCACTATCTCAAACAAAGAACGGCCAGAGTCCAAGTACAAGGGCAGATGAGCAAAAAAGGTGACACTCGAGCAGGGAGTACCCCAAGGGGGAGTACTGTCACCCACACTCTTCCTGGGTTATATAAACGACATTACAGAGAATATACCAAGAAGAGTCCATAGCTCAATGTTTGCAGACGATCTGGCTATGTGGACCTCTGAAAAGAATCTCACCATAGCAAGAAATCGGATGCAGCAGGCCCTAACATCGCTGGAAGAGTGGGCGAACTCATGGCTGGACAAAATAAACGAGGAGAAAACCACATGCACAATATTCTCGCTTTCAATAAAACCCCAAAATACCAAATTAAGTTTAAATGGCAAATTCCTGCAGCCAAACGACAACCCAAACTATCTGGGAGTCACATTTGATCGGTGCATGACATGGAAAAGTCAGATCGAGAGAAACCGAATGAGAGCCAGAGAAAGAATGGCAATCATGAAGAAACTTGCTGGCACAAGCTGGGGAGCAGACGAAGGCATACTAAAGAAACTGTACACTGGAAGAGTGAGACCAGTTCTCGAGTATGGCATTGCGGCATGGACAACAGCAGCAAAGGTGAACTTCGATAAAGTTAGCAAACTTCAAAACCAAGCCATGAGAGTTATAACAGGAGGCATGAAGTCAACGCCAATTGTAGAACTTGAAAAGATTACAAAACTGCAATCCATGACCGATAGAAGAGACTGCAGAGCCCAGCTGCAGTCAGAGAAACTCCGAAGACTGACTGACCATCCAATGCACCGGAGACTAAACAATTTAGGAAATGGGAAACTAAAGCGGAGAAACATCCAAGGCAACGAGGAGGCAGACAGACTGGCAAAAGAAGGTGCAAGACTACCACAAACAGATACTAGTATGACGTACGAAGAGTCAAAACGGCTTATCAAAGCCAGATACATGACCAAATGGGAAACCGAACATACTGGTTACACCAAAAACGATGCCTATTACCAGTTGAACAGAAGAGAGCAGGTCGTTGTCTTCAGACTTCGCACTGGCCACAATAGACTGAGGTACCACCTATTCAACAAATTAAAGATAGGTGGTACCGACGAATGCCCGTGCGGTACCGGTAAAATGACCGCTGAACATCTACTGCAGAACTGCCCGACATACGAGGATCAGAGAGAGCAGATGTGGCCATCACCAGTGGAACTGCAAGACAAGCTCTATGGCAGTTTCGACAGCCTCAGGATGATCGCCGCTTTTTTCGAAAAAATAATGGTTACTGTCTGACTGCGTACGAAGAAGAAGAAGAAGAAGAAGAACGCTCGATTTGCATTGATTTGTTTAGTTGTCGCGCCCTAATCTGACATTCGTTTAGATTAGTTTACTGCTTTTCTTGTGTGCTATTTTCGATTGTCCCGTCATTTATAAAGATCTTTTGGTCGAAATTACAACACAATCTGTTAGATAACCTATTGAAGCTGCTAAACTGTATTTTCGTTCATCATGCAACATGTCTTATACCAGCCAAAGTATTTCCTGCACTGCCGAGTCTTTTAATAATATTTTGTTTGCAGCAATGGTGTATGTGTTTGTTGTTTTGTTAGATATTATTATATATACCAGTCACACCTCACCTCTCCCTCCTCTCGATCGGTCGCCTCAAAAAAGTAAAGGAAAATTATTTGAAATATTCACTAATAAACACTTAATTCTTTTAGCGCAGGGACTAGTTAGTCATGGTGATCGCCCCTAGGAAGTATGTGGAGATAACAATAATAATGATGATGTTATTATTTCTTTATCTCGAGTTGTGTGCCGGCGTATTTGTGTATGCCAAGGACAAGAATAGCACCACTCTCCCATAGAGAGCAAGTCGTAACTGTGTGACACGGCATAACACAGTCCACGATTAAATGGTTTGTTTAGAGCAGCATAGATGGCGCCAAACAGGCTGTGGGTCTACTTTGCTCTAGTGTTTGAGACTATGAAGTTGGACTTACACATCGGTTAACCAGCCTCCGCGGCACTCGTCCCAGAGCAGCAGCTCCAGCAAAGCGGGAAATCCTCGGCTTCACACAGCTCATAGCATAGGGGCATCTGACCCTGTAAACGTAAAGGCAGACTAATATTTTAGAATTCAGATTATTTATTGTCCATAATCTGAACTAAGCAGGTCTACCATGTCGCTATTCTTCCCAAGGCAGACTTCGCGTTGGAGAGCTGAACTGTCTGCACTGGAAACGCACCATTCTTCATGTTGGAGAGCTGAACTGTCTGCACTGGAAACGCACCATTCTTCATGTTGGAGAGCTGAACTGTCTGCACTGGAAACGCACCATTCTTCATGTTGGAGAGCTGAACTGTCTGCACTGGAAACGCACCATTCTCCATGTTGGAGAGCTGAACTGTCTGCACTGGAAACGCACCATTCTTCATGTTGGAGAGCTGAACTGTCTGCACTGGAAACGCACCATTCTTCATGTTGGAGAGCTGAACTGTCTGCACTGGAAACGCACCATTCTTCATGTTGGAGAGCTGAACTGTCTGCACTGGAAACGCACCATTCTTCATGTTGGAGAGCTGAACTGTCTGCACTGGAAACGCACCATTCTCTATGTTGGAGAGCTGAACTGTCTGCACTGGAAACGCACCATTCTTCATGTTGGAGAGCTGAACTGTCTGTACTGGAAACGCACCATTCTTCATGTTAAAGAGCTGAACTGTCTGCACTGGAAACGCACCATTCTCCATGTTGGAGAGCTGAATACACTAGAAACGCCAGGAGGCTAAATGACCTTTCATCATCATCATTATCAAATGCCGTCTCCATAACAGAGATTGGTGGTAATGGCTCTCCATCTGTCTCTGTCTCGCGCCAGGCTGGTTCTCGTAGTTAAACTGTGTCCCGACCACATCCTGGTGTTGTCTGTCCATCTGTACCTCTGCCAACCTTTGACTCTCTTGCCATTTACTCTGCCCTCCAAAATAACCTTTAGCAGACTGACATGATATATAGTAGCTTGACATGATCAAAATATTTTTAAAATGATTTTAATTTCCGTCAGAAGTATCTGCTCCACCTGGAGTTGTTCCAGAACCTTATTTTTGGTTGTCATGTCTTTCCAGTAAACTCATCCCTGTCTTCTGAATACCAGGGTTCAGGTTTCTATTCCATACCATAAAACTGAATGCACATAGCATCTCATGATTCTCATGTTTAAGACCTGAGATATCTACTTTGACAGAAGTGTGTCTCTATAAGATCTGAGATATCTACTTTGACTGAAGTGTGTCCCTCTAAGATCTGAGATATCTACTTTGACAGAAGTGTGTCTCTCTAAGACCTGAGATATCTACTTTGACAGAAGTGTGTCTCTATAAGATCTGAGATATCTACTTTGACTGAAGTGTGTCCCTCTAAGATCTGAGATATCTACTTTGACAGAAGTGTGTCCCTCTAAGATCTGAGATATCTACTTTGACAGAAGTGTGTCCCTCTAAGATCTGAGATATCTACTTTGACAGAAGTGTCCCTCTAAGATCTGAGATATCTACTTTGACAGAAGTGTGTCTCTCTAAGATCTGAGATATCTACTTTGACAGAAGTGTATCTCTCTAAGATCTGAGATATCTACTTTGACAGAAGTGTGTCTCTCTAAGATCTGAGATTTCTACTTTGACAGAAGTGTGTCTCTCTAAGATCTGAGATATCTACTTTCACAGATATGTATCTCTCTAAGATCTTAGATATCTACTTTGACAGAAGTGTGTCTCTCTAAGATCTGATATATCTACTTTGACAGAAGTGTGTCTCTCTAAGATCTGAGATATCTACTTTGACAGAAGTGTGTCTCTCTAAGATCTTATATATCTACTTTTACAGAAGTGTGTCTCTCTAAGATCTGAGATATCTACTTTAACAGAAGTGTGTCTCTCTAAGATCTGAGATATCTACTTTGACAGAAGTGTGTCCCTCTAAGATCTGAGATATCTACTTTGACAGAAGTGTGTTTCTATAATATCTGAGATATCTACTTTGACAGAAGTGTGTCTCTCTATGATCTGAGATATCTACTTTGACAAAAGTGTGTCTCTCTAAGATCTGAGATATCTACTTTGACAGAAGTGTGTCTCTCTAAGATCTGAGATATCTACTTTAACAGAAGTGTGTCCCTCTAAGATCTGATATATCTACTTTGACAGAAGTGTGTCCCTCTAAGATCTGAGATATCTACTTTGATAGAAGTGTGTCCCTCTAAGATCTGATATATCTACTTTGAAAGAAGTGTGTCTCTCTAAGATCTGAGATATCTACTTTGACAGAAGTGTGTTTCTATAATATCTGAGATATCTACTTTGACAGAAGTGTGTCTCTCTAAGACCTGAGATATCTACTTTGACAGAAGTGTGTCTCTCTAAGATCTGAGATATCTACTTTGACAGAAGTGTCTCTCTCCAAAATCTGAGATATCTACTTTGACAGAAGTGTGTCTCTCTAAGATCTGAGATTTCTACTTTGACAGAACTGTGTCCCTCTAAGATCTGATATATCTACTTTGACAGAAGTGCGTCTCTCTAAGATCTGAGATATCTACTTTGACAGAAGTGTATCTCTCTAAGATCTGAGATATCTACTTTGACAGAACTGTGTCCCTCTAAGATCTGATATATCTACTTTGACAGAAGTGCGTCTCTCTAAGATCTGAGATATCTACTTTGACAGAAGTGTCTCTCTCCAAAATCTGAGATATCTACTTTGACAGAAGTGTGTCTCTCTAAGATCTGAGATTTCTACTTTGACAGAAGTGTATCTCTCTAAGATCTGAGATATCTACTTTGACAGAAGTGTGTCCCTCTAAGATCTGAGATATCTACTTTGACAGAAGTGTGTCTCTCTAAGATCTGATATATCTACTTTGACAGAAGTGTGTCCCTCTAAGATCTGATATATCTGCTTTGACAGAAGTGTCAAGTACACATCCTTGTTTTACTCCGTTTCCATCTAAGATCTGAGACATCTACTTTGACAGAAGTGTGTCTCTCTAAGATCTGAGATTTCTACTTTGACAGAAGTGTGTCGCTCTAAGATCTGAGATATCTACTTTGACAGAAGTGTGTCCTTCTAGATCTGAGATATCTACTTTGACAGAAGTGTGTCCCTCTAAGATCTGAGATATCTACTTTGACAGAACTGTGTCCCTCTAAGATCTGAGATATCTACTTTGACAGAAGTGTGTCCCTCTAAGATCTGAGATATCTACTTTGACAGAAGTGTGTCCCTCTAAGATCTGAGATATCTACTTTGACAGAAGTGTGTCCCTCTAAGATCTGAGATATCTACTTTGACAGAAGTGTGTCCCTCTAAGATCTGAAATATCTACTTTGACAGAAGTGTGTCCCTCTAAGATCTGAGATATCTACTTTGACAGAAGTGTGTCTCTCCTGCTGTCAAATGTATTTATGGCCATTGCAATTCTTTTAGTGATCTCCCTTTTGTTTTTGGCATCAGCTGAAATGAGTTTGCCAAGACATACATAGCTTGTTCCAGAATTTATCCATCTATGTGGATTAAAGCTTTTGAATTTTCATTCTTTTAGGTGAACACCATAACCTTAGTTATTTTTATGTTATTTCCAACCTAAATTGTTGACTTTCGCTGGTTATCTTTTCCATTAAGTTATGCAGATGTACTGGATCCTCTGCTATTAACATTGTATCATTGGAATATCTGATATTATTGAGCTCTACATATCTTGTCTGAGACGCATACTGCATATTCGCTGGCAGGACCATTTCACAAATAATGAAGTGCTATCCAGAGCCAATATGCCAGGTATTCATGTACAATATATTCATACACAAAGCCAAACTGAGATAAACTGGCCACATTGTTCGAATTTCAAGGGAAGTGGATCACAAAGTGGCTCCTGTATAGTGAAGGAAAACGGGCGCGGGGGCATACAAAAAGCGTTTAAAGGATGGTCTGAAGGATTTCCTTAAATGCTGTCTAACAGACATTAACATATGGGAATATCTGGATCAATGTCATTCAAACTGGAAGTGCGCGACAAAAAAGGCATTTGCAATCAGCGAGGTCTTCAGTGTTTAGGCAGCCCTGGATAAACACGCAGTCAGGGAGTCTAGTGCACAGAAATTCGAGAGGGAGCTGCATATCACTCTCTATAACACTCGAAGTAGATGTAGTTAGTGAACTGGTGCATGCAACAATTAGTGATTCTAGGCTTCGTGTCTTTGCGGAATGGAACAGATCTGTACTTTAAAGTTACTTAACAGATTGCTCGTCCATCCCTCTTTCCATTAATCCATTTCTTTACCCATCCATCCATTCATTAATCCTTCCATCCATTCATCTATTCGTGATCCATCCATCCACGACCCATTCATCCATCCACCCACCCATCCATTCATCCATCCATTTACTCATCCATCCATTTATTCATTCATCCACCCATCTATTCATATATCCATCCATTTATTCATCAATCAATTCATTCATCTATCCATCCATTCATCTATTCCCTTGCTGGTCCAACCCTCTCTCCGATCGATTGTTGATCTTTCGATCTATTTATATCTCCGACCCAACATTACATCAATCTATCGCTCAAATCGACTGTCGGTCTTCGTGGCTGCTTGTCTATCTCTCCGTCCGTCCATTCGCCCATCCATCCGAACATCTACCGGCTGCTTGTTTGTATGTGTGTCGCTGTATGTCTCCTTATTGTTTCTGCATTATCGTGCTATCTATCTATCTATCTATCTATCTATCTATCTATCTATCTATCTATCTATCTATCTATCTATCTATCTATCTATCTATCTATCTATATATCTATCTATCTATCTATCTATCTATCTATCTATCTATCTATCTATCTATCTATTTATCTATCTATCTATCTATCTATCTATTTTTCTATATCTATATCTCTATCTGTTTGCCTGTCATCCTGCCTGTCTGTCTATCTATCTGTCTATCTGTCTGTCTGTATTGTATGTCTGTATGTCTATCTGTTTATCTGTCAAACTGACTATTTGTCTGTTTTCCCGTCCGTCCGTCGGTCCGTCTGTCTATCTGTCATCCATCCATCCATCTATCTATCCATCCATCCGTCTGCGCGTTCGTTCGTTTATCCACCATATGTCTACCTGCTTGTCTGTCTCTGTCCGTCTATATTCACACGTACACCACATAGTTATATATGCCCCTATTGACTATCTACGCTTTGTATATCTAAAATGTGAATCCGTCTCGATGGGTGCCTATTTAGCGTACCTATTTGCAGTCATGCGACACGCATCCACTATGGCCCGTCGAAGTAGTAATGCAGCCTATTTACACACAATGTATGCTAGCATTTTTCTCATACAGTATATTGAGCACGGTGGCAGGTGTTTAATATGAAATCCATAATAACTGTCAAATAATTAAAGTACTCCTAGCATTAAATTTGTTTCCCAGTGGTAGGTCAAAAACATGGCAAGACAGAGTCGCTTCGGCCAGGTAGATTAGTTTTGCTTTTCTAACATTTGCGTATGTGTGGCGATGAATGTGTGTATTTATGTAATGTGTGTGCGTTTATGTGATGTATGTGCGTTTATGTGATGTATGTGAGTTTATGTGATGTGTGTACGTTTATGTGATGTGTGTGGGTAATATGATGTGGATGCGAATTTGTGATGTGTGTGTGTGTTTAAATGATGTGCGTGCGTCTATGTGATGTGTGTGTGTGTGCATTTATGTGATGTATGTGCGTTTATGTGATGTATGTGCATTTATGTGATATATGTGCGTTTATGTGATGTGTTTGGATTTATGGGAAATGTGTACGTTTATGTGATGTGTACGGGTAATATGTTGTAGATGTGGATTTGTGATGTGTGTATGTGTTTAAATGATGTTCGAGCGTCTATGTGATGTATGTGCGTTTATGTGATGTATGTGCATTTATGTGATATATGTGCGTTTATGTGATGTGTTTGGATTTATGGGAAATGTGTACGTTTATGTGATGTGTACGGGTAATATGTTGTAGATGTGGATTTGTGATGTGTGTATGTGTTTAAATGATGTTCGAGCGTCTATGGGATGTGTATGCGTTTATGTGATGTGTACGGTTAATATGATGTATATGTGTTTATGTGATATGAATCCGTTTATGTAATGGGTGTGCGTTTATGGGATGTGTGTGTTTGTGTATTTATGTCATGTGTGTGCGTTTATGTGATGTATGTGTGTGTATATCTGATTTGTGTATTCGTTTACGTAATGTATGTGTGTTTATGTGATTTGTGTGCGTTTATGTGATGTGTGTGCGTTTATGTGATGTGTTTGGGCTTATGGGAAATGTGTTCGTTTATGCTATGTCTATGCGTTTATGTGATGTATGTGTTTATGTGATGTGTGAGCCTTTATGTGATGTGTGAGCCTTTATGTGATGTGTTCGTGTGTTAATGTGGTGTGATGTGTTTGTGCGATGAGTGTCTGCATGTGATGGATGTGTTTATGTGGTATGAATGTATGCAATGTGTGTACGTGGTATGAATATATACAATATGTCTATGTGGAATGAAAGAATGCATGTGATGTGAATGTATGCAATGTGTGTATATGGTATGAATGTATGCAATGTGTACATGTGGTATGAATGTATACAAGGTGTGTATGTGGTATGAATTTATACAATGTGTGTATGTGGTATAAATGTATTCAATGTGTGTATATGGTATGAATGTATACAATGTGTGTATGTGGTATGAATGTATGCAATGTGTGCATGTGGTATGAATGTATACAATGTGTGTATATGGTATAAATGTATACAATGTGTGTATGTGGTATGAATGTATGCAATGTTTGTATATGGTGTATGTGTGATGTGCATAACGTGGTGCTTGGACACGGGCAGTATGTAGGTATTGATTCGTCCTTTCTAGATGCACCAAGGCTAGCTATGATCAAAGTAATAGACTGAGCCAAGCCTACATTGACTACCTACTTAACATATAGCCCCTATATCATATAACCTAATATTTAGAAGAAAACCACATATTGACTCAATGGGAGAGTTGGAGTAACTAATATGTAAAATTAATTTCATTAATGGCAATGTCAACACTCGACGTCACTGCACCGCTAGCAGACCTATAGATCCTCAATCGCTCTCAGCAAATAGTGAAGAGTGTAGCTATTGATGGTTAATTTAACTCGTTGGTTATACAAACTCCTGCTCCGTCCTCTCAGGTGCCCCTCTCTGCTATACCCTCACACGATTTCTGAAGCTTGTAATCTATATATTGCTAGTTCATTTACTGTAATGTCTTCATTCAAAAGACAGTCGCGGGCGTCTGTAAGGCCAATATGTCAAGTCTTTCATTCTCGCAAACCACATCAAGTCCAGAACTGCATGTCTTGGAGCTTAGGGTTCTCTGCTGTCTGTTTCTGTTTCTAAGAATCGACGTCACTGCACTCCGAGCATACCTATAGGTGCTCAGTCTCTCTCAGAAAATGGTGTAGGGTATGGATGCTGATGGTCCCCGTAGCTCGCTGGTTGTACACTCTCCTGCTCCGTCCTCTCATGCGCCATACTCCGCTCGAACCTCGTTTAATGTGGAAGCTTTCCAGCCTGTGGATTGTTGCTTTATCTATTGCGGTGTCAACATTTTATAGGTGGTTATTGATTGATTTCAACATGTTATCTCATACTCATCACTAATGTGCCCATATTGGGAACTTAATGTCAGCTCTTTCATTGTCCTGTAGCCCAGCATGAGCAGGACAGTAGATCCATGTCAACCGCTAGAGTTTTGAGACCTTAACCTCTGCTACCCACTCCTAACTAAGCCATCCTTTCTTAAGTACGGCTTGCGCGTCTGGCACGATGAATGCCCGTGTTATATAAGTCTCAGATATCCATTTCAGTGCTGAAGTCACTGCTTTCATCTCCATTCTCAAACTGGAGGTGGTTGACATGTATTCCTTACTGCGCTCGGTAACGACCTCTCCTCTCACTCTAGCAGAGAAACCCCAGCCTGATGTCTCACCGCGCAGCACTGATCCGTTGGTGTATATGACAGTGTCACTCTCCTGCGTGTTCTCAGTTATAGGCTGATTCACCTCGTGCTCTGCTCTCCCGTTGCTCCATTCTCTGCATTCCTTGCCAAATGTTATGATTGACTCTCTGCTACGCTATCATTCTATCACTAGTGTGGAACTATTATTCCCCCTTGGCTATCGTCTCAGCTTGAGTGACGTGTCCGATTGTTGTTTCTGCCTGTGCCATCAATTGATTATTGATCCCGTGATGTCTGAGATACAACTGTACAGAGTGCGTCGCGTGTCTGTGGTGCACGCATATAGGCTTTGACTTGTGCCAGTTTACTGCTGTCACTGTCCACTAATGCTTCACTTACCTTGGCAGGTCTTTTTTTAGGGAAACTACTATTGGCTCTGAGATTAGTAAGAGGGTCTCCAAGGCCAGTGCTGCCGTTGGAAGGCAAGAATTATGAGCATCCACACACTGTTGCAAAAGACCTGATTAGGTGGGCCGGCTACGTCGTGCGCATCCCAGACAAGCACATCCTAGACAACCACATCCCAGACAACCGCATCCCAGACAACCACATCCCAGACAACAGCTTACCAGTCAACCACATCCCAGACAACAGCTTACCAGTTAACCACATCCCAGACAACAGCTTACCAGACAACCACATCCCAGACAACAGCTTACCAGACAACCACATCCCAGACAACCACATCCCAGACAACCACATCCCAGACAACCTCATCCCAGACAACCTCATCCCAGACAAGCGCATCCCTTACAAGCGCATCCCATACAGCGCATCCCACATAACCGCATCCCAAACAATCGCATCCCAGACAACCATACCCAGACAACCGCATCCCAGACAACCACATCCCAGACAAGCACATCCCAGACAACCGCATCCCGGACAAGCGCATCCCAGACAATCACATCCCAGACAACCGCATCCCATATAACCGCATCCCAGACAAGCGCATCCCAAACAAGCGCATCCCAGACAAGCGCATCGCAGATAAGCGCATCCCACAAAACCGCATCCCAGACAAGCGCATCCCACATAACCACATCCAAAACAAGCGCATCCCAGACAAGCGCATCCCAGATAAGCGCATCCCACAATACCGCATCCCAGACAAGCGCAACCCACATAACCACATCCCAGACAAGCGCGGCCCACATAACCACAACCCAGACAAGCGCATCCCAGACAACCGCATTCCAGACAAGCGCATCCCAGATAGGCGCATCCCACAATACCGCATCCCACACAAGCGCATCCCAGATAAGCGCCTCCTACAATAACGCATCCCAGACAAGCAATTCCAAACAACCACATGCCAGACAAGCGCACCCCAGACAAGCGCAACCCAGACAAGCGCATCCAAGACAAGCGCATCTCACATAAACGCACCCCAGACAAGCGCATCCCAGACAAGTGCATCGCAGACAACCGCACCCCACATAACCGCATCCCAGACAAGCGCATCCCACATAACCACATCCCAGACAAACGAATCCCACATAACCGCATCCCAAACAACCATACCCAGACAACCGCATCCCAGACAACCACATCCCAGACAAGCACATCCCAGACAACCGCATCCCGGACAAGCGCATCCCAGACAATCACATCCCAGACAACCGCATCCCATATAACCGCATCCCAGACAAGCGCATCCCAAACAAGCGCATCCCAGACAAGCGCATCCCAGATAAGCGCATCCCACAAAACCGCATCCCAGACAAGCGCATCCCACATAACCACATCCAAAACAAGCGCATCCCAGACAAGCGCATCCCAGATAAGCGCATCCCACAATACCGCATCCCAGACAAGCGCATCCCACATAACCACATCCCAGACAAGCGCGGCCCACATAACCACAACCCAGACAAGCGCATCCCAGACAACCGCATTCCAGACAAGCGCATCCCAGATAGGCGCATCCCACAATACCGCATCCCACACAAGCGCATCCCAGATAAGCGCCTCCTACAATAACGCATCCCAGACAAGCAATTCCAAACAACCACATGCCAGACAAGCGCACCCCAGACAAGCGCAACCCAGACAAGCGCATCCAAAACAAGCGCATCTCACATAACCGCACCCCAGACAAGCGCATCCCAGACAAGTGCATCGCAGACAACCGCACCCCACATAACCGCATCCCAGACAAGCGCATCCCACATAACCACATCCCAGACAAACGAATCCCACATAACCGCATCCCAAACAAGCGCATCCCAGACAAGCGCATCCCACATAACCGCGTCCCACATAACCGCATCTCAGACAAGCGCATCCCAAACAAGCGCATCTCAGACAAGCGCATCTCAGACAAGAGCGTCCCAGACAAGCGCTTCTCACATAACCGCATCCCAGACAACCGCATCCCAAACAAGCGCATCCCAGACAAGCGCGTCCCACATAATCGTATCCCAGACAACCGCATCCCACATAACCGCATCCCAGACAACCGCATCCCAAACAACCGCATCCTAAACAAGCGCATCCCAGACAAGTGCGTCTCACATAACCGCATCCCAAACAAGCCCATCCCAGACAAGCGCGTCCCACATAACCGCCTCCCAGACAACCGCATCTCAGACAACCGCATCCCCAAACAACTAAAGTATGGTGAGCTGAAAGAGGAACTGCGTCTGGTCGGTGGCCAAAAGAAGCGCTTCAAAGACTCCCTCAAAGTATCTCTGACACGCTTCAACATCGATGCAAACTCATGGGAATGCCTCGCACAGGACCCCAAGGCAAGGCGTGAAACTACCATCAGAGGTACCTCCATTGCTGAGAAACGCCGGGCCTCCGAAGCATAGAATAAAACGAACTTTGCAAAAGGACAAACCAACTGACACTCACATGGCGAATTTTGAACATAAATGTTACACACGTGGAAGGGGTTTCAGTGCCAGAATCGGACTATAGAGCCACCGGTGGACTCACCTGCGAGTTGCAAAACACCATGTCGGACTGCTCTTATGGACGGCTATTATCCACTAATGCTTGAGCCAGCCCGTTTACACCTTCCACAGCAAAGATTGAGAGTCACAGATGATTACGGCTCACATTATAAAGCGTCTGAATGGAAAAAAGTAATTGTCTCTCGCGGCAAAGTGAATGAGCTCAACACACTTTAATCCAGCTGCAAATCGATTTATGACCATCAGCTACGAGCGAGTAAGATCAAATGGCGTCTCCATCTCAGAATTACTTGTGACGTTAACTAGCTTTTCACCTTTATATACCATCTTGTAATGCAACTACCGTTATCTTGAAGAAATCTTTTTTTTTTTTTTGCTGTACAAAGTCACATATATCGCGAGGATAGGCCGAGAAGAGAATCGACAGCCGCCGGTTTCATAAGACAGAACAAAGAATTATGCCACTCCTCTATTGCTGTGCCAGTCATTGTTTTCAACGCTCCATTCTGTTATGCTTTACCAAAATATGATCGTATCAGACGCTTTTATAGCAACGTAAATTAGGATCATTATATTTGGTCGGCTCAAGTCTGATACCAACAGTTTAGGTCAATTCCTTCTACAATTAAAAGCAGACCGGCTGCATACACACGTGAATGGAAACAGCTTACAGGGAAACATAACGCTGACAGTTTACATCTACGTACATACACACACACACACACACACATAGGCAAAGACACATGCACAGTTGCGCACAAACAAACATAAATGCTGGCATTAACACAAAACCATGAGAGCTTGGACAGACAAATGAAAGCTGCTATTCCACACATTAAAATGAATATTGGCACTCTAAACACAAACATAAATGATGGCACTCTACACCCAAATGTGAATTCTAACATTATGAATTCAAACATGAATGCTGACACTTTACACACATGTGAATGCTAACATTATACACATAAACATTAATGCTAAGATTATGCATACACACATCAATGCTAACATTATACAAATATACATCAATGCTAACGTTATACACATATACACCAATGCTAACATTATACACACAAACATCAATGCTAACATTATACAAAAAATACATTAATGCTAACATTATAAACACAAACATCAATGCTAACATTATACAAAAAATACATCCATGCTAACATTATACACACATACATCAATGCTAACATTATACAAAAAATACATTTATGCTAACATTATAAACACAAACATCAATGCTAACATTATACACACAAACATCAATGCTAACATTATAAAAAAATACATCAATGCTAACATTATAAACACAAACATCAATGCTAACATTATACAAATAAACATCAATGCTAACCTTACACACACAAACACCAATGCTAACATTATACAAATAAACATCAATGCTAACAGTATATATACAAACATAAATGCTAATATTTTACGCATAGACATCATTGCTGACATTTCACACACAAAATAATTGCTGACATCCTGCTTGTTGAATCTGGCCTCACACGAAAGCATCCACGTCACAATCCGAGATCTAGTTACCATGTAGCCCTGTCAGAGGTTGAGATATAATTAGCTCAAATGAGTGTTAAATTAGCAATGTACTTCGACACAATTCAATTATCGATTTGACATACGTTTACCTAATCGACAATAACATACCTATGATTTACGATTGCACTGAACTTATTATCTCTTTATTTGCCATGCGGGACAGAGGTCTTCAACCATCCTTGACGTCTGTTACAAAGTGCTGAGTAGACTACAGTGTTAATATTCGTTGGTCCTTATCAGACTCAGGAAACATAACCGTTCCTAATACAGAACTAACTAAATATTGGACGGGAGGGATACTATCGTCTGGTCAGGTACACACCATACTGATCAGACATGTTAGTCAGGGTCAGGTACACAATATACTAATCAGACATGTTAGTCAGGGTCAGGCACACAACATACTGATCAGACATGCTAGTCAGGGTCAGGCACAAAACATACTGATCAGACATGTTAGTCAGGGTCAGGCACACAACATACTGATCAGACATGCTAGTTAGTGTCAGGCACAAAACATACTGATCAGACATGCTAGTCAGGGTCAGGCACACAACATACTGATCAGACATGCTAGTTAGTGTCAGGCACAAAACATACTGATCAGACATGCTAGTCAGGGTCAGGCACACAACATACTGATCAGACATGCTAGTCAGGGTCAGGCACAAAACATACTGATCAGACATGTTAGTCAGGGTCAGGCACACAACATACTGATCAGACATGCTAGTTAGTGTCAGGCACAAAACATACTGATCAGACATGCTAGTCAGGGTCCGTCAAAATATACTGGCCAAGCCCCTCACCTCGGCTTCCTCGTAGCCCTCTCTGGAAATGGACAGGTTTCATGACAGCCTGGCTAACGAGGTGAGGAATCGACGTGATCTCCGAAGTAGTGAGCAACACGTAGATGAAGCCAACCATAACACAACCGCATGAAGTACCCCAGTCTACCTTTATCAGCACGCTCGGGATGTGAGGAAAGCTACTGCTACCCGCCACTGAACGTCCCTTTCAGGGCGCACAAAAGAGTTGGCGTTTACGAATGCTCACAATGAGTAGGTTACTCTTTTGTGAGTCCTGAAAAGGGCGTTAAGTGGTGGGTTACAGTAGCTTTCCTCACATCCGGATCATTTGGATGAAGGTAGACCATGGTCTTCCAGGCGGTTGTGCTATGCTTGGCGTAATCTGCGTGTCGGTTACTACTACGGGGATTACGCTGAACTATCACCTCGTTAGCCATGCTGCCATGAAAACAGCCAGTTTCTAGGGCGCTCAGTGAGGAAGCCAAGGTGAGGGTCCTGGCCAGCATGTTTTTTCCTGACCCTGACTAACATGTCTGATCAGTATATTGGGCCTGACTCTGACTAACATGTTTGATCAGTATATTGTGCATGACCCTGACTAACATGTCTGATCAGTATGTTGTGCCTGACCCTGACTAACATGTATGATCAGTATATTGTGCCTGGTCCGGACTAACATGTATGATCAGTATGTTGTGCCTTACCTTGACTATCATGTATGATCAGTATGTTGTACCCGACCAAACGTTAGTCTTCCTTCCCAGTGGATGTTGACAGCAGCTGTAGATGACACCTAACTGCTGCGGTTCTACTTAGTTCTAGTTTGTATTCTACTAAGATGGACTCGTACATCGTTGAAACTACCAAAAACTAGTTGTGTACATACTCTGTAGAGTTTTTCTAAGCCCGTATAAAAATATTAAGTTAAATTAAGATAATGTGCATACTTATTAATCATTGACAAAGCGGTGAGTAACCCTCGATCCTAATGAAGCATTTGCAGGAAGCATCCAGCTCCCTATACTTTAACTGCCCTGCAGTCATCCTTCATACAGTGCTCCATCTCTGATTCATGATTAATAATTTCGACCTCTATAACTCTTCGCTAAGTTCTCGTAGGTCGGCCTGTCTTTCGCCTTCCCTCAGAGATCAATGACAAGTCAGTTTAGGTGATGGTGCCTGATTCTTGTCTTAGGACATGACCTATCCAATTTTATCCAGCGTCGATCGAGATTGGTGGCGTTCATGTCTTCCTGATGGCTCTGGGCAAGCAGCTCTCTGTTGGTAATGGAGTTTGGCTACATGATTATGTTAATCTTCTTTAGCCTGCATGTTTGTATTTAATGTTAACAGTCGACTTGACTTGACCTGGTGACTACATACAAACTGGTTGCTATATGGACATTAAGTGATCTGTTTTGAGAAGTGTGAAATCAAGGCAATGGATGGCGAGCTAGATACAAGATGACCTGATGGTGAGAACAGCTGCATTACACTTGGAATCTTAGACAGAAGAATCGACTTCGTTAAAGATTGCCTCAAGGACCCAGCCCGGATCCTTGTTGTTCTTCTTCTTCTTCTTCTTCTTCGTACGCAGTCAGACAGTAACCATTATATTTTCGAAAAAAGTGGCGGTCATCCTGAGGCTGTCGACACTGCCATAGAGCTTGTCTTGCAGTTCCACTGGTGATGGCCACATCTGCTCTCTCTGATCCTCGTATGTCGGGCAGTTCTGCAGCAGATGTTCAGCGGTTATTTTACCGGTACCGCACGGGCATTCGTTGGTACACCCTATCTTCAATTTGTTGAATAGGTGGTACCTCAGTCTATTGTGGCCAGTGCGAAGTCTGAAGACAACGACCTGCTCTCTTCGGTTCGACTGGTAATAGGCATCGTTTTTGGTGTAACCAGTATGTTCGGTTTCCCATTTGGTCATGTATCTGGCTTTGATAAGCCGTTTTGACTCTTCGTACGTCATACTAGTATCTGTTTGTGGTAGTCTTGCACCTTCTTTTGCCAGTCTGTCTGCCTCCTCGTTGCCTTGGATGTTGCAGTGTAATGGGACCCACTGTACCACTACCCTTTTTGGTGCGGACTGCTGGCACAGTTTGCAGAGTGCTGCTCTTAAGTCATTAAGCTCAGTGTTTTTCTGGCTTTTTAACGCTGTGACTACGGCGAGAGCATCAATAAGCAGGACTATATCGCTTTCATTTTCTTTATGTGTCACCATTTCTTCCACTGCCGCCCTCAGTGCCTCTTCCTCCGCTCTTAAATTGCTTGTGTACTTACCAGTAGCGAATGACAGTGTTATTTTTCTGCCATTTGGTAGGTTCAGGAATGCTCCTGCCTCTCCGTTCTGTGTAGTGTTTGTTACAGTACCGTCGGTGTATGCATGGGTCCAGTCCATGCTTGGGTAGTTTTTCGATATAAAGCTTAGGGTAGTATCTCTCCTTTCTTTTTCAGTCTGGCAGTTTTTTTCTACCACCTCTGGAAATATATCCTGCCTCCAGGTAGGTTTTCGAACAGTAGTGATGGGTTTTGGTGTTCGTAGTGCGTTTATGGGATCTTTGCTTTGGCTATTTCTGCAAAGTTTTTCCGCTTTAGTTTCCCATTTCCCAAAATGTTTAGTCTCTGGTGCATTGGATGGTCGGTCAGTTTTCGGAGTTTCTCTGACTGCAGCTGGGCTCTGCAGTCTCTTGTATCGGTCATAGATTGCAGTTTTGTAATCTTTTCAAGTTCTACAATTGGCGTTGACTTCATGCCTCCTGTTATAACTCTCATGGCTTGGTTTTGAAGTTTGCTAACTTTATCGAAGTTCGCCTTTGCTGCTGTTGTCCATGCCGCAATTCCATACTCGAGAACTGGTCTCACTCTTCCAGTGTACAGTTTCTTTAGTATGCTTTCGTCTGCTCCCCAGCTTGTGCCAGCAAGTTTCCTCATGATTGCCATTCTTTCTCTGGCTCTCATTCGGTTTCTCTCGATCTGACTTTTCCATGTCATGCGCCGATCAAATGTGACTCCCAGATAGTTTGGGTTGTCGTTAGGCTGCAGGAATTTGCCATTTAAACTTAACTTGGTATTTTTGGGTTTGATTGAAAGCGAGAATATTGTGCATGTGGTTTTCTCCTCGTTTATTTTGACCAGTCATGAGTTCGCCCACTCTTCCAGCGATGTTAGGGCCTGCTGCTTCCGATTGCTTGCTATGGTGAGATTCTTTTCAGAGATCCACATAGCCAGATCGTCTGCAAACATTGAGCTATGGACTCTTCTTAGTATATTCTCTGTAATGTCGTTTATATACACCAGGAAGAGTGTGGGTAACAGTACTCCCCCTTGGGGTACTCCCTGCTCGAGTGTCACCTTTCTCCTCATCTGCCCTTGTACTTGGACTCTGGCCGTTATGTTTTTGAGGTAATGGTTGATCCACTTGTACATTTTCCCACATACATCACTTCTTCTTAGAGAGGGAGCATGAGAAACGGCTACCACATCCAAGGAAGGCAGCAGGCGCGCAACTTACCCACTCCCGGCACGGGGAGGTATTGACGAAAAATAACAATACGGGACTCTTTCGAGGCCCCGTAATTGGAATGAGTACACTTTAAACCCTTTAACGAGGATCTATTGGAGGGCAAGTCTGGTGCCAGCAGCCGCGGTAATTCCAGCTCCAATAGCGTATATTAAAGTTGTTGCAGTTAAAAAGCTCGTAGTTGGATCTCAGGCGCAGGCGGGCGGTCCGGCTCGCGCCGGTTCACTGCCCGTTGTCTTTTGCCCTACCGTCTGCCGGCTCTCTCCCACGGGTGCTCTTCGCTGAGCGTCCTGGTTGGCCGGCGCGTTTACTTTGAAAAAATTAGAGTGTTTAAAGCAGGCCTTGGCTGCCTGAATAATGGTGCATGGAATAATGGAATAAGACCTCGGTTCTATTTTGTTGGTTTTCGGAACTGGAGGTAATGATTAACGGGGACAAACGGGGGCATTCGTATTGCGGCGTTAGAGGTGAAATTCTTGGATCGCCGCAAGACGAGCTACTGCGAAAGCATTTGTCAAGAATGTTTTCATTAATCAAGAACGAAAGTCAGAGGCGCGAAGACGATCAGATACCGTCGTAGTTCTGACCATAAACGATGCCGACTGGCGATCCGCATGAGTGCTTCGATGACTCTGCGGGCAGCTTCCGGGAAACCAAAGTGTTTGGGTTTCAGGGGAAGTATGGTTGCAAAGCTGAAACTTGAAGGAATTGACGGAAGGGCACCACCAGGAGTGGAGCCTGCGGCTTAATTTGACTCAACACGGCCAACACTGAAGTGACTGACATGCCGGATCTAATATGGAACTGGTGCTGGATTTAGACCCTCAGAAATCTGGGGTTATGCCCTCTGTGGCTCGGTTGGTCTGCAGCCAGTGTTTGATAAAGGAATTGACGGAAGAGCACTATCAGGAGTGGAGCCTGCGGCTTAATTTGACTCAACACGCAAACACGGTAGAACGACTGACAAATCGAGAGCACTTTCGTTGGGTCTAATAGTGAATGTGTGCTGGTATTAGACCCACGGAAAACAGGTCAGCTCTCTAACCTTCTAATGAAGGATCGCTACGGAAACAGTGTCTTAATACCGCGGAAACCGCAGGCTCCAGATACCTGGTCACGGACAAACAAAAGCCCTCGATTAATTCGTCCTGGCCAAAAAATGAACGGGTGCTGGAAATAGACCATCGGAAGACAGGTCAGTTTTACCCTACAAATGACAGGGCGTTGCTACGGAAATCCTGCTCGACTCGAGAGGAACCGCAGACATTTGGTTCACGTACCAGGCTGATAAGCCAATAGCGCGAGGCTACCATGTGAAGGATTACGGCCGGACGCTTGTTAGCCGGAATCCCGCCCAAATTCTCAGCACCACTGCAATGGGAGGCTTAGATATGGTCGGGACCTGGGGATCGCGCCTCAACCCAACCAGGTCGAGCCACAGAAATAGGTCTCTTCCATCCGCTGATCAAAGCGGGCGGATAGCTGCTCGATATTCACACTATACGGCGATGGGATGCGAAACCACCAACATAAGACTTAGTTCTTGGTCGGGGTGTCGAAAACAGTAGAGCAGCCACCTCACTGTGAACTGTCGAGACTCACTCCTTGACTACGAGATATGTCCGCAAACCAGGCGAACAACATCTCCGTGAAATTACCAGGCTTGTCCCCTGGTTAAATGCACTTCTGCTTCGATATCTACCTTTGAACGCTATCAGCCATACCAATGGACGCAGAAGAGATGCAGACTAGCGGACATTGCACACCTGCCCCACGGTGTCAACATCCCAGGTGGCGGGGAATGCTAGGCGTACCATCCCTGCATAGAAGCCAAGAAAATAAAGGGAGCAAAGAGATACCCCACTCACATGCAAATGCTACGTTTCTGGCAGGACGTGACGATCCTGGGGTACAGACACACTGGACTGCCTCTCTTCCGGGTAAACCAGTCCATATCATATATCATCTCATATATCATCTCATATATCATTACCGCACCCTATAGACACGAGTAGTGAAGACTCGTTAGTCTGGTAAGACAACTTTCATAAGAGAGACAACTCTGATCATAAACAACTGCTGCCTTGCAGATAGGCTGGGGACAGCCAAAGGCTAAGGAGGGCATCCCTACAGAAACGTCTGTTGAAATCGGATGCACGGGGCCGCAAGCCTAACAAAACAGTGCAACGTAAATCGCAGTATGATGACAGTACAACCTTGCTGTTCAATAACCATTAAAAATGGCGAACATTCAGACAAAGTGAACACTAAAATTTGCATAAGAAATACTGACATACATGTTTTGCTCAGATAGGTTAAAGACGTACATAAGATCTCGAAGGTAATCTCACTGAAATGTAGGGATTTTAGCTACCGGGCCAAGCCTTAGAAAGACCTGCTTGATATTGTGCTGCTTGAACAACACTGTAAGGAAATCTGACATCTCCGACATGGGAAATGTGATTGATGTGTCATTGACAGGCGCGCAGGTACAGATACCCTGGAGGAACGCCTCCTGCCATATAGATATCCCGTCCACCAAACCATGCAAGGGGTTGCTGGAATCACTGAAGAAAGATGCTGCTACAAACTTAAAACGGCGACTATGTTGCATCCTCTGTCGATAGTTAGTTGGTCATGTCGGTATATATATATCAATGTTGACAGTCGTTATACATATATCAATGTTGACAATCGATACATTTATATCAATGTTGACAGTCGGTTCATACATCAATGTAGACTGTCGGAATACTTGCATCATTATTAACAATAAATATGCATACATAAATGTTAATAGTCTGGGACACGCATGAACATTGACACTCAACTAATCTACACATGAACATCATATATTGTTCACAAACGTCAATAATTCATTAACATACACATTGACTTATGAGTATAGATAAGAATGCGTACTTTATTCATTAGGCATTATGTCCGCTACAACTCAATCTCTCCCTGCCCTCCCTTCAGATAAGGGTTATCTGTTTGGTAACATATTGAATAACTGGTTTAGAGTCAGTATGTTGATGTGAGTCTCACTAGTGGAGGCTAAGACGAGCGCATGGATAATTGATATATGGCGGCGATCATTGTGAACTTTGTTTCATCTACTTAACGCGCTCTTTCTCATAAACCTGCTAATGGTGTATTGGCAACAACTTAACTTACATTTTGGCCTAAATTATATATTCTACCTACTCTCTTATATGCATGTGAGACCTGTGCCATATATAGTCGTCATGCCGGGAAATGGAACCACTTCCACATGCACAGCCTGCAGTAACTGCTGAGGATTAGATGGTATGACATAGTGCCAAATATAGATGTGTTAGCCCGATCGGGCATGTCCAGTATGCACATCATGATATGTGCAGCTGATGTGAGCTGACCATGTGGTAATCATGTCGGATCATCGTCTACCTAAGTAGTCACTCTATGGTGAACTTTAAAATGACAATAGAGCAAGCGGTGGGCAGTGGAAAAGTTACGAGGATACACTTAAGAGATTCCTGATTCAATGCGGTGTTAACTACAATGACTGGGAATAATCGCCACCAGTTGCACAGACTGTCGCAGCACTATTGCTGATGGTGTTCAGAGACATGAGGTATCAAGAATAGACGAAGTTATCCAGAGACGATCGCTTCGCAAGTCAGCTCACATCAATCCCTCGTCCACCCCGGTGGAAGGAGAAGTCTTATTTCTCTGTAAAAGTGCAACAGACAATTCAAAGCTCAGATTGGCTTATTTAGCCATCTTATAACTTATGCGAACAGTGAATGCTGAACAAGTGGTCCTCATCGATTACCATGGACGAACAGCACTGGCCAAAATTACAATGGTCTAGGTCACCGTATTAAATGCACACACACTTGGGGCTTGAAAATAAAAGAATGAATCGATGGTTCCAATGTGGGCTATTTGTGTGTTATAAACGAGAATAGACCCACTGCAATTGGAAATTTAGTTGGATCACGAATAAATTCATCTCCCTGACCTGATGGTCTAACAGTTGAGGAAGGTCATCTGTGCGTGACATTGTTATAACAAACCTTCCAAAATATATATGGCACTGAGTGGTTTAACAAGAAGTCATTTAATATCTATATTCGTAGGCTGATCAAAGAAGCCATGAGTCGTCCAATGTAAAACGTACAGAATCAGTTAGCCTTTAGTGCCGTGTGACAAAAAACGCTATGAAGATGCGCTTGAAGAAGTTAATACACGTTCATAAATTGGTGCTAAATTTTGGCCCTATGCTGAACGCTTAACCTTAAATAATTCATGAACAATAGTCCATCGTTCAGCGACAGCTTCTCTTCAATGTCTACTAGTCAACGTCACAAAGAATGCAAGGCAGAAAATGATAGCGTAGACAAACGTGACAGAAACGGACAGACAAGGTCTTCAGATTCAGAACGAAACATTTCAGACTAGGCCCCTCTACACAGAATTGGTCTTAGAGACACAGCCACATACGATTACGGAGCATCGTAACAAACACAAGAACATATCCTGCAGGACTGCCATACTTATGTAGACTAAATGAAGCTGTCTGGCCCGGGGGAGCGACCATGCTAGAAAAGCTGTCTGGCCCGGGGGAGCGACCATGCTAGAAAAGCTGGCTGGGGAACTGTGAAGACCTGAAACTCAGTCTCCTTCATGAACCTCACCGAGCTAGAAACATAACATCAGTTGATCGAAGAAAAAGAACGAGAAGAACGAGAAGAAGAACAAGAGGAAGAAGAAGAGCTACTAAAATTAATGCAAGGACCCCTTACCAAATCTCATTAAGAATCCAAAGATGAGAAATGAATATCATTTAATGGCATTGTCCCTCATTCATGTAGACATCATCAGAATGTGACAATTTCATATAAACAATGAATATTTCATGAGAGCAATTGCCGGTTAATTGGGCAAACCCTTCTTTCTGAAATTCAGACATTCTAGATGGGGACATAAAGACGGTCAGTAAAGTTGGGAGCCACCCTGGGCATTGGTAGAAACCAGGCGCCACTGCGTTATCAGTTAAATCAACTTCGCGAGAACAACACATTTTAGCCAAGTGTTCAGAAGTGGAGTTAACAGTATAAACCAACTGTTGCTGCTCATTGTCGACTCTCAGGCCTTGAAACCAATATGGAGATATTTGTCTGATACTGCTGTCAATGGCAACAACTATAAACAAAGGTTCGAAATCACAGACGGGCAGAAAAAAAACCGGCGTTCATTCGTTCCTGGTACGACCGCTCCTCCAGTCGACCCAGCTGAAAATGGGTACCTGACATGTGAGTTTTGGAAGGTATAAACGGCAAGAAAGATAACTCACATAGACTGCGGCTTAGTTCATGAATAGTTACCTTTATCTCCGAATGCAATTGTTGCAACGGGACCCAGCTATATCTTTACCTTAACAAAAACACATTGATCGAAGGAAACATTTTATGAAATGTGAATCCTTAATGAAAAATATATTTACCACCATCATGATCATCATCATCATCATCATCATCATCAGTACCGCAACTTGACAGGTAATTTGAGATACTGGAGATTGTTGAATCAGTTTCCGCCTCTCCACTCGGTTTTGTTCGATGATATCAAATCTCCTGTCTGGAAGAGTTAACTTCAGTGATATGATTGTCATTGTTGTGCATTGACACGGCTTGCGCGTTTCTGATTTTTCTCAATACTTTCTGCAATATTGGTCTGTCTTGAGCCGTTTTGCACTTGGGGGAACCCATTCCTCTCCAAGCGGCGTGTCCCTCCACATTGTGAATTTGTCTATGATCTCGCTGTCTATTCAAGCATGGCGTCACAGGTTCACTCTGAAGGTTATGCCTTTCCGTATTCTATTTCCGGTCTCGTTTTCATCTTGGCCGTTTGCTTTTAACAGCTCTTGTGTATTCAATTTTCGACTATATCCTATAATATGTCGATTGAAATAGATCTCAAAGCCTTGACGAGCACAAGGTCAATTGAAAAAAAAACAACCCACATAAAACACGGTATCCAAGAGAAATCTGTAACACTGTAATTGTAGACCCAAATATCACTGACAAACACACACGATACAGGAACGAATCAGATCAGCAGCCATGTTGGTACTCGACCACGTTTCGTTAATTCTAATATGTGCTTGTGTGTCTAAAATAAATGGTTTCCAATGTAAACAAAATGCAAGGTAAGTTCATAGCAACACAGTTATCATCTTCATTGATTCAACATTTTCATGGGCAAAACGTCACAGATATAACGTGAAAATAATATGGCAATACTGCATCAGATAAACATCAATGTATTCTATTACCCGACCTCGTCTTTTCAAACAGTGAACACATAAGATGTGGTTCGATGAGGATATTCTAGAAAATCAATGGACGGATATAATGTTAATAACTGAAGACAGACTGTTGGTCCTTTCATTTGTGTTGCAATAAACACGCAAACAAGGCAACAAAATAATTGAGCAGGACACATTCTCATAAGAAAGTTTGAACATTGCAACCCGTCAGCAGCACTCTGGGACTCTCAAGACGGGAAAAGACCGCGGGGTAGACCTCCAATGTGTTGTCAGACTCCCAATGCATTTTCACTACAACATGTACGATACGTAAGAAAAAAAAGATTGACTGCGATATTTGCACCTTTCGGTCCGACACATCCATCTTCGACAGCACATGTCATTTCTCTATCTTCTGCAATAAGAAACAGTTAGAACAACATAAGAACATGCTGGTGGGCTTAGATCTGCAAGGCACGAATATAATGTCCCGCGATGGACAATAAACTAAAGACACTTGCCCAAATAGAAAATTATAAGATGTTGTCTCCTATGTCCGTATGTTACCGGCGCTCGAACGGGGAGCAAAGAGCAGAAACACCGTAACCTACTAGGCAGGACATAAGAGGCGACTATGAACATCCTGTTCGAACTATTAGCCACATGTACTCACTCCTCTTTGCATTTTTCTTTCATCGACTTATTATTTTTTGAGTTTATTCATGGTTTGGTTGATAGATTTTCGCCACGCTGCTATACACATATCTGAAACTTACCGCATTTTTGAAAACACACGATCATAAGGCTGCAGAGGTAACATTACCGCTGCACTCGGACCATCATCGTAAGACCTTTTCATGGCGCCAGCTGTCTTCGCGTCTTTTTCAATGTTCTTTGCAAGGCGTTCTTTGACCTCCATCATTCATCTCTTTTCTCGTGGTTTCCATCCCAGCACATGTCTGGCTATAATATTTCGCTTTCCTTCCAAGGTTGTGACCTACTCATGCTATCTTTCTCTCCTCAGTTTCCAGCTCCGCCGTTTGTTGCCATTTTTCTTGCTACATATCTTTGTTTTTTATTATCATCAGTTCCCTGTATTTGGGGTCAAAGTCAAAAGTTGGATGTGAAGTCATAGTCAATAGTTGGATGTGAAGTCACAATCAATAGTCAAAATGTGCATCTGAAGTCAAAGTGAGAGTAGAAAGTTAAATATGATGTCAAAGTCATAAGTTGTATTTGAAGTCAATCATAAGTTAGTTATGAAGTCAAAGGCATAAGGTAGATATGAAGTAAAAGTCATAAGTTGGATATGAAATATTCGTGAAACATGTTATGGTCAAGGTCTACTGTATGTAAACGCAGTGTTTTTCAGTCATATAGCAGCATTCTTTACTATCCTTGGTCACAGACAAGCATGTATACATTGTACCGTAGAGACATACCATCATATGAACTAAACAGCCTATAATATTGTCCGCTGTATCATTTATGAAATGACGTCACTTGCTAGGCACTGTTTCCTGCCTGGATGACTGCGTCATCCAATGAACCGTTAAAGGTTAAACAATTACGCCAATGGTTCGTGTAACGAGAGCTGGCTGAGGCAGTTACCAACACACAGCAATCAGATATTTGTCAGTATATACTCCCGCTGCCGATAATCGCGTGAGCAATAGTCAGACCATGATGTGTTTGTGTGCCTGTGCGTGTCCTATTAAGGCTAGTTATTAACTGAAAACGCGTGTATTGGTTTGGTGGTTGTCAAACAGCACGTTGCTAACTAAAGTCCCGTTCTATACGGAGCACAACCACAACAATGACTTCCAGCGTGGCCGCTATGTTTTTCCGGCGCATGTCTTCTTTTCGTGGTATTAAGATGCAACATCCTGCTAAATCTTCAGGTGAGTTGATGTGAACAGATTGTCGCACCTGTAAACAACGGATATTAGAAGTACTGACTTAATGCACGCGTTTACCGAAGTACTTATTTACTAAAGTGTTAACGTTAATTAATGTTGCTTGTGAGAGTGTGTTCTTCAGCTGTACTTAACCGTTATCGGGTTTTCTATTACGTAATGACAAAGAGTACCGTGTTGATAGTTATCACAAGGTTATGAAGTGCTTAACGTTTGAATGTTGATCTATCATGGTCACCATGACCATACGCTAGTTGTCATTCTTCATTTTTCGTTCTGACATGGACACAACGCCACCTGTGCAGGTTTGCACAATGCGCGAATAATAAGTTGTAATGTGGTTTTGTCTTTTCAATGATAATTTCAAATATTATCCTGAACCTGGTCTACACATGCCATGCTTCTATATTGATAGGTAACGAAAGGGACCTAGGGGGTTTTAATCGATCATACAGGTAAAGTGAGTGAGCATGTCCAGGAAGCAGTGAAAAAAGATAATGCAATGTTAGGTATGATAAGAAGAAATATTAAACATAAGAGCAAGGAAGTGATTGTCAAATTGTATAAAGCATTAGTTAGACCTAGATTGGAGTACTGTGTACAATTTGGGAGACCTTATCGTAGAGGAGATATTGACATGCTGGAAAGGAAACAAAGAAGAGCGAAAACGCTGATATTGGGATTCCAGAATTACAGTTATGAGGAAAGACTAAAAAAACAAACCGGCCTGCAGTGTCTAGAAGAGAGAAGAATTCGAGATGACTTAATATAGGTTTATAAAATAATCAAAGGAAAGGATAAATTAGACTATAACAATTTTAAAAAAAAATTCAACCATTTATAAGAACAAGAGGGCATAGCTACAAATTAACTAAAGAAAGGCCAGATTAGATATTAGGAAATATTTGTTTCTAGTCAGGAAGTGGTGAATGCTTGTAGTGCATTACTTCAGGTAGTAGAGAAGGCAAGGACAATCAATGCATTTAAGAACAAATTGGATGCGCATATCTTTTAGAGCAAGGATAAGTAAATGAAATTGGCTGTACACAGACTCTGCAGAGTCTTTTAAACCAGTATAAAGACGTTAAGTTAAGTTATGACGTTAAGTACATATATTGCTGATATTAAACATTTCATTTTATGTTGCGTGATATGTTTCCTGGTTTTTTTTTAAAATTATCCCGTGACGCAATTTCCGTATTTAACTGCATGCATTCTCACTGTGCCTACAATAACATTTAAACAAAAATGTCAGTAGCATGTCCTTTGCAGAACGTCAATCTTTCAACCACCGACCTCTTCGGCTGTTATAAGTTTCTTGGCAGGTGTGCAGTACGGTATGTTTCTATTACTTTCCGTACGTTGAGAAGAGATCGTACAAAGACAAAATCCCGTGTATGCCAAACTGGACACGGCGTGTTTCATACGCGGTGGGATTGTGAAACCGATTTTCACCCCTAGTCCACGCTGCCTCCGCCTTGTAATACAACTCGTTATATATACATGCTCTAGATATTTGTCATTAACTTCCTCATGTTGCATAACCTTAGCCAAAGCCAAGGAAAAATAAACACGTTTGATGAGAAGTGACATCAACTATAAACAAAAATGTAAAAAAAAATATGATTGTAAGAATAAATGCAGCTCACAGTACACAGTACACGGAGATAAACTTGCCTAGAAAATGTCGAGTAATATCTTGGAAAACAGATAAAGAAACAATAACAAGACGAGCCCTAGCGAAGAGGACGTTTCATCACATTTCACTTCGTGAGAATATCAACAGAAATTTAGAAATAAAAATCCAAAATAAAAGTCAATCCTTCCTAACGACATCAGATTTCCCTTCAATCTAGCGTGCTATAGAGACATCAGATTTCGCTTCAATCTAGCGTGCTATGGAGACATCATATTTCCCTTCAATCTAGCGTGCTATAGAGACATCAGATTTCGCTTCAATCTAGCGTGCTATAGAGACATCAGATTTCGCTTCAATCTAGCGTGCTATAGAAACATCAGATTTCGCTTCAATCTAGCGTGCTATGGAGACATCAGATTTCATTGCAATAGCGTGCTACGAAAACATCCGATTTCTCTCCAATCTAGTATTGAGATTTATGTCCAGCAACAGATTTATCTCTATTCAAGTGTGTCACAGAAACATCTGATTTCCCAACAGTCAAGCGTGCTACGAAGACATACAACTTCTGTCCAATCTAGCGTGCTACGGAGACATCAGATTTCCCTTCAATACAGTGTGCTACGGAGACATTATTTTCTTCCATTTTAATGTGCACATTTAAGGGGACGACGTGGGAAAGTGATTAAGTGGCACGGCTCATAAACCGAAGGTGCTGGGTTCGGTCCCCATCACAACACCGACTGTTACCCAAGGAAAGCAAACCTCTAGAAAGTACAGGAGGAAGCAGACTCTTACATAAAATGAAAACTGAAGTCGGATGCACTGGGCCGACAGGTACAAAATAAAAACCGCAGTGCAACTCACACCGCCTTGGAGATTAGAGAAATAAGTCGAACTTCCACAAAAAAATGTGTACCTTGAGGCATCTCATTTACCTTCAGTTTAGTGTGTACATGAGACGACCAACTTTCGTCTGGCTTAGTGTGTACTGGAACACGACCAACTCTTCTCTGGTTTTGTGTGTACACGAAGACGACTATCGTTCCTCCAGTTTAGTGTATACACGAGACCACCAACTTTCCTCCAGTTTAGTGTGTACATGAAGACGACTGACATTTCTCTGGTTTTGTGTGTACACGAAGACGACTAACTTTCCTCCAGTTTAGTGTGAACATGAAGACAACTGACTTTCCTCTGGTTTTGTGTGTACACGAAGACGACTAACTTTCCTCTGGTCTAGTGTTTACATGAATTCGACTAACTTTCCTTCAATTTAGCGTGTACATGAAGACGACCAATTTTTCTCTAGTTTAGCGTGTACATGAAGACGACCAATTTTTCTCTAGTCTAGCGTGTACATGAAGACGACCAATTTTTCTATAGTTTAGCGTGTACATGAAGACGACCAGTTTTGCTCTAGTTTAGCGGGTACATGAAGACGACCACCTTTTCTCTAGTTTAGTGTGTACATAAAGACGACCAACTTTTCTCGAGTTTAGCGTGTACATGAAGACGACCAATTGTTCTCTAGTTTAGCGTGTACACGAAGACGACCAACGTTTCTCTAGTTTAGTGTGTACATAAAGACGACCAGTTTTGCTCTAGTTTAGCGGGTACATGAAGACGACCACCTTTTCTCTAGTTTAGTGTGTACATGAAGACGACCAATTTTTCTCTAGATTAGCGTATACATAAAGACGACCAACTTTTCTCTGGAATAGTGTGTTCATGACGGCGTAATTGATGAATCTGATAAGATTTTTGTGTCTGTCTTTAGCGTTCGCCAAGTTAAAGGGAAGACGGATTGAGTTAATTTGCAATCCAGTATTCCTTAATAAATCCGTTTCTCTGTAACTGTTTCTAGTGGTTCCCTTAGGGACTGGCGACATATGTGCTCAATGTTCAGCTCGTTTAAAGTGGTCACATTCAAGCAGCTGTATCGACTCACATTCTCAAATATAAAATGAAATTAAAACGCATTTCTGCTGAGGTACACGTTCAAAAACTATTTATCAATGGAATGGCTTCTGGCGAGCAATCAGAAGGTACCTGTGTATATCTTGGAGAAATTCGATTAAAAGTGTATAGAAAACGTTTGTGGATGTAGTAAACGTATATAGTGATTGTCGTTGAAACTAGTATGCTATGATGGTCATGTCAAGTAAGATTGTTTGATTGCCTCACACACATGAGTGGATGGCCGATGTAGAAGCATGAGTTGTTGTGGATCTATTCCCCGGTTATTCAGTGGTTCAGGGCATCGGAAGAACTGACATCATGGCTTTACGGTCACCAAATACAATACACTAGATATAGATAGAATAGACAGACGCGTAAGCCGTACTTCAGAAAGTGCAGAATGGATGGCTTAGGTACGAGTGGATAGCAGATGTTGAAGCCTCTAACCTCCAGAAGTTGACATGGATCTACTGTCCTGCTCATGCTGGGGTTCAGGGAAATGAAAGAGCTGACATCATGGCTTCACAAGCTCCCATCATGGGCATATGGTGATGGATAGAAGTGACATTTTGAAATCAATCAAAACCGCCTGCTGAATGAGGACACCGAAATAGATGAAGCAGCAATCCACAGACTGCAAAGTTTCGACATTAAACGAGGTTCAAGCGGAGTGGGGCACATGAGAGGACGGCGCAGGCGAGTGTACAACCAGCGAGCTACAGGGACCATCAGCATACATATCTTACGCCAATTGATGAGAGGGACTGAGCACCTATGGGTATGCCCGGTGAGCAGTGACGTTGATTCTCAGAAACAGAGATAGATAGGAAAATAACATTTTGAAGTCTGTCAATGGCCGCCTGTTAGATCATCGCACAGTAATATACGAATCAGAAATGAACAGACTGCAGATCTTGGATATAGAAAGAGCTTCGAGCGAAGTGGGGCACAGTCGTAGACCAAGCAGAAGTGGGAACAGCCAACGAAATGCAAGAACCATCAGTATCCCACCTCTTCGCCATTTAATGAGAGAGACTGCGCACCTATGCGTATGCCCGGAGAGCAGTGAAGTCATTCGTAGAAACAGAACACTAGTTATGTTATAAAATACTAAAGGTTTTCAAAGAATCACGATGCATAAAAAACATAATTATTGAACCAAATTCAGTTCAATTCTATTGCCATTATCACAGCGAAGTTCAGGCACAAGATTAATTGCCATTTTATGTCTCTTGCTTTGATGGTTTAGTCTACCAGGCTTTGATGGTCCAGTCTACCAGGCTTTGATGGTTTAGTCTACCAGGCTTTGATGGTTTAGTCTACCAGGCTTTGATGGTCCAGTCTACCAGGCTTTGATGGTTTAGTCTACCAGGCTTTGATGGTCCAGTCTACCAGGCTTTGATGGTTTAGTCTACCAGGCTTTGATGGTTTAGTCTACCAGGCTTTGAGGGTTTAGTCTACTAGGCTTTGCTTGTTCATCTTTTAAAGTTATCTCACCACTTATAGCGTTGTTTACCTCTGCTACGTCTGGCCTCCACGTTTCCTTCCAGTATTGTTTGCAGCAATATATTTATCTTTCTGACTGATTCCGTTCATCAATTCTCTGTTTTGCATCTTTAATGTCTTTAAGACTCATCATCGATATTCTTATCTTACCCACTAGATGAGCTCCATATATCTACATTTCAGAGGCATACGTTCCCATTTCCAAATCTATGTTCATGGTCCATGTTTCTGTGCCATACAGTAACAACGAATTTGTACCTAACCTCTTCTTCTTCTTCTTCCTACGCTTACTTTCTTACTTTCCTAGTCTAAGCACCACGTTATCAGGTATGCATCAAGTATTCAGCGACATGGATTGCCTGGTCAATTGCCTCCAGCATGTCGCACCTATTGCATGTTTCCTGGAGATTGGCGCAGGTCATCAGGTGGTCTGGGTCCTGTTTTGCGCTACAATCACGTGTGTCATCAACTGTGTATCCCCATCGTTTCGTATTCCTCTTGCAACTGGATAGGCCAGTTGGGAGTCTGTTCAGCGACTTCCACATTGTGTTTGTTAGATGATGTCCGGGGGCAGGTTTCTCACTAAGTTCCATTTCGGGGGCTGCATCAATTCATGCCATCTCTCGATACGGCGACTTTTAGGGTTAGTCTTCCCTGTCAGACGTCGACTTGAATGTGTTCAAAGAAAACAGCGGTCATCATGAGGCTGTCGACACTGCCATAGAGCTTGTCTAGTGTTGCCACTGGTGATAGCCAAATTTGCTTTCTCTGGTCCTCGTACGTCGGGTAATTTTACAGCAGATGTTCATGAGTTATTTTACCAGTGCTACAGGTGGGCTCGTCAGTAGCACCTATCTTCAGTTTATTGAATAGATGGTACTTCAGTCTGTTATGACCTGTGCTGAGTCTGAAGACCCCGATCTGCTCTGCTCTCTTATGTTAGACTGATAACAAGCATCATTTTGGTGTTGCCAGTATGTTCTGTTTCCCATTTGTGTAAATACCATCTGATCACTCTAATTGTGTAATTCGTGGATGACTTTTTTGAATGGCAAATATAACTCGTGTCGATGAACCAAATCTGTCCATCTTTATGATATTTCTGATTGCTATTTCGCATCATCCGTGCTTCGTTATTACATTTCCAAAATAGAAGGTCTTGATGTGTTCCAGGATTGCTTGTATGTGTAGAGCCTATTTCTTGTCTAATTTCCTAGTTGTCGTAGTTTTTCGTTTTCTTATCGTTAATGCTCATTCAATCCACAAATCTGAGTTTTCTTCTTTACTTGAACCACCAATTACTGTCATTCTTGTAGACTTTCAGCCATCAGATCTGTGGTATCTGAGATAATTTGTTGACACTCCTGGCATTTCCTCAATCTGTTTAAAAATGTCTTCAGTGTAAAAGTTAAACAGACTAGAAGGCATTCTTGTGGCATTCCTCTTCTCTGACAGAGTTAGTTTTCTACCAGCAGAGCTCACTTAGTATTCTTGTGTCTTTTCCATGTATATGACGACTTGAGATAACTCAGGATAACAGGCACTCTGGCCTTATCTCCCTTGAGTCTTCTCTGCAGGGACTTATAAACAAGTATTCAGAATTTAAGTTAAGTTAAGCTGAGACCTGTAGTCGCCTGAAACAGACAGGTTTTGAACGCCTTCTTTTTCCGTTCATCGCACTGAGAGACTAGTGCATTACCTATGGACTACAGCGACCACCTTGGGTAGTTTTATAACGAACGTCATAATCAGGATGTTCGGTATATATATGCTGTATTGTAGATGGCTTGGCTTGGCTTCGTTCGTTCTCAATCTCCCACTACCAAACCCTGAAAGGGCTTAAGTAGAAGAATGTAGTCTAGAGAACGGAATGTGTTGTGTCGTAGTTTACAGCTTTACTGCGATATTTGCACCTTTCGGTCCAACACATCCGACTTCAGCAAGCATTTTTTGAGTACCGGGTTAGCATTCCCTCTTCGATCCCTTCTCCTTAGCCAGTCTGCCTTGCTGCAGCCTGTTATCCATGATCACCGGGTGGAGGTGTAGAAGGGTCTTGGCAGCTCTGGTTCGCTGGTCCTGACGCTAGCAGTCAGCTATTGGTCGCTGACCACTGCAGCTAATGCGCTGCTCAGCATTTTGATCCCGTATTGTAGATGCTATTTAAACATATCATTGATTTTTTTCTGCATCGAACTCCACTGCGAAGCAGAATTATGAATAATGAAAGAGAAAAATAATACGCTAATAACGAATTAGTGCTTCCAACGAAACACACATGATCCCTAAACCAATGGCGCTCAATCTTTTAAGATTGGGAGCACAGTTCACGTATAATGTGCGGGAGCACAATGCATTCTAATTTGTTTTTAAAAACCAATATATTTTTAAAACACTCATCGAGTTAATGGCATCCTTAAGCTTGAAAGCCACTGAGAAGCTCAGTGATGTCCAAGGAGAAGTCGTTTGTAGCTACACGTCAGAAGCTCAGTGATGTCCAAGGAGAAGTCGTTTGTAGCTACACGCCAGAAGCACAGTGATGTCCAAGGAGAAATCGTTTGTAGATACACGTCAGAAGTTTGGTGATGTCCAAGGAGAAGTCGTTTGTAGCTACTCGTCAGAAGCTCAGTGATGTCAAAGGAGAAGTTGTTTGTAGCTACACGTCAGAAGCTCAGTGATGTCCAAGAGGAAGTCGTTTGTAGCTACATGTCAGAAGCTCAGTGATGCCCAAGGAGAAGTCGTTTGTAGCTACACGTCAGAAGCTCAGTGATGTCCAAGGAGAAGTCGTTTGTAGCTACACGTCAGAAGCTCAGTGATGTCAAAGGAGAAGTCGTTTGTAGCTACACGTCAGAAGCTCAGTGATGTCCAAGGAGAAGTCGTTTGTAGCTACACGTCAGAAGCTCAGTGATGTCCAAGGAAAATTCGTTTGTAGCTACACGTCAGAAGCTCAGTGATGTCCAAGGAGAAGTCGTTTGTAGCTACACGTCAGAAGCTCAGTGATGTCCAAGGAGAAGTCGTTTGTAGCTAGCTACATGTTAGAAGTTTGGTGATGTCCAAGGAGAAGTCGTTTGTAGCTACACGTAAACAGTCTAGAAGATGTGAATCGTGATCGTGTTTTGTTCTTGAGGTATTTCATAAGTACGAAAGCTTTTTCTCACAGTTATGTCGTCCTTCGGGACAACACTAGACTAGCTCTATGGCAGTGTCGACAGCCGCATGATAACTCTGCTTTCTTTGAACAAATTCAAGTAGACGTCTGACAGTGTAGGAAGACAAACCCTGAAAGTCGCTGTATCGAGAGATGGCATGCATTGACGCAGGCCCCAGAGATGAAACTTCGGGAGGAACCTGCTGCCCCCGGACATCATCTACCACACACAACATGTAAGTCACTGAACAGACTCCACACTGGTCAATCCCGGTACAAGAGAAATATGAAATAATGGTGATATACATATGATGACACATGTGACTGTGTCGCAGACTTTTGGGAGGGACACTCTGCAGTACTTGCAATATTTTTGTATCATCTGCTTCCCAAAAAGTTATGAATTTCTCATTTTTAAAGAAGTATTTCAGAAATAGAGGTCTATCAATTCAAGTGATAAAACACAATGCTGGACCTGGCCAACATCAGGGAAACCCCCATATCAAGTCACCAGGACGAAATATTTCAGAACATAGAGCGGTAAATACCTTTACTTGCAGCAAACTTAACAACTTTCAGGTCGCCTATAATGAAATGGATGGATAGCAACATTATTTGTTTGGGTTTGGAAAACAAAGCTTGAAATGAAGAACGTGCCTCATTGGTGTTTGTGATCGCGAGGACTTTTTTTTACTTAACTGACGAGAGCACCAAATGCCATTAAAAGAGCACCGTAGTGCTGACAAGCACCAGAGTGAGAATGCCTGCTCTAAACAGTTTTCATGAGCTTCCTACCTCATTTCGAGTAAATTGTTGGCTGTCAACTTACATTAACTAAGTATACGGAAATCCACATTTCCTTAGCTGGTGGTTAAAAAATGCGTCTGCACTTCTATGACATAAAGAGGATCTAGTTTGGCGTTCACAACATTAATCTTGCGTGCCTCAATGGGGGCAGTTATTAATGTCACATGAGATGGACCAAGTTGTCATCGTCACATGAGATGGGACGAGATGGCAACACATACCCTGCAGTATATAGTACAATCCTCTATACTGCTCAATCATACATAAAACGTAAGGCTTCTTTGAGTCGTTTAGCTGAATCATCGCAACAGGAAAAGACACACAAGAAAACATGACCGAAGAAAACTCTAAACAGCATAGAAACATTGAATTGTTTTATTTGAATTCCTCCTTGTTCGCTCTCAAATAACAACGTTATGTCTCCCATACAAATTGCAGTTTAACTCCTGCATCTATCCTCGCCATAAAGTTTCAATTTGGAAGGTATGGTTATAATGTCACTCTGCTCTTATCCTAGAGCCGACAGACATGGTTTATTTGTTTGGCTGCTCTTTGACTCTGCTCCCCTAAAGAAAGAGAGAGGTGGACAAAGTTCTGGGTATAGGATGTTATATTTGTTGAACAAACGATATTTCAGTCTGCAGTTGGCGGTTCGCCTTCTCAATATTTCCGGGTGGCCTTTGTGTATGACAATGGTAAGAATAACACCACTGCCAAACAGAGAGAGCATGTTGTAAGAGGTGACTAGCTATGTGACATGTCATAACATCACTGCCAAACAAAGAGCATGTTGTAAGAGGTGACTAGCTGTGTGACATGGCATAACATCACTGCCAAACAAAGAGCATGTTGTAAGAGGTGACTAGCTGTGTGACATGGCATAGCATCACTGCCAAACAGAGAGAGCATGTTGTAAGAGGTGACTAGCTATGTGACATGGCATAACATCACTGCCAAACAAAGAGCATGTTGTAAGAGGTGACTAGCTGTGTGACATGGCATAACATCACTGCCAAACAAAGAGCATGTTGTAAGAGGTGACTAGCTGTGTGACATGGCATAGCATCACTGCCAAACAGAGAGAGCATGTTGTAAGAGGTGACTAGCTGTGTGACATGGCATAACATCACTGCCAAACAAAGAGCATGTTGTAAGAGGTGACTAGCTGTGTGACATGGCATAACATCACTGCCAAACAAAGAGCATGTTGTAAGAGGTGACTAGCTGTGTGACATGGCATAGCATCACTGCCAAACAGAGAGAGCATGTTGTAAGAGGTGACTAGCTGTGTGGCATGGCATAGCATCACTGCCAAACAGAGAGAGCATGTTGTAAGAGGTGACTAGCTGTGTGACATGGCATAACACCACTGCCAAACAGAGAGAGCATGTTGTAAGAGGTGACTAGCTGTGTGACATGGCATAACATCACTGCCAAACAGAGAGAGCATGTTGTAAGAGGTGACTAGCTGTGTGACATGGCATAGCATCACTGCCAAACAGAGAGAGCATGTTGTAAGAGGTGACTAGCTGTGTGACATGGCATAACATCACTGCCAAACAGAGAGAGCATGTTGTAAGAGGTGACTAGCTGTGTGACATGGCATAGCATCACTGCCAAACAGAGAGAGCATGTTGTAAGAGGTGACTAGCTGTGTGACATGGCATAGCATCACTGCCAAACAGAGAGAGCATGTTGTAAGAGGTGACTAGCTGTGTGACATGGCATAGCATCACTGCAAAACAGAGAGAGCATGTTGTAAGAGGTGACTAGCTGTGTGACATGGCATAACACCACTGCCAAACAGAGAGAGCATGTTGTAAGAGGTGACTAGCTGTGTGACATGGCATAACATCACTGCCAATCAGAGAGAGCATGTTGTAAGAGGTGACTAGCTGTGTGACATGGCATAGCATCACTGCCAAACAGAGAGAGCATTTTGTAAGAGGTGACTAGCTGTGTGACATGGCATAACATCACTGCCAAACAGAGAGAGCATGTTGTAAGAGGTGACTAGCTGTGTGACATGGCATAGCATCACTGCAAAACAGAGAGAGCATGTTGTAAGAGGTGACTAGCTGTGTGACATGGCATAACACCACTGCTAAACAGAGAAAGCATGTTGTAAGAGGTGACTAGCTGTGTGACATGGCATAACATCACTGCCAAACAGAGAGAGCATGTTGTAAGAGGTGACTAGCTGTGTGACATGGCATAACATCACTGCCAAACAGAGAGAGCATGTTGTAAGAGGTGACTAGCTGTGTGACATGGTTTAACACCACTGCCAAACAGAGAGAGCATGTTGTAAGAGGTGACTAGCTGTGTGACATAGCATTACTTCACTGCAAAACAGAGAGAGCATGTTGTAAGAGGTGACTAGCTGTGTGACATGGCATAGCATCACTGCCAAACAGAGAGAGCATGTTGTAAGAGGTGACTAGCTGTGTGACATGGCATAACATCACTGCCAAACAGAGAGAGCATGTTGTAAGAGGTGACTAGCTGTGTGACATGGCATAACATCACTGCCAAACAGAGAGAGCATGTTGTAAGAGGTGACTAGCTGTGTGACATGGCATAGCATCACTGCCAAACAGAGAGAGCATGTTGTAAGAGGTAACTAGCTGTGTGACATGGCATAGCATCACTGCCAAACAGAGAGAGCATGTTGTAAGAGGTGACTAGCTGTGTGACATGGCATAACACCACTGCCACACAGAGAGAGCATGTTGTAAGAGGTGACTAGCTGTGTGACATGGCATAACATCACTGCCAAACAGAGAGAGCATGTTGTAAGAGGTGACTAGCTGTGTGACATGGCATACCATCACTGCCATACAGAGAGAGCATGTTCTAAGAGGTGACTAGCTGTGTGACATGGCATAATATCACTGCCAAACAGAGAGAGCATGTTGTAAGAGGTGACTAGCTGTGTGACATGGCATAGCATCACTGCCAAACAGAGAGAGCATGTTGTAAGAGGTGACTAGCTGTGTGACATGGCATAACACCACTGCAAAACAGAGAGAGCATGTTGCAAGAGGTGACTAGCTGTGTGACATGGCATAACATCACTGCCAAACAGAGAGAGCATGTTATAAGAGGTGACTAGCTGTGTGACATGGCATAGCATCACTGCCAAACAGAGAGAGCATGTTGTAAGAGGTGACTAGCTGTGTGACATGGCATAACATTACTGCCAAACAGAGAGAGCATGTTGTAAGAGGTGACTAGCTGTGTGACATGGCATAACACCACTGCCAAACAGAGAGAGCATGTTGTAAGAGGTGACTAGCTGTGTAACATAGCATAACATCACTGCCAAACAGAGAGAGCATGTTGTAAGAGGTGACTAGCTGTGTGACATGGCATAGCATCACTGCCAAACAGAGAGAGCATGTTGTAAGAGGTGACTAGCTGTGTGACATGGCATAACATCACTGCCAAACAGAGAGAGCATGTTGTAAGAGGTGACTAGCTGTGTGACATGGCATAACATCACTGCCAAACAGAGAGAGCATGTTGTAAGAGGTGACTAGCTGTGTGACATGGTTTAACACCACTGCCAAACAGAGAGAGCATGTTGTAAGAGGTGACTAGCTGTGTGACATAGCATTACTTCACTGCAAAACAGAGAGAGCATGTTGTAAGAGGTGACTAGCTGTGTGACATGGCATAGCATCACTGCCAAACAGAGAGAGCATGTTGTAAGAGGTGACTAGCTGTGTGACATGGCATAACATCACTGCCAAACAGAGAGAGCATGTTGTAAGAGGTGACTAGCTGTGTGACATGGCATAACATCACTGCCAAACAGAGAGAGCATGTTGTATGAGGTGACTAGCTGTGTGACATGGCATAGCATCACTGCCAAACAGAGAGAGCATGTTGTAAGAGGTAATTAGCTGTGTGACATGGCATAGCATCACTGCCAAACAGAGAGAGCATGTTGTAAGAGGTGACTAGCTGTGTGACATGGCATAACACCACTGCCAAACAGAGAGAGCATGTTGTAAGAGGTGACTAGCTGTGTGACATGGCATAACATCACTGCCAAACAGAGAGAGCATGTTGTAAGAGGTGACTAGCTGTATGACATGGCATACCATCACTGCCATACAGAGAGAGCATGTTCTAAGAGGTGACTAGCTGTGTGACATGGCATAATATCACTGCTAAACAGAGAGAGCATGTTGTAAGAGGTGACTAGCTGTGTGACATGGCATAGCATCACTGCCAAACAGAGAGAGCATGTTGTAAGAGGTGACTAGCTGTGTGACATGGCATAACACCACTGCAAAACAGAGAGAGCATGTTGCAAGAGGTGACTAGCTGTGTGACATGGCATAACATCACTGCCAAACAGAGAGAGCATGTTATAAGAGGTGACTAGCTGTGTGACATGGCATAGCATCACTGCCAAACAGAGAGAGCATGTTGTAAGAGGTGACTAGCTGTGTGACATGGCATAACATTACTGCCAAACAGAGAGAGCATGTTGTAAGAGGTGACTAGCTGTGTGACATGGCATAACACCACTGCCAAACAGAGAGAGCATGTTGTAAGAGGTGACTAGCTGTGTAACATGGCATAACATCACTGCCAAACAGAGAGAGCATGTTGTAAGAGGTGACTAGCTGTGTGACATGGCATAGCATCACTGCCAAACAGATGGAGCATGTTGTAAGAGGTGACTAGCTGTGTGACATGGCATAACATCACTGCCAAACAGAGAGAGCATGTTGTAAGAGGTGACTAGCTGTGTGACATGGCATAGCATCACTGCCAAACAGAGAGAGCATGTTGTAAGAGGTGACTAGCTGTGTGACATGGCATAGCATCACTGCCAAACAGAGAGAGCATGTTGTAAGAGGTGACTAGCTGTGTGACATGGCATATCGTCACTGCCAAACAGAGAGAGCATGTTGTAAGAGGTGACTAGCTGTGTGACATGGCATAACACCACTGCCAAACAGAGAGAGCATGTTGTAAGAGGTGACTAGCTGTGTGACATGGCATAACATCACTGCCAAACAGAGAGAGCATGTTGTAAGAGGTGACTAGCTGTGTGACATGGCATAGCATCACTGCCAAACAGAGAGAGCATGTTGTAAGAGGTGATTAGCTGTGTGACATGGCATAACATCACTGCCAAACAGGGAGAGCATGTTGTAAGAGGTGACTAGCTGTGTGACATGGCATAGCATCACTGCCAAACAGAGAGAGCATGTTGTAGGAGGAGACTAGCTGTGTGACATGGCATAGCATCACTGCCAAACAGAGAGCATGTTGTAAAAGGTGACTAGCTGTGTGGCATGGCATAACACCGGGTATAGTTAGGATGTAGGAGGTGACTAGCTGTGTGGTATGGCATAACATCACTGCCAAACAGAGAGAGCATGTTGTAAGAGGTGACTAGCTGTGTTATATGGCATAGCATCACTGCTAAACAGAGAGAGCATGTTGTAAGAGGTGACTAGCTGTGTGACATGGCATAGCATCACTGCCAAACAGAGAGAGCATGTTGTAGGAGGTGACTAGCTGTGTGACATGGCATAGCATCACTGCCAAACAGAAAGCATGTTGTAAGAGGTGACTAGCTGTGTGGCATGGCATAACATCACTGTCAAACAGAGAGCATGTTGTAAGAGGTGACTAGCTGTGTGGCATGGCATAACATCACTGCCAAACAGAGAGCATGTTGTAAGAGGTGACTAGCTGTGTGGCATGGCATAACACCGGTTATAGTTAGGTTGTAGGAGGTGACTAGCTGTGTGGCATGGCATAACATCACTGTCAAACAGAGAGAGCATGTTGTAGGAGGTGACTAGCTGTGTGGCATGACATAACATCACTGCAAAACAGAGAGAGCATGTTGTAGGAGGTGAATAGCTGTGTGACATGGCATAGCATCACTGCCAAACAGAGAGAGCATGTTGTAGGAGGTGACTAGCTGTGTGGCATGGCATAACATCACTGCCAAACAGAGAGAGCATGTTGTAGGAGGTGACTAGCTGTGTGGCATGGGATAACATCACTGCCAAACAGAGAGAGCATGTTGTAGGAGGTGACTAGCTGTGTGGCATGGCATACCACCGGGTATAATTAGGTTGTAAGAGGTGACTAGCTGTGTGACATGGCATAGCATCACTGCCAAACAGAGAGCATGTTGTATGAGGTGACTAGCTGTGTGGCATGGCATAACACCGGGTATAATTAGGTTGTAAGAGGTGACTAGCTGTGTGGCATGGCATAACACCGGGTATAATTAGGTTGTAAGAGGTGACTAGCTGTGTGGCATGGCATAACATCACTGCCATACAGAGAGCATGTTGTAAAAGGTGACTAACTGTGTGGCATGGCATAACACCGGGTATAATTAGATTGTAAGAGGTGACTAGCTGTGTGGCATGGCATAACACCGGGTATAGTTAGGTTGTAAGAGGTGACTAGCTGTGTGGCATGGCATAACACCGGGTATAATTAGGTTGTAAGAGGTGACTAGCTGTGTGGCATGGCATAACACCGGGTATAATTAGGTTGTAAGAGGTGACTAGCTGTGTGGCATGGCATTACACCGGGTATAATTAGGTTGTAAGAGGTGACTAGCTGTGTGGCATGGCATAACACCGGGTATAATTAGGTTGTAAGAGGTGACTAGCTGTGTGGCATGGCATAACACCGGGTATAGTTAGGTTGTAAGAGGTGACTAGCTGTGTGGCATGGCATAACACCGGGTATAATTAGGTTGTAAGAGGTGACTAGCTGTGTGGCATGGCATAGCACCGGGTATAGTTAGGTTGTAAGAGGTGACTAGCTGTGTGGTATGGCATAGCATCACTGTCAAACAGAGAGAGCATGTTGTAAGAGGTGACTAGCTGTGTGGCATGGCATAGCACCGGGTATAGTTAGGTTGTAAGAGGTGACTAGCTGTGTGGCATGGCATAGCATCACTGTCAAACAGAGAGCATGTTGTAAGAGGTGACTAGCTGTGTGGCATGGCATAACATCACTGCCAAACAGAGAGCATGTTGTAAGAGGTGACTAGCTGTGTGGCATGGCATAACATTGGGTATAGTTAGGTTGTAAGAGGTGACTAGCTGTGTGGCATGGCATAACACCGGGTATAATTAGGTTGTAAGAGGTGACTAGCTGTGTGGCATGGCATAACATCACTGCCATACAGAGAGCATGTTGTAAAAGGTGACTAACTGTGTGGCATGGCATAACACCGGGTATAATTAGATTGTAAGAGGTGACTAGCTGTGTGGCATGGCATAACACCGGGTATAGTTAGGTTGTAAGAGGTGACTAGCTGTGTGGCATGGCATAACACCGGGTATAATTAGGTTGTAAGAGGTGACTAGCTGTGTGGCATGGCATAACACCTGGTATAATTAGGTTGTAAGAGGTGACTAGCTGTGTGGCATGGCATTACACCGGGTATAATTAGGTTGTAAGAGGTGACTAGCTGTGTGGCATGGCATAACACCGGGTATAATTAGGTTGTAAGAGGTGACTAGCTGTGTGGCATGGCATAACACCGGGTATAGTTAGGTTGTAAGAGGTGACTAGCTGTGTGGCATGGCATAACACCGGGTATAATTAGGTTGTAAGAGGTGACTAGCTGTGTGGCATGGCATAGCACCGGGTATAGTTAGGTTGTAAGAGGTGACTAGCTGTGTGGTATGGCATAGCATCACTGTCAAACAGAGAGAGCATGTTGTAAGAGGTGACTAGCTGTGTGGCATGGCATAGCACCGGGTATAGTTAGGTTGTAAGAGGTGACTAGCTGTGTGGCATGGCATAGCATCACTGTCAAACAGAGAGCATGTTGTAAGAGGTGACTAGCTGTGTGGCATGGCATAACATCACTGCCAAACAGAGAGCATGTTGTAAGAGGTGACTAGCTGTGTGGCATGGCATAGCATCACTGCCAAACAGAGAGAGCATGTTGTAAGAGGTGACTAGCTGTGTGGCATGGCATAGCACCGGGTATAGTTAGATTGTAAGAGGTGACTAGCTGTGTGGCATGGCATAGCATCACTGCCAAACAGAGAGAGCATGTTGTAAGAGGTGACTAGCTGTGTGGCATGGCATAGCACCGGGTATAGTTAGGTTGTAAGAGGTGACTAGCTGTGTGGCATGGCATAACACCGGGTATAGTTAGGTTGTAAGAGGTGACTAGCTGTGTGGCATGGCATAACACCGGGTATAATTATGTGGGTTCTTAAAAGCAGCATAGTTAAGTTTAGTTAAGTTTAGTTTAGTTGAAGAATTAACGTCATTGCACACGATTTAACCCATAAGTGCTCATTTCTTCTCTTTATTGTTTTTGTGTGTGGAGAATCTCAGCAAAGAGCACAAACTCCGTACATCAGCGAGAATCCCGTAATAGATTGGGTAGATGTTAACATATGTGGTAACATAACACCGGCCGTGGTTATGTGGTTTGTTAAGAGCATAATAGAAGACGTCTAATAGGCTGCCGATTCTACTTTGCTTGTGTTTTAGTCCATTAAGATGGACTCGCACATCGGCTAACCACCTTCCACGGCACTTGTCCCAAAGCAGCGGAGTGATAAGCTGCTCGAGCCTAGCATAGCAGGAAATCCTCCTCCAGAGTACATGCAGTTCCTGTCTGAGCTGGTACCTGCACAAGGTCATCCGCCCCTGTAAAAGTACACGTTCACTAAGACTAAAATATCTTGTTGGTGAGAAGTAATGTTTCCTCTACATGAGACTGTGTGTGTTCTGGGCCATTACAGCTCTGATTTTATGAGCAGTGGCGTACACTCAATAAGTGCAAGGTGTGCACCCCAGAACCTAGTAGAATTCTTAAAATTTATTTTTTAAATATAATGTTATAAGAATATTTTTAAAAATTTAAACATAAATTACTGTGCATATTGTATTAAGAATTGTATTGCTGCCCTAAGATACTAATAGCCGCTGACAGCTATGTTGTTCAGTGTTTAAAAGTACCTTGCCTTTACTTGCGTGAACCTAGAAACGGAGCACCCATCCTATGATAGTTGTGGGCTAGTGCAAACGACGTCTCGGTTCGGTGTTAGTGTTTAACTAATCATTGACATGTCATAGGTCAGCAAGATTAGACATGAGAATTTTGTATTTTAAAGAAGTTATATGGTTATGTAAGTGTTATATGGTTATGTAAGTGTTATATGGTTATGTAAGTGGACATACTAATGTATTTACTTTTGTGGGGAGCATGTATTAGTGTGTCTAGTGCTGTGAAATGTAATTGATACATTTTAAAGATAAATTCCTTGAACTTGATGGCATTGTGGACGAACACAATTGTATTTTGTGTGAGAGTCATTTTATGAACTTAGATTTATGATGAAGTAGTTTTCAACAAAGTGGATTTCCCTCCGACATCTTGTGATTTTTTTTTAGGGGGGGGGGGCGGGGGGGGGGGGTGGTAAGATATGTGGATGAATGTGCTGAGAATTTGAGGCTGACCATCTTGGGAAGGTAGTGGGTGATATTCTGAACAATGATGAAATTATGAGGGGTGATGGAATATGAAGGTTGAATACCACTTTTATATAGCATTACATTTATAGAATGTAGCCCACCGTGTACGGTGGAAAAGGATACGCCACTGGTTACGAACACGAATCGAATGTGTGTTCACTGTGCTAGTTGTATGTCTGGTTCAACGGCAATACAGGTCAAGGGCGAATACACATGACGTCACAAACAAGTCTATTTATGTATATATATATATTATTGCCATTTTAGTTAATACATTAACAATACAGCGAACGTTAAGGATTCGCAAGGCCTACACGAGAACAATATGAGAAGAACAACTAACTACCAGTAAGAAAATCAATAACCCTTTCCATAATAGATTCAGTATCCACTCTTTCACTTCATCATTTAATAGCGACTGTCACGCAGGCTCTCTCTCTCACTCTCTCTCGCACGCTTCTATACACATATACACAGGCACGGATATGCGCGCACACACACACACACACACACATGTATTTACGCACACGTACGGATGAAACACGCAGGTATTCACACACACGCACATTTAAACACACGCGCATATATTCATATACATATACTCACATACACTAGCACAAAAATACATTAACTTACACATACACACTAACATACCGTCATCCAGTTTGTCCATGTGGATTAACGTAATAACTTACATTCCTCCAGCCTTTCCATGTGGATTAAGGCATTAACATACCACAGTCCAGACTATTCACGCGCATTAATAACTTACCACAGTCCAGACTATTCCCGCGCATTAATAACTTACCACAGTCCAGACTATTCCCGCGCATTAATAACTTACCACAGTCCAGACTATTCCCGCGCATTAATAACTTACCACAGTCCAGACTATTCGCGCGGATAAATAACTTACCACAGTCCAGACTATTCACGCGGATTAATAACTTACCACAGTCCATAATATCCATGTGCATTAAGGTACTAACTTACCGCACACCAGACTATCTATGTGGATTAAGGTACTAACTTACTGCCGACCAGACTATCCATGTGGATTAAGATACTAACTTACCGCCGACTAGACTATGCATGTGGATTATGGTAAAGATGTGTCACCGGGGAGGGGGGGGGGGGCATCAAGGACACACATTGGAATCTCGTAAGCCAACAAAGATCCCCGTTAGTCATTCAGTCGTATTACAGAATGTGTCTAGTGAGAGTTGATAAATTGCAATGTTCCAAGTGCAAGAGTGTACAAAGTTCTTTGCAGCAGGTTAGCGTAAGAGAACATCCGCAGTGAAAGTCCAATGCTTAGTAAGGAGCCCAATTTAGACTAGAAGAGGGTCCATAAAGCGACTAGTGTGAACTATGCCCATACGCTATCAATTTTTCTTCTTCTTCGTCGCCCTTCGTTCTCAAAATCTCTCTAGCAAGCCCTCAAACAGAGACAATGCAAGTAGCAGGATGTTGTCCGGAGAACGGAATGCATTGTGTTGTAGTTTACAGCTTGACTGCGATATTTGCACTTTTTGGTCCGACACATCCGAATTCAGCAAATATCTTTGAGTACAGGGCTAGCCTTCCTTCATCGATCCCATATCCTTAGTTAGTGTACTCTATCGCAGCCTGTTATCTAGGATCACCGCATGGAGGTGTAGAGTTGCAGATCTGGTTTGCTGGCCCTGACGCTAGCAGTCAGCTTAGGCTCTCTGACCGCTGCAGCTCATGCACTGCTCAGCACTTTCTTATCCTTGTCTAAACACGTCTATTCATTCTTGCGCCTCGTCACAGGCCATGATTTGACTGTATGTCATTAATTTGTTGAAAAATCCGAATGGAGCCCTATTTTTCAGGTTAAGTAAAGTCTATGAACCAACAAATGTACCATATTTCCTATGCACTGAAGCAACTGCTGTACGACCAAAGACGTCCCCTCCAGGCACTAATGAACAGAGTTATTTATTTTAAATAAAACAAAAGTTATTCACATGATAGTCTCTTACGTCAACCACTTTTCTATTCCACACTTTTGTTAATATCCCTGAGATCTGAAGTCCATCATGGGCTGTAGAAACGTGACTGAAGACAGCCCTGTTTCATCGACTGTCATTTGACGTTGACATCGGAATAAGATAGTCGAAGCTGTATGTGCCTTTCTTAACTTGACTTGACTTGTCTTATTTATCCGGGCTTAGAAGGCTCTGTACATTCTGCAGACAAACAAGTTGGAACAAAATAAATAAACCTAAATTAACCGAATTAAATAATGTGCATTGTTCAAAAGTTAACAGTTTTGCGTCGTGGTATGAAAGAGAGTCGCCTGCTCCGCAATATAAATTATAGACAGTTCTAGGCCACGGCCTACTGTAGATACAGGTCCTCTCATTCACTGAGAAATCCATTTGAAACGCCACGTTTCAAGGCTAAGTAATGGAACTTGCAGGGTCAACTATCAGTGCAACTATAACAGCATGTTGGGGAAACACAAATGGATGTGCAGTTGGTTTCAGGACAAGAGTCTGTGAAAGGATCGCTCTCAACTGTGATTTGGTGTGTTTTATACCGTGAATTTGTTTTATTTCTCTGTGTAGAGCATGTGTTGATTTTAAATTTGGCACAATACGAGTTCCGTTATTTAGTCGGCGGTGAAATGAAGGTTTCAAAGAGATTTTCTCGGTGAGTCAGACGGCCTTTCTAAAGTAGGTCATGATTAGGCACTGGAGAGTTGTGTAGACTCATAATGGCGTTCCCCAGGCGAGTTGACACATTATGATGGATGCTGTTATACATTGTCACAGAATACACATGGGTGTAAAGTGATAGATTCGTAACGTTTATTTCGTACACTTGACATCTATAATATTTATGATTGTGTGTGCAAGCGCATGCTGGTGTGAGTGTTTGTGTGTGTGTGCGCGTGCCCATGCGGGTGTGTGTGTGTGTGTGTGTGTGTGTGTGTGTGTGCGCGCGTGCCCATGCGGGTGTGAAATATGCCTAATGAATGTTCGGGAACTGTGTGACGCTGAGATGAGATTTGATCATCAACAAAAAGTCTAACGGTGCGATATAACTCTTTTAGGTTAGAAGACCTTCCAATTCAATGCAAGGAGACAATACACACACCAACCCTTTCGCTATTCACACAGTGACAAAATCGTTTCGAGAGTGGAGTGGCCTCTTATAGGTTAGAATAGACGTTAGAAATAATACTCCAGAAGAGAGTTTAAAAAAAAACAATGTCGCATTGATGATGCCGGAATAAGGGATAGCAGTGGAAACAATACCCCTTTTATGATACAAGAATAAGGGAAAGCTGTAGAAACAATACCCCATTTATGATACAGGGATAAGGGAAAACTGTAGAAACAATACCCCTTTTATGATACAAGAATAAGGGAAAGCTGTAGAAACAATACCCCATTTATAATACAGGGATAAGGGAAAACTGTAGAAACAATACCCCTTTTATGATACAAGAATAAGGGAAAGCTGTAGAAACAATACCCCATTTATGATACAGGAATACGAAACAGCTCTAGAAAAAAGACGCGATTACTAATGCAGGTACAAAGGAAAGAACTATCAAAAAATGTCGTTACTAATACAGAATAGGTAAGCTTGACTATATTGGCGAGGGTTCAAAGTGTGGGTGGACCCTGATTTATTACTGTTGGATTTAAAAGTCGAAGCCTAACCAGTACTCGTGTATGGCGACTGAAGAGACAAGCAGTCTTTTGTTTCAACACTATAATTCTCTCGCGGAGAACACCACTAGTGAAAAAGGAACGTCGTAATGGCGTCATAGTGACGCTATGTCATCAGTCTCTACCGTGTATCATGCTCGCTGCAACTTTTTCCTTTTTAGATCGTCTGTCTCTCCATATTAGGTCCGCATGGTCTTGATTCCAGAAACTGTTTGTGATTTGTTTCTTAATCCAGTTTGATTGACATGAGTACTAACTAGTCCTGTGGTTCTATCTTGTACTGATATTAGACATGTCCATTTCTATGTTCTTGTCATGTCTTCGTTAGTTCAAAACAGAGCATATTGCGCGACCACATCAGCTGATTCCACTTACAAGAAACCTTTATCAACTAACCTACATGAGTTTTTACAGTAGTGGATTATGTAGCAAATCTTTTTGGATGAAACAGTTTCTCTTAAATTAGTTTTCATCCCAAATAAGGTTACACCTGCATGATTCTCTTTCTCCTTCTACCTGTCCCTCTCCTTCTGTCTTGCACCTTATATGGTGTCTCTAGTACAGTAATTGCACAATTAAAATGGTTTCAGAACACCTGCCATGTTGTAGAGGAAGGTTGTATAACAAAATACACAAATTCAAACGACGAAACAAGCAAAATGGCAGTCTTAGAACTGATCAACCAGAGGATAATTTCAAATATAAAGGTAATCTCAGACAATCTTACAACCAGTTTTAGAACTGATCAACCAGAGGATAAGGTAAAATAGAAAGGCAATCTCAGTCAATCTTACAACCAGTTTTAGAACAGATCAATCAGAGGATAATGTCAAATAGAAAAACAATCTCAGACAATCTTACAACCAGTTTTAGAACTGATCAATCAGAGGATAAGGTCAAATAGAAAGGCAATCTCAGACAATCTTACAACCAGTTTTAGAACTGATCAATCAGAGGATAAGGTCAAATAGAAAGGCAATCTCAGACAATCTTACAACCAGTTTTAGAACTGATCAACCAGGGGATAAGGTCAACATAGCAATAACGTCAGATTTAATACTTTCTTTATTCTGTTTCTGTACATGTTTCACATACTTTCTTTATTCTTTTTCTGTACATGTTTCACATACTTTCTTTATTCTGCTGATGTACATGTTTAACATACTTTCTAACATGGACTATCGCCGTAGCTGGGCTCAAATGTATCTTGTTTGCCAAACGCGTTGAAGCTGCAACCTAGATGCATGCATGAGCAAGAACATTTTTACAGTACAAACACATATCCTTGCCACCACCCCCATTACTTATATCCTGTCCATCTCTATGAATATTGACCATTTCTACACGGTGTCTAGGTCTCTTTAGTTTTAGAAGGTAATATGTCCCCTTAGTTTTAGAAGGTAATATGTCCTCTTAGTTGCTAGGCAATGTTCACATATTCTGTCTGAAAATTGTTTTGATTACAACTAAAGTGTTTCACAAATATTCCCGGTATTTTAATTTCTTACGGTTTACTGTTAGCGACATCACTGTACAATTTGTTATGTTGTTCGTCCATCACGCGTGATGAGGATCTTTCATTTTTTTAATTTTAGCCAGTCCTTCCAGTCGAGTATACTGTTCTTCCGGGTTGTGGATAGGTGCGCAGATGGCTAACAAGTCCGATTTGAGATATGAATACTCGCAGATCACTGTACTATATGGGGATCTACAGGTACCCAACCTAGTCGCTTTTAATAAGCAGATACCAGTCTCTGTGCAGATGGTTTCATTTGTCTTCTTGCGATATTCCCTTATTCTCCATCTTCCCAGTGTTACCATTTCTGTCCATTATGAAGCATAAGCTGGCAACAAGATCTTGCTTATTGACTCGGTTCATGTATCAAAACACTTGTATGCGCTCTTATCATTGTTGATTGATGCTGCAGAAATTATGAAGGTGCTATACTCGAAATAAAACATATATAGTCGCGGTTAACGGTTTGCCTACAAGATTGCAGATATCATATTCTTCTCAATCTAACATCATTTAGCCGAGTTCATCCATTACTTTCTTTAGATAGGTCGTTTGACTCACCGGGAAAAATCCGCCGACTAAATAACGAAACTCGTATTGTGCCAAGGTTTATAATAACTCCATGCTCCGCACAGAGAAATGAAACAAACTCACGGTACAAAATACAACAAATCAGCGTTGAAAGTGAAGATTTGACAGAATTCTGCCCTAAAACCAATTGCATATCAATCTTTGTTTTCCGAACACGCTATTATAGTTGCACTGATAAGTTGAAACATGAAATTTCCCGTCATTTAGTCAGCCATGGAATGTGACGTTTCAAAAGGGTTTCTTTGTGTGTCAGAAGGCCTATTTCTACAGCAAGCTGTGATCCATCGCTTCTCATTCCAAAACTGCTTTCTTTTTCCAAATCTGTTTATCAGCTATTAAAGCTAAAATTGATCTCTCGGAACACACGTCACGCCTTACATTGAACAACGTTCGCAATTAATTACTTTAACAAATATATTGTCAAGTAGAGGATCACGTACTTTTGATTGACCGTTTAGCCAATCTTTCCTCAAACTCACGAGCTAGTTCGTCTACAACATATTTTCCACCTCGACAAATTATGTTTCGCATACAAATGTCGCAAAAACGCATTAAAATAATTACTCTGTATTGTGTATGCATAATTTAGAATTGATTTTACTATTATCAGTATTATCAACAAAGATATTAACATCGCCGTTGGAACATACAAGAAAGCAGGTCTCTTCATTAATAATGGGGAAAAGCCGTGTTGACCATTTTGCAGAGCTCATAGAAGATGCTAGCGAGTATATCTACGTCGGTCTCAACATAAAATGACCTAAAGCCTGAGATAGTCACCGGCAAGCAGGGTTGGCAGTCTTTTACTCGATCAAGATGGATACCACGAAAAAACATCAGATTACGAGCAGATCTTTTCGATTTAGTGGTCTTTCTAGCACTCTGCTGCGGTGGTGAAACCTGGTCTGTGAAAAAGGGCTTGGAGAACCATCAAACGACAACACATGCCTCACTCGAGGGCAGTCTCGTGAGCATATCAGTTAGACAACAACGCCAGAGAGGACTACACATCTGGTAATGTTACCCGTCAAGGAAATCCTGCAACACGTGACCAACTTCAACTACCGCTGGGCTGTTCGGGTAGTCTGAAGGAAAGATGAACGCTGGAGCACAACAAACTATCCCCTTGTACCCACTCGTTGAAAAGATACCTCCTGGACAACGTCTCTCCGTTACTCATTGACAAGATTTATTGGTGCATCTATAAATATCCACAACCGTATAACGAACTAGCTAGCTAATCACTGGACAATGCGTTTCCCGCAAAAGTACCCATTAGGACCTGATCTGAGACTCGCACAATCCCCAGAGAACGCAATTCTGCTTCAGCCCACCGATAAGCAGAAGAAAGCACCAACCGACTTCCATCAAATCGCACAAGAGTTGCTGGGAGTTGCACAAGAGTTGCTGGGAGGTGCACAAGAGTTGCTGGGAGTTGCACAAGAGTTGCTGGGAGGCGCAGAAGAGTTGCTGGGAGTTGCATAAGAGTTGCTGGGAGGCGCAGAAGAGTTGCTGGGAGTTGCATAAGAGTTGCACAAGAGTTGCTGGGAGTTGCACAAGAGTTGCTGGGAGGCGCAGAAGAGTTGCTGGGAGTTGCATAAGAGCAACAATCTCTATAGAAAAACAGGTCGACTAAGACTTGACTAAGATTAACACTATTATTAGTACAATTTGAGAATATCTATTTTTAAACTTCTGAAAATGAAAACTTCTAAAATCCTAAACCTTTTTCGTGTACCTGCATGTCGTTACAAACTGACAATGACAGAAAAGCAAGGGATGGTTCCGGTACATATTCGCTGCACTAGTGCCAAGACCATGCTTGAATATAGCGCAAAAAGCTGATAGGAACAACACAAGTGATAATAAAAACAGGGAACCGATATTTAGTTATAGAACAACACTTACAGTTGCTGAAAAAACTCTTCAAGTATAAAAAGCAGACACTTAAAGCAGGCACAATTTTAAACATTTCCGATCTTTAGTTTTACAGATAATGTATGAGTAGCCAGAGATAGTTTCAATGTAACCGCATTGATCATCACAATCATAATGTAGCATGTCACTTGCAAACTATCGCCGCCATGACAACCCACCTGCAAGAAACTCGATCTCTTGCCAGATGCCCAGCCAGCCCAAATGTATGTCCAATAATTCCGTGATGTCTTGGTGCCACCTCCTTCTTGGTTTGCCTCTGTTTCTCTTGCCCAGAACTATTCTTTCCCTTTTCGTTCTTTCAACGGTGTTGTTCTTTGAAATACTTTGACCACATAAAAAGACATCGTTTATAGTTTTGAAACACTAATTCATTGCACTGCTGAATGATTTTCAGAATAGTTTTGTATAGGATAGTCTTGAGTAGAACAACTAGTAATTTGACAATACCAAATCAAAGGAGGCTTTAGGGTTAAAATGATCTGCATGAAACGGCATTAGTATCCTGCAATTCACATTAGCAAAACGCCAGATAAGAGTGGATTAGCCAATTTGTTGGAAATAGAACACATGAAAGAATATCTCCATCTGTAGAATTAACCTACAAACACTTAACTCACATTACAAAACAAAAAAGCAGTCACGTGTTATGCATACTCGTTGTTATTGGACAAAAACATTGACATTGAAGGAAACAGTTACTAGAGAGAATTCATGCCTTCCAAATACGAGTATCTATAGAATTCATGCCTTCCAAATACGAGTATCTATATAATTCATGCCTTCCAAATACTAGTATCTATAGAATTCATGCCTTCCAAATACGAGTATCTATAGAATTCATGCCTTCCAAATTCGAGTATCTATAGAATTCATGCCTTCCAAATACGAGTATCTATATAATTCATGCCTTCCAAATACGAGTATCTATAGAATTCATGCCTTCCAAATACGAGTACCTGTAGAATTCATGCCTTCCAAATACGAGTATCTATAGAATTCATGCCTTCCAAATACAAGTATCTAAAGAATTCATGCCTTCAAAATACGAGTATCTATAGCAATTGCGGCGCATTTTGTGGAAAGACAAGAAAACAATAAAGGAGGTCTTGGAGAGGTTAGGTGGAACAAAATCATTTGTAATGGAAATCAGGGTCCTATACAACATCTGGCCATTTAAAAAGACAACAGCTTGCTGAAAGCCACGATGAAATGAAAACTCGAGAGCAAAAGTGCTATATGAAGACAACCCTGCAAGTAGATGGCTACCAACAAGAAACATACTTTAAATATTTTGTCGGATTCGCATCATCAAGGTTAGAGATATACCATTTTTGATATTTGTTCCAGCGCATTTTGGACATTGAGAGTAATAGTTTTTGTCTGATCTGATTGATTTATTGACAACATATGCTCCACAGGTTAGCTAAGTTGCTTTAGATTGATGATTGATATCATTCATAAATACATTAGTGAAAAAAAAACATTTTCTTCGAGGTGCTAGAGGTAGAAGAATGGATAAGACAAAATGTTTGTTCCAACTGAACCAAATTAGAGGTAGAAGAATGAATAAGACAAAATGTTTGTTCCAACTGAACCAAATTAGAGGTAGAAGAATGAATAAGACAAAATGTTTGTTCCAACTGAACCAAATTTCACCCGTACTTGGACCGTACTTACAAATGCTGTACACAAGGTGAAGTTGAGAATTCAGCAACGAATCCATTGACCGTAACCTGACATTTTATCTCATCATTTAATGAAGAAAGCGATGTTAAAATCAAGAGGCGCGGCAAGAAATAGTAGAGTGGTTGACTTAATAACATGGGCAATAGTTCTAGCATGGAAAACATCATGAAACTAACTAGAATAGTGTTGTTAATCAATCGTTTATAGCAATAAACCAACAAAGTGCTGTCTCTGCCTTAAGATTGTTTTGATTGAATCTCTAATATGATTTTTCGGAAATACTATCCTTTGTTCGTTTTTGATGGTTCCTACTTGTATCACTTGATCAGCAGCCGGTGCAGTGGCGAATGTAGTCTGCTATGATCAAGAAAATGAAACTAGCAGTTCATCATCATCATGTACCATGTCCTTTATGGAACGCTGCTCCCATCACAGTCTGTCTGAAAGAAACGTGTTCCTTGCCAAAACTTCAGCTTCCGCCACAATCGTACCCAGGCATTCCTGGATATCTTGGTGCCATCGTCTTCTTGGTCTACCCCTTCCTCTTTTGCCTAGCACCATACCTTCGATCACTGTTGTCTCGAGACCGTTGTGTCTCTTGATGTGACCAAAGTATATGCATCTTCTAGCCAAAATGGAATTGATAAACCAGTTCTCCTCTATGCTCAACTCTTGCCGAATGTCTACATTTGTTTTTTCTCTGTCCAGGGTATTGTGAGGATCTTTCTATAACATTATGACTCGAAGGATTCGATTCTTTGTCTGGAAGTTTTGGTAATCGTCCATGATTCGCAGCCATAAGCTGCCACAGGAAAAACACAGGCTCTCAAGACCTTCCCTGTTATCATTTTGTTGGTGTCCTGTCATAATTTCTTCAGGCTGTTCAGTCTCTCCATTGCAATGGCTAGTCTTCTTCTGATTTCTTTCGAGCAGTCGCCATTTTTGCTAATTCTGGAGCCCAGATATTCAAAATGTGTGACCTGATCTATTTCTTCACCACCCACTGTTAATTTATGCTGACATTGTGTTTTGTCGGTGGTCATTATCTTTGTTTTGTTTATGTTTATAAACAGGTTTTGATCTTTACTATGTCCATTAATGGTTGAAATTAGCTGCTCTAGCCATTCTGCACTTCTTGATAGTATCACTGAGGCATCTGCTTCTCTTAACTGTGGAATCTTGTACCCGCCAATCGTAAATGGGTCGAATCTTTCAATGTTCTCGTCTTCTCGAACATATCTCATTATACATTCCACATATATGTTGTATAGATAAGATGAGAGGATACATCCCTGTCTTACCGCATTTTGTACTGCAAACCAATCTGATGTTTGCCCAGATACTCGGACAGCGGCTTGTTGATCTTGGTATAATGTTTCAATGAGATGGACTATGTGCACAGGAAACCCAATTTCCAGCAGTTCTCTGCTTTGCATGAGAACAACACATAACAAATTGAACAGCGATTTAAGCAGACTAATACTGATCGTATCACCCATCATTACATGCAGACAAGCAATGTAGACAGCGGAACATATTCTACAAAGATAATATAAACATGATGTTTTCAAGGCAGACGAGATGTGGATCCGCGTTATCCCCGTAGGTGACGCCAAGCATAGCACAACCGCCTGGAGGATCACTGTCCATCTTTATCAGCACATTCGGGATGGGAAGAAAGCTACAACAACCCATCACTTAACCTCCTATTCAAGGTACACAACACAGTAGTCCTACTCACTGTGGGCATTCAACAACAACATTGACATAAGCAGCTTCGCTTCAAACACTGACCAACCGTCACATGGCTATTCGGGAGTCTTCAACAACCCTCCAGCACGGCAACGATAACTGACCTTAGCATGTAGACGACACAATAAGACAATGTTGAACGAAAATAAGAAGAAGAGCAGGAGGAGGATTGGCGTCATCGTTATGTAACCTACTTTCAACGTCTTTTTCCGTTACAGTTGTTATGATGCCTAACATGTTATTTTGCCCTTGAATATATACATTTAAGTATTTTTAACTGCTGATTCTGAATTAAAATAGGTCATCTATATTTATGAGTTACTGAATAGTTGGATGTGCTAGATTGTACAACTTTTGTGGAACTGTAAATCTATCGATCTTCAGTCCACTTATGTCGTTAGACGTCGTGGGGAGGTGTGACCTTTGTTTCATATTTTTTGGCAGGTGAAAATCCATTGGTGAATTGCCAGGTCAATCCCAGCATCTGTTCGCCTCTGGAATATACCATCGCCTATTTTTGAGACTGGTGGATGTGGAAGCGTAATTTAGAGCAAGGTAGACCCGCAGTCTGTCAGGCGCCACCTAAGCCGCTCCCGCTTGCCACATAACCAAGACCTGTTGTTATGGCCACACAGTCCCCTTTATTGCGACATATTCTCTATAGGGCGAGAATCTCTGTAAATCTGTTTGTGTAAATGAATGTAAAACAACTAATCTCGAGTTGTAAATCAGTTTGTGTAAATGACTATCAAACTATTGTGGGCTTATCAAATCAGTTTGTGTAAATGACGTCAAACTTGTGAGGGGTTTGACAATCATTGTGTGAATGACCGTAAATGTAATTATATGTCGTATATCAATATTGGACTCCAGTCAGTCCAGTTCAATATATGTAAATACGTGTAAATGACCGTCACTGTATTACGGATTTGCCAATCAGTTCGTATAATGATCAAACTATCATTGACTTGGCATTCAGTTCGGATAATGAACAAACTATTAAAGACTTGTTATTCAGTTCGGATAATGGACAAACTATTATAGACTTGTTATTCAGTTCGGAAAATGGACAAACTATTATAGACTTGTTATTCAGTTGGGATAATGGACAAAATCTTATAGACTTGTTATTCAGTTCAGATAATGGATAAACTATTATAGGGTTGTTATTCAGTTCGTATGATGGATAAACTATTATAGACGTGTTATTCAGTTCGGATAATGGACATACTATTATAGACGTGTTATTCAGTTCTGATCATCGACAGACTAGTATAGGCTTGTTATTCAATTCGGATAATGGACAAACTATTATAGGTTTGTTATTCAGTTCGCATAAAGGACAAACTATTATAGGCTTGTTATTCAGTTCAGATAATGGATAAAATATTATAGTCTTGTTATTCAGTTCTGATAATCGACAGACTAGTATAGGCTTGTTATTCAATTCGGATAATGGACAAACTATTATAGGGTTGTTATTCAGTTCGTATAATGGACAAACTAGTATAGATTTGTTCATCAGTCATAATTTCCTAGTTTCTATTCACTCTTCCGTTTTGATTATTGTCTGACTTGTGATCCGCTAATTAATCGTCTTCCCTTCGTATTGTGGAGATCATGAACTTCCATAGTATTGGAACGACAAAATAAAAATGATTAATTATTTTTAAAAAATTCCCATGCAGTCAATCAAATTATAATTTCTGGTAGCGTGTTCGCTAATACGATAATGCATAAGAACACGTGAGCATTGTCCAACCATAAGACGGAGAATTAAATTGATCATATGTGATTTCCGAGGGTCAAGATGCCGCAGGAAATGAACTCACAGCAGCCAGCGGCTCATATCTGGATGTTTGCATCAAGTTTAGCAAACCAAAGCTGACCAAGACTCTATTCCGCCTCTACTTGGTGGCTCTGGAAACAAGCCGGACTAGTCACTAGTGTAGTCTGAACAAGAGATAGGGATCGCAGTGGGAACGAAAAAAAAAACCCAGCTGAGATCTGATGTGTCGGACTGAAAGGCACAGATATCGCAACTTCGATGCAAACTATGACACGAAGTTACAACGTCCTTTTCGGAACGAACGCCGACGAAGAAGAAATATTCATTAGTAAAAGATTCAGATAGTCGGTTCTACCTGGAGGCAGCATATATTTCCAGAGGTGGTAGAAAATATACCAGGTATTGGAAACAAAAACTGCCAGACTGAAAAAGAAAGAAGAGATACAACCCTGAGGTACATAACGAAAAACTACCCAAACATGGACAGGACCCATGCATACACCGACGGTTCTGTAACAAACACAACACAGAACGGAGGGGCAGGGGCATTCCTGAGCCTACCAAATGGCAGAAAAATAACACTGTCATTGGCAACTGGAAAATACACAAGAAATTTCAGAGCGGAGGCAGAGGCACTGAGGGCGGCAGTGGAAGAAATGGTGACAGGTAAAAGGAATGAAAGCCATATAGTCCTGTTTACAGATACCCTGGCCGTAGTTACAGCACTAAAAAGCCAGAAAAATACTGAACTTAATGATTTAAGAGCAGTACTCTGTCAACTATGCCAGCAGTCCGCACCAAAAAGAGTAGTGGTACAGTGGGTTCCATCCCACTGCAACAACCAATGCAACGAGGAGGCAGACAGACTGGCAAAAGAAGGTGCAAGACTACCACAACCAGATTCTAGTGTGACATACGAAGAGTCAAAACGGCTTATTAGAGCTAGATACATGATCAAATGGGAAACAGAACATACTGGCTACACAAAAAACGATGCCTATTACCAGTTGAACAGAAGAGAGCAGGACATGGTCTTCAGACTTCGCACTGGCCACAATAGACTGAGGTACCATCTATTCAACAAATTGAAGATAGGCGGCACTGACGAATTCTCGTGTGGTACCGGGAAAATGACCGCTGAGCATTTGCTGCAAAACTGCCCGACATACGAGGATCAGAGAGAGCAGATGTGGCCATCACCAATGGCAACACTAGACAAGCTCTATGGCAGTGTCGATAGCCTCAGGATGACCGCTGCTTTTTTCGAAAAAATAAAGGTCGACGTCTGACAGCGTAAGAAGAAGAAGAAAATAGTCGGTTCAAGATATGCTACATTTTAAAGTGGGAGATGGGCCAAATGATGAATGACAATTCAGAATTGAACAACACATATATAGAATGGCGATAGCAGCTACTTTCAGCCACAAGCGGATACAGTAATGATTAAAACCTGCTTATGCACATAACCAAGAGATTGATAATGACCACCGACAAAATACGATGTCAAAATAAAATTACAGTTTGTGGTGGATAGAATAAATCAGATCACGCATTTCGAAAATATGAGCTCCATAATTGACCAAAATGGCAACTACTAAAACTAATTCAGAAGACTAGCCATGGCAGCGTGGCTAAAGAGCCTGAAGAAATTATGGCAGGGCACCAACAAAACGATAACAGGGAAGGTCTTGAGAGCCTGTGTTTTTCCTGTGGCAGGATATGGCTGCAAAACACGGACTATTACTAAAACTTCTAAAAAAAAGAATCATGTCCTTCAAGTCAAAATGTTACAGAAAGATACTTAGAATACCATGGACGGAGAAAAAGCTAAATATAGACATTCGACAAGAGTTGAAAATAGAAGAGAATGGGTTTATCAATTCAATTTTAACCAGCAAATTGAAATACTTTGATCACATCAAATGACACAACTGTCTGGGGAGAACAGTGATGATAGGTATAGTGTCAGGCAAAAGAGGCAGGGATAGCCCGAGAAGACTATGTCATCACGATTTCCAAGAATGCCTGGATATGACTGTTGCGGGGGCTGGAGTTTTGGCAAAAGAAAGAGTTTCTTTCAGAAAGGCTGAGATGGCAGCGATATTTTGCAAAGGGCATACTACATGATGATGTTGATGCCGATACTTTTAACGGCATTGTGCATCTGCTTGGCAACACAGACGTGCAAGAACAGTAGAAAGTTGTGATCGCGATATATTTCATGTGCTTCAACACACAAAGGCCTCTCAAGATGTAGATGATAAGTGAAAAAAACACATTTGGACCGACACTTGGATTGACATTCTTGGGAAAAGTGAATGTCGTCATACAGAATGAGTCAATTCTTTGAGTCTCACAAAGCTGAACGAACAAATAAAGCCAAATTAAATAGACGCGTTTCCAGAAACACTAAGGTCACGGCCAAGGAGATTTAGAGTCAACAAAGCGGTACGGACGAGCTTTCAAAACGCTAGGAGAAAATGTGTCGTCGAAGTGGGGATTGAAGCAGAAAACACTTGAGGAGAGGGGTAAGTGGAGGTTCTATACAATGTCATGATGAAATTGTAAGAGAAATCACAAGCGAGGACTTCATCAAGGATAAGGATGGGGTTGTAGTCAGCGACATCACAAAGCAAGGGCAAAGATGGCTGGTTCATTTTGAAGAACTGATAAATAGATCGGTTCTACGGGATCTTCCTGGCATTCAAACGGTGGTAAAGGATTTGCAGGTTAATTGTGAGCAATCTAACAGTAAGGAAATACGGAAAGCCATTACGATACTGCGTGATGGTGGCCTCATGCCGGGATCGTAATAGCTTAAATACTTTAAGCGTACATCTCCACTTCCACAGAATGACTATTCAGTTTGCTTGATACGTTTATGATAAAGAAACTTGATCTGCAGATTGGAAGGGAAGGTGTTGTGGTAAGTTACCTAAAAAGATGAATGACAGCAACTTACAAATGACAGGATGTGTCCAGGGTCAAGTTGTCAGTGCAGGATCATTCTTCTCAGACTGAAAATGCCGTTGACAAGCAGTTTATGGCGCGAACAAGCGGCCTTAATACACAAGACGCCATTCAAATCCAATTACAAGAATAACTGTTGAACAGGGTGTAGAATGACAATAATCGCTTTATATAGAAATAGTGAATAAACGTTTGACAGCATAGACAGGGATACACTACTTAGACACTAAGGGCCGCCAACAGATCCCTAACAAAATTGACAAAAATGGTGTGACGTCGTCACGTTGCTAGTTCTACCAAGGTCATCACTCTGCCCCTTTCAGGTCAAACCTGTCTCCGTCAGGGATGTCTCCTTTCGCCATTTCTATTTCTTTTTATGATCAGAACCTCCACTGCAGACAGCAACACTGGATTAAAGTAATAGGGAAATCTCACAGCGGTTAGCAGATCTGTGCTTTGCTGATAACCCTAGCTTGTCTGCCCCATATCCCCACTCTAATTCAGTGTGTATTCAATATGATTGATAAACTGTCGAAAGCAACGAGTCTGCAAACACACGCGGATAAAGCTAAAAACTGAGGTTTGCTGCCAATCTGATTTAATTGGCATATATCAATATACAAGGTGAAGAGCGTGTAGTCTGGTCGACAGTCAGCTGGCTCGCTTGACTGGGATTACAGTGTGCCATTCACGGACGGACAGACAAACAATCCGGGCTGTGGTTCGTGCCTTGGACAACAGTTCTACAAGTCAACTCAGCTGTAGATGGGTACCTGATGTATGAGTCGGAGAAGGTAAAAACAGCAAGTCATAATAGTCTACGGTTTAGTGCATGAAGAGTTATGTTCATCCTCGACGGCACTTATTGCAATGGGACACCCGTATCTTATTCTAAAAAGGAGATTGAATCAATAATACATCTGGAGAGTAATATGCCAAGAGATTGAATCATTTATACATCTGGAGAGTAATATCGCAAGAGATTGAATCGATAATACATCTGGAGAGTAATATGCCAAGAGATTGAATCATTTATACATCTGGAGAGTAATATCGCAAGAGATTGAATCGATAATACATCTGGAGAGTAATATTGCAAGAGATTGAATCGATAATACATCTATAGAGTAATATCGACTAGTTAGCTGAAATTGGGATTGATCTAAGAAGTAAAAGAAAGTATTGCGGGATTCCTTTCGCTAACGTTCTTCTGGACTACCACGAGTGTCTGGTTCTAGTACCTGTTTGACGATTTTCAACTTGAATATGAAATCTGTGCTGTTGTGAGGCTCTGAGACATGACGAACTACCAAGACCCCGACACAGAAGGTACAGACTTTCATCAACGATTATCTGCGCTGAACTTAACGGCTGTACGGTGCAGTAAAGGTCACTGTCCATCTATTAATCAGACCCGGGTAACAATACACTTGAGGTAGCAATAGAGCTGTAAAGGTCACACCTTGGGGCGCCATCCTGATATCATTACAAGATACTATGGGTTTTGGGTTTCCCATAAAAACAAGTCTGACAAGCAGTCCAAAGCACACTTGGAAAAGAACGCCTGAATGTAACATTTAGTAAACAGCGAAGTCGTCGGATGAGATGAAAATGTTGACTCATGATAAAGACAGTTTGGCGGTTGTTCGTTGAAGGCCAATACTTCTCTGGGAGCTGGAAGGCTATTTATTGCTTGATTCATTAAACAATAGAGAGGACCCCGGGGCTCTGCATTGGGAAGATTACAAAAAAGGAAAAGGAGTGTAGGGGATGTAGTAGATTGTTCTTGGAATATTCTCAGCTCAATGTAAGGGTGCATCATTAAGTCTAAACGAATGGTATAGGCCAATTTAAAACACGCATTGAGATATGCGCACAATAATTCAATGCAGATAACATTTATCATTATGAACAAATTGACTGTGGAAGAAAATAGTGTCTTAAATCTGAACAGCTGCTGTCATTGTCAGATTATTTGTGTTACTAGGCTAAATTGATTATGTAGACATAATGCAGATTGAGATACAGAAAGGAATAGAATCAAATCAGAATTCGGCGATGAGCAATGAGGGTTTATCGAAGGCAAGGGCATGTCACAAACAACGTCATTTATATATTCTTCTTCTTCGTCGTTCGTTCTCAAACTCCCGTTACCAACCCATGAAAAAGGCTTTACAAGTAGCAGGATGTAGTACAGTAAGGGAATACGATGTGTTGTAGTCCGCAGCTTGATTTTTGCACCATTGGGTCCGACACATCCGACCTCAGCAGGCATTTGCTAGTACCGGGTTAACCTTTCCTCTTCGATCACGTCTCCTTGGCCAGTGTGCCCTGTTGCAACCTGGTATCCAGGATCACCACATGAAGTCGGACAAAGGTCGCTGGCTTTGACGCTAGCAGTCCGCTTTGGGTCGCTGGCCGCTACAATTCACGCACTGCACAACATCTTGATCCCATTTGCATATTAAGAACGATAATCGAGAGAGCAAAAGAGTTGAAAACAGATTTATATATGTGCTCTACGTCATTCGACAGAATGAAGCCCATGGCAAAGATCATATAATCCATATGCTGGAAGAGCTGAATGTCGATGGCAAAGATATGAGAATTGCTCAAAACATGTACCGGGTACAGACTGCATTTACGAATAGAAAACAAGGAAACTTTAAGCATATAGACAAGGGAGTGAGGCAGGGATGTGGTTTGTTATTTCATCTGGTTTCTCTGCACAGCAAATAAATCTTGCGATCCATAGAGGCAGTGCACGAAATATCAATTAGTGAACAGAACACAAACAATTTGGGTTGAGCTGATGAGTCTGTGTTGATAGCGCTGGTCAGCATGCTCGTTATTCAAAAGGAAAAAAGATCTTAATTTAAATAAGAGGAAATCAGAAGTAATGGTAGTAACTAAGAAAAACAAATCTCCAGATTGTTGTATGAAGATTAATGAGACGGAGCTAAGACAAGTACACACATATCAATACGTTGACATGCACATCAGTTCTGGGGGGAACATGCGCTTATGAAATGAAGAGCAGAATAGCCCAGGAAAAATCATTCTTCCAGAGTAAGGGAAGCAACGGAAATGTGCTTTTACAGAAGAATGTTGACAATTCTAGTTCTGCACAGAAAAATAACAACGTTGTTCTTGATGAGGCACAGACAGATTATGGGCGAACATCAGGACAATGCAGTCATTCACTTCAGGCATGTTATGAGAAGAGACGGGTTGGAACACACGGCAACATCGAGCAGAATGACAGGGAAGAGGGACAGAGATAGGCAAAGAAAGAAAATATTGGACAGCTTGAAGGCATGCCATGGGAGACGATCAACTGCGGAGCTGATAAACCACACACGTTATAAGAGGAAGTGTAGGTCCATAATCCCTAATTCCAATCCGGCACGGAACTCGATGATGATGATGATGAGATATAATGCACTGTTTTTAACATAACGATTTTTTTTCAAAACACGAAACCATTAAGTGAAACTCAAAGCCCTAATCTGAGTTAAGCTATGCTTAGTCCTTATTATGTCGGTCTGAGGTCAATGTTGATCGGCACTAGGAACGAACAGAATGCATGTATAGATGCACTGAATATCAACTCCAGCGAAGCTTGCTCAAAATAATCAATAGAGCAAATCAATTGACAATATCACGTTGCCTCCTGTGACTGATATTTCATTGATGATTAAATGCCCTCGATATTGATCGTTAATAGTAGAAGCCAACGAAACGTAACTCAATATACGTGTGGCGCTGGTTTGTGTGCCAAGTTGTCGCTGTGTCAGTATGACTCAGATATATGAGAAAGTACATGGCAAAGGTAAGATGCATGTTGTTTGTTAATGTTCTTGACGTCTTTCGGCTTAACTTCCCAGCAGCGATATGGCAACACTATGTCAACGGGTAGCTGAGTTAATGTTAGAAAAGGTCAGACAACGAGGCAGGGAATTGATCTCACCACCTCACAATGAAGTATCTAACGCTGATGAAACTAGATATACCTACCTATACATAAATATACATTTGGGTCAATGCTGGTGACAATCACCAAATCTTCAGTCACATATTGATGCACCTGTTACTATGCGATCTATTGAGCTGTAGAGTTGACTTTGACACGGAAACGTGCACTATATGGATCGCGCCAACGGTCACAGTCCAATATCATGGTGACCTAGTTCTCATTCGATTGCGTCTTCTCATTGGGCTGGAATATTTCTTTCTTCTTGAGAATTTGCAGACTCCGAAAATAATTATCACAAGGGGTGACGCCAAATTTGCAGACTCCGAAAATAATTCTCACAAGAGATGACGCCAAATTTGAAGACTTTCATAAAAACATATATGAATAATTTCAATGAATATATTACCCGGATTGACAGATTGCTGTCCTTGAACTTGTATTGTAGCAGTTGTTGTGGAAAAAGATAATGGGATAACAAACCACGTATCTGTCCCATCCAACTTTGGTCTTCTTGAGTTGAGTATAAATGTATGTGTAGTCCATTAGCAGATGCTGCCATCCAGCGCGGGATTCACACACACCAGAATCTAACTACGTACGTACGGACGGTACCACCAAGGACACCAACAAACATGAGGAGATTTTAGACTAATTTGAAATTTGCTGATTTCGGTAGAAGAAAGGACGCAAAAATGTTCGCACTTTCCGAATGTGTACGTGACCAAACACACACCACAATAACAACAGCTTAAGCTAACACATAGGAGCGAACAACTGTGATGCCTTTTTTTTTACCTTAGCGTTGTGCAGCGGATGCTGCCTTTGCGTTCATTGATTATAGATTGTTTATAACTGTTAGTGAAAGGTTATCATAGGAATATCTCACATTGAAAATGGTAATTGAATCGCTAGTTCCAGGCTACCAAAGCCATTTGCCGATGGCACATTCTGTGTGTATCTCCCAGTTCAATCTATCTCTGCGTGTTCCTCTTCCAGGAACTCCAGCATGTAATCGCTGGCTAGGATTATCGGAGTAGTCTGGCTTTGTCTACTTCTGTATACAGTCGAACATTATGTGTAACGAGTAATGGTGAGCACCATAGTAGCTACGCTGCTGTCCGGGAAGGAAGTTGTGTAGAGACTTCAGTTCATATGTATGTTTGTGTGCGTGTGGATGTGCGCGCTTGTGTGTGTCTGATTTCGAATGTGGGATTGTGTGTGTGTGTGTGTGATTGTAGGTGTGATTGTGTGGGTGTGTGTATGTGATTGTGTGTGTGCGTGCGCGCTTTTCGTGAACAGCTTAATTTAAGTAAGTAACAGTAAGTGATGTCGTTTGTATGTGGCAGATTTACCAAAAGTAATGTCGTTTGTATGTGGCAGATATACTAACAGTAATGTCGTTTGTATGTGCCAGATCTACAAACAGTAATGTCGTTTGTATGTGGTAGATCTACAAACAGTAATGTCGTTTGTATGTGGTAGATCTACTAACAGTAATATCGTTTGTATGTGGCAGATATACCAACAGTAATGTCGTTTGTATGTGGCAGATATACCAACAGTAATGTCGTTTGTATGTGGTAGATCTACCAACAGTAATGTCGTTTGTATGTGGCAGATATACCAACAGTAATGTCGTGTGTATGTGGTAGATTTACCAACTGTAATGTTGTTTGCATGTGGTAAATCTACCAACAGTAATGTCGTTTGTATGTGGCAGATATACCAACAGTAATGTCGTTTGTATGTGGCAGATATACCAACAGTAATATCGTTTGTATGTGGCAGATACACCAACAGTAATGTCGTTTGCGTGTGATAAATCTACCAACAGTAATGTCGTTTGCATGTATCATATTTATAAATTCTAATGTCGTTTGTATGAAGTTGATCTATCGATTCTAATGGCGTTTGTATGTAGCGGAACTACCAACAGTAATGTCGTTTGTATGTGGCAGATCTACTAACAGTAATGTCGTTTGTATGTGACAGATCTATCAACAGTAATGTCGTTTCTATGTGGTATATCTACCAACAGTAATGCCGTTTGTATGTGGCAGATATACCAACAGTAATGTCATTTTCGTGTGATAAATCTACCAACAGTAATGTCGTTTACATGTATCATATTTATCAATTTTAATGTCGTTTGTATGAAGTTGATCTATCGATTCTAATGTCGTTTGTATGTAGCAGAACTACCAACAGTAATGCCGTTTGTATGTAGCAGAACTACCAACAGTAATGTCGTTTGTAGATAGCAGAACTACCAACCGTAATGTAGTTAGTAGGTAGCTGATTTATCAATTCTTATGTCTTTTGTATGTAACAGATAAACCCATTGTAAAATCGTATTATGTAGCAGGCATACCCAATGTAGTGTCATTAGAATGTATAACAGATGTATCAGATCTAATGTCGTAGTTGGTATGTAGCAGATCTAACCATTGCAATGTCTTTAATACATAGCAGAAATACCAAATGTAGTGTCGTTATTATGTAGTAGACAAAATTAATGTAATGTTTTTAATGTCGCTAGTAAGAAGCGGATGTAGCCATTGTAATGTCATTGGTATGTAGCAGATCTATCCATTGTAATCTCGCTAGTAAGAAGCAGATCTAGTAATGTCTTTTGTTCGAGGCGTGTTCAAATGAAACCGGACCTAACTGCACCAAGTGAACATACGTACGATGCGAACATGACGTCACTTCTGATGTAAACAGTACTAGCCAACCGTCAAGTTTGCAAAATGTCATTATTCTCCAACTCATAGTTTCCTCAGCAGACCGTTGAAAACATGGCGGGTGTGAAACGGAATCCGCCCAGAGTTGATCAGCGAGCGGACTTGTATGCAGCATATTTGAGATCAGTAATGTAACTGGTATGTAATAAGTAAAGTAACTCATAGCGTTACTGCAGTAGAAGTGTGAGGTGTTAGCGATGTCACATTTCAAAAGATCGGCTATATGAGGGCGGTAGTCATCTCCTCTCCTTCTCCGGTTTTACTTCCTGCACTGAACCGGTACCCATATAAGGCTGGGTCGACCCGGGGTACGTTGCAGTCTGAGAAAAATCATTTCCATCTCAGATAGGAAGCCAGCTCGCTAACAACTGCGCTACGCGGCTCCATTGGCATGCAGCACATATATATATTCCATGCTATCTATTACGGACACAATGTGAAGGTTAACATGTAAATATGTATTTAAAGATTAAACATTATTTGAAAATGTAAGTATTATTGATTTGAAAATGTAATTCTAATATTATTTTGCACGTTAAACTGGAGACTTTTCTGTGAGATAGGATGGATGTGTTTGATCAGTCCGGGGCTTTTAACCGTTCTAGCCTTCTTATCAACCCCACTTGATTTCTAATATTGACATATCTATTATAGGTCTTTCGAGAGTTGAACTTTTTAATAATGCATATCCGTGCTTTATTTTTAAATAAAACGTGGATTTACTGTATTGTTTCTCCTCATTTTGTTGTCAACGCAAATACTTACATTTTGTAACACAATGTACAGCACTTTTGAAACTGAAATATTACCGGAGACGCCCATAAACACTGGTTTACAACCACGGTAAACTGATTGAAATCTCCCCGACGTCGGATTGTGGCTTTATCGGAAAAATAGATCCATTTCCGGAAAAAGAGTATTTGACCAATACCAGGACATACTAAATGAAATGTTGCTCCGGCCTGTGCAATCTCTCTCTCTCTCTCTCTCTATATATATATATATATATATATATATATATATATATATATATATCTATCTATCCATCTATATGTATATCTATGTGTCTGTTTATCTGTCTATATGTATATCTGTCTGGTTGCCTGCCTGCCTGTCTGTCTGTCTCTCTGTCTGTGTGTATGCCGGTCTGTCTGTCTGTCTGTCTGTCTATCTGCATGTCTGCCTGCCTGTCTGCCTGCCTGCCTGCCTGCCTGTCTGTCTGCCTGCCTGTCTGTCTGCCTGTCTGTCTGCCTGTCTGCCTGCCTGCCTGTCTGTCTGTCTGCCTGCCTGCCTGTCTGTCTATCTATCTGTCTGCCTGCCTGCCTGCCTACATGTCTGCCTGCCTGTCTGTCTGCCTGCCTGCCTGCCTGCCTGTTGCCCGTCCGGTCGGTCGGTCCGCCCGACCGCCCGCCCGATCGCCTTTCCAACCATCCAACAACCTACCTATGTATCTAAATATATATCTGTCTGTCATCTATGATCTAGCATTGATATATATATATATAAGCACCATCCATCCATTCATTCATCCATAATTCATTCATCCACAATTCATCTATCCTTTCTACCATCAATCCATCAATTGTATATCCCTCCCTCAATCCAACCATCCATCTGAAGTTGCTTGTCAAAGTTTTTGTATGTTTTTAACCCATAATTGAGCCCTCTCTGATCGTTCTGGGAAGTCTCTTTCGGCTTTCCCCGATTTATGTTGCCAGCTGGAGCTCACATAATTGTCCGTAATTAGAGTAATTATTATTCATCGTAAGCACATGCTCTTTGTATGTCCACGGTTTGTTCTTTAAAGGTAGAAACATATTGCTGGTTAGGCATTTCTCTTAATAGCTTATTGGTCTTGAATATTCTTGCCAACTTATGTTCAACAGCTTTCTAAGACATTTATTTTCAAAAATATTCCGTTTAATTTACAGCATCCTTTCGTTTCGTCTTGACATCCACATGTTGTCACTGATATTACTGTGTACTTAGTAGCAGCAGTCCATTTTTAGTCATGTCTGACTATAGGCTGATGCGACCGTGGAGTGGCAACTATCTACTGAGTTTTTAGTTTTTATTTTCCTTTTGACGTTGTCTCTTCACTTCCCTATGTTGTATGAGCTTATTGTCACATAACGTGGGGTGGTTCTCAGACTGCAATCTCCATTTGGATCGATCTGCAGCTGTCTTCACAAAATGTCAGATTTGTATCAAGTGCTTTTATGCCACACTTACATGCGTCTTTGAACAGCAGCTGTGGTCGGCCAGCTGTTTTGTTTTACCCCACTCCAGCTGCCCATAGAGATTATATTTAGGGATGAGACCGTAATTCATGCGACGAACATGACCAAGCCATTGCAGTCTTCCCTGACAAAGGAGGTTGTACATACTTGGAAGACCGGTGCGAGAATGCACCTCCGCATTTGTCACCTTGTCTCTCCATGAGACGCCAAGGATGGATCTAAGGCGCTGTATGTGAAAGGTGTTGAGTCTATGATCTTGTTTGGCCATAGGTTGTTCACGTTTCGCTGCGCACTGACGACACAGACATTGTATACCATTGCCTTAGTTTTGGCTGTAAGTTTGGGGTTTAACTATGCACTGAAGTTCAGAAATAGCACACATCATAATGTGACGAACAATAGCCGCGATGCAGATATGTTATGTCGGAAGTGATACGGAAGTGCATTAATGTGAACACGATTATGGAAGTCGTTAGATATTTAGGTCACCTGATAATAATTATTATTATTTAGCGAAGTAATTTCCTGCTCTGCGGGGATGCTATTTGTCTGACATCAGAGAAAGGTAGAATGGCGGTAGAGAGCCGGAGATATATTTCTTTTAAGTTGAACATGACATGTTTGTGCTACTTTTCGCTCACGAATTGTATTTGCCCTCAGAGAACAAGTGATGTGATCTTTTAATTAGTCGTGTAGATGTTACATAGGTCAGAAAACGTTTATGGTGGAATTCTCTTAACAATCGTTAAACAGCTTTGAAGTAGTTGTGCTAAACTGTTCAGCCCCAGAGACACTGTGCGGGAAGGACAAGATTGAACCACTTCTCTCACATATTCCTTTATGGAAAGGCGAAGACAACACAGCACAATTGTACAAGAGGTTTGGAGAGTATTGATAATCTTAGATAACGTTCTTCGGAAACTGCAATTGGCTGTGTCCTCTATAGATGTAAACTACATGACGGATTCTTGATGGAACGAAGAAAGAAGATAGCTGGTACAGACAACAGTTCTACTGGTGGAGGCCATGGCATATATATATATATTTGTCCTCTTACGCCTCCGCTGGGAGAAAGCTGTAGTCCCTCAATATATGCGTGACGCCATCATTGATCTACAAAAACAAAGGCGACCGCGGGAACTACAATAATTATAGAGGGATCTCGCTCCTGAACGTTGTAGGCAAAGTTTACGCCCGCATTACTACTCAACAGGTTGAGGCTTCTCGCGGACAGGGTGTACTCAGAATCCCAGTGTGGCTTTAGAGTGAGCAGATCAATAACGTACGACATGATTTTCTCTCTTCGCCATATCCATGAGAAGTACAGAGAACAAGACCAGCAGCTCTTTATGATGTATTTTGACCTCACAAAGGCCTTCGACTTGGTTAGGAGAAAGTGTCTGTTCGAACTCCTTGAGATGATCGGCTGCTCTCCCCCCGCCCCACCCCTGTCCAAGGAAAAACAAAAAAAATTGCGAAGCAGTTTGACACTGATATGACGGGTTCAGTCCTATATAATGGATATCTTCAAACTCTTCAAGAGTAGAGTGAATAAGGCATGCGTACTCGCGCCGACTTGCCAGTGGATTTTCACCTGCATTAAAATATGAAACAAAGGAGGTCACATCTCCTCACGACGCATGATGACATGTCCACTGAAGATAAACTTCGCGTTGGGTAGTGCTGCGGCAATTCCAGTACCTTTCTTAAACCAAGTCTATGTGACTTTCTTCGACTTTTTCTCTTTCCGGCTTTTTTCTTTCTCTCTCTCAACTTGTCTCCTCTTCCTCTCCCTGTCCATATGCATCCACCTTCTTTGCTGCCAAGTGCTGCAGACATCGACGTCAGAGCATGATCTCCGTAGCTTCCGCGATGACTCCTTTGTGTGGTTTGTCATCAGAGTTTTCTTTCTCCTAGAAGAGTTGCCTGCCGGGCTAAGGAGGACTAGCGATGTATGTGAAGCTAGAACTACCGCATAGATGGATATATATTAGCACCGGTAAAATTGAGGATGTCGGGATACAATGGATTGTAGTGACAATCAACAACCAGGAATGGAGAATCTACAACGTATACGCTCATGTAGATCACCTCTTCGAGAACGTAAAGTCGGAGCTTCTTTCTGAATTGTCAGTCGCAGGGAAAAAAGTTCCTGTGCTAGATTAAAGTAGTGGGGAAATGCATTGAAAATAGGCAAAGGGTCGCTTTGAACGAGGCTTTAGTTTACACAAACCCAAATTGTCGTGAATGACGGACGTCCCACAAGACTAGCATCTCGACCTGGGAATACGGATGGTGTTACCAACCTGGCACTTATATCCAGTGATGCTGCTCCAACAAAACACTGAGACGTATTAGGACACAAGAGAGCGACCACCTGCCATGTGTCGTACTTATACCCAGAGAAAAACACACCAGACACCGGAATGCTAAACAGGTGTTCAGTTACACAAAGGAGCGGCGGAACGCCAGAAAGAGATCACTCGTTAATGTGGCAGCTTTGAATGAGGAGGAGGAGGTAAAATATAAAGCCACAAATTCATTTAAAGCGTTAGCTGCAGGGGTTGGTAATGATAATACCCTCCATAAGTTCTGGAACATGCATAAAAAGCTGCATGCTTATCCCCAACATTCAAGACACCAGACAGAGGAAGAGAAGGGTCTGCCTTTTTTTCACTCGATGTTTCCTAGACTGACAAAGGCGACATCGATGCCCGTCAGAAAATTAGAAAAGACATTTTGGACGCAACCAACAGGGAAGATGCTTATGTAGACCGAATCACCGAGGCTGAGATAACAAATGGCCAACGTACCAGCAAGAACATAGCCCAGGTCCTGATGGAGTTCAGTATTGCCATATCAAGCAGTTGGATTAGACAGAGATAAGTAATATGGTGAAGGAGCAATCACACTATAGAGAAGTCATCTGTGTCTGAGGACTTGGTTCATAGCCGTCTGTGCCCAGTGTCTACATCTAGTAAGGGGGGGGGGGTGTGTGTGCGTGCGTGCGTGCGTGGTGTGGTGTGGTGTGGTGGGGTGGGTTTTTTTTTCTTACGTGAGCAACATTGCGTTCTACAACTTGCTTCTTACAACTACCAGCTTATGTATGTTTCTTTACAGACGGGCATTGCTTTCAGTACGTGGAGAAGCGATAGCACCAATAAAAAAAACCACAGTACATATATTTCGCTCCATGTTGTTTGTGCCTTAATGTGGGAAGAAATTGTCCACTATTACAATATTTCCTATCTCACGTAACTTTAATAGTCGTTAGCGATTCTGATTATTTACTGCCATACCATTCGTGCCAGGATGATTTTGTATCATATCGTCCTTGCTGTCCACTTGGACTATGAAGTCCCCCATCACAACTACAATGTCATGATTTGGATCTTATTGATCATGTCCAGAAGTGCTTTATTGAAAATGATCTTTCGGGATAGGGTTCTCGTGGTTGTGCGATACATTTCACTGTACGATAGGGATTTGAGCAATCTTGTGTTTAGTGCAGGGAAGTTATTAATCTTGCATCAATTGGTAGCCAACTGATTAGCGATTTTTCAGCTCTGTTTGTCATCAGAATAGTCACTCACTCTCTGTGATGGTCGTCAGTTCTCTAGAATAGACAACATGCTTATGCTCACTTATAAGATATTGTTATAAAAAAGAGTAGCCTACTCATTCTAGGCATTCGCCAACAACAATAACATCTTTTTACTATGAATGTCTACTTGACAATTTTCCATTTCTTTACTTATAGTTGATGCATGTCATATCTGGTACATGATCCTGACATTATACTTTATATATACATAATCATCAGTTGCCTTGCCGGTTGAAATTAGCGATCATATAGGATGGGCGATCAGTTAAGTAATGCACCACATGATTTTTCTCAGGTAATAATACAAATAGAAACATGACACTCTAGATATGGCATGTGTCGATTGTGTGTACCAATTTGCACTGCAATCGACCAAATAAAATGCACTAAACCGTTGAAATGGAGCTAGTTAGGAACTTGCGCGTTCTAAGCAGTGAATTATGGTACAATTTCTTGTTACAGAAAAGACAAAAAGTTGTGAATATTCACAAGCATCTATGTGATGTGTACGGAAGTTTTGTAGTCGACAGAAGTACAGTTAGCCACTGGGTTCAGAGAATCAAAAAATCAGGAAGTGTAGATACGGAGCTGCCAAATCGGCCGGGCATTGGACGTCCTGGCACAGCTACCAACGCAGAAATGTTGAAATGCGCAGAGGGCATTATAATAGGCAAATCACTACTCAACAACTGGCCTTTCAGCTGTCAATCAGCATTGGTAATTCAAATACAGTCATACAAACTCTCGGATTTTCTAATGTTTACGCAAGATGGGTTCCTCGAAGTCTCACAAATGACCTCAGATTGCAAATAAAAGAACAAGTTTCTTCTGAATTGTTGAAGCGTTTTAATGCTGACGGAGATCATTTTTTGACTTATATCGTTGAAGGTGACGAAACCTGGGCATATCATTTTGAACCTGAGACAAAAATACAGTCCATGGAGTGGCATCACCCGCAATCATCACGAAGTAAACTCCTTCAACTGGAAAGGTCAGGATCACTGTCTTTTGAGACATTGAAGGTGTGATTCTTGTGGATGTGATGCCAAGAGGGGAAAAAAAAACAATTCGCAAAGCTTACATTAAGAAATTTTTTTAAACTCAGTCGATGTTTCCGTAGAGTTCGGCCGCACAAGAATCAAGCGGAACTGCTTTTCCTACACAACAATGCGCTCCCTCACACAAGTCTGGCAACACGGGAAGCAATCACCAAATTTGGTTGGACTACACTATCCCATGCACCCTATTGTTCCGATTTAGCACACTCTGATGTTCATCTGTTTTGTCCACTCAAAGATGCACTTCGTGTGACAAGATTTGAAGATAACGAAGAAGTGATTCATACAGCCAAGAAATGGTTACGTGATCAAGACAAAATCTGGTACGGGCTAGAAATACATGCACTTGTTTCGTGCTGACATACAGTTGTATAAGTTGATGGGGGATTATGTTAAATAATACATATGTTTACATGACATATCCATGTACATTGTGTAGAAATTGCATGCCATCTGGAATAAACAGCTTCTGAGAAAATAGTGTAGTGCATTACTTTTTGAACGCCTCACGTATAATCCACTTTCTCTTATCACGTGTGCCCCTTATCAGTTTCGTCGATCGATGATCTTTTCCAATGATATTCATTAAGGCTGTCAAAGATATCCTCTCTTTGTCTTCTTCTGTCCATCTGCCTTGCAGCAATTCTGCCGCTGTCATCGTGTGTTCTAACCATCCTTTTCTCTTGACCTGTCCGAAACACTATGACTGATTTCTGCCACAGGTTGTCTTTGTGTCTGTGACTTTTCAACTACAACGTTAATAGCTTTCTTCTCAGTTCATGGAATTCTGAACTTACTTCTGTAAAATCACATTTCGTTGTCACCAATAATCCCCGTGTTTGTCTTCTGATTGTCCATGACTCACTGCCGAATGTCAGTACTTGCTCCATGTAACAACCAATGTATCTCATCCTTAAATTCATTGATAGGGTTTTGTAGCTCAATATTTCCCTTTTACTCTGGAAGACTGCTTTTGTCTAGGGTATTCTGTTCTTTAGATCATAAGTGAATCGCCCAATCTCCAAACAGATCATATGTGAATGTCCCAATATCCCATCAGATCATATGTGAATGTCCCAATCTCCCATCAGATCGTATATAATTGCGCTAGTATTAGAACTTGTGTAATTGTTTTAGTTCCGTCTTTTTCAACTTACAGCATCATTTTAGAGATGCGTGTTTCTTATTTGGTACTTCTTCTTCTTCATCGTACGCAGTCAGACAGTAATAATTTTTTTCGAAAAAAGCAGCGGTCATCCTGAGGCGGCTGTTGACACTGCCATAGAGCTTGTCTAGTGTTGCCACTGGTGATGGCCACATCTGCTCTCTCTGATCCTCTTATGTCGGACAGTTTTGCAGCAAATACTCAGCGGTCATTTTCCCGGTACCACACGGGCATTTGTCGGTGCCACCTATCTTAAATTTGTTGAATATGTGGTATCTCAGTCTATTGTGGCCAGTGCGAAGTCTGAAGACCACGACCTGCTCTCTTCTGTTCAACTGGTAATAGGCATCGTTTTTGGTGTAGCCAGTATGTTCGGTTTCCCATTTGGTCATGTATCTAGCTCTAATAAGCCGTTTTAACTCTTCGTATGTCATACTAGTATCTGGTTGTGGTAGTTTTGCACCTTCTTTTGCCAGTCTGTCTGCCTCCTCGTTGCCTTGGATGTTGCAGTGAGATGGAACCCATTGCACCACTACCCTTTTTGGTGCGGACTGCTGGCATAGTTGACAGAGTACTACTCTTAAATCATTTAGTTCAGTATTTTTCTGGCTTTTCAGTGCTGTGACTACGGCCAGGGCATCTGTAAGCAGGACTATGTGGCTTTCATTCCTTTTACCTGTCACCATTTCTTCCACTGCCGCCCTCAGTGCCTCTGCCTCCGCTCTGAAATTGCTTGTGTATTTTCCAGTAGCGAATGACATTGTTATTTTTCTACCATTTGGTAGGTTCAGAAATGCTCCTTCCCCTCCGTTATGTGTCGTATTTGTTACGGAACCGTCGGTGTATGCATGGGTCCAGTCCATGCTTGGGTAGTTTTCCGTTATGTAACTCAGGGTAGTATCTCTTCTTTCTTTTTCAGACTGGCAGTTTTTTGTTTCCAATACCTGGTTTATTTTCTACCACCTCAGGAAATATATGCTGCCTCCAGGTAGGTTTCCGTACAGTAGGGATGGGCTTTGGTGTTAGTGCGTTCATGGGGTTTTCGTGCATCTTTGCTTTGGCTATTTCTGCAAAGTTTCTTCGCTTTAGTTTCCCATTTCCGAAATTGTTTAGTCTCTGGTGCATTGGATGGTCAGTCAGTCTTCTGAGTTTCTCTGACTGCAGCTGGGCTCTGCAGTCTCTTCTGTCGGTCATGGATTGCAGTTTTGTAATCTTTTCGAGTAATGCAATTGTCGTTGACTTCATGCCTCCTGTTATAACTCTGATGGCTTGGTTTTGGAGTTTGCTAATTCTATCGAAGTTCGCCTTTGCTGCTGTTGTCCATGCCGCAATGCCATACTCGAGAACTGGTCTCACTCTTCCAGTGTACAGTTTCTTTAGTATATTTTCGTCTGCTCCCCAGCTTGTGCCAGCAAGTTTCCTCATGATTGCCATTCTTTCTCTGGCTCTCATTCGGTTTCTCTCGATCTGACTTTTCCATGTCAAGCGCCGATCAAATGTGACTCCCAGGTAGTTTTGGTTGTCGTTTGGCTGCAGGTATTTGCCGTTTAGACTTAATTTTGTGTTTTTGGGTTTGATTGATAGCGAGAATATTGTACATGTCGTTTTTTGCTCGTTTATTTTGACCAGCCATGAGTTCGCCCACTCTTCCAGCGATGTTAGGGCCTGCTTCATCCGATTTCTTGCTATGGTGAGATTCTTTTCAGAGGTCCACATAGCCAGATCGTCTGCAAACATTGAGGTATGGACTCTTCTTGGTATATTCTCTGTAATGTCGTTTATATACACCAGGAAGAGTGTGGGTGACAGTACTCCCCCTTGGGGTACTCCCTGCTCAAGTGTCACCTTTTTGCTCATCTGCCCTTGTACTTGAACTCTGGCCGTTCTGTTTTTGAGATAGTGGTTGATCCACTGGTACATTTTCATACAAACTTCACTTCTTCTTAGCTTGACTCTAAGTCCCTCTTTCCAGACTTTGTCAAATGCCTTTTCCAGGTCCACCCAAACCGCTACTGTGTGTTTCTGTTCCTGGTAGGCATCTTCTATTTCCTGGGCTATGAGGATGACCTGATCTTCAGTGGATCTGTGCTGTCTAAAGCCTGCTTGCTGTGAAATTAGTATGCGCTTTTCTTCCAGATGCCACATCAGTCTGGTGTTTATCATACGTTCCATCAGTTTGCCGACACAGCTCAGTAGGCTGATAGGCCTGTATCCATTTGGATCTATTTTGTCTTTTCCTTTATTTGGTACTGGTACAAGTACTGCGTCTTTCCATGCCTGGTGTACAAAACCCCTTTTCCAGGTTTGGTTCAGGACTGATAGCAGTTTCCTCTTTGCTGTTTGGCCCAGCCCCATGAGCATTTTGTTTGTTATCCCATCTTTTCCGGGAGATTTCCTTTTCTTTAATGTTTTCATTGCCTCTTCCATTTCGTTCATTGTTAATTTTGCCATCATATGCTCTTCTGGTACCATATTGATGTTGTCGTGCCCCTTTTGCTCTTCATTAATGTCTGTATACCTATCTGCAGGTACATCTATGTGGTTCGCTCTGGCATAATGTTTAACAAAGACGTTTGCGGCTTTTGTTTTTCAGTGAACAAGTTTTCGCCCTGCTTGATGGTAATTTGTTTGTTTGATGGAGTTTCGTTATCATGGCTCTGACTAGATTCCATAGTTTGTTCCCTTCTTTGTCTAAGTTGAGGCTTTCTGTTTTGTTTTTCCAGCTTTTTCTTGCTGTTTGGTTTAGTGTGTATTTGTATTTCACCGTGGCGGCTTTGAGGGCGATATTTGCCTCCATAGATTGTTCTCGCTCTGCCATGTTCCTAGCATTTGTGACTGCGTCTTCCGCTTTCTGCGACTCATCATTCCAATAGGGCTTATAATTTGTCCTTGCCCCTCTTGGGAGGGTTGCAGTGGCAGCTTGTATTATTGCTTTGTTTAGGCTTTCCACCATGGGCTTTATTTTGTTGTTCCGTGTGTTGATGGTTTCACACAACCCATCTGTCTGGCTTACAAATCTGTCCCAGTCGGCTCGTTTGTAATTCCAACACGGGAGCAGTTTTGTTTTCTGTGGGCCTACTTCCATATCAATGTCTAGCCTAATTGGCCCGTGGTCGCTACCTGCCAATTAGTTTAGCACCTGGTGGTCTATTTTATGGTGAATGTCCACTGTGGAGAAGGCCAAATGTGGAGTAGAGGTGGTATGCCATGTTCTAGAATAGAAGCTAGGGCTATCCTCCGGCCTATTGATTAGATGGAGATTTGTGTCTATCTCCCAATCTTCCACTTCGTCACCTCTGCTGTCTGTGTCCGAGTATCCCCATCTCTCCGAGTGGCTGTTGAAGTTTCCAACTACTATGCAGTTGGAGTCTTTGACTTCCATACTCGAGAGCGATAGGTCTTTATTTGGTGGTCCGTACATGTTGAAGATGCGGATCTTCGTCTCTTGAGCCATTATGTCAACTCCTACAATTTCTACTTCTCCGGTGTGATTGACAGATACCGCGCTACTTCGTATGCAGTTACGGGTCAGTATCAGAATCCCTCGTTTGTGACCTTCTCTATCTATCTATCTGGTACCCTCTAATTGAGAATTTATTATTATTGTTGAGGTGCGTTTCCTGGATACATGCCACGTCAATATTACCTTCATGCAGGTGATGCGTTAGGGAAAGCTTTTTGTTAATGACTCCCTCCGCATTCCGCCTTTAGGCAGGATTCCTGCTTTCCATTTGCCGGTCAGAAGCTCTTTGCGAGAGTCTGACCACCAGCGACACGAAATGTCGAGCTCTGCTATAAGTCTTCGAAAAAGCACCACTGACTGTAAAAGTTTCTCGATACGGACCATAGTAACGCACCTTTGCGGAGGGCACGACACCACAAACTGCGTCCCGCTACCTAGTCGGGGAGAGGCGGGCGAGCGTTTTCGGCAAGCCCGCGCTATCGCTCCGTCTTGCGGGACTGAGATCGCTGTACGAACACTTGGTGAGAGTGAATCGCGGCGGCGAGACAACTACCCCAGATATTTGGTACAATTACTTATGATTTCATTTGATTGAAGCTGATGCTTTTAACTTCAAGTTGAGTATCTACTATGTTAACCAGTTCTTGTAAATCTCACTCATTCTGTGCTATCAACACAGTATCATCAGCATAACGAAAGTGGTTTATATTCTGTCCACCAATTGATATTCCTGACATTGTCAATATGGATCGCAAGATAAACAGACTATTTTTATATATACATACAGTGTTTCTTGTTTAGAATGCTACACGTGTCCAGTTTTCACTCTGTATTACGAAACGTGTTTAGTAGCATATTGTAGGGGCTCTTACTATATCCGAAGATGTAATGGAAGAGCACAGCGTTGATCGCCACCTGATTGGACAGGCTGCTGTAATGCAGGGTGTTTATAATTATTTGAAGCGAACGTGAGGTGGAGGTCAGTATGTTGCACCTTTTCTTTAAGCCAGTCTTATAAAAATTTAGGAGTCGTGTTCAAATGAAACCGAAACTAACTGCACCAAATGAACGTACGTTCGATGCGTATGATGACGGCACTTCTAATGTAAACACTCATACCAACCGTCAAGTTTGCAAAATGTCATTACCCTCCGACTCAAAATTTTCCTCAGCAGACCATTGAAAACATGGCGAGTGTGATATTAAATTCGTCTAGAGTTGATTAGCAAGCGGTGATTCGGTTTCTAGCAGCTGAAGGATGTCTACCAGTAGACATTCATCGCACAATACAGGCAGTGTATGGTGACAAAAGCGTGTAGAAGACAACAATGAAGAACTGTACCCCGATGTTTAAAGGACGTGAGTTAACGAAAGATTTTCCGAGACCATGTCAGGCAAATATTGTTGCGTCAGAATATGTCATCTCCAAAATTGATGCAGCAACTCGGGTGGACCGTCGCCGGAGCTTACGTTCGCCTCACTTTTGTCGCGCAAAAAAATAAAGTATGATTACTTTTTTAACACAACTCGTATAATGACATGCCACTGATAGTGCTTCTGAAATGGTAGGCAGGTACAGAAAGCTAATTGTTCATTACAATATTGCAATTATATATGGGGGTGGCGTGGGCTAGTGGTTAAGTGACACGGCTCACAGACTTAAGGTGCTGGGTTCGATCCCCATCACAGCACCGGCCGTTACCCCTAGTAAACAAACCCTTAGAAAAGGCAGGAAGAAGCAGGCCCTTACATAAAATGCATGATGACGTCGGATGCACTGGGCCGACAGGCGCAACATAAAAACCACAGTGCAACGCTTTGGTGATTAGAGAAATAAGACCAACGCAAAATAACAAAAAAAGAAAAAAATTAACAATTTGAACACGCCTCGTATATAAATATATTTACAATACTGAGAATCCCTTAAAAAAAATGATAGTCGTTGTCATCATCATCATGTAGCATGTTCTTTGCAGAACGTCGTTCCCATCACGGCCCATCTGAAGGATTGCTAAATCTCCAGCCTTCTACCGACTCATGTCAACAAATTCCTTGATATCTTTATGCAATCGACATTCTTGGTCTATCTCTGCTAGTCTTGCTCGGCACCATACATTATCTTTCTTTCAAAACCTTTGTGTCTTTTGATGTGGCTAAAGTACTCAAGGGCTTCGATACCCAAGGTCACAGAGAACCAATGAATGTCGACATGTCGAGACTAGAGGCCTTCCACGTGGGCAACCAGCGGCGTATCCTGGGCATCCGATGACATGACTACGTGCGCAAAGTAGGGTTCTCCCACAAAACAGGCCTTCTCCAAATCTCATAAACACTTTAACGCCGCCGAGTTTCTTTGTTCGGTTATGTTGTAAGGCTGGACCAGTAAACCCCGGCACACAAGGTACTACACAAGTCGTTCTTCAGCGCCAAAAAACTTCCCCGGATGGAGGCGCAGAAGAGGCCGTCACCGTACGGTATGGCTCCAGCAGAAATAAATTGATAATAGTAAGATGGCCGCGCCTTTATGGCTGCGCTCTCGACTGTCTCCGGTGTTTGTGTCGAAACTTCCGATGTTTGTTGGTGCCTGTTCGGATTATATTTCACAACTCTTTTACCGGGTCAGGTGGTATCAAGGACTTTATTCTGTGGAATTGATGTGCTTTCGATCGATTATAATGTTTGTTATGCTGCATTTCATGCCTGGCTCAAGCCGTGGGAAACCAGTTCACGACTGAGTTCAACGTTCCGCTTAACTTGCACACCAGAATTCAGTCCAGATTATCACTACTCAAGGATATTTCTCCTTTCTTGCCGCCCCTCCCTCCATCGGAAGTTACACGATACCTCTCTTAACCTCGAATTCTAGGCCGAGCACGGGTCACGCTGACCAACAGGTGGACACAGTCAGAAGCCTCGGCGGCGGAACACGTGGAAACAGGGAGTTTGACACGGACAGACACGGAAAACTTGACACAAACATTGGTTTAACACACTCCACGCGACTCTCCTCCCAAGGCTACGGAGTACACGGCTCCACCTGGGGAGTCTGTGGGGATTTCGGTCAACACACGCCTCGCATGAACACATTCTCAGCAGTTGGACATGGTAGTGGTCGATCGACACAACGGGCCTTTGACACCTACACGAGCATTATTATTATATATCAACTTCCACCTCCGCCCTGGACGAGGCCTGGACCCACGTCGTAGCAGTGGGGCCGACGGACGAAACCGGTCTGAAGCGTCTAAGCGAACATTATTAAAGTATTTCAATTTGCTGTTCATGGGCGAATTGAACTAGTTCTCCTCTATCACCATCATTATCATCATTAACTGTCGTCTTCGCACCGGAGGTTGACAATATCGGATCTCCGTCTCTGTGACAGTTTGGTACACTCAGTCGAGCTGTGTCCTCACCAAATCTTTATATTGTCTGTCCATCTGTACCTCTGGTTCGCTTGCCCTTAACTCTTTCCGCCAATATAACTTTCAACAGACTGACATTTCGCTTAACATGACGCTTAATTTTCTGTTTTGTATTTCCTTCAAGAGAATCATCTCCACCTTGAGTGGTGCTAGAACTTTACTATTTGTTTTCCTATCGAACTGACCATGGCTTATAAATAATGAAGACACATACACGACCAGGAATGGTTCCTGACTTACATATACTATTATCCTGCATGATCTCTGGGGTCAATCCAAATGTACTTTCCTTGCACCATATCACCGATTTATGTGTAGAAGAACTCCATTGATATTACTGTGTGGCCCGATATTGCCTTGTGTGATACAGCTACCAACACGTTTATTTTTGGTTATATATAAACGCCACCCGAGATTTTATTGATGCGTGAGTGGATCCGATGACCCCTTAATAGGGAGGAAGTAATATGGCCCACCGCACACCCATACATGTCATAAAAGACGACTGAACCGAGGTATGCGTGGGACTGGCAATTTCATCGTGTTAAATAATTACCTAAAGAAACAGCCACTGCATAAGCACGCGATTGCATTGGGACAGGTTGTCTAAAGAAGACCAACTGTAGCGGTGTCCGTATACCTCAACTGGAGCGAAAAGGAGACGAGAATGGACGAAATAATATTGTTGAAACCACAGAACGGGTCTGATGTAGAATAGCTGTGGAAACCACAGTAAGGGTCTGATGTGCAATAGCTATAGAAACCACAGAACGGATCTGATGTGCGATAGCTGTAGAAACCACAGAACGGATCTGATGTGCGATAGCTGTAGAAATCACAGAACGAGTCTGATGTGGAATAGCTGTAGAAAAACACAACGAATCGGATGTGCAATAGCTGTAGAAACCACAGAACGGGTCTGATGCGTGCGATAGCTGTAGAAACCACAGAACGGGTCTGATGTGGAATAGCTGTAAAAACTACAGTTGGAGATATGATGTGCGATAGCTGTAGAAACCACAGAACGGGTCTGATGTGGAATAGCTGTAGAAACCACAGAACGGGTCTGATGTGTGCGATAGCTGTAGAAATCACAGAACAAGTCTGATGTGGAATAGCTGTAGAAACAAAAGAACGGGTCTGATGTGTGCGATAACTGTAGAAATCACAGAACGAGTCTGATGTGGAATAGCTGTAGAAACAAAAGAACGGGTCTGATGTGTGCGATAACTGTAGAAATCACAGAACGAGTCTGATGTGGAATAGCTGTAGAAAAACACAACGAATCGGATGTGCAATAGCTATATAAACCACAGAACGGGTCTGATGTGTGCGATAGCTATAGAAATTACAGAACGATTCTGATGTGGAATAGCTGTAGAAACCACAGAACGGGTCTGATGTGGAATAGCTGTAGAAACCACAGAACGGATCTGATGTGCGATAGCTGTAGAAATCACAGAACGAGTCTGATGTGGAATAGCTGTAGAAAAACACAACGAATCGGATGTGCAATAGCTGTAGAAACCACAGAACGGGTCTGATGCGTGCGATAGCTGTAGAAACCACAGAACGGGTCTGATGTGGAATAGCTGTAAAAACTACAGTTGGAGATATGATGTGCGATAGCTGTAGAAACCACAGAACGGGTCTGATGTGGAATAGCTGTAGAAACCACAGAACGGGTCTGATGTGTGCGATAGCTGTAGAAATCACAGAACAAGTCTGATGTGGAATAGCTGTAGAAACAAAAGAACGGGTCTGATGTGTGCGATAACTGTAGAAATCACAGAACGAGTCTGATGTGGAATAGCTGTAGAAACAAAAGAACGGGTCTGATGTGTGCGATAACTGTAGAAATCACAGAACGAGTCTGATGTGGAATAGCTGTAGAAAAACACAACGAATCGGATGTGCAATAGCTATATAAACCACAGAACGGGTCTGATGTGTGCGATAGCTATAGAAATTACAGAACGATTCTGATGTGGAATAGCTGTAGAAACCACAGAACGGGTCTGATGTGGAATAGCTGTAGAAACCACAGAACGAGTCTGATGTGGAATAGCTGTAGAAACCACAGAACGAGTCTGTGCGATGGCTATAGAAACCACAGAATGGGTCTGATGTGAAATAGCTGTAGAAACCACAGAACGAGTCTGATGTGCGATAGCTATAGAAACCACAGAATGGGTCTGATGTGGAATAGCTGTAGAAACCACAGAACGACTCTGATGTGCGATAGCTGCAGAAACCACAGAACAGGTCTGATGTGCGATAGCTGTAAAGCCCAGAGAACGAGTCTGATGTGCGATAGCTGTTAACAATTTTGCCTTCAGTACAGCTATTATGTTAGTTCCATCCTTTGTCTGAACACCGGATACTTGCGGTCTCTCAGATCACGATGCCTCCGTTATACCAGGATGTCAATATCACGTCCTGGTATCCAGGTTCAGAAAAATTAGTTTCCTGTACAATAATTGAAGCTGCCGATCAGACGGCAAGCACGTTTTCCTTAGCTTAGCGAGCCTTAAATAAGTAGTCAGTGGCGTCTCTCAGAAGTATGTGTGTGTGTGTGTATTCCTAGACTAGCTACATGGCGTCTCTCACGAGTATTTGTATTTATAACAGAATCACATGACAGCTCCACAACCAAGTTCTAGCAGGTAGCTAGCTGTCTCTCAGCTGTATTAGTGTTAATTACTTAATCCCAGGTGTAGAGATTGCCGCTGAATTTACTGTTCAGCTTGCCGGGCAGGGGTTTCCATGCCAATAGCAACTTGTACCTCATTGTGTCCCCAGCAGCGCCTTCATCAGGAGCCCTGTATTTTACAGAACCTGCTGTGGGGCGCGAAATATACTCTGCGGTATAATTGTGAGATTAATCTCATTATCCTTTGTTTGAACCCAATCTAAGAGAAGGTAGACTCTGACTCTAAACCCGAGTAGACGAAGCTCGTTTGGCTGCTCAGACAGTTCGCCTAGGAGAGGCCAACGACTCCACTGCTTTGTGGTAACCTCGTGCGACCGTGGGGCTACAGGAGTAAACCCAAACAGACAATCTGGATTGGTAGCTCCTAAGGCGGATGGTTTCAAAATTGCAAACTCATTCCGGCAGCTTCTGCAGCTGAGCTGGTGCCAAGTTGTCATGCTTTGCATTCCTTTGGATTACACCAGCGAGGCCGAGAAGGGGATCCTGCAGTCTGGGCAGCCCAGGGTCTCCATATTAAGCACCACGCTTGCGCGACAAAGAGGCTACTCACAGAGCGCCACGCACATGGTCTACAAAGACTGAGATGCCTATGATAATGATGACTCAATCCCATGACGCAGCTCCCCGAACCAAGCTTAAGCAGTTAGCTAGCTCTCAGTGGTATCTGTGTATATTACTCAGTCTCCTGACACAAGTCTACGAACCAAGATTTATTAGTCAGTGGCGATTCTCTGCTGTATCTGTGTTTATTCTCGATTTAATAGCTACTATATTGTCGCTGAGTTGAATCAATGTTTACCAAACTGTGTCTAAAATCCTTGTGTGGACTGTCCGTCCAACACACAGTCAACACACAGTCAACACACAGTCGACACACAGTCGACACACAGTCAACACACAGTCAACACACAGTCGACACACAGTCAACACACAGTCGACACACAGTCGACACACAGTCGACACACAGTCAACACACAGTCGACACACAGTCGACACACAGTCGACACACAGTCGACACACAGTCGACACACAGTCAACACACAGTCGACACACAGTACACACACAGTCGACACACAGTAAACACACAGTCAACACACAGTCAACACACAGTCGACACACAGTCGACACACAGTCAACACACAGTCGACACACAGTCGACACACAGTCGACACACAGTCGACACACAGTCAACACACAGTCGACACACAGTCGACACACAGTCAACACACAGTCGACACACAGTCTACACACAGTCAACACACAGTCCACACACAGTACACACACAGTCGACACACAGTCAACACACAGTCGACACACATTGGATATTGACTGTATTAACTCTTCATTGTACGCTTAGGTGTCAACTTGATTATGTATCGAGAATGCGGAGGTCAGTTTGTGACTGTCCATCATTGTAGACCTACCCTGATCAGTAAATTAACCGGGCAACGTCTTTCAATGTTCATCTTATTGTTGACACTTATTCTGAATGATCTGGTGTATTGTTTAAATCAATAACACATACGCATAAGTAGTTGATATGTGTGTTTTGCTGAATAGATGTTGAATTGTTTATTGTGATGTGGATCAAATCTAAAGATTACCACTTGTTCCCTGCTGTTGTACTGGTAATAGACATTCTATGTTGGTGACCAGGGTTTCTGACGTCAAACTTGCTCTTGCATCAACGTACCGCCATGTACACGTTTCTCACGTTTTAATAACAACACTGAAATCCCCCATGTACACATTTCTCGCGTTTTAATAACAACACTCAAATCCCCCATGTACACGTTTCTCTCGTTTTAATAACAACACTCAAATCCCCCATATACACGTTTCTCGCGTTTTAATAACAACACTAAAATCCCCCATGTACACGTTTCCACAAGTTTTGACAACACTTAACTCCCCAATGTATACATCCTGTGCAAATTTTAATAATAAGACGTGCAGTTAACTTCTCCTATTCCTTTGACGATCAGTCGTTCCTTTCATGGTCAGGGAAGTCATCCATTCAACCACAAATCGTTTCAACAAACACAAGAGTATTTACTCATTTATTTCTGCTTAATTTCGCTGTTCTAATCTCCAACATATGCTTATGCTGCATTTGTTGATCGGTTCAGGGTTCGCCCGACATGATGTAAAGAGATGTACGATAGTTATCGATCTTTCTAACGCAACCTCGCTTGTGATGGTTGATAAGTACAAACGTTGAGATTAGCCAAATTAGTCAGCTTTGAAATGTAAGGCAATTTGATTATTTCTTGTTCACTTTAATTTATTAAGAAGTTGGAGTGAAATAATGGGTCCTATTGGTCCTGAAATGTGCCCAGTAATGTTACTATATCGTGATAGGGAAACTGAAAACCAGTCTGGTCAAGCACAACATACTGACCAGGACGTTGCGTCAGGGACAGACACAACATACTGACCAGATCGTTGCGTCAGAGTCAGGCACAACATACTGACCAGGACGTTGCGTCAGGGTCAGGCACAACATACTGACCAAGACGTTGCGTCAGGGTCAGGCACAACATACTGACCAGGACGTCGTGTCAGGGTCATGCCCGACGTACTGACCAGGACGTCGTGTCAGGGTCATGCCTGACGTACTGACCAGGACGTCGTGTCAGGGTCATGCCTGACGTACTGACCAGGACGTCGTGTCAGGGTCATGCCTGACGTACTGACCAGGACGTCGTGTCAGGGTCATGCCTGACGTACTGACCAGGACGTCGTGTCAGGGTCATGCCTGACGTACTGACCAGGACGTCGTGTCAGGGTCATGCCCGACATACTGACCAGGACGTCGTGTCAGGGTCATGCCTGTGGTACTGACCAGGACGTCGTGTCAGGGTCATGCCTGACGTACTGACCAGGATGTCGCTTCAGCGTCAGGCGTAATATGCTGATCAAGACCATTATCTCTCTTCCATGGAGCGTTCACTTGAAAAGTATGTTTTCAAGGCAGTGGAGATAACGAGATATGGATCGACGAGATTCCCTTAGTAGCGAGAATAACGCAGAATAAGCCAAGCATATCCGTAACTGGAGGGCCGTAACCAACTTTCGTCAGTTCGCTCGAGATGTGAAGAGAGCGACTACAGCCCACCCCCCCCCCACCCCCCAATTAACCCCCTTTTCAAGCCACGCGTGAGTAAAAGTATTCATTGTATGCATTAAACAACAATTCTATCGTGACACACTCAAGGCTAGATGCAGGCCACAGAGAGGAAATGTAAATAACTTTGTTTATCATTCAAGTGTCGTGGTGGCTTACATGCATCAACAAAAATCAAACAAAAATAGACAAAGGGCAATCACTAACCAGTGCTTGTGGGATGAGCGTAGATTAAACAAAGTTGCATGAGATTGCGTGATGACCACTGACTAATTCGACCATTTAAGATTAAAGATACACGTCTCAAAGCGTGTCGCCATTCCTTTCAACCGTTTAGATCTGGCTTGGCGAATGAGACGTCAGAACATCACATAGATCTTGCCAACGGTTTAGAAAATACAAACACGTTCAAAGATGAACTTTCAGAAATATTATTTCCACTCTCCCCGCATCGTCTCAGAAACTGTTTTCACTTTGAGGTGTTGTTTTTCTTCTCAGACAATGACATCGACGACCTTGAGATGCAGGTGGTTCGGTACAAACCTGAAGGGCTGGACACACTCTGCAAGAACACGAAGTTCACCCGCAAGGAGCTGCAGATCATGTACAGAGGATTCAAACAGGTCAGACAACCTCAGCTCATCTCATATTCTCTGTGGTTAGTTACTAAAAACTCCCCCATATCTAACTTTCTCAGTTGTTTAAATTGTCACATCGTTTTATTGTTAGTTAGTTGCCCATCGCAAGCGATGATGACGATATCAACACACGATTTTGTTTTGATGATGTAACTTGAGCTGTATTAGGATTATAGTGAGGAAGAGCACTGCGCTTGTCATCTACCTCACTCTCTGGTCCAGAGCTATATTAGACCATTGGCAAGACAATAATCCAAGACGATTGACATTGAAGGCAAATCAGGATGCAGGCACTCTGGCTTCACCTCCCGTGAAACCAGGGGTCACTTTAAAACTTTTGGGATTCGATAGTCCATAGTTTCTGTTCATCGCTTCGGGAGGCGAGTGCCTGACCTCTGAGCGACAGTAACCGTAAGGAGGCGAGTGCCTGACCTCTGAGTGGACAGTGACCGTAAGGAGACGAGTGCCTGACCTCTGAGCGACAGTAACCGTAAGGAGGCGAGTGCCTGACCTCTGAGCGATAGTAACCGTAAGAAGGCGAGTGCCTGACCTCTGAGTGGACAGTAACCGTAAGGAGGCGAGTGCCTGACCTCTGAGTGGACAGTAACCGTAAGAAGGCGAGTGCCTGATCTCTGAGTGGACAGTAACCGTAAGAAGGCGAGTGCCTGACCTCTGAGTGGACAGTAACCGTGAGAAGGCGAGTGCCTGACCTCTGAGTGGACAGTAACCGTAAGGAGGCGAGTGCCTGACCTCTGAGTGGACAGTAACCGTAAGAAGGCGAGTGCCTGACCTCTGAGTGGACAGTAACCGTAAGAAGGCGAGTGCCTGACCTCTGAGTGGACAGTAACCGTAAGAAGGATATGCAGTGTCTTATCTCTATAGTTAACAATTATTAGAACAGGGGATCGTTGTGAGGTTGACTTGAAAAGATCACAACTATCGCATATCTGCTCAAGCCATATTGGGCAAACCTTTCAACAATGGAAGCTTCATAGAAGATCTAAATACACCGATCACCATCCGCTCAGTTCAGGTGCCGTCTCCACAGCGAAGGCTGGGTGCAATGGATCTTCAACATCCTTTGCTTCTTGCCCAGATGGTACAATCTGATGGTTTTTTCTTTGTTCCATCTTTTGATGTTATCATCCAACTTCTAGCGATGTTTAACTCTGGCACGCTGAACCCCACCCCCACAACCCACCCCCTTTACTGTCCTGTTTTCAGATCTAGTAGATAAAAGATAGAAGGCAAGGGAAGTAGGCAAACTGGATCCTGTACTTCGGGAAACTAATTCCATGGGTCATTCAGGCCTACAAAGTTGGACTGCGTTGAACCCGGGTGGGTGAGATTGTGGTGGCTAGTCGGCAGGCCGCCGAGTTCGGAACGTGGCTTTAACCTGCATGCGAACCGCCTCAGCTTTGCGGTGGCAACTCTCCTGATCTCAGCTGCGACGAATGGTATTTAACAGCCAACTCAGAACCAGTATGGACCAGGGCATGCCGATTGTCTAACTCAAATAAAACATTGCAGCGGCCGTCTTCCAGTGTTTGCGCAATGTGATTTATGCGCAGTACTCTGAATGTCAACATGGAGAAATGAAACCTAACACTAGAAAACGGTGGGTAACTAGTATGCCTCACTTAATTGTTCATCATTTAATTTGTGACATGCAAAATGGATAAACTATGCACTAATTAGCAAACCACGCCTTTGATCGTAATAATGGCAGAACGAATCGTGCTTCTGATCTGAATAATGGCATAATGATTTTGATCTGTCAATGACATGGCACCATTTTGAATTGGTAAAAATTAGGGCTTGTGGCAGTAGCAGAAACGATAGTCAGTTGGGGACAGAAACAGCTGACCAATGGTCGAGAGGTGGGACAGAGGAAATGTGTTGGACGGAGATTGTGTCTGCAATTAGACGAACGATTTCTCTGTCGGGTCGCCTCCTACCCGCCTCCTTGGGAAGTCCTTTTGATTCCATTCCTGAGTCTCATTGGACCAGGTTAGGTTGTGATGAGGCTGGGAACTTCCCTTGGGTAAAAACAATGTCTGAAACTACACTAGGTAAAGGCACCCCCATAGCACGCGATAGGTTCGGGGATGAAGTGTTAGAGCCTTCATAGTACTATACCACAACTTTGTAAAGTAGGGTGGCCAGTTGCCTTCCTCGCTGCCTTTTTATTTTCTTTAGCCGTCAGTCAGGTACCAATTTACAGTTGGATCGACTGTAACTGCCGGAGACAGGGAGTTGAACCTTTGCCAAGGAAAGCGAGAGCTCTACCATTTCACTAATCAGGCATTACCTATTAATTATAGGCTAATAAAGCGTAAATCTGAAGCGTAAAGTGTTGGGTACAATCTCCAAGTGAGCAAGGGGCTTATTATTATATGTACCTATTTGATATCACACTCCCGCAGCCTTGCGCATACCTGTTCACGGTAAAGGCTTCAGGAGTAAACCTTCAGGAAAAATATGCACCCTGTGCTATCGTCATTCGTCTTGATAATGTCTTGCCACTGGCCAAAGATAGCTTCGTACGAGAGAGTGGGTTTGTCAACTTGCACACACTTCCTCACTTTAATCCAAATTACTGCGCAAGTCAGTCATTTCTGCGAACAGAGAAAAAGGAAAAGATTGTTCAGACGGCTGAACAGAGAGATTGGTCTTCATCGCACGCGATGGCCGTATATCATTAGATTTGCCTTTTCCACGTGACTTAAATATTTGATTCTAATTTCATTCAGCAAATAAAATTCGACCAATTGACAAAATACAGAACATTGACGAGGAATGGCAATGTTAAAGGATTCAATTCAGCAATAGCCTAATGCTATCTTAGCAGCAAAAATATATCAAGTAAATAAAAAATGGATGATTAGCGAAATATTACATTTGATGGACGAAAGAAAGAAGAGGACACATGAAAAGGAAGAGTACAGCGAGCTGGTTGAAGAGACAAGTGCAGGCAGGCGAAGGTTAGAACAGGAATGCCTAGATTTCGTAGCGCATCACAAAATAAACAGAAGCTCCATGCAACAACGAATGAATAAACTAGCCAGACACAATAACTAGACGTTTTCAATCAAACGCCAGATATATACTGACGGGGAAGGATACAATAATCGACAGATGGACAGAAACCATTAGCGAGTTATATGACGACAACAGACCAGACTGAAATGAACAAGTCGATTGCGAAGGGTTATCAATATTGGCGTTAGAGGTAAAAGACGCTATACAATATATGCACAAAGGAAACGGAACAAGGATCAAATAACACCACTAGATATATATATAATATTGGTATATATATGTTCTTATATATGCGAAGAGACAGCACTATTAACTTTATGAGTTATGTGATGAATATATTATTACGAATCATCAGTTGAACAGTGATGCCTACATTAAAACCAGAAGTCAAAGATGGGAAATGTGAGTTTATGGAAATTACGGGCACAAACAACGCCATATATATATATATATATATATATATATATATATATATATATATATGTATTGAGAAAAGTAATAGCATGAGCTATATAGATGAACACAGGTGTGTGTGGTATATATATATATATGTATTTATATATATATATATATATATATATATATATATATATATATATATATATATATATATAATTCAAGGACTTATACCAAGACATTCGACCGGTTGAAGCAAATAAAAGTAATCCATATGCTGGAAGAGCTACATGTCGATAGCAAGGCCCTGAGAATTATTCAGAAAATATAATTGGGGCAGACTGCAGCTATACGAATAGATAACAGAGTAGAAACAAAAAAGTTGGAGTGAGGCAGGGGTGGGTGCTGTCCCCTGATCTGGTCTCTCTGTGCAGTGAATTTATATTGTGATCTCGAGAGGCAATGTCTGGAATATAAATTGATGGACATAACTTGCGTTACGCTAATTGCAATGTGTTGGAAGCACAGAATGAGTTACAAGGAGTGGTGAACATGGCAGTTCTTAAAAGCGAAAATAAAGGCGGCAACTTAAATCAAAGGGAATCATAAGCAATGGTAGAAACGAAAAAGCACAATTTGCCATAATGTTGAATATAAGTGAACAGCTCTAATGAGAGATGCACCTATGAGATTAAGAATAGAATATTCAAGGCAAAATTAGTCTTCTAAAATCTTGTGCAACAAAAGCATTTCATTGAATTGAGAGAGGTGGAGAGTTTTAGATCCTACGTGGAATCAGTTCTGACATACGGCAACGAGTCATGGACAATCAGTAGGAAAGCACAAGAAACTATGGAGGCAACAGAAAAATGGTTTTACAGAAAATAGTTCAAAATACTATGGACTGTTAAGAAAGCAAATAACATGGGGAGGCACAGACACAAAAGACAACTTATGGCAAATATCAGAATAAGGTAGTCATCCTTTTATGGGCATGACATGAGAGGAGGCGTGCTGGAACACACGGGGATACTAGACATAATCGCATGGAAGAGGGACAGAGGGACACATGGACACAAAGAGAGAACATAGTGGACAGCTTCAAGGCATGGGAGGCGCTCAACGGCGGAATGGATTAACGATACATGTGATAACAGAAAACGAAGGTCAAACTCCAACAGACAGAGCATTTGATGATGATGATAGACCTATGTATCATGATCAGCAGAGACGTTCTCTCTAACGCAATCAGCACGGACGTTCGTTCTCTAACGTGATCAGCAGAGACGTTCTCTCTAACTAAATCAGCTTAGACCTTCGTTCTCTAACGTGATCAGCAGAGACGTTCTCTCTAACGTGATCAGCAGGGACGTTCGTTCTCTAACGTGATCAGTAGGGACGTTCTCTCTAACGTGATCAGCAGGGACGTTCGTTCTCTAACGTGATCAGTAGGGACGTTTTTTCTAATGTGATCAGTAGGGACGTTCGTTCTCTAACGTGATCAGCAGAGACGTTCTCTCTAACTCAATCAGCATAGACCTTCGTTCTCTAACGTGATCAGCAGAGACGTTCTCTCTAACGCAATCAGCATAGACGATCATTCTCTAACGTGATCAGCAGGGGCGTTCTCTCTAATGTGATCAGCAGAGACGTTCTCTATAACGCAAACAGCATAGACGTTCGTTCTCTAACGTGATCAGCAGGGACATTCTCTCTAACGTGATCAGCAGAGACGTTCTCTTTAATGTGATCAGCGGGGACGTTCTCTCTAACGTGATCAGAAGGGACGCTCTCTCTAACGTGATCAGAAGAGACGTTCTCTCTAACGTGATCAGCAGGGACGTTCTCTCTAACGTGATCAGCAGAAACGTTCTCCTTAACGCAATCAGCATAGACGTTCGTTCTCTAACGTGATCAGCAGGGACATTCTCTCTAACGTTATCAGCAAGGACGTTCTCTCTAACGTGATCAGCAGGGACGTTCTCTCTAACGTAATCAGCAGAGACGTTCTCTCTAACGCAAACAGCATAGACGTTCGTTCTCTAACGTGATCAGCAGGGACATTCTCTCTAACGTGATCAGCAAGGACGTTCTCTCTAACGTGATCAGCAGGGACGTTTTCTCTAACGTTATCAGCATAGACGTTCGTTCTCTAACGTGTACAGCATAGACGTTCGTTCTCTATCGTCATCAGCAGGGACGTTCTCTCTAACGTGATCAGCAGGGACGTTCTCTCTAACGCAATCAGCATAGACGTTCGTTCTCTAACGTGATCAGCATAGACGTTCGTTCTCTAATGTGATCAGCAGGGACGTATTCTCTAACGTGATAAGCAGGGACGTTCTCACTAACGTGATCAGCAGAGACGTTCTCTCTAACGTGATCAGCAGGGACGTTCTCTCTAACGTGATCAGCAGAGACGTTCTCTCTAACGTGATCAGCAGGGACGTTCTCTCTAACGCAATCAGCACGGACGTTCGTTCTCTAACGTGATCAGCAGAGACGTTCTCTCTAACTAAATCAGCATAGACCTTCGTTCTCTAACGTGATCAGCAGAGACGTTCTCTCTAACGTGATCAGCAGGGACGTTCTCTCTAACGTGATCAGCAGGGACGTTCTCTCTAATGTGATCAGCAGAGACGTTCTCTATAACGCAATCAGCATAGACGTTCGTTCTCTAACGTGATCAGCATAGACGTTCGTTCTCTAATGTGATCAGCAGGGACGTATTCTCTAACGTGATAAGCAGGGACGTTCTCTCTAACGTGATCAGCAGAGACGTTCTCTCTAACGTGATCAGCAGGGACGTTCTCTCTAACGTGATCAGCAGGCACGTTCTCTCTAACGTGATCAGCAGGGACGTTCTCTCTAACGTGATCAGCAGGGACATTCTCTCTAACGTGATCAGCGGGGACGTTCTCTCTAACGTTATCAGCAGGGACGTTCTCTCTAACTTGATCAGCAGGGACGTTCTCTTTTATGTGATCAGCAGGGACTTTCTCTCTAACGTGATCAGCAAAGAAGCTTTCGATAACGGTCCGCATAAAGGATCTGTATATTGTAGTCAGCATAGAAGATCTGCATATTGTAGTCAGCATAGAAGATCTGCATATTGTGGTTAGCTAACAATTGTATGCATAGCACGAAGTGATGATGTGGCCTAGTTTGGGCTTTGAACTATCAAAGAACAGGCTTGCACTGTTAATTAAAAAAATATAGTTTTGCCAACATTATCATATGTATGCGACTTTCGCAACCTGACGAATGACACTAACACTCTAAGGTGTCACATCCACATCGCCTATTCGAGCATCAAACCGCATTCATAGACGCCATGTGTACTGCGCTGTATCAAAAATACGTGGATTGGTTGCGTGGTATGGATGCCTGCCAAAATATGGCGAGGAAGTGCCGTGTTGTGGTAGCTGCTCAACACCAAGCGCCCGCAAATTGGCCTTCAAATGAAGAGATGGAGAAATGGAATCAATGAAGCCCGTAAGCCAACCTGCTACGTCAGAGGGAAAAGTGATACATTATAAGACCTTGTTGTTATCTGACTAAACATCGCGATGACAGGACAGTATTTAGAACTGTTTGTGTTGCTGTTATTAGTATAACACGTCTTGTTGTTTGGCTTAATGCCATTGAATGATATCTGATTGTTTGTTAGCTGTTGTAAAGTACAGAATAAGGTTTCCGTTTATCTGGCTCGGAATGATCATATTTGGAATATCGTTGAGTGCTTAACACAACACAATCTACGATCAACAGTTTCATATTATGTGTATCGACATTGTGGCGTATATTGAGATTGGATTATGTTTGGAGATTGCTCAGTAAAATATCCCAAATTTGAAAAAAGAAAATTTGGGAGCATCCTTAATTGTGAATTTGTTTGATCCTGTTGTTAGGTCTTATCTTGCTTGCTCAGTGTGTAGGCCTTCTGTTAAATGCATGTAGATCTCTTGGTGTTCTGTAATCGCCATTTTGTTTAGTTTCTTTGTTGTCATATTATATGCTTTTCTGATTGAATGGTTGCTTCTGAGCAAGGTTGTTTTCTATAACGTCCTCAAAGGCGCTATACAAGCATTACTTGAAAGTGACTCTCTCTCTCTGATGAAACCACCCAGACTGGGGAAGACTTACTGCATGCCATATTAGAGTCAAAGACCAAACAAAACGGTGCCACTTGGTCTATAGTAGACGTGCTGGAAACTTATTAAAAATGTCAGTAATGATCCAACGAGCGCTCCTATAGGCATAACGCAGGTGACCCCCAATCAAATAGCCCACCAATTATTACTAAATGGGAAAACCACTCAAAAAGCAGAGCAAGCCAATATCCAGCGAGATTGTAAATAGGCGAATGCCATTTTGATGATACATTTATCCTTTGCAAGAACTAAATGATGCAAAACATCAAATGAAAACCAACAAAGCAACTGGGACAGATGACTTGAGGACAAAGCATATTTAAAAATTTGGACTAGAAACTATCACATGGCTGGTGAAGCTTTTCAAGACATGCATCGGTTCTTCTTCTTCTTCTTCGTTCATCCTTAGAACAAGGTTCCGGTTTCTCTTACAAAGGACACCGTTGTTTGTAAAGCTGTTTCATCTCCATACAGCTTCTGTCTCATATCTGTCTCACGAGGCCAGTATTGTTCTCCCTTTTTCTGCGTGAGCGTACAGCTTTGAAGGATGTGTTCCATGGTCATGATATGCTCCCCACATGGGCACCTGCCATCTGTCCCAATCCTCATTTTGTTGTAAAGATGACTCTTGAGTCTATTATGCCCAGTTCTCAGTCTGAAGATGATGACTTGCTCTTCTCTAGTTAAGTTATAGTAGCTGTCTTCTTTTCGGAAGTCGGGGTGTTGATCAGCCCATTTTACCCTGAAGTTGGCTTTAATTATGGTCTTGACCTCATTATATGTGATACTCAGGTCTGTTTGTGGGGATGCTCCTCCACTCTTTGCTAGTTTGTCTGCAGCTTCATTGCCTTAAATATTGCAGGGGGGTGGGATCCACTGTATGACCAACCTTGGGTGTTCTGCTCAGAGCTGTGTCAGCGAGAACATACATTGCTCGAGATCTTCATCTTTGTGTTGTTTTAGCGCTACTATTACTGACGCGGCATCAGTCAGGAATACTATGTTTTCTTGGTGCATATCTTTATCTTGGATTACAAGCTCAGCTGCGGCCTTCAGTGCCTGTGCTTCTGCACGGAAATGGCTGGAATATGTTCCCTTAGTTAAAACTCGAGTTTTTTCTTCTCCATTCCTTAGTCTGTAATAGACCCCTCCACCTCCATTGGATGTGTCTTTGTTAGATAAGCCATCTGTATATACGTGTATCCATGTTTTTGGTGGGTATACTCTCTTAAGATATTCTTCTCTGATAAATTTCCTTTCTGAATCTGTCTGAGTTATGCATCGGTTCTATACAAATGCCTACAACCTGGAGAAAATCCCATGTTGTTGCTCTGCTTAAACCAGGAAAAACCCAACCAGAACCTAATAACTTCTGACCGGTTTCACTACTGAAACTGTATAAAGTCTTTGAAAGAATGATCCTGAACCGTATCTGCCCCCTGATAGACAAACTCATGGGGCAAGCAGGCTTCAGGCCTGGAAGATCATGCTGCGGTCAGATTCTTAACCTTGCGCGCAACTGATCGAAGACGGGTACGAACGTAAACAGATCACCAGGAGTAACTGTTATTGACTTAAGCGCAGCTTATGATACCATAAACTAGAAGTTGTTTGCTAAGCTATACAAAGGACTGGCGTCTCACAAACTTCATTAAATGTATCCTGCAGAATAGGCGAATCTACGTCACCAAAAAAAGTCGATGGCGAAACCAATGAATGGACTGACACAAGGGAGTGTCATGGTACCTATGATGTATACTATATACACAAACGACCAACCTATAGATACAGAGGTGACAAAATTCATATATTCCGATGATACAGCAGTAGCTGCCCAGGGAACGGGCTTCGGAGAAGTCGAACAGAAACTGACAAACGCCATTGATGTCACTGCTCTCTCTATATTACCAAAAATTTAGCTCAAACCAAACCCCAGCAAAACTTGAGTATGCGCCTACCATCTCAGAAATAGAGAGGCGAACAGAAAGTTGCAGATCAAATGACAAGGACAGGATCTAGAACACAGCACGGCCCCCAAATATTTGGGAGTAAAGTTGGACTGTACGCTGTCCTTTGCCGCACATTGTCATGAGACAAAACAGAAAATACACGTGAGAAATAGTATCATACGAAAACTGACTGGTACAACATAGGGATGAAAGCCAGATGTTCTCGCAACATCAGCACTCGCTCTGTTTCTGAGTACGCCGCACCAGTCTGAAAGAACTCTGCACAGGTCAAACATATAGATACAGCAATAAATTGGACTGACCGTATAGTTACTGGATGCCTAAAACCTACACCAACTGAAAGAAGATATCCCATAATCGGCATAGCGCCATCATAGATACGAACAACTGTCGCGCCAGAGATAGGAAGAGAGAACCAGTTGAATGACCCAAGACACTATGTTCGGACATCAGGTGCAGCGCTCAAGACTAAAGTCAAGACGAAGTTTCTTACAGTCAACAAAGCCCCTACAGACCAGTCCAGAAATCGACGCATGGAAAGTTGGAAATACCTGACACAGGTCTCCATGGTCGAGTTGTGGGAGGAACCTGCGCCTATACATATCTTGCCATAAGGAAAATGGGAGTCACGAAAAAGACTTCGAACTGGTGTATCACGACGCAGGAAAAAACAAATAAAAAGATGGGGATGCAGGGATGTTGAAACATGCGAATGTGGAGTAACACAAAACTATGACCATCTGATGACCTGCCTAAACTTCCCGGAGACTTGGAGCATGGATGACCTGATGAGTGCCAGTGACAGGCAATCCACGTTGTTGAATACTGGAAGAACGATGTGAGATGTAGTGCCTAGAACAGGGAAGTAAGTAAGCAAGGTTGTGCTTGTATGTATCCTTCTTCTTTTCTTCATTTGCGTTCGTTCTAAATCTTCTGCCACCAAACTCTGAACATGAATTTGAACGTAGCATGATGTAGTCCCGAGAACGCAATGCGTTGTGTCGCTAGTTTACAGCTTGACTGTGATATTTGCACATTTCGGTCCGACACATCCGTCTTTGCAGCATATATTTTTTAGCACCGGATTAGCTTTCCCTCTTTTATCCTTTCTTCTTAGCCTTCCTTCTCATTTACAGTCTGTTATCTAGGATCACCGCGGGGAGGTGTAGTAGGGTCTTGACAACTCTGGTTCAAATGCCATGACGCCAGCTGTCAGATATGGGTCGCTGATCGCTGTAGCTCATGCGCTTCTCAGCGTCTTGATCCTCATGTCTATGTCCATTATATAACCTGTCTTTTTTCTCGTTGTATGCATTTGAATGTTTGAGGATTCCAATCACATTTATTTTATCGGTATAATCGTCTTCTTCGATCAACTGAAAGTCTGGTGGGTTTCACGAAGGAGACAGCGTTTCAGGACTTCGCTGGTCTCCTTTATCTGTTTCGCATGGTTTCTTCATAGGGCCAGCCTGTTGTTCTTTGGTCAGCATAAGTCGGACAGTACTGCAGGATACATTATGGTGTTTGCTTGGGTGCTCCACAATCACACGTGGCGGTGTCTTTAAGACCCATTATGTTAAGGGGGCCTCGAGTCAGTATGAACTGTATAATTAAAGTTTCGTTTCTCCTTTCGTCTTCATACCGTGATACATACCTATCGTTCTACTAGGATATAAATATATCGTTCTACTAGGATCAAAACCTATCGTTCTTCTAGGATAATAACTAATCGTTCTCATGGTAGAATCAAGGATACGGACCGCTGATTGGGTCTCCGAATTTGGAGGTACGCTACACATACTGAATGAGCAACATTAGAACAAACCATGTCAGCCTTCATGGAAGCTGTAAGAAAATCGTTTCACCGTGCAGACATAACATGCTAACTACCGGTTTGTTTTAAAAAGCGGATACAAGAAACACGAAAGTAGAAATTAAGCTCAGAGTAAAAAGGATACACTGGCACATATTATAGACTACGATTTCCAGAACGTGGAATACCAGTACCATTTATGATACGGACGACAAGCTGAGAAGAAAATAGAAAACAATTGGTTGCCAAACAAAATACATAACACACAGAGAAATACAAGAAATATAAATGTCTCCAAACGAAATCCATAACAACAACAAAAAATTGACATAATTTTGAGAATAACTGGAAAATAATACTAGAAAAAAACTAGAATTTACTATTTTGCGAGACTAAATAAATTGTGGAAGGATAAGCCATGGCTATCTGTAGTTTAGTTATCTAGAGTAGGTCATTGATAAGCAGTGCCTTCTTAAAATTGTAAAGAACATACGATGTGCTCGCTTCCTACTCTCTGTAAAGTAACAAACGCATGGGAAGAATATTTCTTATATCTATTCTGCACGGATGAAGTCAGCGCCCCAGAAATGTCAGACTATTGCATGAGAAAAAAACCATGCAGGGATAAAAAATTCAATATTTTTAATTAAAAGCAGCTTTGAAGAATATTGAGGTCAGCAAAGTAGCTAGGTAGGAAAGTATAGTGTGACGTCACATAGTGAACAAGATTACGGTGCCTTTTTGTGTACTCCAGGAAAATACGATTGAAAATAATGTTTATTGTTTTGTTTTTCTTGGATTATAGACTGGGTATGATTCAACCATTAAATTGAGTCTCTGGGTACATGCTACTGGTGTGTAGGTTGGCGGGAAGAGTTTAATCCAAATCATCAATGAATGCGTTTGTAATTTTTCTACTGAGACATTGAATATGGATATAGTGATTGTATGGATTTGACGGTTGCCTACTGTAACGCTGATTACTATATCTGTGATACTTGTCATTCTCGTATCAAATAGCATTTCATAGTCAAGGTGGCGCAAATGGACTGCCTGCAGCGATCGACTAGTTTATTCAGTTGTCATTGCCATTAATTGCAATTCTTGTGACTTCTATCTTTGGTTCTCGCACATCATCACAATTTGGTTGGATTATCCCAACTGCCTTTTCTGGGTTTCAGGAAAACCGAATTAATCTTAGAGAGTCTGATATTATGAGGGTGGCTTTGACTTTCACTCTGTGACAACACTTTGTAAATATCTGGAATATTATTTGGTACTTATAGTTTCCTGTGCCATGTGTTATGCCATTTGCCATAGAGATTTAGTCCTGTCATCCTACATTCCTAACCTATTGGATGTCACTCTCCCACTGCCTTGTGTGATACCTCATTACATGAAAGGCTTCAGAAGTAAACCCAGAGGAAAACCCTGCATCCTGTGCTTTCTCCAGTCGTCTCGATAATGTCAAGGCATTTCATGTTTTCTGCGGTTGTCTTTGTGGAAAGAACAGCAAAGATGGCGCCGTACTCACTGGTGGTCTAACAATTCTCTGTTGTTTTTGTTCATTATGGATGCACCAGAAGACAGATTTGCCTAGAATTCACACTAGTCGACGAATTACACTTGTGTTCACGAAAACCTGTTGTTTCCCATTTTGACTAGTTAATTCGTTCATTTTGTGTGTGTTTTCTTTGCTAAGAAAAATATGGCATTCTGTGCTATATTCAGTCGTCTTGATAATGTCTTGCCACTGGCCAGAGGTAGCTCAGGACGAGAGAGGTAGACAAATGGCGCAGTTTATTCCTCACCCTAATGTAAAACACTGTGGAAGTCACCCATTTCAGCGGATACAGCAAAAGATACGACTGTACACATAGCTGAACAAAGAGAGGGGTCTTCATCACACGTGATGGACGAACATTATGTGAATCCTTGGCATGAAAGAACATTCTAGTGCCTTTGATCTGTGCCACATAGAGATTCTACGAGAATACGTTATGTAGAAACACTGTAAGGACACGGAACTGCAGACCAGAAGAGTTTTCATACATGATGTCATCAAAACATACAAGGGGAGAGAATATCAATAGTACACAATTCAAGATTAGTCCAGTTTGTGTTTCAAATCTGGCGTTTCCCGTTGACATGAAGCTGATCGCAAAATCAGAGGCACATCCCCAAACCATCCTACGCGCTTAGAGGATTGAGTTGGATAGAGATTTCCATATTCAGCTCCAAAACAAAAACCATAGTGGTCTTGAGAGAAAAAAGAGGCATGAGATTACACTTTGAAAGCCCCCCCCCCCCCCCCCCTGAAACCTTGAAACAGGTTAGTCCGTTCAAATAATCTAAAACTATAAAGACCTTAAAGGAAGCAATAAAGAAGTGTGGGCTATCGGAAGAGAAGCAACATGTAGTCTGCTGCATGCAATAAATAGGGAAACAAGAAGTGTTTCTAGGAACCTAATGATTGAATGATAGTAATGCGAGATATGAACTGTATAATAAGAAATTACACATATTAGGGATCAAGACGCTGAGCAGCGCATGAGCTGCAGCGATCAGCGACCCATAGCTGACTGCTAGCGTCAGGGCCAGCGAGCCAGAGCTACCAAGGCCCTTCTACGCCTCCACGCGGTGTACGTGGATAGCAGGATGCAACAGAGCAGGCGGGCTAATGAGAAGGGATCGAAGAGGAAAGGCTAATCCGGTACCCCAAAATGGCTACTGATATCGGATGTGTCAACAGAACGGTGTAAATATCGCAGTCAAGCTGTAAACCAGCGACACAATGCATTCCGTTCTCTGAACTATATCCCGCTACTTGGAAAGCCTTGTTCATGGCTTGGTAGCGGTAGATTACGAATGAACGCAGAAGAAGACAAAGAAGAAGAAGAAGAAGACAACGACACATATAAGAACGTAGCAGGGCAATGGACTGGACCACAGAAACGACAGAGGATATAACAGAGCTTATCATATTTATTTGATTGTGCTATCATGATTGCTGAAACCAAATATAGTTATATACAACACACCTCACACTTCACTATCACTTGGTTAAATATTGAAGTCAAACATTTATAACCAACACCTCACGCTGTGCGTAAATGGGTTTTAAAAGTTAAAGAGTATTTCCCCTCTTACACCATTCAAGTTTAACTGCTGGAATTATATAACTCTTTTGTTCCACTTATTCACAAACAATGACCGTCTGATTTATTCTACCAATGTCCTCTTCTATCGAGAACTACGTGTGTTTCCATAGATACAAATCCACGCACTAACAATTGGGAAGTTATATCGTTCCGGATTGTTGTCATTTCTAATCTGCGTAGCTACTTGTCTGGTAGGGGAACGTTCTCCTTCTGACTAGATAATAATGTACTTTCGTTTAGGTATACGTCTCCTCTAGCTACAACTGTTTCTGAATACGCATTGCTTCTATTTGAATTCGCGGCCTTTCCTGTAACGACCCGAATATTGCGTGCACGATTAAATGGTCTGCCAATGTATGTAGACAGAAGAGACACAGGAAGTAAATCGTATGTATAATGCCACTAGCAGACACATATATAGAAGTAAAAACAAATGAACACATGTGTGTTCTACACACTTTAAAAAGAATGATATTTTACAGGTTCTAACAAAAGAAACTAATTTCAAGTCTAGAAAACATACGGTTTGCATGACAACGATATTACAATACTCAGTAACTTGTAATGGGAGCACAATGATACTGTGAAGATCTGGACGGCTTTGTTCAACATGTATCGATGTAAAAAGAGGAGTGCGGCTAGAACGTGTACTGTCCCCTTGTCTGTCTAACGTTTCCACAAAAAACATGTGTCGACCGATAGAGGCAGTGCTTTGACTCAGTATTAGTGGAGTATCAATAAATAATCTCAGATATGCGGATGACACAGTTCTACTGGCTAAAGCTAACAGGAACTACATAAAATGGTGATTCAATTAAAAAAAAAAAAAAGTCAGTTCTTTGGATTGGACATTAGCACTCAAAAAACATAAACTATGATAATTAGCCAAGTAGACTCACCATCTATTCTACAGATCAAAATAAAAGGTCAAATATTTGATTAGCTAAAGAGTTTCTAATATCTTAGAAATATAATAACGGAGCATGGGAGTTGCGAAATGGAGATCATGGAGCGAATAAGGATGGCCAGATAATGTTTTCACCAACATGAGCCATATATGGACATCCACGCAAGTCTCTCAGAAATGAAAAAAGAAAATGATCAGCAGGTATTTACACTCATCTTTACTGTTTGACGTAAATACGTAGGCAGTGAACAAACGGTTGGAGAAAAAAAGTGCCGCCTTTGAAAGAGGAATATATAGAAGAATGGGGCGCAACTCCTTGAGATAAAAGGAAACAAATCATGGAAGTCTTTGAGGAATTAGAAGTGTAAAGAGTACTTGCAGAAAACAATACTGGAGGACAAGTTCAATGGTCAACGCTTCTGGGGTAAAATAAAGCTTCATGGGCAAACAACGATGTGGGAGGATGACATAAAAATATGGACAGAGAAAAGACTCGCATATTTTGTCAACAAGGCAAGAGACAGAGAACCTTGAAGATCCATTGCAGCCGATTCTCAATCTGTTGATGGCATCTGAACTGAACTGCAATTGGGGATTCATCCGAAATGTTGTCTCAGTAACAAAGGATTAGGTCCGTAAGCAAATAGTACTACACGATCTTGAAGACCAGACCTTTCAGACTCTCATGGAACAATCTCAAACACGGTAGCCTGGTTATACGTGCAGCATGAAAGGGGCCCGGCTTCCTCACCAGACATCTGAAGTCAAGAGCCAGGTATCCAAACCCCCGGAACCAAACATGGTCTGCTGGGATAACAAAGTAAGATAGCTATGTGAGACCGACCACATGGCAAAACAACCAGGCCAAGAGAAAAACAACAGATTGAACAGTCTGGAGTTTTCTCTGGCAAATCTTGACACAGCTTGGGTAGAAGACGATCGTCTTCTTCCGAATGTAGAAATACTGGGTATTGATAATTGTATGTTCTGCTCAAGCCAATTTGCCAGTCTTACAGTGTTGTAAGATTGTTTGGATGCCAGTGCATCGGCTTAAAAGAGTGAATCAGTTAATATATGTGACATTGTCTCTAGAACGTTCTTTAAAACTCTGAAGGCAACACATGTTCATCATCATCATGTAGCATGTCCTTTGCAGAACGTCGCTCTCAGAATAGCCGATTTGTAAGACTAGCTAGAAATTGAGTCTTACAAATCGGCTATTCTGAGAGCGACGTTCTTTCTAGCTAGAACTCCCGCCCCTGTGGCTGTCATCTTCAGGATGTCTGTGATGTTTTGTGTCCATCTTCTCTTCGGTCTGCCCCACTTTCCAGGCACCAAACCCTCCAGTGTTGTTCTCTCCAGGCCATTATGACGTTTCATGTGATCAAAATATTTTAGTTTTTTAGGCAAGAAAGTGTTTACCTACCAATTGTTCTCGATATTTAGTTTATTTAGGATTTCTGCATTTTTCTTTTTGCTCAGCGTACTAAACAACAACAGCAGCAGTAGGTGCCACAACTACAATATTATCGATTCAGTCTAGCAGGTAACTAACAATGGCTTGTGCTCAGTCCATTCCTTCGTCGTGTCATACCATTTCGGCCAGCGGGATCTCAGCAAGATATCTCGCCTGTCGCGTGGGCGTGTGGAATCGTAAAGCCACAAAAAACAGCGTTTTGAGCGGCCATCTATTTCCCGCATGCGCAACGCATGACCAGCCGGTCAATACTTGCGAAACGATCTGGCCTTCACAGCGTCCCGAAATAAGGTGCGATCTCAGATTTCGTGGATTTGGACATTTCACATTGTGGATTTGATCTCTTATCAAAATCACGAAAACACTACTATCATCCATCTCGCGACGAGTTGCGCGGAGATTCACAGATACTACCAAACTGAAATTCTCAGAACTCTTCATAAGCTGATTGTGTTTATCTGTCATCAGGAATGCCCTACAGGAATCGTGAATGAGGAAACGTTTAAGGAGATATATGCACAGTTTTTCCCTCAAGGCGGTAAGGTTTTCTTTTGCATCTGTTAGGTCAACAAATTTGTTGTATTACGTGTTGTTGGTGGTCGTCCTATGTGATGTTTGTTGTTGGATGTAACATAGCTAGATGGGATTGTAGTGTAATCTATTTCGTTATGTTATTTCGTGCAGTTGATTAGCGTTTTATTTTAGACAAGTTTAGGGTGTGGGGATATAGTTAAGGAAAGTACATCAGTACATCGAAAGGGATGAGAGTGAAAATGAGCAACTAGTGTAGGGAGAAATAGGGTGAAGACATAATGGCAAGACATCGTTACTGCAGTAGGAGAACACGAGATACAGTGGGAGACAGAGACAGGGAGTGAGACAGGCAGAAAGTGAGACACAGCAAGGGAGAGATAGAGAGGGACAGCGAGAGAGAGACAGAGAAGGACAGAGAGAGGAGAGGAGAGACAGGCAGGTGGTAAGGCCATCAGACAGACAATCAGTGGGACTGACAGACAGACATACACACAGACATACATACACACAGACATACATACATACATACATACAGGCATACATACAGACATACATACAGACATACATACATACATACATACATACAGACAGACAGACAGACAGACAGACAGACAGACATACAGACAGACAGACAGACATACATACAGACAGACAGACATACAGACAGACAGACAGACATACAGACAGCCATGCAGACAGACATGCAGACAGACATACAGACAGACAGACATGCATACAGACATACATGCATACAGACAGACATGCATACAGACAGACATGCATACAGACAGACATGCATACAGACAGACATGAATACAGACAGACAGGCAGACATACAGACAGACATACAGACAGAGAAATATACATATAGACTGCCATAGAGAGATAGATAGGCAGAGACAGACATAGAGATAGACAGAGAGACAGACATACAGACAGAGAGACAGACAGACAGAGAGACAGACAGACAGACAGACAGAGAGACAGACAGACAGAGAGACAGACATATGGACAGAAGAGATAGACAGATAGACAAAGGAGACAATGACAAAGGAGACAGGATAGAGGATACAGGACAGAGGAGACAGTGACAGAGGAGACAATGACAGAGGAGACAGACAGTTTACATAGAGATTTGCAAAGATACAAGACATTGAGACAGACGGAGAGAGAAACAGACAAAAGCTGACAGGAAAGAAACAGACAGCGAGAGGCAGAGAGACAGAACGGGAGAGAGAGAGAGGACCATTCGCAGAGACAGAAAGGAGGACAGACAGTAGTTTAGACAGGGGGATAGACAGTGCGAGAGACAGAGAATTATAGAAAAGAAGAGAGAGACACAGAGAGACAGCAATAGATACACAGAGAGAGAGAGAGAGAAATAAAGCGATAGAGTGAGGCAGACAGAGAGAGAGGGGGAGACAGAGAGAGGCAGACAGAGAGAGGCAGACAGAGAGAGGTAGACAGAGAGAGAAACAGAGAGAGGGAGACATAGGTATAGCCTGAGACACAGGTATAGCCTGAGACACAGGTATAGTCTGAGACACAGGTAGAGACTGAGGCACAGGAAGAGACTGCGGCACAGGATGAGACTGCGGCACAGGAAGAGACTGAGACACAGGAAGAGACTGAGACACAGGAAGAGACTGAGACACAGGAAGAGACTGAGACACAGGAAGAGACTGAGGCACAGGAAGAGAATACGGCACAGGAAGAGACTGAGACACAGGAAGAGACTGCGGCACAGGTAGAGACTGAGGCACAGGTAGAGACTGAGGCACAGGTAGAGACTGAGGCACAGGTAGAGACTGAGGCACAGGAAGAGACTGAGGCACAGGAAGAGACTGAGGCACAGGTATAGCCTAGAGCATAGGTATAGCCTGAGGCATAGGTGCAGACTGAGACAAGAAGAAAGCAAGGAAAAGACAAAGAAAGACAGAGGTAAACGGACATACAGAGGTAGACGAACATACAGAGGTAGACGGACATACGAACAGACAAAGAAAAAAAGATAGAGACAGAGAAAGAGAGACCGAATGATAGAGACAGGCATACATAAGTAGAGAGACAGACAGAAAGAGGAGACAGAGCGAGAGAGAGAGAGAGAGAGAGAGAGAGAGAGAGCTAGAGTATAAAAAACGGGGCAAAAAAGAAACGAAAATGAATGCGTTTTTTTTTAAAATATGAAAATGTGTCGAGTGTATGATTCGCGTGTTAAAGAATGATTTCACAGCAAGATATTGTCATTTTGGAGGAAGTAGTTTTGTTCAACTTGAATATTTTCATCTATTGTGATGGACAACCTGTCACTTTCATTTCTGCTATGTCTTTGTCAAATACAAAAATGTTTAGGTAATCATTTCAGCTTAATACACTGGAGCGTGACGCTAGCATATCATGTGTTCTGTGTCTTTCTATGCCTGGTAGAAGCTCAGGTGGACAGTAACCGAGTAACATCTTCTTTGTATGGAATGTAATCCTTTGCTAACATAGCTAGGGAGCAGAAAAATAGTTTGTCTCTAAACAGTATGTGCATCTTATCTTTTCGTTCTGAGACCCTTAGTCGATGATTGAGTTGTTGGCCAGGGACCATCACGTCTGCTAGTCTTTCAGGGCTGCAATGAACTATTAACTTCCCCCAGTCCACGGCCATTCTTCATAGAATGTTCCACATCCAGTTCAATGGTATCGTTTCCGAATGATCATCTATGGCTGGCTAGGTCTAGCCTCCACTCCAAAGCTCAAGAGGTGAAGTTAAGTACAAGAAGTTGTTGATGTGTATCCAAATGTTGTATACTCTAATATTGTCCACCTCAATGCTGTCTACCTCAATATTGTCGGAGCGAATGCTGTCTACCTCAATATTGTCGGAGCGAATGCTGTCTACCTCAATATTGTCGGAGCGAATGCTGTCTACCTCAATATTGTCGGAGCGAATGCTGTCTACCTCAATATTGTCGGAGCGAATGCTGTCTACCTCAATATTGTCGGAGCGAATGCTGTCTACCTCAATATTGTCGGAGTGAATGCTGTCTACCTCAATATTGTCGGAGTGAATGCTGTCTACCTCAATATTGTCGGAGTGAATGCTGTCTACCTCAACATTGTCTGAGCCAATGCTGTCTACCCCAATAATGTTTACGTTAATCTTGCTATCCTAATGCTGTCAGTCCTGGTGTCATCCATGCATTGTACAAAATATTCAAATTTTGATTACAGATGCCACAGCATACGCCCATTATGTCTTCAATACTTTCGATCACGACCATAACGGATCTATCAGTTTTGAGGTAAGCCGACTCGATATTTGTTATACGTCATTGCTGTTTGATTATTTGGAAAGGTAGAAAAATTAAGTCGTTAATATTGATAGTAAACTATGCAGAATAATGCGACAAGTGGCAATCTAATCGTGAAAATACGTGCTACTGAAGTGTTTAGGTCCATATGCTTCGCTCGAGTTATAGAACATCCCTCATTTGTATGAATTAGTAAGTATAGTTATCATTATCATCAGTCCCATAACCTAGAACATCGTTGAAGCACCGCTATTGCAGTTTGTAGTACCAGCCCCCGCCATATAACAACGGTGTGTCTTAGGACGCTAAACACCTGACGAGAGGCCCATCTCTCTCCATGTGGCAGTTTATTATAGTTGTCTAAATTTCACACAACAAAGCTGACAATGTTTGCAGTCAGGAAGAGGGGCACCTAATGTGAAGTTCAGCAGTGGGAACTAGACCGTGAAATATGACGCATGTTAAGTGTAGGGCTATTCATATAGCCGATGTCCATTCCTAGGATAAAAAGACGGAAGAAAACACACACAACGAACCAATTAACCACTCCAAATGGAAAACAACAACACGTTTCCGTGAACACATGCAAGTCGTCAAGTAGTGTGAATTCCAGGCAAATCCATGGTCTGGTGGTATCTATAATGAACTAAAATAGAAGAACCATGTAGACTCGCAGCCAGTTATGGCGCCATCTTTGCTGCTCTTAAGTATAATTTTATTAGACTTATTTTGTGGGTTCTCATGGGAGGTAAGACCAGAGTAAATGCATCCCGAGTTACCTCCAGTCGTCTCGACCAATAGTCTTGCCACAACCAAGGTAACTCTGCATAAGAGTGAGATTGATGACCAGCGCATCCCTCACTATAATCCTCATACAGCGCACATCACATTATTAAGATAAAACCGTCTGATGGTGTGGACATTACCGCATCGAGTGTGGGCAATAACTGTTATATTATGAGCTGTTGACCTATGACGGATACATGAAATGTGAGGGGGTCTAGATATATATCATATGCATTTGATGAATTGCTAATGCACTGATTCATTTGGGGAAGCATGGTAATTCTCAGTTCGTTGCCCATTGCAAACTATGGAGACATGATCAAACGGCTTGTACGTATTCACGGTGTAACCTACGCTGTATTTGGATTTTACTCACTGAGAATTGCGTTGATCATCAACCTTACTCTCTCGTCCCGAGCTACCTTGGACCAGTGGAAAGACTATCAATCTAGTCAACTGGAGGTAACTCAGGATGCAGGCACACGCGCCATCGCATGGAGAAAGAACTACATCATCTGTCAAACTCAACCTGACGAGATTCTTCTTCTTCTTCTTCTTCTTCTTCTTCTTCTTCTTCTTCTTCTTCTTCTTCTTCTTCTTCTTCGTACGCTGTCAGTCGTCCACCTGTATTTTTTCGAAAAAAGCAGCGGTCATCCTGAGGCTGTCGACACTGCCATAGAGCTTTTCTAGTGTTGCCACTGGTGATGGCCACATCTGCTTTCTCTGATCCTCATATGTCGGGCCGTTTTGCAGCAAATGTTCAGCGGTCATTTTCCCGGTACCACACGTGCATTCTTCAGTGCCATCTATCTTCAATTTATTGAATAGGTGATACCTCACTCTATTGTGGCCTGTGCGGAGTCTGAAGACCACGACCTGCTCTCTTCTGTTCAATTGGTAATAGGCATCGTTTGTTATGTAGCCAGTATGTTCTGTTTCTCATTTGGTCATTATCTGGCTCTAACAAGCCTTTTGGACTCTTCTTAGGTCACACTAGGATCTGGTTGTGGTAGTCTTGTACCTTCTTTTGCCAGTCTGTCTGCCTCCTCGTTGCCTTGGATGTTACAGTGGGATGGAACCCACTGTACCACTACTCCTTTTGGTGCGGACTGCTGGCATAGTTGACAGAGTACTGCACTTAGATCATTAAGTTCAGTATTTTTTTGTTTTTTTAGTGCTATGACTACGGCCAGGGCATCTGTAAACAGGAGTATATGGCTTTCATTTCTTTTGCCTGTCACCATTGCTTCTACTGCAGCCCTCAGTCCCTCTGCCTCCGCTCTGAAATTGCTTGAGTATTTTCCAGTTGCCACTGACAATGTAATTTTTCTACCATTTGGTAGGCTCAGGAATACCCCTGCCCCTCCGTTCTGTATTGTGTTTTGTTACAGAACCTTCGGTGTATGCATGGGTCCAGTCCATGCTTGGGTAGTTTTTCGTTATGTACCTCAGGATTATGTCTCTTTTTTTTTTTTACAAAGCTTGCAGTGCTGCGGCTCTAAATTAGATTGTAAAAGGTAATTTTCCTTTTTGTATTTCTGGTTTTTGAGGCGTTAAACGAATCTGTAAACATGGCCCCAAAACAGTTAAACGAATCTGTAAACATGGTCCCAAAACAGTTGAACGAATCTGTAAACAAAATCCCCAAAACAGTTAAACGAATCTGTAAACATGGTCCCAAAACAATTAAACGAATCTGTAAACATGGTCCCAAAACAGTTAAACGAATCTGTAAACATGGTCCCAAAACAGTAATACGAATCTGTAAACATGGTCCCAAAACAGTTAAATGAATATGTAAATATTGTCCCAAAACAATTAAACGAATCTGTAAACATGGTCCCAAAACAGTTAAACGAATCTGTAAACATGGTCCCAAAACAGTAAAACGAATCTGTAAATATGGTCCCAAAACAGTTAAACGAATCTGTAAACATGGTCCCCAAAACAGTTAAACGAATCTTTAAACATGGTCCCAAAACAGTTAAACGAATCTGTAAACATTGTCCCAAAACAGTTCAACGAATCTGTAAACAGGATCCCAAAACAGTTGATTTGAGATTAGCGGTTATGTTCCATTGTAAGAGATCTCAGATTTATTTCAGATGGACTAACTAGCTTTTTTATCTATGCCATGCCTCCCTCTCTGCCATGCCTTTCTTAATACTTCTAAGATATTATTATTGTTCTTGATTTTAACTTGTTATTTTTATTTAAGTTGTAACTATTGCTATTCTTGTTTGTTATTTTTTGTGGCTTCTTTTTGGTGTTATTTTTTTTTATTATTGTTACTTTTGTTTTGTTTTTATTGTTATAGGTTATGCTGGTTTTTTATGTTACATTTTTGTGTGTTTTATTTTTAGTGTTGTTTTAATTGCTGGCATTGCTAGTGTTTTGTTATTGTTTTTGTTGTTTTTAGTATAGCTATTTTTGTTACTGATCTTGCTATTTGTTATTGTTGCTGATATATTGCTGATTGAACTTCCTATTGCTGCTGTTATTTCAATTGTTAATATTTTCTGCTGTTGCTGTAGTTGTTGATATTGCTGTTGTTTTTAATATTGTTGATGTTATTATTGTTATAGTGTATTGTTGTTGATTTTGTTGTTGATATTGTTCTAGATATTGTTGCTGCCCTTGTTGTTATTGTTGCTAGTATTAATGTGGTCTGTCAGGGCCTTTGTGTATGACACAGACGAGAATAGCACCACTGGCTTACAGAGAGCATGTCGTAGGAGGCGACTAACTGTGTGACATGGCATAACACCGGCTATGTTTTAGGTGGTTTGTTAAGAGCAGTATAAATAGCGCCTAACAGGTTACCGGTCTACTTTGCTCTAGTGCTTGAATCTATTAAGATGGACTCGCACATCGGTTAACCACCATCTGCGGCACTTGTTCCAACATAGCGGAGTAATAAGCTGCTCGAGCCTAGCCAGCTAAGCGGGAAATCTTCATCCCGGCTATATCTAGCTCCCACCAGAGCAGGGACCTGAACAGGCGCTTCCACCCCAATGGAAGTACAGGTCGACTAAAGACTAATATTAAGATTTATTTTTTATATTATTGATCTCAATTATTCTTGCTGAGTTCATCCCTCCTGACGATGTTTATCTGTTAGCTGGTTACAGTGGCTTTTCTTCAATCACACACGCATTCTAAAAGAGGAAGGCCTAGGTCGTCCTGGCAGTATAGCGGTGAGATATTTCTCCTTAGGCGAACTATCATGTACATCACAGTGACAATCGGCACCTCGTTGGCCAGGCTGCTGTAGCACAGTCAGTTTATAGGAGCACGACAATGACACCCAGTATATGTCGCCAGGCTCCTGCCTCTCCTAACTCTGAAGTGAACAACTAAGCAGCGATATGTCATTAGACTACTTTCTTGGGTTATTATTTATATGTGTCATTTCTTATTCTCTTTAAGCGTGTGTCCAATGAGCCTTCCACAAGGACGTTCTTCTATCTAGGGCAACCTTTCGCTCAGCGCCCGATATCAGAGATGCACAACACATTGTGTCTCCAAGTCGGATTTGGTCTATCTTTCTTTCTCCTACACTCCAGTATACTTAAGTGTTGTTATGGCGGAGATGTCCAGATTTATTCTTGGTCGGTGTCCAGAAAGAGTTTGTCATTCGATATTCTGAATGGCCAAAACACTCTCATAACTCTACGGCGACTAGTTTTTATCGCTGGGTTACCTTCCTTGTCATTCTCCATCAATGTAAACCATTGATCTTTCTATATGAAAGCTAGTTCTGTAGTTTATTCTGCCTGCACACACAGCAAATTTAGGTTCATTGGCTTCATCATTGATCCAAGTGTGTGTGTATGTACTAAGTGGATTGTCTTTTTGCTTGCGGTTCTCAAATTGCTAGCAGTTTGAGGGGCTCATAAGTAGTATTTCTCTCTAATCGTCCATGCACGCTAGGCTACATTCTCGGCTCGGTTACATTCCGGGCTGGCTTACATTCTGGGATGGGTTACATTCTGGGACGGGCTTCATTTCGGACTGGACTACATTCTGAGCCGGGTTACATTCTGGGCCGGGCTACATTCTGGACTGGGCTATATTCTGGGCTGGGCTACATTCTGGACTGGGCTATATTCTGGGCTGGGCTATATTCTGGGCTGGGCTATATTCTGGGCTGGGCTACATTCTGGGCTGGGTTACATTCCGGGCTCGATCGCACCACTGACTCAGTTACATTTTCGGCTGGGTTATATCCCGGGCTGGTTTCTACCTCTGACTCAGTTACATCCCTGGTTCAGTTACACCGCTGACTTAGTTACACCACTGACTCAGTTACATTCTCTGCAGGTCTACATCCTCGGCACTGAAAGTTACATTCAGACATATGTGGACAAGCTTTCTACCGCCTGTGACAGGTTCGGGCTTACAATTTACAAAAACAATCGAGGGCATATTTCAGCCCTTCCCCGAGTGACGCATATCGCGACCAAGATATTAGAGTCAAGAACGAACGCCTCCAATCAGTAGATAGCTTCACTTACTTTAGCATTTTCTATGAAAACTGCTATTGACTGAGGTCAACAACATCATCTCCAAGGCCAGTCCAGTGATGCCTTTTGGTGGTTTCGCAACAGTGTTTGAGATCGGAGAGGCCTTAGCCTTGATGCGAAACTGAAAGCCTACCTAGCCGTAGTGCTCCTCCCCCTTCAGTGAGACATGGACTGTGTACAGCTGGCATGCTAATAAAATCAACCACTTCCATAAAAAGCTGCATTGGTAGATTGTTGAGAATACAGCGGCAGAACAGGATATCATCCACAATTTGTTGCGGAAGACCCAGATTAGGTGGGCGGATCGCATCCCCAAACAACTAATAACTTTAGAAGACTCTGCAGAGTCTGCATACAACCAGTTTCATTTACATCACATAATGTATGGTGATCTGATAGAGGATCTGACAGGCTGGTCGGTGGACAACAAAATCGCTTGAAAGACTCCCTCAAAGTTTCTCTGACACGCTTCAGCATTGATGCAAACTCATGGGAATGCCAGGTACAGGACCGCAGGGCATGACGTAGAACCACCATCAGAGGCACCTCCATTGCTGAGGAACACCAGGCCTCTGAGATGCAGAGAAAACGTAAAATATGAAAAGACAAAACAACTGACACTCCCATGTCCAATTCTGACTCTACTTTAATCGTTACTACATCCCCGGCCGGCTAACATCCATGACTCGTCTACATGCCTGGCTCGCCTACATCCATGACTCGCCTACATCCATGACTCGCCTACATTCATGACTCGCCTACATTCATGACTCGCCTACATTCCCGCCAAAAGATCTACGTGGCCTATCTTTATGTTAAAGATCATTGTTATATTCTTAGTGAGCTGAATTTATTGAAACCGATAAGACTTGAAGCAATACTTTTCTCTATACATCTGACATCATTGTTATGACCGATGGTAGGGGAGGAAATAAGTGTGCAGTCATCCCATGAGTTAAACAGGGGTTAGCTTCCGTAGATGGCGTTTTAAATCAAATTGCGGTGAAAACGATTTCCTTACTTCTTTATTCCTCTAATCGCATGTGCTATTACTGGACCATATTTTACACCTAGTGGACAATCGAGTGTCTACGATTATGAATCCCAGAGACTTATGCCCTTTAACGGTAAATCCACACTGTTAGTCGCATCTCAACATTTGTTCTGGGTGGCAGAGGGCATCTGGCCGTACTTTTCACGTACTGATCCCTCCGCGAAACCAATAAGGCAATCAGCTAGTCCCAATGTGAACGTCAAACGTAGTGTGTGTTCCCCTTCAATCTTGTCAGTGCTTGATTTAATGATGTTAGTATAGAGTTGTTCAGAAATATCAAATATTTCTATATTGAATGGGGCGGGGGGTATTATAGTCAACTATAGGGTACTACACGTGGCATTTAACAGTTTACCATTCACACATTCTAAACGTTTGAATTGGAAGGGAATGTAAGACTTGGGGAGGGGGGGGGGGGGGATGTGAGACTTCGCATCTCTGTAAAACCCTATTTTTTGTACGACTTGAAATTTCTGCCAACCCTATTTCAGTACTGCAATACTAGTGGTGTACGCCTTGAAATATAGCTAACACGAATTATTTACACCTTGACATCTCTCAGCCCTGTAGCAGAGCCTCTCATTTGGCCGTGATCTAACTTAGAACATTCTCACACTCATCCACATCATCATGACCATGCTCAGTAAATGACATATCACACAGCAGGTGGCACATTTATTATATCATACTCATATCATAGAATGAGTAGAGAAATTACAAACACAATATAATACATATCTTAACTAAACATTCTACTAAAACGGGAATTGTAAGCGTTAGCTATTGATGGAATTCCCAACTATCTAAAAACCCAGTTCTATTGCCTTGCAATTACATCACACACATCGCCTTAACTTCTTCAACACACCTTATCAAATACTCTTCCTTACTGAAATCCCCTCAGGCGGGCGATCTCGTATTAACTCGTGCACAATGTGTCCTTGCTTACAAACACACTTTCACATTATCTATTAATGCAAAACTAATTCACCTATTTGAGCGATCCTGTTCTATCACTAAACATTCGTCCAACAGTCTATCAATCGCTCCTCTATCTAAGTCGGTGAGTTAAACATACTATCTACATTCAGTCTCTCTCTCTCTCCTCCATACAGCCTCTCTCTCTTTCTCTCCAGCCTCTCGAGCTCAACTTTGTCTCGAGTTATATATCCTCAAGCAAGGCCAGAGCTTGACCAATCGATCTCAGGTATGGTCATCTTCAATCCCAATTGGACCGAAACACTTTGCCCACCTGTCATTCATTCTCTCGCAGCAAGCCCCGCTGCCAATTTCGTCTGTCAATCAATCTCCCCCTACCAAAATTGGAAGGCCAGTGGTCAGTTTCTACCTGTCCACATTCCTTAACTCAACTCTGTTCTCCTTTGCTGAGACGGTGAGTGACCTTGACATGCATTCAGGTAGCTTTAGGCTTTAACATGTTTATGCATCCTAAACTCCCCTTGCTCCTGCGGGAACTGTTACATTACCTCCCTAAACTACAGACCGAAACATGGATGGTCATTTTTTATCATCTGGCAAATGACCACCATTTTCGTCTCTACTATCCAAAATGTAAACACTACTTCTGTTTACAACTCCACTCAAATTGTACCTGCCTTGAAAAGAAAAGTCACACAATTTTCGTCTCCACTCTCCATAATGTAAACACCACTCCTGTTTACAACTTCACTCACATCGTACATGCATAAAAAAGACATGTCATTTGATAAATATAAACATTTTAGTAATACATACACAATCAATACAAGCAGAAGAAAAACACTGTGGCTGGTCGTTTTTACAACACAAGCCACCACTTTTACATCGTTTTACAGTCAAATTCACCCAAGTCTGTCCCTGCGGGACCTTTAACTCATCAAAACAGAAACACCTTAAAAAATTATCCTTACTCATTGAGGTCAACATACCTCGCCCTGTTCCCGTGCCTTCCTCTAAGGACACGAACCTTCATTGTTACACTCGACCAGTTCAGGTCAATTTTCTCAGGCGGTCTCAGTACACGCCTGGCCGACAATTTACTTCATACTAACTCCTGTGAGGCCACGAATGTACGTGGGTTATCCTCAGGCTAGTTATCATTGTCTCTCTTAACAGCTATCCCCTCTCAAAGAAAACAGCAAAATTCGTTATGTTTCCCACAAAAACGATATTTGACAACATATGTCATAGTCAATATTACAACTTCTGATCAATATAGTCTTCTCTGCAAAGACTCCACATATATGTGATAAAATATACACTATAACAAGTCAGTAACATCTACGGTTACAACACTAAGTGCCATTAAGTAGGCCAGCTCAGTATTCCAACATGCTATTTCTTGTTCTGGAACTCGTGGTGACCTCTGTTTGCGGAGGCCTACAGTCTGGATGAGATATACTGCTCTGTAGATCACCTTTATAACCTGTATCAATTACCTGTAAACACGATGATTCAAAAACAACAACAACAAAACCAACAAAACACAAGACAAATGCATTGCATACAATGTCGAAACCCAAAACCAAAATATTTGCACGCATACTTATGATATCAATATTTCAGTCAGCAAGTATCACACTTTGATACTGCCAGGATATGTAAATATGTTTAAACAACAAAACAACAACAAAATAAAGAAAAATTCAATGCATGATATGTTGACCATACAACCCACTAAAAATGCAAGTAATACCATTAGTCAAAACCCAAACACCAAATACAAATGTAAAAATATTTGCACGCATACTCATGATATCAGTATTTCAGTCCTTAAGTATCACACCTTGATACTTATGTCAGGACACATAATCATGTTTAAACAAACCAACAACAATCAATTAAAGTGCAAGTAATACGCTTGTCAAAATCCAAATATCAAAATATTTACACACATAAACATGACCAAGTGCCATCAACCTTCACTCCTGCTCGTGCCCCACAGATGGTCACCTGTTAATGCTCCCTTCAAAAGATACTAAACTACGACTAAGTTCTAACTTAATCAGGTACTAAACTATGTCCCTAAACTATGACTAAGTTGTAACTTAATCAGATACTAAACTATGTCACTAAACTATGACTAAGTTCTAATTTAATCAGATACTAAACTATGTCTGAGTCAAAAGTCAAAAACCGAATCGTCCACCTGTCGAATTACGTCATGCTGTAACCCTACTAGTCCAGGTGCAGTCTTTGTCACGAGGAATCAAAACCGAGTGTTGTGATCTAACTAATTCACCGCTGTTTCCCGACATCAAAAACTCCCTGGTCAGATTTTGACCGAAACATCACGTCCACGTGTTACCCCGCGTCGCGTAATCATTACCTGGCGCATTCAGCTATCCTGCGTCTCTTGTCCGTTTCTCTGTTCGGAAATGTCCCTGTGATCTCGTCAGTCTAGCTTCAGACTGGCCGTCCGTGGTACGCTCATTGTCTGGCGTGTACTTGAGACAACGAATTCAAAGGAATTTTTAACATCTGGTCATTCCTCCATCTCTATACCCTACCCCCTAATTATCCAAATCTCCGTTTCCCAAGGATAACGGTAGATGAAACAAATTTTATGCAAATGCATACATTAACTGGAGTTTCACATGATAGCCCATGTGTGTAAGTACTCCACACGACTTTACCTAATTCCATTTCTGATTTCCATGTTTTTGGTTAGCGTCAGTAAACATTGTATCAACCGTTCCTTGTCAGTACTGCTAATTTCAACCAGACTACGCGCTGCCCCATCAGCTGTCTCTGATTCCTGCGCGATTTCCTCCTGTAAAACGCCCATCGTCTGGTCTGTTTGTTTCACGGTTGTTTGGTTCGTACCCACCGGTTCTCTGGTAGTGTTACGTACACTTACATCGTCCGCTACTTCAGCCTTCCGTCCATCTGTATTCACTATTTGTGGGAAAGACTTTTCACACTGTTCGTTTGACTGTTGGCTTATTTCGAACTGAGATCTTTTCATCTTTGCTTCGATGACTGGTTCGCTGTCCTGGCTGTTTTTAACCTGTCTTTCCCTTTTTTTCGTTTTCCTTAGAAACTCTGTTCCTCTTTTGTTGGCTGCTGTTGGTGCGTCCGTTTCGCATTCCAACTGTGCGTCATTCACACTTCCTTCCTCGGTGGCCGAAGGGTTGTCCCTTCTTTCGGTCTGTTCAACCACTTCTCCCGCATGGCTAGGCCCTGCCACCATTCCTCCCCCTCTCATTTCCTCTTTATCTGACGAATCTCCGACTATTACCTTGCTCGATTCTTCGTCGACTTCAACTAATGTTCTACCAGGCTTGACCACAAGTTCCTGGTAAACTTGGCCCCTTTCAGCACGCCCGACCAGGTTAATCGACGTAATACCCTCTTCCTGAATTCTCGGCATACGCTGTCCAATGATGTAACATTTCCTCTGGACCTTTGAGCGAACGTTTGTCTCGTTTGCATTGCGTAACATGCCCTCCGTACCTAACTTTTCTGGATACACAAAACCTGTATCTTTTTCTTTCTGTCCATCCGCCTCGTGCTCAAAGTCTCTTTGATAGCTCCTGTCCTGCCTCTCCATCTATAACCGTGCAAAAGGCCTCTTGTGGGCTAAGAATCTGCCCGATTCAAACTTCTGCCCAACCATTCCTCCTCCCCTCACTTGACTTGGCCTCTCCACCTGGGTCAAACTCCTATCCTTTTCGACACCTCTTTCCAGTCGTCCACACACGTCCGTCCTGAGATTTCCACCTCTGTCCCTCCACGGATCGGAATGTGGAAGTTGGATGGGCTTCCTACTCACTTTCCTACCACTCTGTCCCCTTCTAAAATACTGGGCCGTGTTTACTTCTGTGATTTCTTGATTTCTTCTCTCCTTCCTAGCTGGTTTGAAAGCTCCGTTTTCAAACTGTTGCAACAGCTGTCGCAGCTTCCATTGGAGGTCGTTTTCCTGTCTTTCCAGCCAAATAACTCTGCTTGTTAGTTCTCTTAGCTGGTTTTGTAGTTGACTTTTGTACTCCCACTTATCGCTGACTGTAGCTCGTGCCATGAAAGGCTTGTTTTTGACAAACAGTCCTCCTCTTCTCCAGGAACTGTTAATATTCCGAAGAATATTTGGGCATCCTATAGACAAATGTCCAAAAGCTAGACAATGATAACATTGTTTAACATTGTTTAACCTCGACATATTGAATAAACCCGTCTGGCCCACCAAAAAATTTATAAGACTGTCAAGTACGCACAAAGTCTTGTCAATAATAAAACAATGGGTGGAAGAAAAATGTCACACTTACCAGTCAGATGATTGGAAAAGCTGTCTATGGTAACTAACACTCTAACCACTAGCTACTCCTCTATTCCTAACTACACACACAAGTTATATATAACTGCGACACTTGTGTTAAACATGCGAATCAAGATCTATAGCTGCACACGCACTATATTTATAAATCTACCACGACTATCCGTGGTCAACAGGCACCAAAATAATAATAACGTGTAGCAGACCCTCTCATTTGGCCGTGATCTAACTTAGAACATTCTCACACTCATCCACATCATCATGACCATGCTCAGTAAATGACATATCACACAGCAAGTGGCACATTTATTATATCATACTCATATCATAGAATGAGTAGAGAAATTATAAACACAATATAATACATATCTTAACTAAACATTCTACTAAAACGGGAATTGTAAGCATTAGCTATTGATGGAATTCCCAACTATCTAAAAACCCAGTTCTATTGCCTTGCAATTACATCACACACACATCGCCTTAACTTCTTCAACACACCTTATCAAATACTCTTCCTTACTGAAATCCCCTCAGGCGGGCGATCTCGTATTAACTCGTTCACAATGTGTCCTTGCTTACAAACACACTTTCACATTATCTATTAATGCAAAACTCATTCACCTATTTGAGCGATCCTGTTCTATCACTAAACATTCGTCCAACAGTCTATCAATCGCTCCTCTATCTAAGTCGGTGAGTTAAACATACTATCTACATTCAGTCTCTCTCTCTCTCCTCCATACAGCCTCTCTCTCTCTCTCTCTCCAGCCTCTCGAGCTCAACTTTGTCTCGAGTTATATATCCTCAAGCAAGGCCAGAGCTTGACCAATCGATCTCAGGTATGGTCATCTTCAATCCCAATTGGACCGAAACACTTTGCCCACCTGTCATTCATTCTCTCGCAGCAAGCCCCGCTGACAATTTCGTCTGTCAATCAATCTCCCCCTACCAAAATTGGAAGGCCAGTGGTCAGTTTCTACCTGTCCACATTCCTTAACTCAACTCTGTTCTCCTTTGCTGAGACGGTGAGTGACCTTGACATGCATTCAGGTAGCTTTAGGCTTTAACATGTTCATGCATCCTAAACTCCCCTTGCTCCTGCGGGAACTGTTACAGCCCTAGTTACGTACATCTTGACATCTCTCAGCCCTAGTTCCGTACGTCTTGTCATCTCTCAGCCCTAGTTCCGTACGTCTTGACATCTCTTAACCCTAGTTACGTTCAACCAACCCTAGTTCCAGTAGCCTTGAAATCTCTGGCAACCCTATTTCCGTACACCTTGAAATCTCTGCAAACTCTATTTCCGTACGCCCTTACCTCTCTGCCAACCCTTTTTCAGTACCTCTTGACATATCTGCCAACCTAGTTCCGTACTGCCTACCCTAGTACCGTACCCCTTGACATATTTGCCAACCCAAGTACCGTACGCTTTGACATCTTGGCCAACCCTAGTTCTGTACAACTTGACATCTCTGCCAAACCTAGTTCGTATGCCTTGACTTCTCTACCAATCTTCAGTCCCTTGCTAATGATTAATACTTATCAAATTTCAAGCCACATTAAAAAACCTAGGAATAGTGTTAGTCACATTAATTTGTATCGCTAAATTTTGGTGTCTGGCCTTGCAGGAATTCGTTATGGGCTTGTCCGTGTTATCCAGAGGCACAATTCAGGAGCGGCTGCAGTGGGCATTCAGCCTGTACGACGTCAATGGAGATGGCATCATTACTAAAGAGGAGATGCTTGACATTGTGACTGCCATTTATGAGATGATGGGTCGATACACTGAACCTTCCATAGATGACACTACCGCAAGAGAGCACGTTGAGAGGGTCTTCCAGGTAAGTCAGTTCGTTGGTTCGTCAGTTTTTCTTTTTTTCACTGATTAAATTTCAAGAATTTGGAGTGCCTCTCTTTATCTCCGCTTTTGCTCTATTCAGTTCGGCGTTTTATTTTACTTCCACATCCCTGTAAACCTATGTAATCAATGTGTTCAATGACCGCTCTATACCGCTCTTGCGCTTTTGTTGTTGATCTGTAAAAACCTCTATAAAATGGACTAATTTGTCTATCTTAGGCTGGGAACCAGTCAAACAACATGTTATTGTTTGCATTATTTATTGTATATTTCGCATACTGCCATTGATAATATTCTGTTCAACTTTCTTTCAGCTCAGCTGATCGTATAAATCTTTCGATATCACCACATCTCAATATACCGCCACTCACTTCAAATTACCGCAACTCTCTTCTCTCTTCAATATGCCGCCACTCTCTTCAATATGCCGCCACTCTCTTCAATATGCCGCCCCTCTTTTCTCTCTTTAATATGCCGCCATTCTCTTTAATATGCCGTCACTCTCTTCAATATGCCGCCACCTCTTCAATATGCCGCCACCTCTTCAATATGCCGCCACTCTCTTCAATATGCCGCCACCTCTTCAATATGCCGCCACCTCTTTAATATGCCGCCACCTCTTCAATATGCCGCCACTCTCTTCAATATGCCACCACTCTCTTCTCTCTTCAATATGCCACCACTCTCTTCTCTCTTCAATATGCCGCCACTCTCTTCAATATGCCGCCACTCTCTTCTCTCTTCAATATGCCGCCACTCTCTTCAATATGCCGCCACCTCTTCAATATGCCGCCACTCTCTTCAATATGCCGCCACTCTCTTCTCTCTTTAATATGCCGCCACTCTCTTCAATATGCCGCCACTCTCTTCTCTCTTTAATATGCCGCCACTCTCTTCAATATGCCGCCACTCTCTTCTCTCTTTAATATGCCGCCACTCTCTGCAATATGTCGCCACTCTCTTCAATTTGCCGCCACTCTCTTCTCTCTTTAGTATGCCGCCACTCTCTTCAATGTGTAGCCACTCTCTTCAATATGCCGCCACTCTCTTCAATGTGTAGCCACTCTCTTCAATATGCCGCCACTCTCTTCTCTCTTCAATATGCCGCCACTCTCTTCAATATGCCGCCACTCTCTTCTCTCTTCAATATGCCGCCACTCTCTTCAATATGCCGCCACTCTCTTCTCTCTTCAATATGCCGCCACTCTCTTCTCTCTTCAATATGCCGCCACTCTCTTCTCTCTTCAATATGCCGCCACTCTCTTCAATATGCCGCCACTCTCTTCAATGTGTAGCCACTCTCTTCAATATGCCGCCACTCTCTTCTCTCTTCAATATGCCGCCACTCTCTTCAATATGCCGCCACTCTCTTCTCTCTTCAATATGTCGCCACTCTCTTCTCTCATCAAGTTACTGCCACTCTCTTCTCTCTTCAATTTGCCGCCACTCTCTTCTCTCTTCAATATGTCGCCACTCTCTTCTCTCATCAAGTTACTGCCACTCTCTTCTCTCTTCAATATGTCGCCACTCTCTTCTCTCATCAAGTTACTGCCACTCTCTTCTCTCTTCAATATGCCGCCACTCTCTTCTCTCTTCAATATGTCGCCACTCTCTTCTCTCATCAATATGTCGCCACTCTCTTCTCTCTTCAAGTTACTGCCACTCTCTTCTCTGTTGTTTATAGTCCTTATAGGTAGTTTGTCTCAATGACACATGTATCTGGTCAAGAATGTGTTTCAGGTTGGTTTATGTTTTTTTTTTGCTGCGTGTTTCCCACTCAATACATACATTATGATTGGCTTTACGTGTGAGTTCAAGATTTGTTGTTGCTGCTGCTCAGAGATAGCCACCAAGCAGTTATTGCTGTTTGGGAATGAAGCGTTATGTAGCCTCTATTGTAATTCCCAGGGTAAGAGAAAGATAGGCAAACCAAAGCACCCAGGAAGAAGAAAGCCCTATACTGGATACAACTAATAGCGTAATACAGGCATGACGTCGATAGTGAACAATCTGAAGAGTTCTTAACACATGCATGATATTGATAGAGAACAATCTGAAGAGATCTTAACACAGGCATGATATTGATAGGGAACAGTCTGAAGAGATCTTAACACAGGCATGCAATTGATAGAGAACAATCTGAAGAAATCTTAACACAGGCATAACATTGATAGGGAGGGAACAATCTGAAGAGATCTTAACACAGGCAAGCCATTAATAGGGAACAATCTGAAGATAAGTGAATCGGATGACATACGCCAGTAGGACTTTAAATGAATTTGCTGAAGATATGTTGTTATTTTTGCAGTGGGCTAAAAGACGTTGTTTGGCTGATTGAGACTATGTGTATGCAGAATCTCAAAGTTTAACATAGTTTCTAATAAATAAAACAGGCAGGTCGATGCGCAAATCTACAGAAAGAGACGAATTATAATACAATACGATGCATACATTGGTATGCATACATTGAAAGACATTCACAAACAGGAGATGATGTGCTAATTGGCAGAAAAAAAACAACACTTCTCAATAGCAGACTTTGACAAAATAAATCGTCGTGATAATTAGGTGAATTGATGTAGTTCACATTGAGAATTGAGAGGACTGAAGAATAAATCCCACTTATCGCAGGGTAATGTGCATGATAAGATTACTTTTAACCTCACTGTGAAAAACATAGGTCTTTCCGAGGCACGAATCCGTGATCATGAGGCCTGTATCCTGACTACTCAACTACCTACTGCTCTACAATGCAAATTGATTATTAACAAAATTAATAGTGTACACGATGATTAACATATGTGCTAGATATATGGAATCATTATACACATATGTGAAATACCCGCATGGGTCCATATAAAACTTTACATGAGTTGTGTGATTCATGCGGCGATCTATTGATTACAGTGCAATCCTCTAACAATTCACTGATTGTTTTAGTCTTGTTTCCCTTCTCCGTTTCGATTATCTGCCCTATGGATTTTTTCCGAATCCAGAATGCCTGCACTATGGGTATGTCCAAATCCAGAATGCCTGCCCTATGGGTGTGTCTGAATCCAGAATGTCTGCCCTATAGGTGTTTCTGAATCCAGAATGCCTGCACTATGGGTGTGTCCGAATCCAGAATGTCTACTCTATAGGTGTGTCCGAATCCAGAATGTCTACTCTATAGGTGTGTCCGAATCCAGAATGTCTATATATTGGGTGAGTATGAATCCAGAATGCCTGTACTATGGATGTGTATGAATCCATTATGTATTTTCTATGGATGTGTATGAATCCAGAATGCCTGTACTATGGATGAGTATGAATCCATTATGTATTTTCTATGGATGTGTATGAATCCAGAATGCCTGTACTATGGATGAGTATGAATCCATTATGTATTTTCTATGGATGTGTATGAATCCAGAATGCCTGTACTATGGATGAGTATGAATCCATTATGTATTTTCTATGGATGTGTATGAATCCAGAATGAATAACCAGAACAATATATCTACTCAGGACTTGCAGATTTAACGCCACTAAATTCGATTTCATCACTCATGTCTAAGCTGTACCCTCTAAACCAAGAACTGGGACTTCAACACGATGCCTTACCTACATCCCATAATAGCCGCTCACAGATGCATTCAAAATAGCAATTAACTATAATTAGAGCGTAAATTCCGTGGTGGATTCCGTGGCGAAGTGGTTAAGCCGTTGACTTCGTGATCAGGTAGTTTGGGTTCGACTCCTGACTCCGCCGTCTTTTTCACGGGTTCTTGATGCGGAGTCCCCTGCATCTCGTAGCCACCCCTTAGTTTTCTCATTGACTTGCCACTGGAGTTTGGGCGGCTCGAGACGAGAGAGTGAGGATAAACAGTAATCCTTACTAAAAATAGCGATAGCAAATAAATTATGCCATCATCGTTTGCGATGGACGGCAGCCTTTGCCTTTTAGATCGTAAATGGGCCGAGAGTTTTGTAGTTACGCAGACTTCTCCAGTCTCAATCCTGTGCTGAAGATAGGGTACGATATCTTCTCAGATAGACGCTATGATAATTATATGCCTGGTAAAAGAACCATAAATATAAAACTGAATTGTTGATAACCTGCCCTACTTTTGTTAACAGAAAATGGACATTAACCAGGATGGCGTCATATCGGTTGAGGAGTTTATGGACACATGCAGAAGGGTATGTTTGTGATGAGTGTTAATGTACATATTGCTGGCGTGGTTTTCTAGCATAAATAGTTAGTTCTAAAATGACTTTACCATGATTTATCGATAGGGGATACATATTTTTCTTATTGACCATTTTTTTGTAAAGATTCGTCGTCATTGCACTTCGGGCAGACCCGTGAGAGTACTGCCCCTCTCAGAGAAGAGATACATGAAGTAATCTGCAGCGTCCTATGAGGAGCCCCTTCTCTACTAGACCTGCTGATGATTTCAAAATTGTACAGTATCTGCATCGTTGATTCAACGATTGCAGTGTCTTCATCAAAGAGATTGTCTTTGATCAACTTCAAAATCTCAGTTTTGTCCATTGCCCACCAAAAGTGTGTATCTGAAGTGAGAATGTCGTTAATTCCCACAAACCTAATCATGAATAGAACAATAAATCCCCCCCCCCCCCATCCCCACAAAACCGGTACCTAGGAAAGGAGACTAGTATGTATAACATGCACTTATGATATCGCTAGCCCTTCTGTATCTTTCGAAGCATGGCTTGAGAGTCATAGACGATTACGGTTCCAATAAGGTAGCCGCCTCTGAGCCAATGTCACCGCCTCGTTTTCCATTATCGCATTGAAAGTTGTTTCGTATTCACCACTCTGCTCAACGACGTCCTTGCATCTCACTGTGCAGGGAACGCCACTATCATGTAGTATGTCCTTTGCAGAACGTCGATCCCATCACATACTGTCTACAAGAAATTTGCTCTTGCCAGACCTCCAGAGTCATGCCCAAGCATACCTTGACGTCTTGGTGGCTGGCACAGCCCTCTTAGGTCGGCCTCTGCCTCACTTGTCCGACACCCTACATTGCCGTTCTATCAGGACCGCTGTGATGTTTGATGTGACCAAATATTTCAATTTTCTAATCAAAGGAGATGAGATGCATCTGAAGGTAAAAAGAAGTTGAACAATAAATATTGTATGTCAAGAGACGGGACCATCTGCAGAAAGATATATTGGAAAGAAGAGTATAGGACAAGAGAGCCAAAGTGAGCCAGCAGAGGTACAGATGGACAGACACATCAAGATGTGATGGACACACAGTATGACTGAGTGTACAGATGGACAGACAACATCAAGACGTGGTGGAGACAGTTTGACTGCGTGTACTAACCTGGCATGGGACAGAGACAGCTCATGATCCATTACTGTCAATCTCCAATGATGAGACGGCCATTGATGATGCTCATTGAATATTTGAACCAGTTCTCTATGACCAACTCTTGCCGAATGTCTGCTTTCTTTTTTGTTATTCTGTGGATCCTTCTAAAGCATTTCGACTCGAAACTCGTTCTTGAGGTTTTGATAACTAGCCCATGTTTCGAGGTCGTATGCTGTCACAGAAAAACACATATTCTCTTTTTTCTCTTGTGTTGCCTTTTGTACTACAGTGTAGCACAGATTCGTCTGTATATATGGCATCATTGACATGTTGGTCATCAAAACGTATTTAAAAAAAATTAATGTCGACTCAATGGTAGTCTAGCATATTACGACCAATGTGAATCTACTCATTCCATTGTTATGGTCTCCACTGCGGTCATCTGACGAAAAGTTCTCTCTGCCTTAAGGCGCTATAAATATATGTATCATTCGATGAATGTGTGAGAACAGTTGGAGGGTATTGTCCCCGTCTATCATAAATTACTAGAGAAAACAGTTGCCAGAAAAGTCGTATCACATTTAGAGTTACCTCCAGTTGTTGTTAACCTATACCTTGCCACTGTTCCAAAGTACATCGCGACCAAAAAGAGTGAAATTGATGACCAGCGCAGTTGCTTGCTCATCCACATGCAGCCCAAGTTTATTTTCAAGATAGAACCGTCTGACGATGTCATCTTCGCTTACGATGAGCAACTCATCTCAGAACTAGTTGTTTAACTTCATTAAACTGGTTTAGGGGATCAAGATGCTGAGCAGCGCATGAGCGCCAGGGCCAGCGAACCAAAGCTGCCAAGACCCTTCTACACCTCTACGCGGTGATCCTGGATAACAGGTTGCAGCAGGGCAGACTGGCTAAGGAGAAGGGATCGAAGAGGAAATGCTAACCCGGTACTCAGAAAATGGTTGCTGAAGTCGGATGTATTGGACCGAAAGGTGCATATATTGCAGTCAAGCTGTAAACTACGACACAACGCATTCCGTTCTCTGGACTACATTCTGCTACTTAAGCCCTTTCAGGGCTTGGTAGCGGGCGATTGAGAACGAACGAAGCCAAGCCAAACTGGTTTAGAACGCTCTACAGAGTTTGTATTCAACCAGTTATTTCCGCTCTACCAATACTAAAAATTAGTGAACATCCAATCTGTTTCTAAATGCATTAACTGACTGCCTCCACCACGTCATATGGCAATGCATTCCAAGCATTCACATCCTCTATGACTAAAATATTATTTCCTTTCATCAAATGTGGACCTGTCTTTAAGCAATTTAAAGCTGTGCCCACTTGTTCTTATAACCGGATGTACTTTGAAAGACTTCATACGGTCGAATTGATCCTTTTCATTGATTTATTTATAAACTTGTTTTATTATGATTGCGTTATTAAATCTGTACTGGCTGAGTTATTAAAGTTGTACTAGTTGCGTTATTATAGGTGTACAAGTTGCGTATTTATAGGTGTACCAGTTTTTTCATTGTTTTATTTTCATATATACCTGGTCAGCTTATTATTAATAAAGTAACTGATGACTTTATTATATTGCTGAAAACCTATTCTGTGTTATGTTTGTTAAGCATTTTATAAAGAATAGATTTACGTTTCTATTGAATTTATATTTCGTTGTTGGTAGCAATAATTCTTAAAACTTACGTTGTTTTATTTTATTCAGGACGAAAACATATCCAAAGGGATGTCCATATTTGATACAGTTCTCTGATGACTTGCAGAGTAAAGATCTGTACTGTGCTACAACATGTTGCCATCATTGGCTTTCACCAAACATCTGCACTGCATCATATCCTTGTCTCGACTTCAGAGTTACCTCAAGGAAGAGGGAAACAGTTAGCATCCAACACTTCTCAACTTAATCCACCACATACATTCTTTGTGAATCAACATTCTTTGTGAATCAATATTCTCTGAATTCAGATAAGGGGACAAATTGTTTATATGTTAATACACTTTTGTTTTCTAATACCGTTGTGGCAGGTGTACATTTATAACCATATTTAAATTCTACAAATAATTTAGTTATCAGCATTTGATTACTGATAACATTACTACTATAGCCAAAGCACTTGCCTGATGAGGAGGAGCCCCTTCCGATGATCACATTGTCTCATGTTATAAATTACTTATCTACAATTTTTTTAAATATCACAGATATGTAGTTAGGGATATCCTTTATATCAAAAAAGATGATACATAGTGATATCCTTTGTATTAAAAAAGATGAAACACCCACCATTCAGGAGGAGACCATCTGTATCACGCGACTTTACCTTGTTATCTGATCATGTTGAACATTTTGACCTTTTTCATAGTGGAATCGTACCACAATCAACATATTGAGTAACGAATAATCCAGAACTCTTAAATCTAACATATGCAAGTTTATACACCAGTGTAGGTCGGACGAATCCATATTGGACTCACTTTCAGGTGGAGGAAAACTAACAACAGGTGTTGTGTGTATGGTGTCCAGATATAACAACGTTTGGCTCGTATAAATGTGTGCGATAATATGTCTTATTTCCAGTGTTTATGAATGAGTTCGGTGTTTGTTTGAGTGTGTACAGGAGTGTGTGTGTGTTAATGTGGGGATCGTCATATGCATATATATGTGTGTGTATATATATGTATATATATATATATATATATATATATATATATATATATATATATATATATATATATATATATATATATTTATATATATATATATATACATACATATATATATATATATATATATATATATATATATATATATATATATATATATACACACACACACACATATATATAATTTCCCAATTATGTACATTTATAGTTTTCAGGTCTCATCTTGGGTAACCATGTTAAGCGTATTTATGTACCAAATAGTAGAATTATCATTCACATTTGTAGAACATACTCTCTTGTCTATTCATCTTTTGTGTGCGTGTTTTAAAGGAACTCTCGAATAAAGGTATTGTATTATTGTGGGTAAGTTATTACATAAACGTGCAATAGTTTATTAATTCTTTCAGAATATTGTCTCCAGTAATGACCAGTATCAACCCATAAAATAAAATATGTAACTAGACAATTAAACGACTTTTTAATAGTGACATTGTGTCAATACACAACGTAAGTTCATTTAACTTGGTTGGTTTAGAAGAAACTGTACACAATCAGCATCGTCAATTTCACTTGATCTATAAATAACTAAATACATGCAATATTTTGTATATTCTTTTATTTAAGTTTTAGTTGAAGAATCAGCGTCATTGCACTCGGTTTAACCCATAAGTGCTGTCTTCTTCTCCATATTTGTGGAGAATCTCAGTACAGTTCACTAACTCCATACGACTGGAGAGGATCCAGTTAATAGATTGCATAGAATTTTAACATCATTTTGAATTTCTGTTCTTTTTAACTAAGCTTATTCTTAATAATAACTTAACCGTTGTAAGTTACTTAATTGCTAAATCTGTGAAATAAAATACAAAAATTTCTATACGTTGCTAACCTTTTAAAGTCTTTTTTTTTTTTCTTATACATATTTTTATAAACGGATAAATCGGTTTCATTTCAAGCAGTTGCTGTAAAAGTACTTTCTAGCCCAAACTTTCATTGAACATTTCCTGCGACTTAATTTGCTGACTGAAAAAAACAACTGCTGTTATGAGGCTGTTTTATCAAAGTAAATATCTGAAATAGTGACTACTCTTATAAGGCTGTTAAAACAAAGTATATTTGTGAAATTGCAACTAAAATATTCAACTGTTGCTTTTTTATATGGTATTGATATACATATTTACTTTAACTATAATTTATGGTCAAATGTTTCGAAAATGCTTTTGTTATATATATAATATATAAGAATTATCACATAACAATCAAATAAGTTCTCAGAGTCGATCCCACCAGGACCCCGTACTGGAGAGGGAATAACAGGCCCACTAAACTCTATTCTGGAGAGGGAAGAACATGCCCACTGTACTCCATGCTGGAGAGGGAATAAAGGCCCACTGCACTTCATGCTGGAGAGGGAAGAACAGGCCCACTGCACTTCATTCTGACTAAAGACAGGTTCGCATGGGACTGACGACCTTCGTGTTAAACAAATTGCTTCAGAAAAGTAACTACTGCAATATCATGGACAGTGCTTTGGCACAGGGTGTCTATTTTATTGGTGGGGCTAGAGATGGAGGAGGCCTACTCCAGAGCCATCTCGGATGTTGTGTGTGTACAGCAAGGTGTCCGACCAACGCATTGGAGGACTTCCATGCAGTCTCTTTTTACGTCGGGGGTACTAAATTAATGTCGTCATGTTCTATCGACCATCGTTTTGTCTCAGCCCATCTATGTATTGTCTTGTCTGCCTAGATTACCGTATCATTCATCAGGCTCATCTATGTATTGTCTTGTCTGCCTAGATTACCGTATCATTCATCAGGCTCATCTATGTATTGTCTTGTCTGCCTAGATTACCGTATCATTCACCAGGGTCATCTATGTATTGTCTTGTCTGCATAGATTACCGTATCATTCATCAGGCTCATCTATGTATTGTCTTGTCTGCATAGATTACCGTATCATTCATCAGGCTCATCTATGTATTGTCTTGTCTGCATAGATTACCGTATCATTCATCAGGCTCATCTATGTATTGTCTTGTCTGCATAGATTACCGTATCATTCATCAGGCTCATCTATGTATTGTCTTGTCTGCATAGATTACCGTATCATTCACCAGGCTCATCTATGTATTGTCTTGTCTGCATAGATTACCGTATCATTCACCAGGCTCATCTATGTATTGTCTTGTCTGCATAGATTACCGTATCATTCACCAGGCTCATCTATGTATTGTCTTGTCTGCATAGATTACCGTATCATTAATTAGGCTCATCTATGTATTGTCTTGTCTGCATAGATTACCGTATCATTCACCAGGCCCATCTATGTATTGTCTTGTCTGCATAGATTACCGTATCATTCACCAGGCTCATCTATGTATTGTCTTGTCTGCATAGATTACCGTATCATTCACCAGGCTCATCTATGTATTGTCTTGTCTGCATAGATTACCGTATCATTCACCAGGCTCATCTATGTATTGTCTTGTCTGCATAGATTACCGTATCATTCACCAGGCTCATCTATGTATTGTCTTGTCTGCCTAGATTACCGAATCATTCACCAGGCTCATCTATGTATTGTCTTGTCTGCATAGATTACCGTATCATTCACCAGGCTCATCTATGTATTGTCTTGTCTGCATAGATTACCGTATCATTCACCAGGCTCATCTATGTATTGTCTTGTCTGCATAGATTACCGTATCATTCACCAGGCTCATCTACGTATTGTCTTGTCTGCATAGATTACCGAATCATTCACCAAGACAATCGTCTTATATCGGAATTGTAAACGTTGTGTAGCTTTTGTAAACGTTGGTTCTGGAGAGTGATTCCAACCAAGAGTGTCTCAAGAGAAGTCCGGGTCACTCTTAACTTGTGCTCCAGTGATTGTGTTAGATGTCTCTGCATCGTAGTACAGTGGAATTGAAGAGAGAGGCACGTAGGTTCTGGTCTTGGCAACCGTCCAGGACCGTGTTAATGGGCGAGAAGGCCGTCCAGTCCACGCAGCGACGTCTTGTCAATTCACGTTCAAGGTTAAGGTTATTCCCGCATATTGAGGAGGTGCCCAAAATATGTATTTACATCCTCTAGTTGCACCGTTCCAAAGAAGACATAACGAAGATACATTCATCTCCAGTCCCGCTTTCCTGCCATCACAATGGAGTAGCTGCATCATGTGGCTGGCTTCGAAGTGCAGAATACTCTGTGATGAGCACTATGCCACATTTTAATTAACATTGACAAAGTGCGATTACCAAAACTAGATTTGAGTGTAAATCTTGACGTCCTCTGTGGAACTCAAAACATGATTATATCTTCAATCCTCGTGTGGCGTTAGACGCCGTGGAGAGGTGTGTGACCTCCTTTGTTTCATATTTTTGTGGCAGGCGAAAATCCACTAGCGACTTGCCAGTTGAATCCCCCAAGTATGATTAAATTTCCAACTATTAAGTCAAACCTAACCCTGTAACTTGTGACCCCTAGTAGCTGTCAGCATGCGCAATCGGTCCACTACCCCCAAAGGAATCGACTGAAATTCCGTATAAACCAGGTGAAGGTAGTTGCATGGATGCTAACCCTCAACGAATCTCTGCTAATCATGTATGTGGAAAAACTAGTTTCTGTTACATGCATGGAGTAGACTACTTGCCTGTTCATCAGACATGACAGCAAATACCAACAGTGCGTAGTGGAGCCCAAAGAAGCAAGCGGATTCAAGCCCTAGCAACTGACTTCTCAATCTGCCACGACGTGTCATGGTCTTATGTCAATTCAGGCGAGATAGTAAGATTGACTAATTGCGAAATTCATCCTCACTTTAAACGGCATGTCCTTCCTTCATTCATTCATATTAATACGAATGGTAGATAAGGCCAGACTGCCTGCATCCACACACACACATATATATATATATATTCATTGTCATATACTTTACGTAAGCTGCACAAGGCTGGTGATGGGAAGGATGCGGCGGATAAAGTTAACGTAGTAAAGAACAATGGAGTCTGAAACAGGAATATGGTGTATAAGCAAATATAAATGAGGCATGAGTAAAGAGATGAGGATAGATCAGGGAGATGAGGCATGAGCATGAAGACGACGATGGATCGGGGAGAATAGGATGAATCAGGAAGATGTGAAATAGGTCAAGGAGATGAGATAGATCAGGGAGATGGGTCAAGGAGATGAGGATGGGTCAAGGAGATGAGGCATGAGCAGGAAGAAGAGGCAATAGCAGGGAGATAAGGATGGTCAGGTAGATGAAGATAGTCAGGGAGATGAGGCATGGTCAGGTAGATGAAGATAGTCAGGGAGATGAGGCATGAACAGCAAGATGAGGATGGGTCAGGAAGATGAGGATGGGTCGGGAAGATGAGGATGGGTCGGGAAGATGAGGATGGGTTAGGAAGATGAGACATGAGCAGTGAGAAGAGGATGGGTCAAGAAGACGAGACATGAGATTGGGTCACGAAGAGGAGGCATGAGCAGGGAGATGAGGCATGAACAGCAAGATGAGGATGGGTCGGGAAGATGAGGATGTGTCAAGAAGATGAGACATGAGCAGTGAGAAGAGGATAGGTCAGGAAGATGAGGCATGAGCAGGAAGATGAACATGGGTCAGAGAGATGATACAAAAATCAGGAAAATTGAGGTATGAGCAAGATGAGTCATGGGTCAGGAAGATGAGGCTAGAGCAGGAAGATGAGAGGCATGATCTGTTGCAAGGGAATTCAGATGAGTGAAGTGTAAGTCCGTAGTTGTCGCCCTAAAAGACTACTGGTTTATCTGCGTGGTAATGTTTCCTTGTGTAATCTCGCTTTCGTCCGATTGACTTTTTTAAACTTGTTCATTAGACATTGTTTTGTTTTATGAAAATAACCCTTTGTCTTTATATGTCCATAAATATTGTTTTCTTATTTCAATTTTTACTGTCCACTTTCATTTCCATTTTGTCATTACTTTCGTTTTACTATTCTCCCGCGTTCACGAAATGATCTCATTCTTCTGTATAACGATATTTCAAGGTTCTCAACTGTTTCCTTTGTTGTGTTGTTTGTTTCCGGTGTTCATATTTCTGTATCACACAAAGTAAACAATGTATGTATATGTGTGTGTATGTGTGTGTGTGTGTATATATATATATATATATATATATATATATATATATATATATATATATATATATATATATATATATATATATATATATATATATATATATGTATGTACACATACATTCACCCATACATACACCCACATAAACACATTGTGTAAATATATAGATACAAATACTTTATGACTCGATATCTTAATTTAATTGTTATTTTTTCGAATATTAATATCATTCTAATTTTTTTCAATATTTTTTGGTCTTTTATATTCGTTTATTGGCCCCTGTATTCCAATTCTACTCTTATGTCTTATGTCGTGCATTTTGTTTACATCTTGATGAAAATACAAATCTCTTACAAGTGTTGTCTGTGAAGATGGTGCATATAATGTTATTGTTAAAATATGTTTGGCCTGTTTCAAATTTACTATACTTTCATACGTTTAGCTTTCTATCTAAGAATTTCATTGAAACAACCAGCTGGTTAGAGTGTCTTGTTTCAAATATTGTATGTGACAGTAATTGTACATTTTGACTTTGATAGACAATGTGTATCTACGTCTGGTACACTTTGACTGTGACAGACAATGTCTCCTACCGTCATTGTACACTTTGGCTATGGCAGACAATGTGTCTCCTACCGTCATTGTACACTCTGGCTGTAACCGACATTATGTCTCCAACCGATATTGTACCTCCTACGTCTTGTACACTCTTGATGTGACAGACACTGCCTTCTGTCGTCATTGTACACTATGGCCTTTACAAACTCCTGTCTGTCAAAATCATGGCATTTACCTCCCACTTGTGGTAGTCACGAAATGTCAACTGTCCACGTGAATAAATATAAATAATGACAATAGGCATACTGACATACAGTTTGCACAGAGAATACACTGTGACTGATACAACTGGCGAATGTTTGACAATAGGCATACTCACATAGAGTTTGCACAGAGAACACACTGAGCCTGATATAACTGACAATAGTCAGACTATACACCGGCAACTGCATGCTGGATTATCTGTTCAGTACATAAACAATACAATGGCCATTGTGGTCACAGAGGATCTGGACTATTCAGACGACTTGATACTACTGTCTAATATCCATAGTCAGATGCAATAAATGCAAATTAATGTGAGGGAGCATTAAGCCAAACTAAGACTAAATATTAACATGACAAAAAAAACTGTTTAAAATCAACAGCTTCAGCAAGGAACCAGTCGTTCTTGGAACTGAATACTTTCACATATTTGGACAGTACCATTGATTCTTAGGGCACATTTATGTAGATGCAACGGCTAGAATTAGAAAGTTAGGGACACTATTTATGTTACTAAATTATATAGATGAACATCCAAGGAAGAAAGACTAGTGTACCAAGTTAGATCGTTTATTGCCAATGTCAAGTCAGTGCTGTTGTGCAGAGCAAGAATGTTGTACAGAGCAAGAACTTGGAGAACGACAAAGGCAATACAGGGAGGAAAACTCCAGAAGTTTGTCAGTCAATATCTAAAGCGGATAGTGAATATAGGATGACAAGGCTTGGTGGTGAATGACTACCTGTAGAGAAAGGAGACAACAGCAGCCAGACGTAGGAAATAAGGTACATCATCATGAAATGTGGTCAGGCAGGCCCGCAATGCAGTAACCAGCAGAGCAGCCCACTAAATGTAGGAAATAAGGTTGGATATGATACTCTCTACGTACATCACCATGAAATGTGGTCAGGCAGGCCCGCAATGCAGCAACCAGCAGAGCAGCCCACTAAATGTAGGAAATAAGGTTGGATAGGATACTCTCTACGTACATCACCATGAAATGTGGTCAGGCAGCCCCGCAATGCAGCAACCAGCAGAGCAGCCCACTAAATGTAGGAAATAAGGTTGGATAGGTAATACTCTCTACGGAAATCACCATCAAATGTGGTCAGACAGGCCCTGACGTGGAATCCACATGAGAAGACAAAAAGAGGTAGACCAGCAAACACCTGAAGACGAAATTGAAATTGAACTTCACTTTTAGCCTCAACTGGAAAGATACCCAAAGGTCAGCACAAGACCAAACTTACTAGACGAGGGTTGTCAATGGTTTCATATATCCCCAAGCCGACGACTGACATTGCTGCTAAAATATACTAAATTCAGCGTACACAAATATAGTATAAAATGTTTTCTAAGTACGTCGGCTGCACCAGAAGAATACAGTGACAGCAGTTAATGGATATACACTATAACGAAAAGAAAAGCATGACATACTTATCTATATATACTTATTATCATCATCATTCCTGTAACCTGAAAGGTAATTGGGGCACCAATACTGCAGATTGTTGATGGGGGAGTTTTCATCCCTCGGCTTTGTGCCAGGATATCAAATCTTTCGTCTGGACGAGTGGTATGATTGTCATTGTTGTGTATTGATACGGCTGGCGCATTTCTGATTTTTTTCTGAACGCTTTCTGCAATATGTGTGTGTCAAGACACACGTTTTTCACCTGGCGGAGTCCATCCTTCTCCAGGTAACTTGTCCTTATACATCGTGAATTTTTTATATGATCTTCCTGTGTACTCAAGAATGGCGTCACATGATCACTCTGAAGGTTAAGCCTTTCCGTATTCTTTTTTAAACCTTGTTTTCATCTTGGCCGTTAGCTTTTAATCACGTTTGTGTATTCTGTGTTCGACTTTTTCCTATAATTTTGCCGATTGAAATACATTTCAGCGCTTTGAAGGGCACAAGTGCAATTGTAAAAAAAAACGCACATAAAACACGTTATACAAGAGGAATCTGTAGCACTGCAATTGAAGACCAAAAGATCACGGAAACACACAAACGATTCAAGAGCGAATCAGATCAGCAGCCATGTTGGCGCTAGCCTGAGAAGTACTACAAAACTGACAATATTCGCTCAGGTGGAAGTGCTTATTTGAGTGTCAACGACAAAAACAAAATGTGTCGTTCTCAACGAATTCATCTAATACATTCGGAGGAGCGCGTGGACGAATTGTTTCGAGGCCGGCCTACCGACAAGAAGGACAGCGGTTCGAATCCCCGGTATGGCACATGTTGTTTTTCTGTTGGGGGTGTAATAAGCAAACATTGCCAGCACACGACGTGGCGACGCGGTCTGTAGTCCTCAGCTTTTAAAACCCCTCGACTACCCCCAGCAATGGGAGAAATGTCATATGATGACATTTTTAACAAAATATCATTTCTAATCTGGCCAAAACATTACAATATTTATGTTAGTCTCTAAATTGATATATCGTTTGTATTCAGAATTTGTGATTTGTTTTGTTTTTCTTTGTGTGCTTGATATCAGTTTTCCTGAAATGTATCCCATTCTTCTGTAAATTCATGTTCCTTTGATATAATTTGTTTTTCTAGCTGTTTGTACATTGTCTTGTTTCATTAAACACTGAAATATGTAATAGTGTGTACATGAAGGATATACACTATTTACATGTTATAACTATTTGTATTTAAAAAATCGTAGAATTACAATCTTTACATTCACATTTTTAATTCTAATCTGACCGCATTGACGTTGTTAAATAGAAGCGGACTACAAAGGCAGTAATGGATGTTAAGTCTGCTTTCTAATCTAATATCTTAGGTTATATCAGGGATGAACGAGTATGTACGTTGGAAGAAAGAGATCTTGATCTAATCCGTTTGTAATGTGTTTGAAAGATCGGAGATAATGGGATAAGTTTACGCATGTACCTTCAGTGTGTGGTCATGGGTAAAGATAAAAGTAATTTTTATGAGTTTTATAGATATTGACAGAAAGCAAAGATGCAGAGAGAGTTTACGAGACAAAATAGTCTCTCAGAGTTAAGAGCTACATTCTCAGAACTAAGAGCTATTCTGTTAGTTTTAACGTAGTAAATCGTAGTTCTATGAACTATTATGTCACAACTAAGAGTTATTCTATCAGAACTAAGAGCTATTCTGTTAGAACTAATATCTATTCTGTCAGAACAAGGAGCTATTCTGTCAGAACTAAGAGCTATTCTGTCAGAACTAAGAGCTATTCTGTCAGATCAAGGAGCTATTCTGTCAGAACTAAGAGCTATTCTGTTAGAACTAATATCTACTCCGTCATATCAAGGAGCTATTCTGTCAGAACTAAGAGCTATTATGTCAGAATTAAGATCTACTATGTCACAACTAAGAGCTTTTCTGTCAGAACAAAGAGCTATTATGGCAGAACTAATGATTACTGTATGAGAACTGAGAGTCGCTCTGTCAGAACTGAGAGTCGCACTGTCAGAACTGAGAGTTGCTCTATCAGAACTGAGAGTTGCTCTGTCAGAACTCTGGAAGAGCAACAATAAGATGTATTTGAAATAGGAAATAATCTGCCAGAAGTATTTTATCAGGCCTGAAATCGAAAGCCATGTGAAGTTCGGCTGAGTATGAGATCTGAGAAATTATACCAGATTTAGATGTAATGTAATGATGTTATTGCTGTAATATAGTACTACGATGTTCTTTGTTTCAGTATTTAGCACTCATTCAAATCGCTGCAAAATTCAGACTCCATTACAACATCACGTCGATTCCTCCACAACCGCCCCCGCCCCTTATACTTTCTTCCAATATTTAAACAATACAAATATTGGAAGTCATCTTGGCTAAAATCTGTGATGTTTGGACTCAATATGATGTCAATTTTGCACTAGTATTATATCAATATTGCACTTGTATGATGTGTGTTCGTAGCTTATGCTGTAAGGACATTACTGGTTCTGTAATTATTGGTACCAATATTTGTCTGTCTGAAATATTTTGTCTCACATTGTTTCATAGAATGGTAGTACTCCGGCGTGGTCGTTAGTAAGGAAAAAAGTCCTACTGAAGATCAGTGGTAGTTAAGAAACTACAAGTTTGAAATGAAGTTCATACAAAAGAACAACAACAGACCGTGGCTGATGTTTCGATTAGCTAAGTACCGGCATAACCGAGAAAACATCATAGAAAAACACCAGCTAATTAGACAAAATTAGTAATGGAGGTATTACAATGCAATACGGTCCTGTACGGTTGACATGACCAAGACCTACAAGCCTCCCTCTTCAATGTCACTGTGATGTGCTACGGTGATGAGAGACATGGACACTAACAAAATCACTGGAGGATATATTGAGAGTAATCCAGGCCTCCCTTGAGAGACGCTCAGTCGGAATCACTCTCCGGAACCAACAAATGCTAGGTCTTCACAATTCTGACATAAGACGATTGTCCCCGGAGAATGATGTGGACAATGCAAAGCATAGATGCACAAATCACATGTTACGACGAAACGATGGTCGATGGAGCACGGCGACAGCAATCTGATACCCCTTAGGTAATAAGAGACAGCGGGGAAGACCTCCAATGCGCTGGTCAGAATCCCTTGCTGAATGCTGCAGCATTCGAGATACCTCTAGGAATACTTACCAAGCACTGGACTTCCGTGGCCCAAGACTAGGCTCGCTGGAGACAAAGTTGGGATCCGCAGCTACGCTGAGGAACGGGTCATTAAGATCACATATGCAAAGCAATAAAGTAGCACAAAGCGATCGATAATAGCAACGCTATGCTGATAACCAAGTGCTCCATAGTTTCCTGACTATCGCGTCCATTGCTCTTTCTGCTATCAAGAAATGTTGCTTGTTTAATTGCTTTACTGAATATATTTTGGAGTTTCTTGTTCCTAATTTAGCTTAACTAACTTAGTTTTATGTCATGTCTGAGTTGTGTCCCTTGATGTTGTTCTCACTAAGCTGTGTCCCTTGATGTTTTTCTCGCTGAGTTGTGTCCCTTGATGTTGTTCGAGCTGAGTTGAAACGCCATTTCTTATCTAGCGTGTTACAGGTACTCTTCTGACCTCTTGAGACGTACCTGTGAAGGTGGAAAGTCCGTATGCCTGTATTTCAATATGAAGCTACTAAGTAAGTTCATCCCTCTTGGGATTAGTTGATCCCCCTTCATTGATCAGACTTTTGTACACACTCCTATTCCTAGAAGCACGAACGGGGATCTGCGTGAAGTCTTGATCAATATGTTCAACCCGGCTTTGATTGCTCTGTGTGTCTTCTATTTCTTGATTCTGTTGTTGATCTTCACAAAATCTTAATGTGAACCATTTAGAGTATTTCATGATTGCACAGATCTCTCTTATGTTGTTGTAAATGTTTGTTATTATTAGTTTTGTCATCACGCCATTTGTGAGTAGACCATAGATTTGAATATCTTTGCCACTTGTTTCAACTAAGAGAAGGTTGATACATTCATTTTTTAATCGTACATTGTGTCAATCTTTGTCCTAAGTAGAAATACATACGAGTAATTTCTTGAGTTGTGAAATGTGCAGTGTGCGAAGTGCAGTCAGAAAGACAATCCGTGACCGAATCTCCAACCCCAGGCTAAGGCAGATATGGGGGACAAACAAAGTTAGTGCTTGTATCAGTTCAGTTCAGCTCATCCCGTAACCCATCAGGTCGTTGGGGCACAAATGAAAATCCCACGCCAACCCTCTGCGACCGATCCGATATAATAGATTTCGATTATGTCCTCATGTGTGATTCTTAGGCTTGAAATCACCATCTCCTCTCCAAGCTGCGGTGGGCCAACATCTGAAAGTAACCTGAAGGAGCACATCCCCCCCCCCCCCAGGCGAGCCATTGCCTCGTTAGCCTAGAGCCTCACGGTTCTAGTTGCCCAGTGTGTACCCCGAGGAGGTGAGGTTGGCTTGTGAGCTCACTTTAATCGGCATGCTACTAATTTCACTTTTTACTCTTCCAGGGATGAGCTAGCCGACCTCAGCGCCACTGGAATGCGGCGCCAAGAATGAGCACACCTTACACCTTCCTGTCATGGCACGCAATTTCCAAGCAGGTCGTGCACACCAACCAAGGACGGTGCGCAATCCGTAGTGACGTCCTATCCAACAACGCGTATTCTATTACACATGAAGAACAGATCGTGTATCTCCGAATTCCGATGAAATTTACACACATAGGCTTCCTGTGAATAGCGTAGTACGTACTAGAAAATGATCGTTACACAACACCGCGCCCCACACATGAAGTGGAACGAGCAAACCACATGAATATCGCAGACCATGAGAGCAGCTGTTGCTTGGTCGCCATCTTATCGGAAGTCCAGATACAACTTGTATCGACTTCCAACAAATTATGTGGCTTAGTCATTTAGTGAGAATTCATTATAACCAGCCTGCAGCGAGAAAATATTGTCTGCAGGTCTCCGGACTACGATCAATGGGCTGACATCAACGTCGTTGAATCGAGGGGGTCTCTGACCCTCTCAGGAAGTTACACCTAGCGACAGCAGAAGCCTCCCACTTGGCGATAAGAGATATATGCATCCTGCTTCTCTGCGACGTCGCATGGCAAGAACAGTAAGAGAAAAGAACACACAAAAAAGAATCTGATGAGCAAGGTGTCACATAGGAAAGAACAAAGCTTCCAAAGAAAAATGTGCGCTCTAGAAAATCAAAGCCGTTGCCTTATAGAGAAATAATTGTTTTTGTTGATTTGATATCTTTCTAGAGTCAGTTCTGTAATATGGTAGTTGGGGACAGTGGTTACCAAACATATAAAAGAAAGTTGTCAATTTGCCTGGTGTACCAAACGGCGCTTGCAAGGCTAAACAAAAGGTGGAAAGATAACGGTTAGCAATATGCACGAAACTCAGATTAAAAACGCGTAAATTGGTCCTGTAATTTGATTCCTCTTCGTTGTGTGGGACATGGACAATTACAGCTGACATACAGCAGAGGATACAGGTCTTGGAGATGAAATGTTTCCAAGGACATCCAAATATCACATACAAAGACTGAATTACAAATGAGAAAACACGAAATATAAAAAACACAAAAATAGCGAGATTAAACGGTCTGGGAAATGCGATCCTGCACAGCAAGGTGGACGATGAAAGAAGTCGTCCCAAAAATAGGTCGGAGTTAAATATTAAAAATGGACCAATCTCCGACCAGAGGAGGCATAGACAGTTGGAGTGTCTACACCGGTGCCCCAACGACATCATCGGTTACGGAATGACCTGACCAAACATATCAAGTAATACGTCTGGTGTCAGCGTTAAGATTAAGACAGGACACTTGAAATTTCTAATGAATTTCATAATGATAGTCTTTGAGCTCTTTGATTATTGAACTCTTCTGCGCCTTTCTCGTTTGTTCAATGCTTGAAGAAGGCATCCTATTGTTATCGAAACATCTGTACTAGTTGGTTGCTGAACGCATGTTAAGGTATATGTTAAATCTTTCGTGTTTTAAGAACACACACAAAATAAATAAATGTTCTATGTGACATATAGAGTTCGAATTGTATGTACACTGTGATCATGCATAATTCATTCAAATTTAACACATGATGGGTGTCATCTGGCATGTGTCACTTCAGTTGACACGGAGTTCAACAAGAACACAACTAATTGTGTCAAAGTCAAAGCTCTTTATAAATGTAATAGCCTGGTGTATTATTTTGCTGTTGTCTCGTTTTGTTTATCATGTTCCTGTTAAACAAGTAAACTCTAAACTGGAGATGAGAAAATGTCGACTCTTCGTTTGCAATCCGCAAAATAATTCTATCTGTAGTCCACACAATAATTTGTTGTGTGGCCCACTGGTAAGAAAAGAATGTGATTATTTCTACTAACCTTCGCCATAGTTGTGTATATATAATATGTTTCGCTGGGTCCTCGATATGGCCCTTGTGATGTTCATCTATTATTTAGTGACTCCCTGAGAGAAAATAAGTAAGTTTCCCCCAAGCCCCTACATTCTATTTGAAATTGTCTGCTATGTGTATAATAAAGATAATAGCAAACCTGTTTGCATTTATTAGTTTCTTTTTTAATCAGATGTTGTTTTTGTTGTTCATTTCACTGTGACCAGGTACACACATTCCAAACAATGTTTACTCATATCTTCGTGTGTTTAACATATTCGTGAAGGTTTAGCCCTGTCATGCGATTAGTCCTGAGCAGGGCTTTTATTTACTATGATCGTGTGCCTGAAGATATTGAGTATATATTTTAGATATTTTAAACAACTAAAATAGAGACTACATTAACTTGTCTGTAAACTGAGCAAATTTTTTACAAAATTAGTTGACTTCACGTCGAAGGTCGGCTGCAATAAATCACAAACGTCCATTGTCTTTTTAATTGATGGTACGAGCGTTACCGATTGACCCATAAGCTTTGTAACAGGTATTATAACCATAGATACAGGGAGATGTAACAGGTAATAAACCATAGATACAGGGAGATGTAACAGGTAATATAACCATAGATACAGGGAGATGTAACAGGTAATATAACCATAGATACAGGAAGATGTAACAGGTAATATAACCATAGATACAGGGAGATGTAACAGGTAATATAACTATAGATATAGGGAGATGTAACAGGTAATATAACAATAGATACAGGGAGATGTAACAGGCAATATAACCATAGATACAGGGAGATGTAACAGGTAATTTAACCATAGATACAGGGAGATGTAACAGGTAAAATAACCATAGATACAGGGAGATGTAACAGGTAATATAACCATAGATACAGGGAGATGTAACAGGTAATATAACCATATATACAGGGAGATGTAACAGGTAATATAACCATAGATACAGGGAGATGTAACAGGTAATATAACCATAGATACAGGGAGATGTAACAGGTAATATAACCATAGATACAGGGAGATGTAACAGGTAATATAACCATAGATACAGGGAGATGTAACAGGTAATATAACCATTATACAGAGAGATTTAACAGGTAATATAACCATAGATACAGGGAGATGTAAAAGGTAATATAACCATAGATACAGGGAGATGTAACAGGTCAAATAACCATAGATACAGGGAGATGTAACAGGTAATATAACCATATATACAGAGAGATGTAACAGGTAATAGAACCATAGATACAGGGAGATGTAGCAGGTAATATAACCATAGATACAGGGAGATGTAGCAGGTAATATAACCATAGATACAGGGAGATGTAACAGGTAATATAACCATAGATACAGGGAGATGTAACAGGTAATATAACCATATATACAGGGAGATGTAACAGGTAATAGAACCATAGATACAGGGAGATGTAGCAGGTAATATAACCATAGATACAGGGAGATGTAACAGGTAATATAACCATAGATACAGGAAGATGTAACAGGTAATATAACCATAGATACAGGGAGATGTAACAGGTAATATAACAATAGATACAGGAAGATGTAACAGGTAATATAACCATAGATACAGGGAGATGTAACAGGCAATATAACCATAGATACAGAGAGATGTAACAGGTAATAGAACCATAGAAACAGGGAGATGTAGCAGGTAATATAACCATAGATACAGGGAGATGTAACAGGTAATATAACCATAGATTTAGGAATATGTAACAGGTAATATAATCATAGATACAGGGAGATGTAACAGGTAATAGAACCATAGATACAGAGAGATGTAGCAGGTAATATAACCATAGATACAGGGAGATGTAACTTTGCTTAACTCGTTTGCTGTTTTTTTACAAATAAGAATTGCCAAATCATGTGTAACATTTGGGGAAACTACGATGCTCAGTTTGGAACTGGAGAGGAATTAAGCTTAAAATCAAATTGAAGGTTGTTCTGACAGTTGACCTACCACCTCTTCTGTATGCCTGTGAAACCTGGACTGTGTACAGTCGACATGCAAAAAAACTTAGGAAACTGCTGAATATAAAATGGCAAGATAGGATCACATATATAGAGGTTCTTTTGCGGGCTGGCATGACAAGCACCCACACTGACGCTTGAATCAGGCAAGCAAGCTCGCGATGGCCAAATAAAACTTTACAAAGACATTTTGAAAGCCTCACTGAGAAACTGCGACATTGAGCCTGATAATTGGGAGAACTCTGCACGGCTAATATGGAGCAGACAAGAATCAAGGAAGCTGCACGGAGACGAGCGACACGAATGGCAAGAGACGAGTTGCCTCCGTCTAACTGTCAGACATTGTTTCTCTCTGCCCTCAGTGTGACAGATGCTTTCGGGCTCGGATTGGTTTGATCAGCCACCTGCGAACCCACTCCAGGATTAAGAGATGACAATTTGGTCCCCTTCGGCAAAGATGTACAAACAACAACAAATTATATTTAATACAAATAATATTTTAGTAAAAACTGACAGATTACAATAAACCGTAATCGTGGTTGAGTGAAGCCTAGTCGACAGTGAGCTGACTGGGATTACACCACGCCAGGGTTCGAAATCCCGGAAGGACACAGAAAAACCCCTGTGTGGTTCGTTCCTGATACTACCACTCCTCCAGTCGTCCCAGCTGCAAATGGGAACCTAATGTATGAGTTGGAGAAGTATACGCAGCAAGAAAAGGAACAGGCTACCCCGCTTCACATAGTCTGTCGCTTAGTCCACGGAAAGTTATCTCCATCCCCGACGGCAACTGTTGCCCTGGAACCCGACTTCACATTTAGTCATGGCATCTGAACAAAATGCTTTTGGCCAGTGTTATGGTGTGATGAGTTAATAATTAAAAATACATAGCGAAATAAACGGATATTACACATATACACATGAACACACGTACATAACCTTGTTGAAATAGTTTAAGGACACACTTTTGTAGGGGCTTTCCATCACTGTCACCTAACCACATATTGAGACGTACAATTACGCTCCAGTCACCTTTTGAACAAATACTTCGAGATATTGTGAACGGCCATCATTGACGTCACACATTGGGATCAACATCTTACGTATTTGTGGCCGTGGCTATTTATCGTGCATGCATTATATTGTTGCTGTTGACAGGAACTGCATAATAAGTTTTAATAATTATGTTCGTGTATTCGGACCTTTCATACTAATGAAATATATTTCTAAGTTACAGCTGTCTAGGTAGTTGGTTATAAGTAATGCTTATTGGTCTGTTCTCTTGTATTCTATTGGTAAGTGGTGCACGTGCTGTGGTCACTTCACGAGCTACATGTTAGTTCTTCTGTTCTAAAGTATGCTGTCCTTGACCTAAGGTTCAGACGGTGTATTAAAAAAAAAAAAAATAAATAGTATTTAAAAACACGTCGTTAATTTTACGTGTACGATTTTATGTACGAGGGGCGTTCAAATCAAATTGAGACTTTTTCTAGTTTTACCTGAATGAATTATAACTTGTTGAAATGACTATTATTAGTTAGGTGCACATGTGTCCTATTACTGCTAGGTGGCCCATTTCCCATGAGCCAGTCACGTGACAGATACATAAAAATAGCGGAAAACACTGTTAGTGCTTGCATGGAACAGCGTGTTGTGATGTTTCTTGTCAAATTTTTAGAAGTGATGAGACACTCAGTCGTAGTAAGACATTTGAATGGTATAAACGTTATAGAGAAGGCCGTACATCCGTGAGGGAGGATCCAGTCCTGCTCCTGCAGGATAACGCTCGACTTCATACGGTTCACCGCACTTTGAGCAATCTGCAGCAACTCGGCTGGGAGTTATTGTGACATCTACTCTAGAGCCCAGACCTCGTTCCAAGCGATTTCCATCTGCTAGAACCGCTATACGAATTCCTGGAAGGTTAGCATTCAGCACTAATGAAGACGTGAAACAGGCTGTCCTGGATTGGTTCAGGCATACTGGCAAATCTTTCTACGCTGCAGCTTTTCAAGCATTTCATGAATGCTAGGATAAGTGAATAAACGTTGTAAGAAATTATATTTAAAAAATTACGGCATTTTGACTACTTAAAAAAAAAATTTGTTTTCCTTGCAAAAGACAATCCCGGTTTGACATGAACGCGCTTCGTAGTTCGGGACGTGTCAAACTTTTTAAAGAGTGTGTACATTTAATGTGATATTACAACCCTGTTGGTGAGTGTACACATAAACGTAGCATTGCAAGCTTGCTTGGTGAGTATGTACACGATGACATTGAAACCTTGTAGGTGAGAATATACGCATAAAGGTGACATTGCAGTCTTGTTGGTGCATGTCAACCCGTTTTAGTTTAGACCAGTCTTGCTGGTGTAGATCAACCTTATAGACATAGGCCAGACGTGTTGTATTAGGTCAATATTTTTCATGTATGTCAACTTAATTAAACTCATCTTCTGCATACTGGTTAAGAAAGCTCTGCAGAGTCTGTATACAACCAGATTCTAAAAATAATTGTATACGTCCAATCTATTTTTGAATACATTAATTGCCCCTGCCCTCACTATTTTCTGTGGCAATGCATTCTAAGCATCCTACTCTTTTACTACAAAAATAGTTCCTAATATCTAGCCTGGACCTTTCGTTAAATAGCCATCCTTATATTGTTCTTTCCCACCCTGTAATTATATTCCATTTTGAATCTACCCATGGGAATGAATGTAAATTTTTGTAATCATCATCTACCAGTTATAAGACCATTCGCGAACGGTATCTAAACCCGACCTCTATATATCCACCTCTGCTCTTAGATGAGACCCTCCTGCATAGTTTTGTGTCTTCCGTAATTTTGGTTTTCATGGATCCGATATCGTGGTCCAGATCATTTATATATTGATGGTCTGCTCTAATGAGCTGTCACTGAATATCTCGAAGCAGTATTCAGGTGAATATCTTATTTCTATATTCTTCTGTTAAAACATCCCATAACGATTAGATAATACTTTGATTAACGTCTGAAAGAGAATAAAAGAATTATTTCGTGTCTTCCTAACTGATGGTGTTATTGCATGGGTCGTAGACATGGATCATTTCATGGGTTGTAGACATGGATCATTCCATGGGTCGTAGACATAGATCATTCCATGAAACGTAGACATGGATTGTTGCTGTTATTTGTTATCTTCATCTATTTTATGCACTTTATTCGTTCCCTTCACAGAGGAACGCGTGGCCGAATGGTTTCGAGGCCTGCCTGCCGACAAGAAAGGCAGCGGTTCTAATCCCCAGTATAGCATATGTTGTTTTCTGTTGGGGGTGAAATAAACAAACATAGCCAGCACACGACGCGGCGAATGCAGTGACGAAACGGCCTGTAGTCCTCAGGTCTTTAAAACCCTTCGACTACCCCAGCAATGGAGAAAATGTCGTATTGCAGTTTTTTTTAAATTTGTTTTATTCTTTCACCACCTGTTCGGCCCTGTTTAGCGTCATTTTGTTGTCGTCCTGGATGCTCCTCTAACCACTTGCTCTTTTACCAGCATCTGATAAACATCCTGGTCTCTTCATAAGTTATACTTATATTAGGTTTAGACATGCCAAGTAAGTTGCAATGTGAAGGAATCTCATGAGTCGCCAATTTCCTGAATCGGTAACATAGTTTGGAGCAGTGTCTCTCAACCGGCGGTCCGCAGAAATGTCCTGCCAGCAAAAAAGCGATTGTGACTTAACACTTTAACTGCAGAGTTCCCCTTCAGGTGAAAAAAGTTATATTAAATTGTGGGAGGTATATTCGACTACCGTTTTGGCATGAGAAGATTTTGTTCAGTGAAAAACCGAATGGATGTCAATGCAGCGCCTAGTCTCTCAGGAACAACGCTACAGCCACGATTATCAAATGTTCTAGCAAAGAAGCAGTAACAGACTTCCCACTAACTTTACTTGAATGAAATATTGATACTGGAGGGTATGGTACCTGGAAAAAAGGCAGAGGCAGACCAAGCAGTATGGGAAGTTACAGGGGCACTGAAGTCGACAGTGGGAGAGTTGGAAGACCTAGTTAAGGAATGTCTTACAGATCAGTTGGCATGAGAGCGATGTTCTGCAAAGGACATGCTACATGATGATGATGATGATGATTGCTTTCTCAAAAGACGTTTTATTATTAGCGCTTTTATTTGCTGCATGGTTTATGGTTATTTTAAATAACTATCCATTTTTTCATTGAATAATATTATATTCAAAAACGACGTCACATAACACTATATAAATAACAAAATTAAATATCGTGTCCTTTACAGAACGTAGCTTCTTACAACCGCCACCTATTGGGCTGCTATAAGTTTCTTGGTAAGTGTGCAGTACGGTAGGTTGCCATTACTTTCCGTACGTGGAGGAGCGAAACAAAACCATGCCTGCCAAACTGGACATGATCGTGATTCGAACCTGGTGCGTTAGAATGGTGATACGGACAATTCACCCCTTGACTACGAAGTCTCTCTACGAGTTTAAAAAAAAATGATGTATGCGCGTTCCGCGAAATCTTGCTCCTATTTTCAACCGATACACATATATAAAGAAGGTAGCTGATAGTTCTCCCCGATCTGAATGTCTTTCGGTTTCCAAGCCCTGCCATCACAATACTGTTTATCCATGTTTTCCATTCATCATAAGTACGTCTGCTGCAGTTTTCAAGGTCTACTCTGAAATAACTTGAAAATGTATTGCTTGCCACTGAAAACCTTTCCGCAGTGTTCTTAATTAAGCTCATGAAGATCCCTCCATCTTCTTCCTTTCCCTGTTTTATTGTTGAACCAGACATGATGTCTTTTGTGTAGATACCTCTCCGCGTTACCATACAGTTCCAAAGTGCCTCTTTCATTTTCTGCTCCTTTTTTCTTGTTTCTGTTATCCCTAGAATCCTATCCTTTTTTCTTATTTCTGTTTTCCCTAGAATCCTGTCCTTTTTTCTTGTTTCTATTATCCCTAGAATCCTATCCTTTTTTTCCTATTTCTGTTAACCCTAGAATCCTATCCTTTTTTCTTGTTTCTGTTATCCCTAGAATGTATCCTTTTTTCTTGTTCCTGTTATCCCTAGAATCCTGTCCTTTTTTGTTTCTGTTATCCCTAAAATAATATCCTATTTTAATTGTTTCTATTATCCATAGAATCCTATCCTTTTCTTCTTGTTTCTGTTATCCCTAGAATCCAATCCTTTTCTTCTTGTTTCTGTCATATCCTTTTTTGTTTCTCTTATCCATAAAATAATATCCTTTTTTCTTGTTTCTATTATCCCTAGATTCCTTTTTTTTTCTCATACATTCTTTCAACTCTGGCTGTTTTATTTTCTTTGACAAAGTCCACTAACAGTAAATGTTGCTATTTTATTTGCGTTCATATTCTGCGACCCTTAAACGTTTCCAGTCTGTTTTTAATTGAAATCAGTCCGCCTAAGTTCTATTAATGTGTTCGTAGCTATGGTAAACTGTTTGCAAGGCCAGTCACAAAAGTTGTATTTCCCAATCCCCAGCGTATTGTCGGGGCTACGTGTGGATCACACGATGTGGGCATGGGTCTGACCTCCAGGAGGCTGGTTGTTACTATACACCGTTTACAGCTGTAATATCCAGCTTCCCTTGAGGGTTAACATCATTTTGTCAACTGCCTAATCCATCTGTACATTTCTTCAGCCTTTAAATCTCCCCTTATCCATGTCTTCCCCCAGCTCGCCCACTTACCTCCCCCTCCTCACTAATGTGTTCAGATCGATAAGATAAATTTCAGCTCGGTATGTCGTTTCGTTTGCGAGTATGGCGTGCTTAGACATATATATATATAAATAAATATTTAAATTTTCAGAATTATAGCACACGTTTACTTTTGTCGAATGGAATAGTCGATTGAAAGTATAACGTAACTTAACTTCTTTATACTGGTTTAGAAGGATATGCAGAGTATGTAAACAACCAGTTTCTTCTACTCAATTTCACCTAAACATAACTATTTGTGAATGCATTAACTGACACTTCCCTCACTATTTCATGTAGCAATGTATTACAGTCTTTCACCATTCTCTAAATAAAAAGATATGTCCTGGTATCTAATCTGAACATTTATTCAATTAATTGTTGAATGCTTTCTCTTGTTCCTGTACACGGCTGTATTTCGACAAAACTTGGTATAGCCTAATTTATCCTCTCTTTTGTTTATCTTATAGATCATCTCGAATTCGTCTTTTCTTTAGTTAGTGTAGACCAGTTTTTCTGAGCCTTTCCTTATAACTGTAATTCTGAAATCTTTATATCAATTTAGAAGTTCTTCTTTGTTTCCTTTCTAGCACGTTTACATCCCCTCTACGATCAGGATCCAACACCTGAACACAGTACTCCAATCTAGGTCTAGATAATGCGTTATATGGTTTCACTTCCTTGCTCCTTCGTTTAATTGTTTTTTTTTATCATTCCTAACATTTATATTGCCCTTTTAACTGATACCGGGATACATTACCTCTATTTTCTGTTATAACCCCTAGCTCCTTTTCCTTTTCTCTTTTCCTAATATTTTTCTGTCTGATTCTGTAATTATATTCTATAATGGATCAGATAGACTACATAATGGTACAAACCACATTTCTGTCCATAATTAATAAGGCCCAAACAAGAAGTTATCCAGGGGCGGATATACGCAGTGACCATGATCTGCTTATACTTACATTTCATCTCAGCCTAAAGAACATAGCCAGACCACAACAACCAAGGATTAGATATGACCTTGACAGACTGAAAGATCCACTAACCGTGTAAGCGTTTCAAGATAGCCAGAGGAACAACCTTAACGAGGCAGCAAGCACTGACTCAGATACAGAACGCCAGGATGCACAGTCTATGTTAGAAGACTTCACCACTATGCTGAAGGATACGACAAAGAAAATAATTGGAAGGTACAAACGGAGGTCTCAACACTGGATCTCGGAACATATATTTACTAATATGTGGCACTAGGAGAGCTCGCAAAAATGAGATAACCACAACATTCGGAACGGAAAATACAGAGCTATTGTAGCAGACCCACTGTTTGCCCTGGCCGTTATTCTAATTCAGAACATCCTCACTCTCATCCACATCATTCATGACAATACTCAGTAAATGACATATCACACAGCAGGTGGCATATTTATTATATCATACTCATATCATAGAATGAGTAGAGAAATTACAAACACAATACAATTCATATCATCTTAACTAAACATTTTATTATTATATATATGTTGATATACATATTACTAAAACGTGAATTGTAAGCATTAGCTCTTGATGGAATTCCAAACTAACTAAAACCCAGTTCTATTGCCTTGCAATTACATCACACACACACATCGCCTTAACTGCGTCCTCAACACACCTTATCAAATACTCTTCCTCATTGAAATCCCCTCAGGCGGGCAATCTCGACATAACTCGTTCACAATGTGTCCTTGCTTACAAACACACGTTCAGATTATCTGTTAATGCAAAACTCACACACCTATTTGAGCGATCCTGTTCCATCACTAACATTCGTCCAACAGTCTATCAATCGCTCCTTTACCTAAGTCGGTGAGTTAAACATACTATCTGCATTCAGTCTCTCTCTCTCTCACTCTCCATCCCTCTATCCAGCCTCCCCTGCATCCAGCCTGCTGAGCCAAACTTTCTCGAGTTATATACACTCAAGCAAAGTCCGAGCTCGTCCAATGGATTTCAGGGAATGACTATATTCAGTCTTTTTGGAACGAAACACTTTGCACACCTGTCACTCATTCTCTCACAGCAAGCCCCGCTGTCAATACGTCTGTCAATCCAACTCCCCCTACCAAAATCGGAATGCCAGTGGTCAGTTTCTACCTGTTCACATTCCTTACCCCAACTGTGTTCTCCTCTGTTGAGACGGTGAGTGACCTTGACACGCATTCGGATAGCTTTAAGCTTTAACATGTTCAGGCATCAGAAACCACCTCACCCCTGTCCTAAACTCCCCTTGCTCCGGCGGGAACTGTTACACTATAAACAAGACTATACGAAAGGACATGGCGAGAGCAAAAGAGAAGTGGATAATAAATCAGAGAACAAAAGTTTAAGACTGCATTGTCAAGAACAATGGTAGATCAGTTTACCAACTAGTTAGAAACCTGACAAAGAAGTTCACGCCCACAATAAGAACAATTCAACATGAGGCAGGAAATACCATGACTGTCGAAAAGTATGTCATGCAGAGATTGGACGAAATATTGCTCTCAGATGAAAAATATGAAGTCTCCTTGGGATCCTAGATGTGTAACCCCAGCAGACCAACAAAAAGAGGAAGACAACTTTAGCATCATACGTGAAGAAGTTGAGGTGGCGCTTAGATCTTTTAAAAATGGTAAAGCGGCTGGACTGATAACATACCAGGCGAACTATTAATTCTTGAAGAAACAGTGGTGATAGATTTTCTAACAAAAATCTGTAACATGAAATGGCAGACGGGAGACTGGCCCACAAGCTGGACAAAATCATTGATTATAGTGATAGGAGAATGGCCCACAAGCTGGACAAAATCATTGATTATAGTGATAGGAGAATGGCCCACAAGCTGGACAAAGTCATTGATTATAGTGATACCACAGAAGGGTAACCTCCGACAGTGTCAGAACTACAGAACCATCAGTCTGGGTAGCCACGCCAGTAAAGTTATGCTGAGGGGTATCCTTAACAGACAGCAGGCACCAGCAGAAGAAATTATTGCGGAAGAACTAGCGGGTTTCAGAGCTGGTCGAAGCACAATAGAACACATTTTTTAACCTGCGCTTGATCAGTGAAAATACATTCAGCTCAAACAGAAATTGTACCAGGTCTTCATTGACTTTAACAAGGCTTTTGATAGGGTGGAACATGAGGCCATATGGGAAACTCTGCGCAAGTACAAGATAGGATGGTGGCTCATCCACGTCATTGAGAAACCATACTCCGATGTCAGCAATGCGGTTTACCTCAACGGGACCACAGGTGAATGGTTCCGCACGACAGTCGGCGTGCGTCAAGGGTGTCTCCTCTCTCCGACACTTTTCAATGTTTTTCTAGAACGCATTATGTCAAAAGCATTGAATGAACACGTAGGGACGGTCAGAATAGGTGGACGCATACTCATCAATCTCTGGTTTGCCGACGACATTACCGGTCTGGCTGAAATGAACCAGAACTTGCATGGCTAGTCGAAAACCTGGACAATGCTGCCCAGAAATGGGGGGATGGAAATCAGTGCAGAGAAGAGTAAGATCATGGTCAACGCCCCAGAGGGTTTTTAAAACCCGATTAAGGTCAAAGGTGAACATCTGGAAAGTGTTAGGTGGTTCAAATATCTGGGAGCAGAAATGAATGCGGAGGGGTCTAGAGCGGAGATCCAGTCAAGAACAGCGACTGGTCGCCCTGACCAGACTGCGAATAATCTGGAAAGAAAAGAGCATTAGCCTTAAATGGAAGCTGACTTTAATGTATACAATGATCACTTCGGTAAACCTCTACGCGTATGAGACTTGGACTGACGGCTGCACTAGAACGTGAAAATTGCGCAATAGAAATGAGATGCTTGCGAAGAATTCTTGGCATTTCTTTTCTGGATCACGTTACAAACGAAAGTGTTCTTAAAATTGTTAAGAAGGAGTTAGGAAAGTATAAAAACCTGTTAACTATAGTAAAAAACACGACAATTGACATGGTATGGACATATATTACGATCGGTTGGGCTGACCAAGTCCGTCCTGTAAGGCACTGTGCATGGGAAGAGTGGGAGAGCGAGAACAAAAAAAGAGATGGGAGGACAATATAAAAGAGTGGACGGGAAGTTTTATAGCTTCTATATTGCTGTAGTTCTATTGCGAAAAATTGAGACGTATGGCGGGCTCGACAAACTGCAATAACGGTGCCCAATCGATCTTCTAGGTTACGGGACTGATTAGGATGATTGGATCTACCCATGTGGTGATCGTACATTTATCTTTATTAAACTCCGTCTGTCATTCATAGAGGAAACCTCTCTACTGTATTAAGGTATAGATCATGTACGATGCAATCTAGCGTTGGAAGACAACGGGAACGCCACTGGTTGACGTGCTGCGATCCGTGAAGGTAGATCTAGCTACCTGCTGCTATTCGGAACACACTTATAATGTCACGCTGACACAACGGTGAAAGGCCTAGTTCTAGTAAGGATGGCATTTGTCATTAAGTCAAGTGTGCATGCATGCATGTGCTTGTTATGTACGGCCAGGACGGTTAGATACGCGGTTTTTGTATTTTAATGGAGGAAATGGTGGGGGTGGGGGGTATAGGGAGGGGGGTATAGGGGGGAGGGGGTGGTGAGGTGACAAATGAATTCGGCTGGTCTTCTGAAATACGTTGTGCTTTAATTGCACGGATATTGTTAAATGATGTAACTTAGTTTAATTCGTTGCCCATTGCAAGCGATGATGACGACATCAATAATCAATAGACGGTTTTGTCTTGATGTAACTTGCTCTGTATTTGGATTATATGGAGTAAGAAAATGCGCTTGTCACCGAATTCACTCTCTGGTCCCGTGCTTCTTTGGACCAGTGGCAAGACATAATTCAGGAATGCATTACTGCAGGATGTAGTGAAATGCATTCACAAATATATTGAATGCTCACAGCATTTTCAGTAATTGTGGAGTGAAATAAACTGGTTGTATACAGACTCTGCAGAATCTTCTAAAACAGGAATAATGAAGTTAAGTGATGTTAAGCTAAAACGACTGAAGGCTATTCAGAATTCAAGGACTCTGATCTTACATCCCGTCAGACCAAGGGACATTTTAAAACGTGTGGGACTCGATAGTCTACTGTTTCTTGTCTTCCCTTTGGGAGGCGAGTGTCTGACCTCTCGACCACAATGACCCCTAGAAGATTATGCAGAGTCTCTAGACAACCAGTGTTGCACTCCAGTCGTGTAGTTTCGTCACAAATTGACCAGCAGACGACTGAGGTGTTCATTCCCACCGAAGTCACACCAGTCACACCAGTCGCGCAGTCCTGCTGGCGCTGTAGGGTTCTGAGCTGATGGAAATCTAAGTGTTTAACACATCATCATCATGAAACATGTCCTTTGCAGAATGTCGCTCTCATGATAGCATGTCTGTAGGATACTCTGTCTTCCGCCAGTCTATGAGTTTTGGTAGTATTGACTGTCATGAGTTTCATGGCCCGTTTGCGTTCAGCATTTTCCCATTGCTTTCTGAACGATTTTATGGCCGCTTATCAGCCTCGGTCCCCCGTGTGGCTTAGCCCCATACTAGGCCATTCCGGCTCCTGCCTTCGAAGTCGTTGCCGACTAAGTCTGTTCTCCGTCAGCAGCCGTGTTCACTGGTCAGGAGTGGACTTCTCATTTTGTCTGTTCATTCACGAAGTTTAGACGGCTAGCCAAGACGGTTGCGAGGGGTGGCGCTGCAGTGCACAGGCAGACTTTAGGAGCCATACGTGAGCTAGACAGAAGTGGGGGGAACCAAATAGTATCCTGACCATTAACGGATGTTGCTGCCTCTCATGAGGAACTATCCCTTACACAGTTCTGTCCTACCTCCCTAGTTTGACATCTAGATTGCAATATATTACCAGCAAGTGTCTTCGTTACATACGTTGTGTTATGAGGAAAGTCGGGGAGAGGAGACTAACGACTGGTCAGGCAAAGCCTACTGGCCGGACAATGTTAGGGTCAGGCAAAACAAACTGATCGGACAATATTAGTCAGGGTCAGGTGAAATATACTAATCGGACAATGATATTCAGGATCAGGAAAAACATACTGATCGGACAATATTAGTCAGGGGCAGGCGAAACATACTGATCGGACAATGTTAGACAGATCAAGGCAAGACATACTGATCGGAAAATGTTGTTCAGAGTCAGGCAAAATATACTGATCGGACAATGTTAGTCAGGATCAGGAAAAGCATACTGATCGGACAATATTAGTCAAAGTCAGGCAAAACATACTGATCGGACAATATTAGTCAGTCAGGCAAAACATACTGATCGGACAATATTAGTCAGGGTCAGGCAAAACATACTGATCGGACAATATTAGTCAGGATCAGGAAAAGCATACTGATCGGACAATATTAGTCAGAGTCAGGCAAAACATACTAATCGAACAATATTAGTCAGGATCAGGAAAAGCATACTGATCGGACAATATTAGTCAGAGTCAGGCAAAACATACTGATCAAGGCCACAAGCTCATTTCCACGAAAGGTTTCCATTTATACAGGCTGTTTCGTGGCAGTCTGACTAACGAGCTGTGGGATTGACATAATCCCCGTAGTAGTGGATAACACGCAAATAAAATTAAGCATAGCACAACCACATGGCATACCCCGGTCTACCTTCATCAGCACGCTCTTGGAACGCACCGCAACCCGCCACTTACCTTCCTGTTTGTGGGGCACACAAGAGAAACGTTGCTCGCAATGGACATTCAACCACAATAACAACGTGCCAACATGCAGTAAACAGGCAGTAAACAGGCATGAATGTGGTACACATAACAAGTGGATCTGGGGAAGAATAGTGTAGATGGATAATACACTTCCTCGGAAAGAAACTAACAAAATACTAGTTGATATGTAACAAGCAATGGAAATGTGGAGTAGGGCGGTCAAACAGCACGTCAACAAGAACAACAGAAAGTGACGACTGTTTGAGAAGAGAAGGATATTGATTATCAGTTCAAAAGCAAACAAATCATGGTAGTTATTGATAGAAGAGAACAGATATCACATTAATTATCATGATAATCTGGTTATCAGTTCGGAGACTAGTTGAAAGATTGTCTGAGTATGTCTCTCTATTTGACCCTATCCTCTGTAGTTCTCGTCATTACAGCATACGTTCGTACTATAATGTCCTGCATGCCTGAGATGTAAAGGTGATTCTTTGTCGCCCAGGTTCTCTCTTCCCTCGAATTTTGCCCTCTAGTATCTTCTGTATAAGACTGTCATGTCTCATATTGTGACCCAGCCAACTCAACCGACATTTTTCGTATAATTTGCAATGTTTGTCTTTGTGTGCCCACGTCATTGAGTACATTGTCATTGAATCTTCTTTCTGTCGAACTCCCTCTTTCCATTCTACCGTAGCACCACATTTCAAACCCTTCCAAGCATTCTTAATCCTTCCTTACCAAAGTCCACGTTTTAGCCCCATAAAGTGCAATTGGCCATATATGAGTGGCGATTATTCTTTTCCTCAGTTCTATCCTGATATTCTTTGAGGTTAACAATTTAAGTTTTTCTCTGAAGCCCTTTCTACATTATGATTAGTGAACTGTCACTGGAACAGTTCCAGCTGTTAAAATACTTTAGAGTTGTTTTAGAACAGAAAGGCAGATTTTAAACTAGAATAGGTTACTAGAAGAGCATCAACTGGTAAACTTGTTCATACTGTAAATAGAGGATCTGACTTGGGCCATAAGGGCAACACTCAAAAAAGACGCCCCTAATCAGGAATCTACGGAGCGTGATAGTTTAGTTTAGGTTAGTCGAAGAATCAAAGTGGTTGCACACTGTTTAACCCATGTATTCTAGTCTTATATATATGTTTGCAGAATCTCAGCACAATGAACGAAATCCGAAGCATGAGCGATGATCCCGTAATAGACTGTAACATCATTTTGAATTGTTCCCGGGTCGCGGCTGTTAAGCCTACTCTTTTTTTATTTTGAACTGGATTTTTAACGTGCACGACACTGCACACGGGCGTCCGATCTCTACTACCCAGAGATCCGGGGAAATATCAACAGTCCTCAAGGAACGTTGCATCATAATGTGCTATGTCAGTGTCTGTCATCGTGGGCAACATGACTCACTATTGTGTCTTTGCAATTTTCTGGAGGTAAGAACGCGAATAAATGGAGCCAACGGAGTTGTCTGTGTGGGTCACACTCATGCACAATAATTCACTGTTCAATATTAGATGTGAACATACTCCAGAGTGCCGGCTGCGGACACATCCAATTGAAACTGATGTTGTTGTGATCCCATAGCTGCTGAGCTAGCCTGCTCCTGATAGCCCAATGCCATTCGTATATAGACTCAGGTCTTCTTTAGTTGTTTCACTGCTCCGTACGGTGTGTTCGTAATTGTCGGCAGTGCTTGTAAGAATCTTTTTCTCATGTCCGCGAGCGCCTTTCACTCAATGAGTAGGTGTCCAACTATTTCGAGCAATATTTGCACGGGGGCAGGTGCTGGGGATTGATGTGGTTTAAATGGACATTGACTTTGGTATGTCCTTTTCGGAACTGAAAGATGAGACTTTGATCTCTTATTTATGTCATCGTTACTTTTTGGCTGTGACATTTCGCTAAATACACTGCGACCTGTTGTTCCCGTCGCCCACCTGTTCATTCAGATTTCTCGAGATTTGAAACTGTTGAGTACCGTCGTTTTGAATGTACGGTGCTAGTAAAGAGCTTCTACTCCGATGCCAGACAAATGGAACATTTTGTGCGGAACTAAAAATCATCTGACAAACACATGCAGATACCACTATATGGCATTTTGTCAAAGGGTAGGCGCTTCAATGGATCAATAATCAATCATCAGTACCCAACCATCAATACCCAACCATCAATACCCAATCATCAATAACCAACCATCAATAACCAGTCATCAATACTAAATCATCAATACTCAACCCTCAATAACTAATCATAAATACACAGCAATCAATACCCAACCATCATTAACCAACCATCAATTACCTACCATCAATAACCAACCCTCTATAACCCAACCATCAATACCCAACCATCAATAACCAACCATCAATAACCAACCATCAATACTCAACCATCAATAACCAACCATCCTGGGACTGGCTCAATCTGTCCTGGGACTGGCTCAATCTGTCCTGGGACTGGCTCAATCTGTCCTAGGACTGGCTCAATGTGACCCAGGACTGGCTTAATCTGTCCTGAGACTGGCTCAATCTGTCCTGGGACTGGCTCAATATGTCCTGGGACTGGCTAAATCTGTCCTGGGACTGGCTCAATCTGTCCTGGGACTGGCTCAATCTGTCCTCAGACTGGCTCAATCTGTCCTGGGACTGGCTCAATCTGTCCTGGGACTGGCTCAATCTGTCCTGGGACTGGCTCAATCTGTCCTGGAACTGGCTCAATCTGTCCTGGGACCGGCTCAATCTGACCTGGGACTGGCTCAGTCTGACCTGGGACTCTTTCAATCTGTCCCAGGACAGGCTTAATCTGTCCTGGGACTGGCTAAATCTGTCCAGGGACTGGCTCAATCTGTCCAGGGACTGGCTGAATCTGTCCTGGGACTGGCTCAATCTGTCCTGGGACTGGCTCAATCTGACCTGGGACTGTCTCAATCTGTCCTGGGACTGGCTCAATCGGTCCTGAGACTGGCGCAATCTGTCCTGAGACTGGCTCAATCTGTCCTGGGACTGGCTCAATCTGTTCTAGGACTGGCTCAATCTGTCCTGGGACTGGCTCAATCTGTCCTCAGACTGGCTCAATCTGTCCCAGGACTGGCTTAATCTGTCCTGGGACTGGCTCAATCTGTCCAGGGACTGGCTCAATATGTCCAGGGACTGGCTCAATCTGTCCTGGGACTGGCTCAATCTGTCCTCAGACTGGCTCAATCTGTCCTGGGACTGGCTCAATCTGTCCTGGGACTGGCTCAATCTGTCCTGGGACTGGCTCAATCTGTCCTGGGACCGGCTCAATCTGACCTGGGACTGGCTCAGTCTGACCTGGGACTGTTTCAATCTGTCCCAGGACAGGCTTAATCTGTCCTGGGACTGGCTAAATCTGTCCAGGGACTGGCTCAATCTGTCCAGGGACTGGCTCAATCTGTCCTGGGACTGGCTCAATCTGTCCTGGGACTGGCTCAATTTGTCCTGGGACTGGCTCAATCTGTCCTGGGACTGGCTCAATCTGTCCTGGGACTGGCTCAATTTGTCCTGGGACTGGCTCAATCTGTTCTGAGACTGGCTCAATCTGTCCTGGGACTGGCTCAATCAATATGAAACGGAGTTTGGATGGTGAAACTGGGCACTTGTTGTTGTCCTCTGGACACACTGAAGAACACGAACACCACAACGAAGGTGTGGTCATAATCCTATAAAAGAAATACACACAAGACAATATATAATGTAATGGGAGTATGATCTAAAATGATACCTACTGCTTTCTATACTGCTTAAAAAGATAAATAGAAACATTACCTGATTGTATCCGCCAACGGGACAATAAAGAAGACTCAATGAAAGTAAAACTTTCCAGACGGATTGAACATATCATGGATAAAAGGAGAAAGATAAAGGTATACACGTTTCCACTTCCACAAGTCTCAAAATAGGCGATTGTATATTCCAGGGGCTAACAGATTCTGGGATTGACCTGGCAAGTCAACAGTGGATTTTCACCTGCCAAAAAAATATGAAACAAAGGAGGTCGCACGGCCCCACGAAGTCTAACGACATAAGTGGACTTCAGATAGATAGACAGACAGACAGACAGACAGACAGAGACAGACAGACGGATGGACGGACAGATAGACAGACAGACAGACAGACAGACAGACAGATAGATAGATAGATAGATAGATAGATAGATAGATAGATAGATAGATAGATAGATAGATAGATAGATAGATAGATAGATAGATAGATAGATAGATAGATAGATAGATAGATAGATAGATAGATAGATAGATAGATAGATAAAGGTAACGACTTGGTTAGGATACCTAAATACTAAAGTACAACTTATTTAGTCTCTCATCGCCTTCCCTGGGCTGCTGAAGTTTGCAGAAAGAGCGCCAGACTATGTTACCAGTTGTCGTCTTTTGACCTCGTTATAGACTGCCTTATATTATAATCCGAACGGATTTTTGGTGGCCCTGGGTCTGGATGCTTGAATACTTGCTTCACATGACTGATGTGTTAGACCTAGTTATAATATTCTTCAGATATGGCCAAATCACCGAAGTTGAGATTGCTCTACTCCAGTCTACAAGGGATGGATTTTGAGATTTTGTCGAATTGTTTTCATTGTGCATTTTGTCTGTTCTTGTTACTTGGATCATCTTTGATAGATGTCTTGTTTCCGAGACTTGGAGCTGGCTTTCCTGGGTTGTGGTCACTGCACATTATCTCCTTCCGTATGGGAACTGAGACGCTAGTCCCGTCAGGCACAACATACTGACCGGGACGTCGCTTTAGGGTCATGCACAACATACTGACCAAGACCATTAGTTCTTTTCCATGAAAAGTTGCCTGGAAAACAGCTGTTTTTAAGGCATTCTGGCCGACGAGATATGAAGCGACGTGATCCCCGTAGTAGTGAGCATCACGCAGAGAAGCCAGGCATAGCACAACCACCTGGGTGACCACGGTCAACCTTCATCAGCGCGCTCGAGATGTGAGGAAAATTACTGCAACTCACCATTTAACATCCTTCTCACGACACATAAAAGAGTCAACTTACGCATTGGGGTCATTAAGCAACAACAGCATCTCCATCCGTAAGTCAAACGGATACTTAGGTACTAGAGCGTACATTCGGTTCCGTTTGGTGACCTTTTTCCTCTGTACTGTCGGATCCGGTATTTATAGTTTGAAATGGTTTACAAGGTGTGGTTCTTCGAGTAAGTTATTCTAGTTTAAAATCTTCCTTTCTGGTCTCCACAACTCCAAAGTATTTGAGCAGCTCGATTTGTTTCAGGGACAGTACACTAATCCCAATGTGATATGTGTGCTCTTCTCTCAAGACTACCACGATTGATGTGTTTCAACTGATAATCGTTATCCCTGTCTACTCAAGCCCCTCTCAACAGATTTGAAGGTAGGCCTAGTGATGTACTTCTGATTTGGTATTCAGGGCCACATCATCGGCAAACACCAGCTCCGATATATAAGACTAGCCTCATCTTTCAGTCCCACACTGAGCATATGTTCATCCATTCCTTACAGGCTTTGATGATATAATCCATGAATAATAAGAACAGATTTGATGATATCATCCATGAATAATAACAGATTTGATGATATCATCCATGAATAATAAGAACAGATTTTGGTGATATCATGTCGTTATGTCTTACGCTACTTGTGGTTTTGGTTTCCTGACCCAATTTAATATTTCTGTTGGTCTTGTTGCGAATCTGTATGACGCAGATCATTAGTGCTGGGTATGTTTGTCAGGCATTTTCAGAGCCTGCTCTGGGGAACCTTATCGAAAGCCTCTTCCCATTTCCCAGAAAGAGCGGTGCGTCTTGTCATCGTAGCATTCGAGAGCGTTGTCATCAAGTTGCCCGAGTGTGACCGATCGGTTGTGAGTACTTGATAAGTACTTTGGTGTGCTCTGAGATGGCATTGGCTCTCGTCAATCTGTGATCCGTCTCGATATTTTTGTCTCTGCTCATACAGTGGTTGATTTTCGCATTGTTAGTTTCCATCCTTTTTAAAAAATGTGTATAGCGTTGTCTATCTCTTAATCTTTTTTTGTGGGTCTTGTGGTGCGAGACTGGCCGGAGAACTTTCAGGAATAACCGTTCATCTGCAGTTCCCATGTATTTTGCCATTTCTGGTGTTTTGCAGTCATGTCCAGCAACTTTTTGAATCTATATTTTCGCCAATGCTGCCTTCAGCATTTCCACCGTGATGCTAGTTTCCCTGTCATTAATTTCTTTCTCTGCATTAGAGCATTTCGCACCCAGTAATGGGTCATCTTCCACACCGCTAAGATCTGAGAAATAGTCTTTTCTTTTCCAATTATTTCCTTTTTTCCATCATTGTATTCTGCGTGGTTCAATAAAACAGCTTCTGGTTTTTTCCCAGAATTATGTTCCAGTCTTTCTACAAAATCCTTCAATGGTTTTTCCGTTGCTGTTAGCACACTTTAGGCATTTTGTTTATAGGTACACATTCTCGGAACTTCTCTGTCGCTAGCTACTGTATATGGGTGCATATTTTTGTAAATTCTTTGTCATTGACTGCTGTTTTTCTGACTTCAATGTGTTGTTTTCGTGTCTTTCCCTTTTCCATTATTATCATTACGATATCTTCTGACCACCACCGTGTCTTTGTTACATTCTTCTTTTTTTCGACTTTTTCACCCGCTTGTCCTGCAGCTGCCTTGAGAACAGTCTTGGATATTAAACAGAGAGCGTCCAGGCACTCCTGTTGTTGAACCAAATTCTCCCTGCTGTTGAAACCAGCCCCTAACATGTAGTCCTAACTTCAGACTCTCTTGGCTTGTATTTCTTTATTCCTATTTCCGTTTCTTTGGTGGTTTTATTTCTGACGATTGTGACGTTTTGTTTTTCTGTGGCAGCATATGGCTGCAAATCATGGACATAGAGGAGAACTGGTTGAGACATTCAGCAAGAGTTAAACATAGATGTGAACTGATTCAGACATTCAGCAAGAGTTAAACATAGAGGAGAACTGGTTCAGACATTCAGCAAGAGTTTAACATAGAGGTGAACTGGTTCAGGCATTTAACAAGAGTTAAACATAGAGGAACACTGGTTTATTAATTCCATTTTGGCAAGAAAATGTAAATACTTTGGTCCCATCAAGATAAATTTGAGAGAACATTGATGAAAGGAATTATATCAGATGAAAGAGGCAGGCGTAGTTCAAGAAGTCGATGGCATCAAGATATCCAGCAGTGCCTGGGTATGACTGTGGCGGAGTATGCAGTCTTGACTAGGGACAGAGTTTCTTTCAACCAGGCTGGGATGGGAGCTAACGTTTTTTACAAGACATGTACTCGATGATGTAAAAATTATGTCATTTTCATTTAAACAGAATTGTTCAAGGACCTAACAAAGTCAAATGATCATGAGATCTTTTCGGGCATTGTTGGTGTTGCCCACAATGAGTATATGTTCTCTTTTTGTGCGCCCTAAATAAGAGGGTTAAATGTCAGATTGTAGTAGCGTTTCTCACATCACAAGAGTCATCGCGGGAGCTACGGAGACCGTGCTCTGACGTCGATATCTCTAGCAAATGACGCTAAGGAAGGCGGACGCAGAAGGAGAGAAAGGGGACAGATGAGGAGAGAAAGAATGAAAAGAGCCGGAAAGAGAAAATGTCGAAGAAAGTCAGATAGACGTGGGTTTAAAATGTACGGATAGGCTACTGGAATTGAAGCAGCGCTACACAACGCGAAGTGATTCTCCAAAAATTGGTGTACAGTTTCGACGTCTTCATGATCCAGGAGACCTGCTTGAAGGAGAATGTTACCACCAAGTGTCCAGGATACAGGTGATACAGTAATCCATGCGGGCCCGGTAAGCGGCGACTGGCGATGTATGTGAAGCAAGAACTTCCCCATACATGGATAGATACTAGCAACCGTAAAATTGAGGATGTCGAGATACAAGGGATTGAAGTAACAATCAACCACCGAGAATGGAGAATATTTAACGTATTACGCTCACATAGATCACCTCTTCGAGGACGTAAAGTGGGAATTTCTGTCAGAATTGTCAGAGTCGCAGAGCAAAAAGTGCCTCATTGCAGGTGACTTTAATGCTAGGTCAAAGGAGTGGGGAAATTTCACTGAAAATAGGCAAGGGGTCGCCTTGAGCCAGGCATTAGTCCACACAAACAGAACTATCGGGAATGACGGACGTCCAACTAGAATAGCATCTCGACCGGGAGATACGGATGGGGTCATCGACCTGGCTCCTATATCCAGTGATGTTGCTCCATCCACACGCTGGGACGTATTAATAGGCACAAGAGAGCGACCACTTGCCATGTGTTGTACTTATACCCAGAGGAAAACACACCAGACACTGGAAAACCAAACAGGTGTTCAGATACACGTACGAATAGGATAATGTAGTGAACAAGCTGCGCCAGACGATAAGACGCATGACCACTAGATCCCCTTTTGTCCAACCACCCTGGTGGACTCAAGATGTTGATACGGCCTGGAGGGAAAAGGAGGCGGCAACAAAGAATTGGCGTAAACCAGAAAGAGAGCTGGTATTAATATCGACGCATTGAACGAGAAGGAGGAGGTAAAACGCAAAGCTACCAATTCCTTTAAAGCGTTAGCTATGGAGCCCAAAAGCGAGCAATTGGAGGAGTTCATCACAGGAGTGGGTAATGATAATACCCTCCAGACGTTCTGGCACATGCATCGAAAGATGAATGGACAAACTACAAGCCAGCTTATCTCCAACATTCAAGACACCACATGAGGGCTCCTGAAGAGAGATGAAGAGAAGGGTCTAAGTTTTGTCAGTCGATATGTTGCCCAGACTGACAAAGGCGACAGAGATGCCCGTCAGGAAACTCGGAAAGGCATCTTAGACGCAGCCATCAGAGGAGCGGCTAATGTAGATCTTATCACCGAGGCAGAGGTCGTAAATAGCCTACGTACAAGCAAAAACACGGCCCCAGGTCCTGATGGCGTACAGTATTGAAACATCAAGAAGTTGGATGAGACAGAGATAAGAAATATAGTGAAGGAGTTCAACCACACTATAGAGAAGGCATATGTGCCTGGGGACTGGCTTCATAGCTATTTATGCCCACTGCCCAAACCTAGTAAGGACTCCACGCTTCTCGGCAGCTATCGAATAATCACCATACAAAATGTAAATGGCAAATTGCTCGAGAAGACAGTGGTCAGGAAAATAATGGCCTTCCTTGAACGTGAGCAGATTCTACCCGATACGCTGGGCAGCTATAGAACAGCGAAGGAGACCTGGGCTAACGCTGAAACTTTCGCGTATGATGTGTACGATGGGTTTCAGTCAAAGCAAGAAACAGTCGCGATGGCACTCGACCTGGAAGACACATACAACCGTGTCAATTTTGGGACCTTAATTACATGTCTGCAGCAGTGTGGTTTAAACCCGTGGCTGGTTAGTTAGATATCAGCTGCCCTGATGGAAAGAACAGTTGCGCTACGCGTGGGATCGTGTACATCAGATCCGAGGCAAATATGTCCAGGACTGTCTCAAAGGTCTCCGCTCTCACCGGTGCTGTTTCACATTGACACAGTAAAAGTAGCCAATATTCAACCCACAGGGACAGGGCGGACGTTGACATTTGCCGATGACATCCTAATGTACAGGACTGGCTCAGACAGGCAAGAGTTGGTCAAAGACATCCAGGAAACCCTGAAAGGAATCTCACAGTGGTGCAGCGACTCAAGCTCCAAGATCAATCCGAACAAGGCATGCATGATGTGGTGCTCTTTGAATAATTCCATAGTGAAGGCTGAACTCCCGGGCATCACTTTGGATGGTTGCACCATCGACAGGTGTGACAGGTTAAAACACCTCGGAGTGGCATTTGATCGCAGTCTCTGTTATAACTGCCCTGTTGACCATATCGTACAAAGATGCAAGAGAGGGTTAGGAGCACTCAAGACAATGGCTGCTGCCGACTTGGAACAACGCCTCCTGTTCATCCTATTTCGTCAGGTCGTGTTGTTTGTCATCGATAACGGACTGGGCATCCTCACACTATCAAGAACACAGTGTGAAGGGTTGGAAAGCGTCCAGAATGAAGGTATGCGTGTCTGGTTCTGGGCTGCACTAGAGATACCCCGATTGTGATGAAGCGGTACATGTTCGAATTGCTATCGGTGACATCCAGACATAAACTGGCACAAGTCAAAGCCTATATGCGTGTCACCACAGAAACTCGAGCGTGTCACCAGAGACACTCGACACCCTCTGCACAGTAGTATCTCAGACATCAAGAGATCAAGAATCAAGAGAGGGTCGTCATGAATGGCACAGGCTGAGACAACAATCGGACACGTCACTCCAGCTGAGACGATAGCCAACGGGGAAGAATGGGTCCACACTGGCGATGGAATGATAGAGTACCAAAGAGTCATAATAACCTTAGGCAAGAAATGTACAGAACGGAACAACGAGAGAGCAGAGCACGAGGTAAATCAGCTGATAACTGATAACTCACCCAGGTGAGTGACGCTATCATATAAACCGACGGATCAGTCGTGCGCAGTGGGACATCAGGCTGGGGTTTCTCGGCTAGAGGTTGTTGCTGAGCGCAGTAGGGCACACATGTCAACAACCTCCAGTATGAGAATGGAGACGGAAGCAGTGACCTCAGCACTGAAATGGATATCTGAGACTTCTATAACAGGCAGGCATCGTGACAGACGCGAAAGCCGTGCTTCAGAAAGTACAGAAGGGATGGCTTAGGTACGAGTGGATAGCTGCTGTTGAGGCCTCAAACCTCCAGGCGCTAACCTGGATCTACTATCCTGCTCATGCCGGGGTTCAGTGCAATGAAACAGTTGACATCTTGGCTTCACGGGCTCCCATCATGGGCACATTGGTGATGGACAGAAGTGACATTTTGAAATCAATCGATGACCGCCTGCTGGATGAGGACACCGCAATAGATAAAGCAGCAATCCACAGACTGCAAAGTTTCGACATTAAAAGAGGTTCGAGCGGAGTGGGGCGCATGAAAGGACGGCGCAGAAGCGTGTACAACCAGCGAGCTACAAGGACCATCAGCATCCATACCTTACGCCATTTGATGAGAGAGACTGAGCACCTATGGGTATGCCCGGAGTGCAGTAACGTCGATTCTTAGAAACAGAAACAGAAACATCCTGAGCGTACCGATGAAGGCTGCGCGCTACGATTGGCTTCCTCTGCATGACACTGACTATAACGTCGATTCACATCTCGTCAGCCAGAACGCTCTGAAGGCAGCCTGTTTCCAGGGAAAGGTTACATTGAAGAGAGATTATGCCTGACATTAACTTGACATCCCGGTAGTGCCAGAACATAAATTTGACATCCTGGTTGTGCTTAACATTAACTTGACATCCCGGTAGTGCCAGACATTAACGTGACATCCTGGTTGTGCCTGACATTAACTTGACATCCCGGTTGTGCCTGACATTAGCGTGACAGCCCGGATTCGGCTGCCATTAGCATGACATCCCGGTTGTGCCTGACATTAACGTGACATCCTGGTTGTGCCTGACATTAACTTGACATCCCGGTTGTGCCTGACATTAGCGTGACAGCCCGGATTCGGCTGCCATTAGCATGACATCCCGGTTGTGCCTGACATTAACGTGACAGCCCGGTTGTGCCAGACATTAACGTGACATCTTGGTTGTGCCTGACATTAACTTAACATCCTGGTTGTGCCTGACATTAACTTGACATTCCGGTTGTGCCTGACATTAACGTGACAGCCCGGTTGTGCCAGATATTAACGTGACATCCTGGTTGTGCCTGACATTAACGTGACAGCCCGGTTGTGCCAGACATTAACGTGACATCCTGGTTGTGCCTGACATTAACTTGACATCCTGGTTGTGCAACTTGACATCCCGGTTGTGCCTAACATTAACGTGACATCCCAGTTGCGTCTGACCAGACTAGTGTCTCAGTTCCCGTTTAAGGAAACTTGGAGCGTGAAAACGAGGTTGTGGTACACTAGCAGTTCATAGGATGTTACATCATAAGTAACACTTTGTTTTACTAAAGCTGACATAAGCAGATTTTAACTCATCATCATCAGGTGTCCTGCTGGTTGACGTCGGCGATCATGGACCTCCATCCATTTCTATCACGTGTGTCGTTAACCAACTATGTTGTTGATTGTCGCCCATGACATTCTCTCAGACTATCCAGCATATTCTGCCTCGGCCTTTCTCTGTTTCTCTTCTCTGCTATCTCTCCCAGTGTCACATCGTGCTCCTAGCCGCCTTTTCTCATAACATGCCCGACAAAGACTGACTGTCTCGTTCTGATTCTTGCAATGGGTTGTCTTTGTGTTTGTGCCTCTTTGTTGTCTTTGTGTTTGTGCCTCTTTGTTGTCTTTGTGTTTGTGCCTCTTTGTTGTCTTTGTATTTGTGCATCTTTGTTGTCTTTGTGTTTGTGCCTCTTTGTTGTCTTTGTATGTGTGCCTCTTTGTTGTCTTTGTATTTGTGCTTCTTTGTTATATTTGTGTTTGTGCTTCTTTGTTGTCTTTGTTTGTGTGCCTCTTTGTTGTCTTTGTATGTGTGCTTCTTTGTTGTCTTTGTATTTGTGCTTCTTTGTTATCTTTGTGTTTGTGCCTCTTTGTTGTCTTTGTATTTGTGCTTCTTTGTTATCTTTGTGTTTGTGCCTCTTCGAGTACTGTATCATTAATCTTCTTTGCACTTCATTGGATCCTCGTCATTCTTCTGTAAAACCACATATCCGTTTCTTCCAAAGATCTAAGCGCTTGCTAAGATTGTCTATGATTCACTGTCAAATGTCAGTACTGGCTCCAGGTAGCACCCAAGGGCTCTCGTTCTCAGTTTCAGTAACAAGGTTTTGTTGCACAATATAACTTGTTGCATTATAACTGTGTATGTTTTTTCGGGCCTCATGATTGTCTTGTTTTCTTGTAGATTCTAAATCTTAACTTATGAACACAACTCTGAGAAATGAAGGTCATTTAAAGTCCCAGAGAATGAGAGCCATTGATAAACGAGGAGACACAAACACCGATATGCCAGAGAGAAAATGTTTCAGAAGTATGTCTAATCATCATCATCATGAAGCATGCCCCTTGCAGAACGTCGCTCTCACAAGAGCTGATCTGTAAGACTATCGAGCTATTGCCAGAACTCCCGCCTCTGTTGCTGTCCTCTTCAGGACCTCCGTGATGTCTTGTGTCCATCTTCTCCTCAGTCTGCCTCCGTCCCGCTTACCAGACACCATATCCTCCAGTATCATTCTCTCTAGGCCATTATGACGTTTAATGTGGCCAAAATATTCTAGCTTTCTGGACAAGATATTGTTTACTAACCAATTTTTCTCGATATCCAGTTCTTGTAAGATATCTTTATTTTTCCTTTTCGCTATCCATGGTACTTTGATCACCCTTCTCTAGCGTTTTAGTTCAAAAGATTCAATCCTTTTCTTGTGTTTGTGTGGTGGACCACGCTTGCACCGGGAAGATGCAAATTCGCCGGATTTTTATGTTCGTCATTTTATTAAAGTTCTGCCATAATTTACTCATTTTATTCAACCTATGCATTGCCATAGCCATTCTCCGTCAGACTTCCTTCAGGCAATCTCTATTGTTGCTTATAATTGAGCCGAGGTACTCAAAACTTGTGACTTTCTCAATATCTATTGTTGCTTATAATTGAGCCGAGGTAATCAAAACTTGTGACTTTCTCACATTCCTTTGATCGAGAATAACTTTAGGTTTGGTCTTTGTCTTGTTTGTGCTCATTATTTTGGATTGACTTATATTCAGCTATTAATATTGCTCTTCGCTGTGTTATTTTACAGACATCATCAGTTCCAGCGCTCTTTAATAGAACAACTGTGTCATCTGCATATCTTCTTCTTCTCCTTCTTCGTACGCAGTCAGACAGTAACCATTATTTTTTCGAAAAAAGCGGCGGTCATCCTGAGGCTGTCGCCACTGCCATAGAGCTTGTCTTGCAGTTCCACTGGTAATGGCCACATCTGCTCTCTCTGATCCTCGTATGTCGGGCAGTTCTGCAGCAGATGTTCAGCGGTCATTTTACCAGTACCGCACGGGCATTCGTCGGTACAACCTATCTTCAATTTGTTGAATAGGTGGTACCTCAGTCTATTGTGGCCAGTGCGAAGTCTGAAGACAACGACCTGCTCTCTTCGGTTCAACTGGTAATAGGCATCGTTTTTGGTGTAACCAGTATGTTCGGTTTCCCATTTGGTCATGTATCTGGCTTTGATAAGCCGTTTTGACTCTTCGTACGCCATACTAGTATCTGTTTGTGGTAGTCTTGCACCTTCTTTTGCCAGTCTGTCTGCCTCCTCGTTGCCTTGGATGTTGCAGTGTGATGGGACCCACTGTACCACTACCCTTTTTGGTGCGGACTGCTGGCACAGTTTGCAGAGTGCTGCTCTTAAGTCATTCAGCTCAGTATTTTTCTGGCTTTTTAGCGCTGTGACTACGGCGAGTGCATCTGTAAGCAGGACTATATGGCTTTTATTTTCACTGTGTGTCACCATTTCTTCCAATGCCGCCCTCAGTGCCTCTGCCTCCGCTCTGAAATTGCTTGTGTACTTACCAGTAGCGAATGACAGTGTTATTTGTCTCCCATTTGGTAGGTTCAGGAATGCTCCTGCCCCTCCGTTCTGTGTAGTTTTTGTTACAGAACCGTCGGTGTATGCATGGGTCCAGTCCATGCTTGGGTAGCTTTTCGTTATGAAGCTTAGGGTAGTATCTCTCCTTTCTTTTTCAGTCTGGCGGTTTTTGTTTGTAATACATGGTATATTTTCTACCACCTCTGGAAATATATCCTGCCTCCAGGTAGGTTTTCGTACAGTAGTGATGGGTTTTGGTGTTGTTAGTGCGTTTATGGGATCTTTGTGCATCTTTGCTTTGGCTATTTCTGCAAAGTTTCTCCGCTTTAGTTTCCCATTTCCCAAATTGTTTAGTCTCTGGTGCATTGGATGGTCGGTCAGTCTTCGGAGTTTCTCTGACTGCAGCTGGGCTCTGCAGTCTCTTCTATCGGTCAGGGATTGCAGTTTTGTAATCTTTTCAAGCTCTACAATTGTCGTTGACTTCATGCCACCTGTTATAATTCTCATGGCTTGGTTTTGAAGTTTGCTAACTTTATCGAAGTTCGCCTTTGCTGCTGTTGTCCATGCCGCAATGCCATACTCGAGAACTGGTCTCACTCTTCCAGTGTACAGTTTCTTTAGTATGCCTTCGTCTGCTCCCCAGCTTGTGCCAGCAAGTTTTCTCATGATTGCCATTCTTTCTCTGGCTTTCATTCGGTTTCTCTCAATCTGACTTTTCCATGTCATGCGCCGATCAAATGTGACTCCCAGATAGGTTGGGTTGTCGTTTGTCTGCAGGAATTTGCCATTTAAACTTAATTTGGTATTTTGGGGTTTTAATGAAAGCGAGAATATTGTGCATGTGGTTTTCTCCTCGTTTATTTTGACCAGCCATGAGTTCGCCCACTCTTCCAGCGATGTTAGGGCCGTCTGCATCCGATTTCTTGCTATGGTGAGATTCTTTTCAGAGGTCCACATAGCCAGATCGTCTGCAAACATTGAGCTATGGACTCTTCTTGGTATATTCTCTGTAATATCGTTTATATATACCAGGAAGAGTGTGGGTGACAGTACTCCCCCTTGGGGTACTCCCTGCTCGAGTGTCACCTTTTTGCTCATCTGCCCTTGTACTTGGACTCTGGCCGTTCTTTGTTTGAGGTAGTGGTTGATCCATTTGTACATTTTCCCAGACTTTGTCAAATGCTTTTTCCAGATCCACCCAAACAGCTACTGTGTGTTTCTGTGCCTGGTAGGCATCTTCTATCTCCTGGGCTATGAGGATGACCTGGTCCTCAGTGGATCTGTGCTGTCTAAAGCCGGCTTGCTGTGGAATTAGTATTCGTTTTTCTTCCAGATGCCACATCAGTCTGGTGTTTATCATACGTTCCATCAGCTTGCCGACACAGCTCAGCAGGCTGATGGGCCTGTATCCATTTGGATCTGTTTTATCCTCTCCTATTTTTAGTACTGGTACCAGTATTGCGTCTTTCCATGCCTGGGGTACAATTCCCTTTTTCCAGGTTTGGTTCAGGACCGATAGCAGTTTCCTCTTCGCTGTTTGGCCCAGCCCCATCAGCATTTCGTTTGTTATCCCGTCTTTTCCGGGAGATTTCCTTTTCTTTAATGTTTTCATAGCCTCTTCCATTTCGCGCATTGTTAATTTGGCCATCATGTGCTCTTCAGGTGCCGTATTGATGTTGTCGTGCCCCTTTAGCTCTTCGCTAATGTCTGTATGCTTATCTGCAGGGACCTCGATGTGGTTTGCTCTGGCATAGTGATCGACAAAGGCGTTTGCGGCTTTCTTACTTGTGATCAAGTTCTCGCCCTGCCTGATGGTAATATGTTTATTTGACGGGGTTTCGTCGTTCATGGCTCTGACTAGCTTCCATAGCTTGTTCCCGTCTTTGTCCAGGTTTAAGCTTTCCGTTTTATTTTTCCAGCTTTTTCTTGCTGTTTGCTTGAGAGTGTGTTTGTATTTCGGCGTGGCGGCTTTGAGGGCGATGTTTGCCTCCATGGATTATTCTCGCTCTGCCATGTTCCTAGCATTTGTTACTGCATCTTCCACTTTCTGCAACTCATCATTCCAGTAGGGCTTATAGTTTTTCTTAGCTCCTCTTGGGATGATTTCAGTGGCGGCTTGCATTATTGCCTTGCTTAGGCTTTCCACCATGGGCTTCATTTTGGTGTTTCGTGTGTTGATGGTTTCCCACAGCCCATCTGTCAGGATTGCAAATCTGTCCCAGTCGGCTCGTTTGTAATTCCAACGTGGGAGCGGTTTTGTTTCCTGTGGGCCTACTTCCATGTCAATGGTTGGCCTGATCGGCCTGTGGTCGCTACCTGCCAGTTGGTTTAGCACCTGGCGGTCTATTTTATGGTGTATGTCCTGTGTGGAGAAGGCCAAATCTGGAGTCGAGGTGGTATGCCATGTTCTTGAATAGAAGCTAGGGCTATCCTCCGGCCTATTGATTAGGGAGAGATTTGTATCTATCTCTCAACCTTCCACTTCGTCACCTCTGCTGTCTGTGTCAGAGTATCCCCATCTCTCCGAGTGGCTGTTGAAATCTCCAACTACTATGCAGTTGGAGTCTCTGACCTCCATACTCGAGAGCGATAGGTCTCTATTTGGTGGTCCGTACAGATTGAAAATGCGGAGCTTCGTCTCTTGAGCCATTATGTCAACTCCTACAATTTCTGCTTGTCCGGTGTGATTGACAGATACCGCGCTACTCGGTATGCAATTTCTGGTCAGTATCAGGACCCCTCCTTTGTGGCCTTCTCTATCGAGACGGAAGGTCTGGTATCCTCGGATTGAGAATTTGCGATTATTGTTGAGGTGCGTTTCCTGGATACATGCCACGTCAATCTTACCTTCATGCAGGTGATGTGTTAGGGAAAGTTTTTTGTTAATGACTCCTTCCGCATTCCACTGTAGTATTTTGAGGGTCTTGAGTTTTTGGTCAATAGAAGTTGCCCCATAGCCATGTGCCTTGACTCCACGACACATGGGTGGGTGACCACCAGTAGTCAAGGGTGGGCCCCTTCGAGGCGTGAGGCCCGGCGCTATCGCTGCCTGGCGGGACTCCGCAGGATGAGCGCCATGCGTTTTTCTAATCGGTTGTACTGTCATCATGCTGCGATTTACGTTGCACTGTTTTGTTAGGCTTGCGGCCCCGTGCATCCGATTTCAACAGGCGTTTCTGTATAGAAGCCTTAGCCTTTGGCTGTCCACAGCCTATCTGCAAGGCAGCAGTTGTTTATGATCAGAGTTGTCTCTCTTTTGGAAGTTGTCTTACCAGACTATCGAGTCTTCACTACTCGTGTCTATAGGGTGCGATGATGATATGTGAGATGATATATGAGATATATGATATGGACTGGTTTACCCGGAAGAGAGGCAGTCCAGTGTGTCTGTACCCCAGGATCGTCACGTCCTGCCAGAAACGTAGCATTTGCATGTGAGTGGGGTATCTCTTTCTCTCTTTATTTTCTTGGCTTCTATGCAGAGATGGTACGCCTAGCATTCCCCGCCACCTGGGATGTTGACACAGTGGGGCAGGTGTGCAATGTCCGCTGGTCTGCATTTCTTCTGCGTCCAGCATGATAGCTATATGGCTGATAACGTACAGAGGTAGATATCGAATCTGCATATCTGATTCTGGTAGCTCATAGTCCCCCCCCCCCCCCTTTCCCTCGATTGTTAATGCCTCGATCTTGTCATAGTTTCCAACTTTTGTGACGTTCCTCATTATATATTGTGGATATACATATATATATTGCCTAGATATTTCTAATAATACAATACAATATTCATTATGTTGTGTTTTTCATAACTTAGTTTTAATTGCATCTTAATGTTTAAACCCTTTTATTATTTTAATTTAAAAGCACACAATTTTACTTTTAGCTTGATATTTACGTTACCCATAATGCACTTCACTAGACCGAACAAATTTTTTAATACGGTAATGTTCTTTTCTACCCTGACGGTTTCAAACAAATGCTTACTCTGTAATGCTTGAAGCAGGCTTCCTCATCGTGCTTCCTATCTATCATTCAATGATTCTCTTGGTTTCAAGCTCCACTGAGCGTGACGCTTATATCTTCCACAGTGTTTTATATGGTATTTTGTCAAAACAATCTGATATTTAATATTCCTTATAATATCACCTGTCCTATGCACGTTTCAACCTCCAGATGTAACTTCGCATGCTATGCTGTACAGAGCGCAAAGCTGAATGTAAGGTTATATTACGAATAGCTTGTGCAATAATAATGTTTATTTCGAGTGATTAAAGGTGAAATTCGTTTATATTACTTCTGCTACTCTGACATATATTCCAACCTACAATTATAAACTCCCGAAAGTGAATGTAGAGTGTTTAACATATCTTGGCACACATATAGACATAGTAGGAGGGACAGAAAACGATGCTTAGTTAAGAATACAGAAGGCGATAAGAGCTTTCATAACAATGAGAAATGTATGGACGTCAAAAGAAATTAAACCCGCTACCAAATTAAAAATCTGCAACTCCAATCGTACAATCCGTTCTATAATATGGCTCTGAAACTTTGAGGACAACACATGTACTTATGACAAAGTATAATGTGTATGAGTCATAGGTATGACACAACTTTCGTAAATGGTTGCCTGCTCTAAATACAAGGATGGAAATGTTATGACAAGATCCCCAATGTGGAACTGATGGGAAAAAATAGAACAGATCGGTGGAGTATGTCATACGGAGGAGGTGATAGAGATGGATAGGGCACACATTAAGGAAACTCGTGGATATCATTACCAGACATACTTTGTTCTGGAATCCACAGGGCAAGAGAAGTACAGGAAGACCGAGAAATTCATGGAAGAGGTAAAGTAAAGTAAAGAGGTGACCGGAAGCAAATATAAAGGCAGCAAACATGGCTACGAAAATAGTTTGTCAATATTATATTGTTCATCTTATCCAAGATTTTGTTCAATTTCCTCATGACTTAACTATGTCACTGTGTCTAATATGTATAACTTCACTTTTACATGACGGTATTGGCATCAAGTTGATGAACTGTGCATGAGTTGTTGTAGTTACCTGCCCAAACTGAGCTGTGCATAAGTTGTAGTTACCTGCCCAAACTGAGCTGTGCATAAGTTGTTATAGTTACCTGCCCAAACTGAGCTGTGCATAAGTTGTAGTTACCTGCCCAAACTGAGCTGTGCATGAGTTGTTATAGTTACCTGCCCAAACTGAGCTGTGCATAAGTTGTAGTTACCTGCCCAAACTGAGCTGTGCATGAGTTGTTATAGTTACCTGCCCAAACTGAGCTGTGCATGAGTTGTTGTAGTTACCTGCCCAAACTGAGCTGTGCATGAGTTGTTGTAGTTACCTGCCCAAACTGAGCTGTGCATAAGTTGTAGTTACCTGCCCAAACTGAGCTGTGCATGAGTTGTTATAGTTACCTGCACAAACTGAGCTGTGCATAAGTTGTAGTTACCTGCCCAAACTGAGCTGTGCATGAGTTGTTGTAGTTACCTGCCCAAACTGAGCTGTGCATGAGTTGTTGTAGTTTCCGGCCCAAACTGAGCTGTGCATGAGTTGTTGTAGCTTCCGGCCCAAACTGAGCAGTGCATGACTTGTAGTAGTTTCCGGCCATAACTGAGCAGTCCATGAGTTGTAGTAGTTTCCGGCCCAAACTGAGCAGTGCATGAGTTGTAGTAGTTTCCGGACCAAACTGAGCAGTGCATGAGTTGTAGTAGTTTCCGGCCCAAACTGAGCAGTGCATGAGTTGTAGTAGTTTCCGGACCAAACTGAGCAGTGCATGAGTTGTTGTAGCAGCTAGTGGCCCAAGCTGAGCTGTGCATGAGTTGTTGTAGCAGTTAGTGCCCAAGCTGAGCTGTGCATGAGTTGCTGTAGCAGCTAGTGGCCCAACCTGAGCAGTGCATGAGTGATGGCAGTTAGTGGCCCAAAGTGAGCAGTGTATGAGTTGTTGTAGCAGTTGGTGGTCCAAACTGAGCTATGCATGAGTTTTTGTAGCAGCTAGTGGTCCAAACTGAGCTATGCATGAGTGATGGCAGTTAGTGGCCCAAAGTGAGCTGTGCATGAGTTTTTGTAGCAGTTAGTTGCCCAAACTGAGCTGTGCATGAGTGATGGCAGTTAGTGGCCCAAACTAAGCTGTGCATGAGTGATGGCAGTTAGTGGCCCAAACTTAGCTGTGCATGAGTGATGGCATTTAGAGGCCCAAACTGAGCAGTGCATGAGTGATGGCGGTTAGTGGCCCAAACTGAGCTGTGCATGAGTGATGGCAGTTAGTGGCCCAAACTGAGCTGTGCATGAGTTGTTGTAGCAGTTAGTGGCCCAAACTGGGCAGTGCATGAGTTGTTGTAGCAGTTAGTGGCCCAAACTGGGCAGTGCATGAGTTGTTGTAGCAGTTAGTGGCCCAAACTGGGCAGTACATGTGTTGTTGTAGCAGTTAGTGGCCCAAACTGGGCAGTACATGAGTGATGGCAGTTAGTGGCCCAAACTGAGCAGTGCATGAGTGATGCCAGTTAGTGGCCCAAAGCTGAGAAGCACATGGACTGAAGCACTGCTAGCGTCAGGTCCAGCAGAACAAAGCTACCAAGACCCTTCTGTACCCCCACGTGGTGATCTTAGATAATAGGCTGCAACAGGGCAAGCTAGATCGAAAAGAGAAGGCTCGCCCGGTACCCAAACATGCAATGCTCAAGTATGTTTGTGTTAGACCGAAAGGTGCAAATATAGCAGTCAATCTGTAAACTACGACACAACGCATTCGTTTTATGGACTACATTCTTCTACTTGCAATGCCCTATTCATGGATTGGTAGTTTCAGAATGAACAAAGAAGAAAAGGAAGAAAATGAAAACATACAAATTGCAGAATAAACTCAAGGCAAGGACAACAGGGAAACAGACATCTAGTCAAAGAACAACTAAAGTGGGCAAAGGTCAACATAATTCATATCAGATTTCCAAGTAAATTGCTAAAGTTGGCAAGCCATATTTTATTGTTGAAACATTGATTTTGCCTGCAATGTTTGGTGCAGTGTATACTGTTATAAGTAAGATCGAACAGTAACACTATTCAATTCAAGTCATCTATTTGAGCAGCAGTAACGAGTTACATCAATGAAAATGGCAGATGGTTCGGCAAAACAATTAGTTGCAAAACGTCTAGTTCAGAAATATGTTACAAATCGATGAATCCACTTTATGTGCTAATGAAGCCTTTCTGGTGGCAGATATTAGGCTATTCAATTATGATCAACTTGATGAAATATTTTATCGATTGATCAAAACAAATACCAAAGGCGTTGAGTCATTTTTGAGGAAGCTATGAATTATTTAAAAGAAAACAACGTTTTACTAGAAAAACGAGGTGTGTTCAAAAAGTATCCGACCTGAAGGATTGAAACCCTAATCCTCTTCAAAGTACTCTCTGCCATACACTTCTCCCAATGACCCCGCCATTGTTGGCAGCATTTCAGGAAGGCATCTGTGCCAATGGAGAACAGCTGGGTCGTCGCATTTCATCTTCTCGTGACTGAAATCGTGTCCCTTTCTGTGAAGTTTTCAGCCTGTTGAACAGTCAAAAATCGTTTAAAGAATCGGGAGATTGGAGAACCAGAAGAATGTTGTGTTTGGACACGAATGTCTGAATCAGATGCTTAGAATGGGCGGGTGCGTTGACGGGATGGAGCTGCCATGTTCCCGTTATAAACAGACCCGGTCGTTTACGTCACACAGCACCTGGTGAATGACAACACAACCGGTGCTCACTACAATCAACAATGAAAGGCTGACCACCAGCGACTGAGGCAATCTGCAGGCTTGACAAACATTCACGCATGCCCATGCCAGCCCACTATATCTCCCTGTCGAAGGACAACGCCCATGCTTTATTTGTTTTCGCGCAAAAAAATAAAGTTAGGATCCTTTTTAAACACAACTAGTATAATGACTAGTGTCACTGATATTGTTGCTGAAATGGTAGGCAGGTACAGAACGCTAATTGTTCATTACAACATTACACTTATATATGTGCTTGGCGTGGGCTAATGGTTAAGTGGCACGGCTCACAATCTGAAGGTGCTGGGTACGATCCCCATCGCAGCACCAGCCGTTACCCCGAGGAAGCAAACCCTTAGAAAATGCAGGAGGAAGCAGACCCTTACATAAAATGGATGCTGAAGTCGGATGCACTGGGCCGATAGGCGCAAAATAAAACCACAGTGCAACGCACACCGCCTTGGGAATTAGAGAAATGAGGCAAACGCGGAAAAACAACAACAGCAACAAAGTACAACCATTATGCCCTTCTAGTGTTTGTTATGTGCATGCACTGGCTCCGTCCATCGCCAACATTTAGTTGCAAAAAAACAGGAGAACTTTTGCATGATTCTCTTACAATTGTAATAAAAGTTGACAACTTCATCAATTACACTCAAATACAAAATTCATCTTTTCCATCAACTGTGTGAAAAAATTACTGATTTCACACACCTTCCAATGCATACCTTCTATACTTATTTTAGTAAAATTATGTGTGGGGTTTTTTTCATTTGCACATTTGGGCACTATTGTACTATTTCCATGTGATTGACATTAAAGATTACTCTTTTTGTGCGCCATGAAAAGAACGTTTAGTGGCGAATTTGTAGAAGGTATCCTCACACCCCAAGCGTGGCCGTGAAGGTAGAGCGCGATCATGCGTTCGGTTGTGCTATGCTTGGCTTCACCTGCGTGACGCTCACCACTACGGAGATCACGTCGATCCCCATCTCGTCAATCAGACTGCATTGAAAGCAGACACTTTTTAGAGATAGCAACATGGAAGAAAGATAGTGTTCTTGGTCAGTATACTGGGCCTGACCCCGAGGCGACATCCTGGTCAGTATGGTGTGCCTGACGGGACATCCTGGTCGGTATGTTGTGCCTGATCCTGACGGCGCATCCTTGTCAGTATATTGCGCCTGATCCTGATGTGACATCTTTGTCAGTATATTGCGCATGACCCTGACGGGACATTCTTGTCAGTATATTGCGCCTGACCCTGGCGGGGTATCCTTGTCAGTATATTGCGCCTGATCCTGATTTAATATCTTTGTCAAGATATTGCGCCAGACCCTGACGGGGCATCCTTGTCAGTATATTGCGCCAGACCCTGACGGGGCATCGTTGTCAGTATATTGCGCCAGACCCTGACGGGGCATCCTTGTCAGTATACTTCGCCAGACCCTGACGGGGCATTCTTGCCAGTATATTGCGCCTGAAACTGATGTGACATCCTTGTCAGTATTTTGCGCCTGACCCTGACAGGACATCTTTGTCAGTATATTGCGCCTGACCGGACTATTGTCTCAGTTCACCGTTTCCATGTGATAAGAAGCTTGATAAACAGATTGTTGCAGCTAAATGTGACATATTTGTGAAGAAACGTTGCTCTTGTTGGACAAAGTTACAAGAAAGCAGCTATTATGTTACATCTTGCGAAGATGTTACTGCTTTTCTTGGAAAACAACAATTTTTTGGACGCGAGAAGTTAATATAATGTTCCGCCCTGGCCACTTTTGATACGGAATTGCACGATGATATTGAGGGATTGAAACATATGTTTGCTATGTCATTGCAGTATCGGGGTCAGTGATCTACTAGAGATGGATATTCCATGGGTGTGGATGGAGCATTGAACAGATATTGAAATAACTATCCCTTATCAGATAAAGCTTTTGATCGTAATAGTTGCCAGAAACTATTTGATTTAGTCTCAGTTTCAATGAGCACGTCGTGATACGGTTTGCGCAGTAATATGATCTTACTTCTGAGGTTGAAAGCCCCTACGGACTATTCCCGGGACACGGCGCATCGAGAAATGGAAGAAACTGACTCAAGTCCCCAGAATGAATCTGCAACTGTACGTCACTTGCCTTACGCATCATGGAAGTCCCTAAATATAATCTGAACTCCTGCATCACAATACAAGTAAGAAGTTATTGGAGATAGGGATACAAGACATGCGACTGAGGAGCAACACAATACCGAGGCTACCTGGTGAACTGTCGAAACCTTCTGGAAACATCCAATATTTATGACATGTTGAAGGGGAATTCACGTTTCTGAACATTTGAAACACGATGTCTGACTTGGTGACCAGGACAGGGGTAGTAAGTAGTAGGGGAAGATGAAATAATTAACATACGATTAGATACAACTCGCATACTTAACTCTGACGTCATCTCAGTACTAACATTTGACTGCAACAGTTGTACAATTACACAAACAAACAACAAGTTAACTGCATTTCAAAATAAATGGCATAAACATGTATCGGCCATTGCGTGGACAGAATTCCTGACTAATGTTTCTTAGATGCTCATCGCAAGCGACGATGGCAACACCATCGGTTGCTTTTGTCTTGTTGGTTGATGAAACTTGCACTGTATTTGGATTATAGTGAAGAGCTGCGCTGGTCATCAACCTCATTCTCTGGTCTCTAGCTACATTGGGTCAGTGGCAAGACATAAGTCGAGATGATTGGAGTTAATCTAGGATGGAGACACTCTGGTCCCACCTCCTTTGAGATCAGGGGTCGCTTAAAACTTGCGTGGTTCGAACCCACGTCGTTTTCATTCACCTCTTTGAGAAGCGAGTGCCTTACTTCTCGACCATAGCGAGCAAATACATCTTCAGACAAACATGAATTATGTTGCAAATGTCATCAGAAGAAAATGTTTCTCGGGTGAACAATAATAGACTCCGATTACAGGTGATTGAGTGGAACACACGACAAAAGGAGAGAGGACTCTCCACACAGAGAGGGTGATTTCAGAACAACTCCCAAAGAGGTTACAGACCTGGGGCTAGTGAACAAGTAAAAATTACAGAAAGTGGACTCTACACGCAGAGAGGGTGATTTCAGAACAACTCCAAAAGAGGTTGCAGACATGGGACTAGTGAACAAGCAAAAATTACAGAGAGTGGCAGCAGACGAGCCGGAGGGTTTAAAGTTCTACCATGTGCGCCGTTTGTTAGCGCGAGAAAGAGAATAATAGAGATTAAACACATCATCTTATTGTTGTCGACGTTGTTGCTGTTGCTGTTGTTGTTGTTGTTGAGACGTGATGCAGCATACTCAATACCACTGCATGCTCCCTATAAATGATGATATCGTTATAGGCCCAGAGGAACCTTACCGTCCAGGTGGATAAATGAAATCACATAAATCATTAGTTAATTAGTTACCAATCGCAAGCGAAGGTGGTGACAGCGTCAGACATATTTATTCAGATGTGACTACATGTGACTGTACAGTCCGATCTGAGCGTGACAAACTCCACCGCACGTGACTGTACAGTCCGATCTGAGCGTGACAAACTCTACCACATGTGACGGTACAGTCTGATCTGAGCGTGACAAACTCTACCGCATGTGACTGTACAGTACGATCTGAGCGTGACAAACTCTACCGCATGTGACTGTACAGTCCGATGTGAGCGTGACAAACTCTACCACACGTGACTGTACAGTCCGATCTGAACGTGATAAATCTACCGCACGTGACTGTACAATCCGATCTGAGCGTGACAAACTCTACCACACGTGACTGTACAGTCCGATCTGAGCGTGACTAACTATACCGCACGTGACTGTACAGTCCGATTTGAGCGTGACAAACTCTACCACACGTGACTGTACAGTCCGATCTGAGCGTGACAAACTCTACCGCATGTGACTGTTCAGTCAGATCTGATGTGACTGCATGTGACTGTAGAGTCCGATCTGAGCGTGACAAACTCTACCGCATGTGACTGTACAGTCCGATCTGAGCGTAATAAACTCTACCGCATGTGACTGTACAGTCCGATCTGAGCGTGACACACACTACCGCATGTGACTGTACAGTCCGATCTGAGCGTAATAAACTCTACCACACGTGACTGTACAGTCCGATCTGAGCGTGACAAACTCTACCGCATGTGACTGTTCAGTCAGATCTGATGTGACTGCATGTGACTGTAGAGTCCGATCTGAGCGTGACAAACTCTACCGCATGTGACTGTACAGTCCGATCTGAGCGTAATAAACTCTACCGCATGTGACTGTACAGTCCGATCTGAGCGTGACACACACTACCGCATGTGACTGTACAGTCCGATCTGAGCGTAATAAACTCTACCGCATGTGACTGTACAGTCCGATCTGAGCGTGACAAACTCTACCGCACGTGACTGTACAGTCCGATCTGAGCGTAACTGCATGTGACTGTACAGTCAGATCTGAGTGTGACAAACTCTACCACATGTGACTGTACAGTCCAATCTGAGCGTGACAAACTATACCGGATGTGACTGTACAGTCCGATCTGAGCGTAATAAACTCTACCGCATGTGACTGTACAGTCCGATCTGAACGTGACAAACTCTACCGCACGTGACTGTACAGTCCGATCTGAGCGTGACTGCATGTGACTGTACAGTCAGATCTGAGTGTGACAAACTCTACCACATGTGACTGTACAGTCCGATCTGAGCGTAATACACTCTCCCGCATGTGACTGTACTGTCCGATCTGAGCGTGACAAACTCTATCGCATGTGACTGAACAGTCCGATCTGAGCGTGACAAACTCTACCGCACGTGACTGTACAGTCCGATCTGACCGTGACTGCATGTGACTGTACAGTCCGATCTGAGCGTGACAAACTCTACCACATGTGACTGTACAGTCTGATCTGAGCGTGACAAACTCTACCACATGTGACTGTACAGTCCGATCTGAGCGTGACAAAATCTATCGCATGTAACTGTACAGTCCGATCTGAGCGTGACCAACACTACCACATGTGACTGTACAGTCCGATCTGAGAGTGACAAACTCTACCACATATGACTGTACAGTCCGATCTGAGCGTGACAAACTCTACCGCATGTAGGCCACACGTAATCATCATTTGTAATTGGGCCGTCTTAAATTCTATCCTTTCTTGCGCCTCCGTAGTGGTCCTCTGCTCAGCGGCGCAAGCATCATGTGTAATGGCATTGTGTCAGGCTGAGCGGTTCGGAGCAAGCAGCTCCCAGACAGCAACAACAAGGGAAAAACTATTCAAGGAAGCTTCCAGGGTGCCTTTGCATTGTTTCTTCCCCTCTCACCCCCTCCCCCACCCCACCCACGCTCTACCCTCTTGCGAGCGCTGTCCTGAGCTCACAGGCGCTGTCCTGTTTAGGGAGAACCTCATCTGACATGCGAACAACATGCTCAAATCATACATTTAGGCTCACAAATGCGCTTGGTCCAAGCGAAGAAACTTCAGCTGCTCACGCCGCTTAGCATCAGTCGTGCAATCTCCTATTGTGTACGGTAAAACCATACTGATAACTACGCAAGTTAATATTCTGACTGTTACATGCAAAATAACAGTGTTAGTCTTCACTGCGATTGTCATCATAACAAACAGCTCCCACAAAACATGAATATGCCGCTACAGTCGTGCAGCACTGTCCATGATGTTATCGTCCTCCGTATGTACACATTCATAGTCGCATTATACTTCGTGTTATACACAACTAATCGGCCATAGTACTGCTTCCCCAATAAGGGAGTTGCAAAACCCTATTAGAACAAATGATAAGTGAGTTCCAGATACTTTGAATAAAGTGTGGGGTCTGGACTTACCACCAGCGGGGTTGATGGCAATGTTTGTGTCAGGTACCCTTTGATTGGGTGTCACTGTTTCAGTGAGCAAGTCGTGACACGGTTGGCGCAGTGATATGATCTTACTTCTGAGGTCGAAAACACAAGTCTGCTCAATGTGAAAGCGGAACATCAGCGTGTCTGAATATAGTAGTTCTAGTATTCATATCCCATTTAACTTTATAACGTTTTAGTTACATATGTTACAATATCAATCATGTATAAATTCATGTTCCCAAAACTATTCTAGCTTACCTAGAGTTTGGATACGTACTTCCGTACACCAGCTGGTAACTCGCTGAGCCGATCTGTATTGTATTCCATTCACTTTGGAACGTGCGACATAAAAAGCATTATCAAATAATGGGCTTTGATGATGATCTGAAGGCGGCCAAAGAACGAGCCTTCAAATTGGTAAAAGACCAAGATGGATGGAAGGTATCTTCCAAGTCTAACGTAAGTTGTTCCCTTTTACTACATTTTGCTTTTTATTTCAGAATATAGCCCGCAAAGTACGTTCTTCACACGATGGACTTTCAAGTTAAACCGAAACTAGTTGTTCTAGTTCTACCTGAATGGGCTATATCGTGCTGGGTCAATAATCATTAGTTAGGGTTACTGCTATTACTGCTAGTTGGCCCACTTGTCATGGTCCAGTCATGTGACAGATAAATAATAATGGCGAACAACACTGTTAGTGCATGCATAGAACAGCCTAGTCTGATGAAGCTTCTTGTGAAAGAAGGCGTGAAACCTGTGAAAATTTACAGACGACTCAAAATCACAATACGGTGATGAGGCACTCAGCCTAAGTAAGACATTTGAATGGTGTAAACGTTTTAGAGAAGGCCGTACATCCATACATCACCAACCCGAAAATTTATGAAAATTGCGTCTGCAGGTAAAGTGATGGCGAGTGTTTTCTGGGACTAACTGGTCATCATTCATGTTGATATTATAGCTCGTGATGCCACTGTAGACAGTGAATAATACATGTTCTGCGATGTGCATAACAGTCTGTGGAACAATGGCCTGGTTTGATCCCAAAGAGCGTCCTCCTTCTCCAAGATAACCTTATGTGCCATTTGCAGCAACTAGGCTTGGAGGTATTGCGGCATTACCACACCCACCTTACAGCAGAGATCTTGCTCCAAGCGATTTCCACCTGTTTTGACACCTAAAAGAATTCCTGGGAGGTCAGCATTTTAGCACGCACTGATGACGAAGCGAAATAGGCTGTCCTGGATTGGTTTAGACATACTGACAAATCTTTCTATCCTGAAGCTTGATAGAGTCTTGGTGAATTCTTGCCAACCAACTGCGAGGACTGCATTGCCTTCTCGGTGTCTCGGTGCCATATTATGATTGTCTTCAGAAAGTTGTCATCCTCGCTAGTAAAATGCAGAATTTCCTGATATATGGCAACACGATTGTCTTTCTGATCTTGTGTCAGACGTCATGGAACGAACTTCACATCCACCTTGCGCATTTGTAATTTCTATATTATTTTCTATTATGTTTAGCCCAATCCAGGACATCGTCTTTCACTTCGTCATCAGTGTTGAAAAGGTGACCTCCAACGATTTCTTTTAAGGGTCCAAACAAATGGAAATCGCTTAGAGCTAGGTCTGGGCTGTAAGGTGGATGTAGCAATACCTCTCAGCCGAGTTGTTGCAAATGGTACATAGTGCGATGAGCTATATGAGGTCGAGCGTTATCTTGCAGGAGCAGGACAGGATGCCATTTGTGATCAAACCCAACGTTCACTAACCTTTAATAAATGCAAATTGCTATGAATAATAGTGTTCACCGTACCAAGAGAAAGATTTGCCTCATGTGCAATTTGTGACAGGTTGTGCGTCGATTTTCCGGGATAAGTCGTTTAACAATCTGGATATCCATAGGAATGACTGTGGTGAGCTGAGAGCCAGCAGGGCCGGGATCATTACTCACGGATTTACGGCCTTTTCTAAAACGTTTACACTACGCACAATTTTACTGCGGCTGAGTGTCTTCACCGAATTATCATTGCAGTCTTCTGTAAACGTCCGCAGGCTTCACGCCAGCGTCGATGCTATCCTGGGGAGATATAGCCTTCTTTGACTATTTCCCGATCTGTCAGACGACAATTGGAACAGATTATTCCACGAACCTGTCGACTGCCGACTATCCTGAAATCGCTTAAGCTATTCGTAATAACGAGCCCAGCTCATGCACTGATCTCCATCATCTTGTTGTAACATCATATGGTTCTCTATGAACGTCTTCATGAGCTTGTATAAAATCATGATGATTAATTTCTAATAATGAGGTCATGACAAATATAGATCTGTTGGGAAATAATCTTTCTCGTGGTGGGGACAGAGTGGTCTCGAAATAAGACGTCGGCCTCATGTGGAGGTCGCGGGTTCAAATCATGGTGGAGACCGGGATTTTTATCTCGACTTTCTGGAATTTCCCGAGATCTCTGGGTAGTAGAGATCGGATGCCCGCGTTCAGTGGTCTCGCACGTTAAAACATTTCATCGGTGTTACGAAACTCGTGCATTGTGCTGAGATTCTCGAGAAATATGGAGAAGAGCACTAATGGGTGATATAGCATGCAATGACTTTGATTCTTCGACTAAACTAAAAATGAAAATTAAGATATCTCGAGAAAAGGACAACATAATCTGCAAGCACATAAACAAACAGAAAAAGGATAGTGAATAGTCACAACAACAACAAGTCACCGGAGGAAACGATAGGTTACTTAAGACAGTCATCATTGAACGGAAGTTCACGTGACATCGCCTTGGAGCGCAATCGCAAAAGCACTGGAACTTTGTTAACATATTTCGTTTATCTTGATACATTGTTTATGTTGGTGTGTGATGTGTGTGTGTGTGCGCGTGTGTGTGTGTGTGTATTTATGTGTATGTATGTGTGTGCTTGGGAATTTGGTGTGTGTATATTTGTCAGACCTGATAACAGTTCAAACTGCGAATGCCTACTGTCTCTAACGATCTTTCTCATTATCATGGACTTGTTGAGGGTTGAATAACAAAAATGCAAATGGCATTTGATGAACAGCTGGAAGACTTCGATTTGATAGTACTTCACATAAATAGCAGGACATACAATGAGTGAGATACATACACAACATAAGAGGCAGCGCAAGTGGAATTGCAGATTAGTGTGAACAAAACAAAGGAAATGGGAATAAATAACCAGCAAATTAACCCGATAACGATCAACGGTCAGATAATGGAAGAAGTACAAAGTGTTACTCATTCGGAAGTAACATTGATAAACGATTCAATCAACCAATCAAAAACCTGTCAGCTCCCCGTGGATCATGGGGCATCAACAAATATTCACCAAGTCTTCCTATCATGAACCATCTGAGCTAATATGTCCACGTCCTGTTTGCTGCCTTTACATTTGTTTCCAGTTCTCTCTTCCACGAGTCTCTGTTTTCCTCTACTTCTCTTGCCTTGAGGATTCCAGAACAGGTCTTGTCTGCTAATGTTATCCACTGCTTTCCGTAATGTATGACCTATCCATCGCCATCGCCTCCTCTGTATTTCATGCTCCACTGGTATTTCTCCCGTTGTTGCCATCAGTTCCATGTTGATGAGCGTGTCGTACCATTTCCACCCTTATATTTTGCGCACGAACCCATTTACGAATTCAGCACTTTTTTCTTAAGTACCTTTGTTGTCCTCCATGTTTCAGAACCACATAATGGAACGGATTTTACGTTGGAGTTGAAGATTTCTATTTTGTTCGTTATTATAATTTCTTTTGACTTCCATAAATTCCACAGTACAATGAAAGCTCTTCTCGCCTTCTGCATTCTTACCTGAACATCGTTTTAAGTACCTCCTACTATGTCCTTATTTCTGCAAAGGTATGCGATGAACAATTAATATCGTCAAATTTTCTTTCAACTCTCTTCGCCCAATGTGGACCTCGGTGGCATTCTCCATGGATAATAAGCCAAGGTTGTGTAACACAAATATAACGCTGATTGTAATATACTGTTCTGGGAGATAGCATGTGACGAAGGGTATCACATCTGGACTGCAGATCTTAGTCAATAAGTGTTTTCGTGTTAGGTGGCCAGAGGTCATTGAAAATACATACCTGTGAGGAAATACAAAGGCAGATACCAATACAGAAGGACTATGAGAACATCTGGATGGATATGACACACACTCACAAAGAAACCCGACAGTATAACCAGACATGTATTGGATTGGCATCTACAGAAAAAAAGACAATTTGGATGGAAAAGGAATACCTGGCAGCAACAAGGCCAGGATGAAGTCGGTTCAAACGGGATCTCGTGGACGGAACTCAAGAATAAAGCACAGAATAGGGACAGATGGAACTGTTGCGGTCCTATGTTCCAAGGCCGGTTATGGGATGTGTCAGGGACGGATAGTACCTCTAGTGGCAGACATGTCATGCCTTATCTTGGGTAGTTTGTCTATTATTGATCCTCACCTGGTACTCAACTCTCGTGCCTCCACGTAGCTGCCAGCATAGGCAACAGCCTCACCCCAGGCAACGGTATCCACATGACCGGCTAAACCACGTGAGGGTAGCCGATAGGTTTAATAAACCAAATGGTGATATAGGGCTTGTCTATCTAAGCATGTGAAGACTGGATTCGGCGGACTGTGCTGAAAAACCACTGGCTGGTCAACAGGCAGCAAGGCACATGCCAGCAACGCGTTGTGGGGCGTTTGGAACAAAGCTAGACACATAAGATCCCCTTGGTCGTCCACTGCACCCGGATTACTGCTCCAGTCATCTTGATCATATCTTGCCCCTGGATCAAATGGAATCAGGACGAGAAAGTAAGGCTGACAGTGCGCAGCTCACCATCAGTTAAATCAAATTCATGCGCAATTCATATTGTCAACGCATCTCGACAGATGACAATGTGGTCTTCTTCCAAAACGATGGACAAACAACATGTTCCAAAGGGGACCAGATAGATAATTGATGATGTTGATGATGATCATCATAATGTATTTGTGTGTGTCTGTGTTTGAGAAAAAAATGTAATTAATATGTTTCGTATGTTTGATTCTAGGAACACTGGAAGATAGAGACCAAGTTATCTGATAAACTCAACTGCAGCATGTGAGTAAATGTACACTGTCTATGCAAGTATTACATGAAGATGGTAGTGGCATACTCACTGTCGCAACAATACATTCATACCTTTTACTTAGAAATCAGTCAATGACAGCAGTAGCGTTTATATGGATTAGCATGACTATCTGTCTGTCTGTCTGTCTGTCTGTCTGTCTGCCTGCCTGCGCATGCCTGCCTGTCTGCCCGCCTGCCTGCCTGTCTGCCCGCCTGCCTGTCTGTCTGTCTGTCTGTCTGCCTGCCTGCCTGCCTGCGCCTGCCTGTCTGCCCGCCTGCCTGACTGTCTGTCTGTCTGCCTGCGCCTGCCTGTCTGCACCTGCCTGCCTGCCTGCTTGTCTGACCGCCGGTCTGTCTGTCTATCTATCTATATATCTTGTCCACTTGTTTCGGTAGACGCCGTGGGGAGGTGTAGCTTCCCTTGTTTCATATTTTTTGACCGGCGATAATTCGCTGGTAACTGGTCAATGATCTGTATATGTTACCAACCGTTAGGTTGATAGCCCATGGAATATACGACCGCCTATTTTGGGGACTGGTGGGGGTGAAAACGTAAATCAGAGCAAGGTAGACCGGCAACCTGTCAGGCACCATCTATGCCGCTCCGCTAACCGCACAACAAATACTTGATGTTATAGCTTTACAGTCGCTTTTTCGCCACATATTTTCTGTGGGGCGAGAATCCATAGAATACATTGAGTACATCTTAAACTTGAATTTTGCCCAAACAGCAGCCTTTCGTTTTCGATTTCTAGCTGCCATGGGATTTTTAACGTGCACGCCACTGACCACGGGTGAATGATCTCACTAATTAGAGATGAATGGACATTTTTACTGTATGATCCATGTAAAATAATGTCTGTCTGCGTCGTGATTTGAACGCGAGACCTCTAGAACCCGAGGCAAACTCCTTACCTCGAGATCATTGGACTATCCGATGCTGCTACAATTGCAGCAACAAATCGATCAACTAAATCAACATGTCAAGAATTCGATCAACTAAATCAACATGTCAAGAATTCGATCAACTAAATCAACATGTCAAGAATACGATCAACTAAATCAACATGTCAAGAATTCGATCAACTAAATCAACATGTCAAGAATTCGATCAACTAAATCAACATGTCAAGAATTCAGTATGAACATCAATGCAAAAAAACTGAGGTCATGAAAATATCTAGAACAGCCCAAGACATCAATATCGCCATTGAAAAACAGCAAATCAAACAGTAGGTGTGAGGAAGAGCAGGACATGGTGTATAGGCGATTTTCACATTGGTAGCACTTTGGATCTTTGGTAAAGACGAACCCACGGTGTTTTTCTGTTATTTTCCCGGTAAACACCTGTCCTACAATATCATATTGTTAGTATTGTTTCCAGAGTTTTCTTTTAATCCCATAGTGATGTTTTCTTTTGTGTGTTTTCCCTGTGTAAATAGGTAACTGAGACGTTAGTCTGATCAGGGACAACGTACTAGCCAGAACGTCGGGTCAGGGCTAGACACAATAAACTGAGCAAGACCACGATCTCTCTTCCATGCATCGTTCCCTGGAAACACGCTGTTTTCAAGGCAGTCTGGCTGACGAGATGTGGATCGATGTGATCACCGTAGTAGTGAGCGTCACGAAGATTAATTTAGGCATAGTAGAACCGCCTGGGTTACTACGGCTCATCTTCATCAGAACGGTCGAAGTGTGAGGAAAGCTACTACAAGAACAGCTACTACAAACCGCCACTGAACGCCCTTTTTAAAGCGCAGAAAAGAGTAAACTTACTCATTGTGGGCATTACACAACAACAATATGTGCCCATTTCTGGATACACATCGTCATTAGTTAACTCATATGAGGGAGCTAGCCTCTACACCTCCCATTGTGGATGTGCTTATTTTGGGAACTGGTTGCTTATACCACTTTAAGAGTAGTTTCTTTTCTGTAATGACTCTGTCATGTTATTGAGGCTAACGACCATAAAAATAACAGGATAACTATTGTGATAAATATTTGACTATTTCAGCTACCGAGTGGTAAACTCGATAAACGCGCCTTTCACAGTTGTCAAGGAGACGCTCAGTTTCTTGCCAGGTGGGCGGAGACGGGAGTGGGACTCAGACTTTAAGGAACTGATAGTTCTCAAGCAGATTGGTGACGTAAGTCTTCCACCTCTCATTGTATGGGTAGACGGGAGCCATTGTATGTGTAGACGGGAGCCATTGTATGTGTAGACGGGAGCCATTGTATATGTAGACGGGAGCCATTTTATGTGTAGGCGGGAGCCTTTGTATGTGTAGACGGGAACCATTGTATGTGTTGACGGGAGCCATTGTATGTGTAGACGAGAGCCATTGTATGTGTAGACGGGAGCACAACTAATTTACGTTGTGTCGTTAGCTTATCATTAAAGTTTAAATGGGAAGTCTGCTCACAAATGTCCAGAGCATTTTTACATATTTTATTTGGCTTATCTAGAATCTAGTCAGCCTTCTCTGCTAAGAAATACACCGCCCTATAATTAATAAATCGCTGTCAATGTCGTTTCCACTTCTGGAAGTTGTCTTGGTAAACATGTCTTGGGTTCGTGCGTAGTTCAGCCTGTAAATTGTTTTTAATTTCTTCAGTGGTCTGAAATCTTAATCTAAAAAACTGGATTATCAGTTTTAAAAATGTAGCAAAATTATATCTTATTTGCAACGCAGCAAATCATACATATGAAAGATGTCACATAGATAGGGAATACAGAAGAAGAATCATCAGACAGAAGAATCGCAGAGGAAATCCAACAAAGATGTAATAAGGTAAATCAGATCATCGCACAATTAACTCCAATACTAAATTGCAAATATGTGACAATAACTACCAAAAGAGCTTTACACAACACGATGTTCGTGCCGACACTATGTTTTCAATGTCAAAACTGGACACTAACATCAATTGAAAAACGACTAATCATAACAACAGAAATTAAATGCCTACGAAAAATATTAGGTGCATCAAGGCGAGACATGATCAGAAACGATGACATCAGGAGACGTGGGGAAAACACCAGTATTAGACTACATCAAAAGCTAGCAACTAAAATGGTTTGGCCAACAAACAATATTACCACTACACAACACTCCAAACAAGAAATGCCGTTTAGATACAAGGGATTCAAGATCAAAAACTGAACACAAAACATGTGACTTACAGAAAGATTTGGAGCGGTGAATGCCAGTGTGCAAACAGTAGGGCTCTTTATAGAAATCTCTTCATGACCTGACGCTGAAATTCAAAACAGGTTGAGCGAAAAGAAAGAAGAACACAAATAAGCTTGAAGTAGAATGACCGGAGAAGTGGAGATGTCTTCGCCATTATTTCCTGAACCCGCAGCGAGGTGTCTGCGCTGCTATACATTGGCATCGTAGAGAAACCAGAAGACGTCTTCCCAAGACTCATGCTTTTTCTCTGGAAGATTTCCTGATATTGAGATGTTGCATTCTAGTATTTCCCCTACTGTTTTCAGATGATTGAAACACATGATCTTTCGAACGGGGGTAACATGAATGTCGCCAGATGATTTTGAGAGTCTTCACAAACGCCACACGTCATCGGTTGATCGCTGATAACCCTAAATTCGCAAATACCATTCGTTGCAACGGGTACATCTCATGTACTGGTCCCATTCAAAAGTTGTAACATTCCATGTGGACGTCTTTCAAAGTTTTAATCGAAACGTGACGTTGATTGGTTGCTCGCGATATGCAGATATCTCATGAAAAGTGAAACACAACCTTCACATACATAAGCTTGTTACTACAGGACAATAAACAATTACAACAGGAAAGGCAAAAAGCGGTAAGTTACATATTTAAAAAGTCATCAGTAAACAGTAAAAAATCGCTCGGCAGTTGGAAATCGGAATGAGTAGACTTAACGGCCACTGCCCGGGCATAATTCAAAATTATGTTAAAAATGTACCCAATCGGAATCCTCGCCGACGCTACGGCGTACCTGCATTGTGCTGAGATTCTCCAACAAATACGTAGGAGATCAGAGCACATGAGTTAAACCGTGTGCAATGACATTGATTCTTCGACTAAAGGTTCATGTCTGACTGCGTACGATGAAGAAGAAGAAGAAGATTCTTCGACTAAACTGAACTAAACTGATTTTTCGACTAAACTGATTCTTTGACTAAACTGAACTGATTCTTTGACTAAACTGAACTAAGCTGATTCTTCGACTAAACTGAACTAAACTGATTCTTCGATTAAACTGAACTAAGCTGATTCTTCGACTAAACTGAACTAAACTGATTCTTCGACTAAACTGATTCTTCGACTAAACTGATTCTTCGACTAAACTGAACTAAACTGATTCTTCGACTAAACTGAACTAAACTGATTCTTCGACTAATCTGAACTAAACTGATTCTTCGACTAAACTGAACTAAACTGATTCTTCGACTAAACTGAACTAAACTGATTCTTCGACTAAACTGATTCTTCGACTAAACTGAACTAAACTGATTCTTCGACTAAACTGAACAAAACTGATTGTTCGACTAAACTGAACTAAACTGATTCTTCGACTAAACTGAACTAAACTGATTATTCGACTAAACTGAACTAAACTGATTCTTTGACTACATTGAACTAAACTGATTCTTCGACTAAACTGAACTAAACTGATTCTTCGACTAAACTGAACTAAACTGATTCTTCGACTAAACTGAACTAAACTGATTCTTCTACTAAACTGAACTAAACTGATTCTTTGACTAAACTGAACTAAACTGATTCTTCGACTAAACTGAACTAAACTGATTCTTTGAATAATCTGAACTAAACTGATTCTTCGACTAACCTGAACTAAACTGATTATTTGACTAAACTGAACTAAACTGATTCTTTGACTAACCTGAACTAAACTGATTCTTCGACTAAACTGAACTAAACTGATTCTTTGACTAAACTTAACTAAACTGATTCTTCGACTAAACTGAACTAAACTGATTCTTCGACTAAACTGAACTAAACTGATTCTTCGACTAAACTGAACTAAACTGATTCTTCGACTAAGCTGAACTAAACTTATTCTTTGACTAAACTGAACTAAACTGATTCTTCGACTAAACTGAACTAAACTGATTCTTTGACTAATCTGAACTAAACTGATTCTTCGACTAACCTGAACTAAACTGATTATTTGACTAAACTGAACTAAACTGATTCTTTGACTAATCTGATTTAAACTGATTCTTCGACTAAACTGAACTAAACTGATTCTTTGACTAAACGTAACTAAACTGATTCTTCTACTAAACTGAACTAAACTGATTCTTCGGCTAAACTGAACTAATTGTAGCCTTATGTTGTACATTGAGCTGGAAAGAGATCAACATTGTCATCAAACCTGCTTTTCGCTGGAACTCACACTAGAAAAAAAACCAAAGAGAAAATTGGGCAAAAAGGAAATATTAATCATGGCAGTTAGTTGGTCATAGCAAGAGATGGTGGAGACTCCGTCAAACGGTTTTGTCTTGATGATGTAATCTGCGTATTTGTATTTGAATTAAAGTCAGGAAGCAACCTCAGTCTCTGGGCCCGAGCTACCTTGGGCCAGTGGCAGGACAGAAGTCGAGACGACTGTAGGTAATTCTAAATGCAGGCTTTCTGGTCTCACCTCACCTGGGACAAAGGCTCGGGTGAAACCTGCAGAACTCGATCACCCGCCATTTCCTTTCATCGCTTTGGGAGGCGAGTACCTTATCTCTCGACCACAGTAAACAAAATAAGCCAGATTGATCGAGAGATGATTACACTTAATTGAAATTGATGTGAAAACAAGTGCAGTGTTTTAGGCAAAGGGAACACAAAGAATGGATTTCAGATCTTTGTAGAATGCAGCCATTGCTTGCAATTATTGCGATCGATCGTGATCCCTAGACGCTCATGGGGGAGAGCCGGATACGTCGCTGCCTCGGGCCGGGGGCCGCGAGGAGGGAGTTTGTAAGGAGTACTCCGTCTCCTGTGTGTCAGGCCAGTGTCCGTCTTCTGATAGTTTTGCCCCCCCCCCCTCCCCCCCCCCCCCGATCCCCCCTCCACCCCACACCCCCGCCCGCTGAAATGTGTCCTACGGGACGACGTCATTCTCACAGGATTTAGGATACGTAGGGAGGCGATGTTACATAGGGCCCCAGGTGTGGGGCGACAGGGGAGCGTCATCAAACTGAGAAGAAAGTCCTTGCTGTATCCTGTTTCTTGGCTACCTGGAGTTTCCTACATCTAAACGCTGGACGATACTCGTCTGACCGTAGCCATCTTCGACGTTGCCTAGGTCTGCCGGTCTTAGTGACCAAATCTACATAATATGTGACGAGCACAATACATCAGATGAATACACACAAATACTTTCTCAGAACAGTTACTTCAATCCACATACAAAGTTTAAATCAATAACCGTCCAACAATTATCCGAGATGTTTCATACTACTATTACAGTCATGTATCATGTTTCACTCATAAATTATCATTATCAATATCATCTGCAGTATCACGTGGCAACACTATGTAGTACGAGCAAGCAATCGAACATTATATATATATATATGGAAAAAAGAAAGAGCTATCAGTAAAGTGGAAAATTATGGATTTGTGTATTTCATTTGATAGTGTTTGACAAACAATTTAATAAACAAAAATTATTGTTTAAGTGAAATATTTTGTGAAAGCAAAAAAAATATACAGGAGTCTGGAAAAGTATTGGAAGACAATGAGAAGCAAGGTTTGACAGACAGTTTTAATAATTGTATTCATGGTATTACCTCACCGTAAAAAAACAGCTAAATGCGAATGGAAGTTGATATGAAATAGTATACCATGAAATAGTAATTGATAACGCTACGACTACAGCATTAATTTTTTATTTAGGAGACGGAGCATGGTCTTCATCTATATTCATATGAATAACTACAAACAGCATTGTACAAGTTTAGAAGAATAATTATACCAACCAGTGTAAAAGTTTAGAAGAATAATTTTACCAACCGGTGTAAAAGTTTAGGAGAATAATTATACCAACCAATGTAAAAGTTTAGGAGAATAATTATACCAATCAGTGTAAAAATTTAGAAGAATAATTATACCAACCAATGTAAGATTCAGGAGAATAATTATACCAAGCAAATAATTATACAAACCAGTGTACAAGTTTAAAAGAATAATTATACCAAGCAATGTAAAAGTTTAGGAGAATAAATATACCAGGCAATGTAAAAGTTTAGGAGAATAATTATACCAACCAATTTAAAAGTTTAGGAGAATAGTTTTCCCACCAGTGTAAATGTTTTGGAGAATAATTATACTATCATCATCGTCATGTAGCATGTCCTTTGTAGAAAGTCGCTCCCATCACAGTCTGTCTGAAAGAAACTCGATCCCTTGCCAAAATACCTGCCTCCGACACAGTCATACTCAGGCATTCCTTGATATCTTGGTGCCATCGCCTTTTTGGTCTACCCCTCCTCTTTTGCCTGGCACCATACCTTCCATCACCGTCCTCTCAAGACCATTGTGTCTCTTGATGTGACCAAAGTACTTGCATTTTCTAGCCAAAATGGAATTGATAAACCAGTTCTCTTCTATGCTCAACTCTTGCCGAATGTCTGCATTTGTGTTTTTTTCTCTGTCCATGGTATTCTGAGGATCTTTCTGTAACATTTTGACTCGAAGGATTCGATTCTTTGTCTAGAAGTTTTGGTAATCGTCCATGATTCACAGCCATAAGCTGCCACATGAAAAACACAGGCTCTCAAGACTTTTACTTTATCGTTTTGTTGGTTCCCTGCCATAATTTCTTCAGGCTGTTCAGTATCTGCATTGCCATAGCTAGTCTTCTTCTGATTTCTTTTGAGCAGTCGCCATTTTTGTCAATTCTGGAGCCCAGATTTTAAAAATGTGTGACCTGATCTATTTCCTCACCACCCACTGTATATTTATGTTGACATTGTGTTTTGTCGGTGGTCATTATCTTTATTTTATTTATGTTTATGAACAGGTTTTGATCTTTACTATGTCCATTAACGGCTGAAAGTAACTGCTCTAGCCCTTCTGCACTTCTTGATAGTATCACTGTGTCATCTGCGTATCGTAACTCTGGAATCTCGTACCCCCAATCGTAAATGGGTCGAAACTTTCAATGTTCACATCTTCACGAACATTTCTCATTATACATTCTGCAAATGTGTTGTACAGATAAGGTGAGAGGATACATCCCTGTCGGACTCCCTTTTGTACTGTATACCAATCCGATGTTTGCCCAGATACTCGGACAGCGGCTTGTTGATCTTGGTATAATGTTTCAATGAGATGGACTATGTGCAAAGGAAACCCCATTTCCTTCATGATTCTTCACAGATTTTGATGTTTTACCGTGTCGAAGGCCTTAGTGTAATCAATGAAACATGTGTACAGGTCTACATTAAACTCTCTACATTTTTCATAGATATTTCTTAAATTGAATATGTGGTCCTGGGTCCCTCTGTCTTTCCTAAAACCTGCCTGGACTACGTGAATTTCAGATTCAAACGTTTTCGCTATCCTTCCTAACAGGATTCGCAATAATTAGGCCAAACAAATAATTATGCCAAGCAATGTAAAAGTTTAGTAGAATAATTATACCAACCAATGTAAAAGTTTAGGAGAATAATTAAACTAACCCATGTACAAGTTTAGGAGAAAAATTATACAAACCATTGTACCAGTTTAGGAAAATAATTTTGCAATATATTGTTTACAGCAAACGACCAAGTTCAAAACAAGGCCCGAACAGGAATACGGAAAGGCAAAACCTTCAGAGTGAACCCGTGACGCCATGCTTGAGTACACAGGGAGATCATAGAGGAATTCACCATGTGAAGAGGCACGTTGCCTTGAGAGGGATGGGCTCCTCAAAGGTGCAAAACGGCCCAAGCCACACCAATTTTGCAGAAAACATTAGAAAAAAAATCAGAAATGCGCCAGCCATTTCAGTACACAACAATGACAATCATACCACTGAGGTTAACTAGTCCAGGCGGGAGATTCGATATCCTGGCACAATACCGAGTGGAGTGGCGGAAACTGATCCAACAATCTGCAGTATTGATGACCCAATAACCTTTGAGTTTATGGGACTGATGATGATGATGAATGTTAAACTTGAATGGATTCATTATACTTGGCCATGACAAAAATGAGGAGAATAATTATACCAAAAATACTACAATTGATAAGAATGATTTGTTGTTGTTTTTATTTATTTTTTAAAATCATATCTGGAAGTAAAATAATATATTGTTATATTTGCTAATTGACCCAAGAGAACAGTAATCTAACTATACTTTCATCTTAACCATATGACAAATAAGCGATTTTTCTGTTTTTCTTGGATATTAGCGGCAGTATAGTGCTCTGTCGGGGCCTTATTGTTTGATACAGACAAGAATAGCACCACTGCCCCACAGAGAGCAGGTCGTAAGAGGCGACTAACTGTGCGACATGGCATAACACCGGTCATAGTTAAGTGGTTTGTTAAGAGCAGCATAGATGGCGCCTAATAGGCTGCGGGTCTACTTTGCTTTCGTGATTGAGTCTATTAAGATGGACTCGCACATTGGTTAACTACTCTCTGCGGCACTTGTCCCAAGGCAGAGGAGTAATTAGCTGCTCGAGTCTAGACAGCTAACCAGGAAATCACCATCCCTGCTACATCCAGCTCGAGCCCGTTTTGGGACCCACACAGGTGCATCCATCCCTGTAGAAGTACAGGTCGACTAAGACTAAGATAGTTCGTGTAATTTTGATCTGAGCGGAAACTGTAGTGAAAACACTTTATTCAGAGCCAGTAGCCTGAAAATAACATCAACAATTAGTAGATAATATTTAAAAATGCAATGTAAAATTACAGATAATAATTACAGATAATAATTACAGATAATAATTACAGATAATTACAGATAATAATTACAGATAATAATTACAGATAATCAATGCTAAATACTGTAGGGAATATCGATATGAAACAATATTTACAATTTCAGAATTAGAAAAAGATCAAAAGACGGATTGCAAACATTTGGGATAGACAATAGAAGATCGATGATCAACATCGTTAGATGTCAAATCAATTGATGTCACAAAGAAAAGCAAATAGGATGAACGTAGTTTATGTCAGGTCAGGTCGTCCCGTAGCCGGTGAGATCGTTGGGGCACACATGAAGACATCCTCACAACCCCACACCACCCTTCTCTGTCAGCGGCCGCTGACTGTGTCTGTTCTGGTCGGAGATTGGTCCATTCTTTAATGCCGTCCTCCCACCTCTTTTTGGGACGGCCTCTTCGTCATCTGTCTTACACCTTTCCGTGCAGAATCGTATTTGCAAAACCATTTGATCTCGATATGTGACCGTACCAAGCGCGTTTCCCTCTCTCGACAGTTGCCAGGAGGTTCATGTATAGGATTGTAATATCCGCAACAATGCTGACGCTGCATACACACACATACACATCAACACACACTCATACCATCATAGACATAAGCACACAGAACATCACACACGCACACACACAAACAAGCACACGCCAACACACATGATTCAGCACACATACACCAGCCCACACACACACGCACTTACACAATTTTCTTTTTCCACAATTCCTCTTTGGAACATGTTCAAATGTCTCTGTCTTTAGAACACAATCGTCTATGCGACCCGAACGAACCCAATTGCCAAAGGCGTGATTTCACCGCGAGAGTTCATCAGTATCGCCACGTGGGAGGACACACCGGAGTCATTTTTAGTTGTTGGTAAGTGTGTAGAATCTAATTCTTGCATCACCTGCTCTTTTGTTATTTTTCTTTCTACAATCTCCAATTTCACTACTACTGCTCTAATAGATAATACTCATGTCTTAAACCAGGGACCGAAGGTGCTGCAGCGCATGAGCTCACAGCAGACAGTCACTTATAGCTGACTGCTTGCATCAGGGTTAGCGCCACTTAGCTGAACAAGTATCTACTCCCCCTCTAAATGGCGACCCTGGAAGTTGACTGCAGCCTTACGGTCTGGTTAAGAAAATAAGTATCGAAGAAGGGAGACAACTCGGTCCCAAACGTGTCGTACTGAAGCCAGATGTTTGGGGCCAGATGTTTGGGGCGAGATGTTTGGGGCCAGATGTTTGGGGCCAGATGTTTGGGGCCGTATGTTTGGGGTCAGATGTTTGGGGCCAGATGTTTGGGGCCAGATGTTTGGGACCAAAATGTGCAATCATCGCTAAACGTCATTTGTCATTTTCAGAACGAATGAAGAATAAAAAGAAGAAGAAGAAGAGGAGGAGGAAAAAGAAGGCGACGAAGAAGAGGAAGAAGAAGAGGAAAAAGAAGATGAAGAAAACGAAAAAGAAGAAGCAGATGAAGAAGAAGAAGAAGATGTAGAAGAACAAGAACGTGAAGAAAAGGAAGATGAAGAAAAAAAAGAAGAAAATTAAGAAGTAGATTAAAAAGAAGAAGATGAAGAAGAACAAGAACAAGAAGTTAAAGAAGAAGATGAAGAAGAAGATGAGGAAGAAGATGAAGAAGGAACAGAAGAAGCATGAGAAATAGAAGAAGAAAATAAAAAACTTGACAGAATTGCAGCAAAAATCCCGGTTCGGACGAATCAATGCATGTATATAGTCAAGTTCGATGACTGAATGTGGGAGCAAATATGGCGCTCGGTAGCCCATTGGCCGCATTAAAGTCAAGTTTCATGGATGAAACGGCCACAAAAGATCAATGTCCATTACCCAAAGAATCACACCGTCTCGTGTCGACCCAAGACTTCGCATGGGGGAGAAGCAGCACAGAATCCCCGAAGCTCATGCATGTCGAAACGAAATATGCACTAAACACACCACAGACGTCGAAACGTAAAATGCACTAAAAAGACCACGCGTGTCGCAAAATGCACTAAAAATCCACGAGTGTCGTAAAATGCGCAAGAGACCACGCATGTCGGAAAATGCGCTAAAGGGACCACGCATGTCGGAAAATGTGCTAAAGGGACCACGCATGTCGGAAAATGTGCTAAAATAACCACGCATGTCGTCAAATGCATTAAGAGATACCACGACTGTCGTGAAATGCGCTAAAGAGACACGCATGTCGTAAAATGCGCTAAACAGAAATGTTCACTGGGTGAAAAATCTCATCATAAAAAAAATAATAATTTTTAAATGGAATCAACGACTGCAAGAAAACGGTAAATGCTTTGGTATAGACTTCGTACAATGAGGCATCTACTGAGGGCATCAAGTTCTCCATAATTAACAAAATGAAAAAAAATGGGAATCAACGGATTAACGGCAACATTTCCTTAAGTCCTTGACGAAAACCTTTTGGTGGAAATGTTTAATTTTCGTGAATTCTATTTGTATGAAACATCTTCTATTATGACATCTTCTATTATGAGATCGTCTATTATGACATCTTCTATTATGACATATTCTATTAAGATTATGACCAGCCTGCATCAAGAGCATATCTATGATACGCAGGTCTCCGGCTCGCGAGCAACAGGCAGACCAAAACGGTGATGGATCGCAGGTGTCTCTGACACTCTCAGAAAGTTACACATAACGAAAGCACAAACCTCCCACTGCGATAACAAGAAATATACGCATCCCACAACTCTGCGACGCCGTATGGCAAGAGCAGTAGGACCAAAGCAGAAATAAGAAGATGGTCTTCAATTATAAGCTATGGATATTCTTGAATATGTGTAAATCTTCTGACCAGGTTGTGGGGTGGACTATCCAGAATTCCAAACTGATGACAGCTTTGTGCGGGGAATTAGTGGCTGTATGTTTATGCACGTGGAGAAGGATCCCAGGTGAGTTATGGTACAATAATCCAACGTGAGATCACAGATGAGTAATTGGGAAATATCCAATGTCAGGTTAGATGTAAGCAAAGGCGGTAATTTGAAGGGAAATAATCACTGGTGAGTTATGGTGCAAGGATCCAAGGTGAGTTATAGTACATAGATCCTGTATACTCGTCATTAGTTATCTGTGTGACCTTATATCTTAAGCAATTATTCATTTAATCCTTTTGTCTGTCCAGCTCATTCTTTGCATCCTGCGATAGCATCACATCTCAAAAGCTTCTAACGTTTTTTCTCATCCGTTTTGTTTATATTCCCTATTTCAGAGTCGTACAGTAGTAATAAGAAGAAGAAGCAGAAGAAGAATATAAGCCAGGTATATGTAGTGATAATTCTTCTCTTCTTCTTCTTCTTCTTCGTTCGTTCTCAATCTCCCACTACCAAACCCTGAAAAGGATTAAGTTGCAGAATGCAGTCCAGAGAACGGAATGCGTTGTGTCGTAGTTTACAGCTTGGCTGCGATATTTGCACCTTTCGGTCCAACACATCCGACTTCAACAAGCATTTTTTGAGTACCGGGTTAGCATTCCCTTTTCGATCCCTTCTCCTTAGCCAGCCTGGCCTGCTGCAGCCTGTTATCCAGGATAACCGCGTGGAGGTGTAGAAGGGTCTTGGCAGCTATGGTTCGCTAATCCTGACGTAATTCTTCTCTGAAGCGCAATATTGACGTTATTTGTGGTTAGAAGTTTTTGTTTCTCACGGAATGTGCTACTGAGATCCAAGTTCTAATTTCTACCTCACAGCAAGCATTCTCTGTAATTTTTTGTTTGTCCCAAATAGGAAAACCTCTGCACTTGTTCCATAATCTGTCCCCAGATATTGACAATTAATCTTTTGGTTTGTTTGTGAGTAGTACCACCATTTAGGGATCGAAAAGTGCAAATGTCACATAACGTCATTCGTCATTTTCAGAACGAATGCAGAAGAAAAATAAGAAGAGGAGACAAAAGAAGTGGAAGAAAGAAGAATATGAAAAAGAACAGGGAGAAGTAGATGAAGATACAGAAAATAAAAAGCAGAAGAAGAAGAAGATGTAAAAGAATAAGAACATGAAGAAGAGGAAGAGGAAGAAGAGGAAGACGAAGAGAAAGATGAAGAAAAAGAAGATGAGGAAAAAGAAGATGAAAATGAAAAAGCAGATTAAGAAGAAGAAGATGAAGGGCAACAAGAACAAGAAGTAGAAGAAGATGAAGGAGAAGAATAAAATGAAAAAAGGATAAGAAGAAGAAGAAGAAGAAGAAGAAGAAGAAAAAGATGAGGATGATGATGAAGAAGAAAAAGAAGAGGAGGAAAAAGAAGAGGTGGAAAAAGAATAGGAAGAAGAAGAAGAGGAAAAGGAAGAGGAAGAAGAAGAAGAAGAAAAATAAAAAGAGAAAGAAGAAGCAAATGAAGGAAGAAGAAGATGAAGATGTACAAGAACAATAACATGAAGAAGAGGAGGAAGAAGAAGAAGAAGGAGAAGAAGAAGAAGAAGAAGAAGAAGAAAAGGAAGATAGCAACTGTCAAAAGAAGGAAACTCACTTGGTACGGTCATATATCGGGATCAAATGGTCTTGCAAATACGATCTTGCACAGAAAGGTACAAGGTAGACGAAGAGGAGGCTGTCCCAAAAAGAGGTTGGAGGACAACATAAAAGAATGGACCAATCCCAGACCAGAAGATGCACAGGCAGCGGCCGCTGACAGAGAAGGTTGGCGTGGTGTTGTGAGGATGTCTTCATGTATGCCCCAACGACCTCACTGGTTACGGGATGACCTAACCTGACACCACTTATGTAAAGAACCTGATGAGTTATACTCCAAAATAGATGTTGAGAAGATGAAAGAAGCAGCGAGCCACATAAGCTGGAAGGATATTGCCCGTGGAACAAATGTTGAAGAAGAGTGGGAGAGTTTCAAAAGAATTATAGAGACTTATAGAGAGAAGCGGTGAGTAAAGGTATTAGAGTTTCATGTGAGTTCATGTCTAATGATTCCAGATGAGTTCATGTATTAGAGTTTCATGTGAGTTCGGGTCTAATGATTCCAGGTGAGTTCATTTATTAGAGTATTAGAATTACTTATCAATTCAGGTTTAATGATTCCAGGTGAGTTCATGTATTAGAGTATTAGAGTTACGTGTGAATTTAGGTCTAATGATTCCAGGTGAGTTCATGTATTAGAGTTTCATGTGAGTTCAGGTCTAATGATTCCATGTGAGTTAATGTATTCGAGTTACATATGAGTTCAGGTCTAATGATTCCAGGTGAGTTCAAGTCTAATGATTCTAGATGAGTGTATGTGGTAGAGTTTCATGTCAGTTCATGTCTAATGATTCCATGTGAATTAATATATTAGTTTCATGTAAGTTCAGAGTGTAATGATTCCAGGTGAATTCATGTTTTGGAGTTTTATGTCAGTTCAGTTCTATTGATTTCAAGAGTTCAGGTGTAAGGGTAACAGGTGCGTTTTTTGTAAATATCAGAGAGGAATTGGAAGTGTATTTAGAGGGAGAATTGTTTAATAAGTGTATAACTGGCAATTGTTTGATTCAACACATAGAAGAAACTTCCAGAAAGACAAACACACTTGACCTAGTATTTACCACAGAGAAACGTGTGTATAAAAATTTTAACCGTTGGAGAACTGTTTCGTTCAAGTAACCATCAGATTTTCCGTTGAAATCTTATAGCAAGGAAGGAAGAAAACATAAGTACAAGGACAAATGATTACTCAAAGACAGATGCTAAATAGATTAAAGAAATTTCGAGCTACATAAAGTGGAAAGATGTTGTCCGTGGAACAGATGTTGAAGTGGAGTGGGAGAGTTTCAAAGCATTTCTAGATAATCTGAAAAGAATTTTACAGAGGAAGATACAGCAGTAAATGAGCTGCCAGCAGTCAACGACTCATACCTGACAGCTTGCATCAGAGGCAACGGACCATAAATGACCAAGATCCTATTCCGCCTCCACTGGGTGGCCCTGAAATAGGCTGGACAAATCACGAATGTAGTTTGGTCAAGGAATAGGGAATTCAGTGGGAACACAAACGACGTAACCAAAAAAAAGGCTGATGAAATCGGATGTGCTGAGCCAAAAGGCGCATACATCGCAATCTTCCTGTAAACTACGAAGCAATGTCACTACGTTATTTTGAGGACGAATACAGAAGGAGGAGAAGACGAAGAAGAAGATGAAGAACAAGAAGAAGAAGAAGAAGAAGAAAGAGGAGAAGTAGAAAAGTAGAAGAAGAAGATTGCTCTTTTTATCTGTCATTTAATATAATATAATAACTGTGAATTATTCCAGCAAACCTGGTGTCATCCGCGTAACTACCATTACAGAGATGGACCTAAAGGGAAAGCTACCACGATATCTTTTGGACTCCACTATACCAGGTGTATTGGTCAGCTCTTTCAACACCTGGAGAAAGTTTCTCGAGAAAGAAGGACACCTGAAAATATAAAAACTTTGGTGAAATATTATCTGTCATTCATTTGTCAAAAGAATGCCAGTGCACTACTTGTTTTATGTAACAGTTTGAAAGCAAAGCAAACGTTTTATAATGAATTCAAAGACAAGGAAAGAAAGTCCGCGTAAAAACCTCAGGATTGCTTTCTCTTGATATTTTAGGCACGTGACTTTTACTATTTCTGAAACAAGGTAGGGCTTACAACAAACAGTTAACACATTGTCAAGTATATGCCAGAGTAGAAGTAGTAGGGTAGTAGTAGTAGTAGTAGTTGTAGTTGTAGTAGTAGTAGTTGTAGTTGTAGTAGTAGTAGTAGTAGTAGTAGTAGTAGTAGTAGTAGTAGTAGTAGTAGTAGTAGTGGTAGTAGTAGTAGTACTAGTAGCAGCAGTATTAGTTATTGTTGTAAATAAATTGTTGCCCATCTCGATCAAAATGGCGACAGCTTCAGTTGTAAGTGGCCAGACGTGACGACGTATAGGTCTGCACGTGACTGTGATGTTCTGTCCTGAATCTGCATACCTGGCCGTGCCAGAGCCACACATGGACCGCGTTGGTAATCGGGGTGAACCGCGTGGCAAACTTCCGGCGGCTAGCTTCTTCAATGCTGCATCGGAGATTTCTTCTCAGCCAGGAGAGCACCTTGTGTGAGCAAACAGCGCGAGGCTGAGCAGTCCAAAGCGAGTGATTCCCAAAAGGCAACATCAATATGGAGACCTTTAGCGAATCATTGTACCTTTCTGACTGATGAATGCTAGTCTGCATTCAGTGCAGCATAAAGACGTTATTTACGCAGATGGTGGTCAGCCATGCGTACAACATGTCCAACCCTCTCTGATCGGACTGTGAACATGTGTAGATGCTCTTTGGTTTAGCCCTTTGGAGAACTTCGTAGATGGATGCCTTATTCTGCCAGTTGATCTTGAGAAATGGCCGCAGACATAAAATTATGAAAGTAATTGGGCCGTCTGCCGTGGCATCTATACACCGTCCAGGTCTTTCAAGCGTAGAGGATGGCGCTTAGAGCACTATCACGATACACTTTGACCTTGGTTTCTACACAGGAGGTGATGGCCTTGGATAGACCTCACAATATGGAAAACAATGGATAACATTACCAGACAATCTTGGTTCTGGAATCCACAGGGCAAGAGAAGTATAAGAAGACCGAGATACTCATAGAAGAGGGAGCTGGACGCGAGTGTCAAGGCAGCAAACACGACGTAGGCAGAAATGGCTCAGATGTTCATGATAGGAAGACTAGGCGAGCATTTGTTGAGGTCCTACACACCACAGAGTAATGGCAGGTTGTTGATTGATTGATTAAGCAAAGCGCTTTTTTACAATGTTTTTGTAAATTTCATCAAAGCTTTTAAACATTAGTTCGGCCCAATGCTCTCTGGAATAGTATGTGCCAATACAAAATAAGATACCAACTCATTAAAAGCATACAGAGAATACGTTCAAATAATACAAGTGGGGACGACGTGGGCTAGTAGTTAAGTGTCACGGCTCACAACACCAAAGGGGCTGGGATTGTTCCCCATCACATCACTTCCTCGGGGAAGCAAACCATTAGAGAATGCAGGAGGAAGGAGACCCTTATATCAAATGCATGCCTAAGTCGAATGTTCTAGGCCGACAGGCGCAAAATAAAAAAATTGTGCTACGCATATCACGTTGGGGAATAGAGAAATAAGGTGAACGCAAAATAAATAGAAAATAATACGAGTATAGTTTTCATTGCTAGAAGAATAGGACATTGGCGACAGCTTCTGTGAGACACGGACGCAAGCTAAACCCCACAACTTGTGTGAGACACGGACGCAGGTTATACCCCATCACTTGTGTGTGACAAGGACGCAAGCTAAACCCTACAACTTGTGTGAGACACGGACGCCAGATAAACCCCACAACTTGTGTGAGACAAGGACGCAAGCTAAACCCTACAACTTGTGTGAGACACGGACGCAAGCTAAACGGATGCAGGTTATACCCCATCAATTGTGTATGACACGGATGCAGATTATACACCACAGCACGTGTGAGACACGGACGCAAGCTAAACCCCACAACGTGTGTGAGACACTGACGCAAGCTATACCTCACAACTTGTGTGTGACACGGATGCAGGTTATACCCCACAACTTGTGTGAGACACGGACGCAAGCTAAACCCCACAACTTGTGTGAGACAAGGACGCAAGCTATACCCCACAACTTGTGTGAGACATGGTTTCCGGCTAAATGCTACAGCTTGTGTGAGACACGGTTGCCGGGTATTACCCAAGTTGTTCAATTTGTTCCTTAAAAAATAGTGATATAATCCTTGGATGACTTATATATGTACTACCCGTGTTATTTATGCACTTGCTGGAAATTTTTATAAAACCACAGTATGCACTAGCAACCAAGCTTGAAACTACTTCTAGAATATGTGGTAAGGGAATTAACACAGCAAAGATTCAACTTATGGGAGATCACAATTAGGTAATCAAAGAAGATTTCCTTGTAAATGGACATAGTAAATCAATGTAGAAAACTTGGATCCCTAATTGTAAGATCTCACAAGAGTAGAGCTAAGAGCGAGAACAACTCGACTTCAATTCTCACAACATGTAGGCCAGTATGGAAAGATAAGAAACAATCTCTCACATGTAAGATCATGTTAATGTAAATATCGACTCGCGTGCCATTCATGCTGTCTTAGACCGACACATTTGAGCAAGCGACAAGCCAAACTGAAATGCTACAAACATATTCTCGGACTAACTATCAAAAACATATTTTTCAAATCCTTATATTGGACCATATGAAGATTTACTGATTGCTGTTAAACACGTGCAATTCAATGGTACGTTCATTCCTCAAGATTATAATCAAAGGAACACTCTTGGAAACAGAACAGATGTGCAGACAAAGAATGCCATAGAAGAAAATGTTCAGAAATGGACGAGGAAACCTTCAGAGACAGGCAGCATTTTGAAAGCAGACAATCCATAATCAACGACGTACGATGCCCCAAAGACCTTCTAGATAATAGAGGAGACGAGATGAGAGAAGATGTTCTTGTTTTAAATATTATTCAATCTAGGCTTTATGCCCGGAGCAGTAGAGGCAAATCTGCGATTTGAGTACACTGTAGAATGGGCACGAGCTATTATAGAACTTCTGAACCTTCATAAGTTAGTCACTGCTTGACAACTTCTACAGAAAGCCATTCTCTACCAAAACATAAAATCTACGTCAAACCAGATAAATAAGAAGTTTTTATTGTTTTATTTAATGAAAGGCTGATTTAGTCAGCAATGAAGAACTGTTCAGTTTTTGGAAGGATATATTTGATGTGTGAGTATATTGATGATTGCTGAGTTGAGCTGTTGTTAGTTGTCCGTGCAGGTTCAGACAATAGTACCAGTTCTTCTTCTTCTTCTTCTTCTTCTTCGTACGCTGTCAAACGTCAACCTGTATTTTTTCTAAAAAAGCAGCGGTCATCATGAGGCTGTCGACACTGCCATAGACCTTGTCTAGGGTTGCCACTGGTGATGGCCACATCTGCTTTCTCTGATCCTCGTATGTCGGGCAGTTTTGCAGCAGATGTTCAGCTGTCATTTTCCCAGTACTGCACATGCATTCGTCAGTGCCACCTATCTTCAATTTATTGAATAGGTGGTACCTCAGTCTATTGTGGCCAGTACGAAGTCTGAAGGCCACGACCTGCTCTCTTCTGTTCAACTGGTAATAGGCATCGTTTTTTGTGTAGCCAGTATGTTCTGTTTCTCATTTGGTTAGTACCAGTTCGAACTTCAATACCATTCTGTGCTCATACGTGAAAAATGTTTACATTGGTTGTAAACAAAACCACCAAAAAAAAAGCCAGAGTTTGAATTCCCGTGTAATGTGTTTTTTGGGACTCTCGCATGTGTTGTATTGAAAATAGGTTCCTATATTCAACTCTCAAACAATACATATTGTGTGCTCTGATACGACGTATTAACGTATTTTATTGTGTCCATATGATGTCTTGTCTTTGAAATTAGTCGACAGGTCAAGCTACATAAGTCTGTTTTTATGGTGTAGAATAAGTGGTTTATATATGCACATGTTCTAGAATATATTGCAGGAGGGGACAAACCAGATTTAGAAAAGGAATTACTATGTTCAAACTCATCTCTCCAAAAGTTTCTGTTTGTTTCTAAGAATCGACGCCCCTGCTCTCCGGGCATGTTCAGTCACTCTCAGAAAATGGTGCGGGGTCTGGATGCTGTTAGTTCCTGTAGCTCGCTGGCTGAACACTCTCCTGCTCCGCTGTATCATGCGCGCTACTCCGCTCGAACCTCGTGTAATGTCGCAACTTTGCTGTCTGTGGATTGCTAATTCATCTATTGCGGTGTCGTCATCTAACAGGCGGTCATTGATTGATTTCAAAAGGTCACTTCCATCCATCACTAATGTGCCAATGATGGAAGATTGTGAAGCCAAGCTCTTTCATTGCCATGAACCCCAGCATGACCGGAACAATAGATCCATGTCAGCGCCTGGAGGTTTGAGGTCTTAACGGCTGTTTTTCTCTCCTGCCACTTATGTACCTTCTGAAGTAAGGCTTGCGCGTTTGTCACGGTGACTGCCCTTGTTAAAGAAGTCTCAGATAACCATCTGAGATCACTGCTTCCAGCCCTATTCTCAAAGTTAGTGATCGCGCGTAACACAACGGGATCAAATAACATGGCAGAAGAATATTGAACCAACGTAAATTCAATATAAAATTTGATTTTTTCAAAGAAACAAAAGCGATATGTAAAGTGAAAAACCTGAAAAATGGTGAGAAAAAGGTACAGATATTACAACAGGTAAAGGGGAAGGAAGACTAACGTCTGGTCAGGCAAACTATACTGATCAGACATGTTAGTCAGTGTCAGGTAAAACATACTGGCTAAGACCCTCACCTTGGATTCCTCGTAGCCCGTCCAGGAAACGGGCTGTTTCCATGGCAGCCTGGCTAAAAAGGTGAGGAATCGACGTAATCCCATTAGTAGTGAGCAGGACGCAGAAGAAGCCAAGCATAGTACAACCGCCTGGAGGACCCCGGTCCACCTTCATCAGCACGCTCGGGATGTGGGGAAACTACTGCAACCCGCCACTTAACGTCCTTTTCAGGGCGCACAAAAGAGTTAACTCATTGTGGACATTTGAAACAACAAGAGCAAGTAAACGAAAGTCCAAATAGTCAATGACAAATAAACATGTTATAAATGTCATCAGATGACATGGCAGTTGGTGTGGCGATCATGGACCTCCATCCACTTCTATCACGCGTGTTGTTTACTAACTCTGTTCATGTCTCTCTTGCCATACTCTCAGGTTGTCCAACATCTTCTCTCTCTGCCTTCCTCTGTCTCTCTTTCCTGCTGTTTTTCCCGTTGTCACGATGAGCTCTAAACCGCCTCTTCTCATAACATACCCGAAAAGGGAAGACTGTCTTGTTCCGATCTTTGCAATAAGTTGTCTTTGTGTTTGCGCCTCTTCGAGTACTGTATCATTTATCGTCTTTGCAGTCCACGGCATCCACAGCATTCTTCTTAAAAATCCTAGCTCCGCTGCTTCCAAAGATATATGCGCTTGCCTGCAGATTGTCCATGATTCACTGCCATATGTCAGTTCTGGTTCCACGTAGCATCTAAGGACTATCTTTGTCAGTTCCATTGACAAGGATCTGTCGCACAATATTCCTTTCATGGTCTGGAAGACCAATATTGCTTGGGCTATTCTGCATGTTATGTCATAATTGTATCTTCCATATGATGTTATTTATATGTCCAGGTTTTTCAACGTGTTAGCCTGTCTCAATTCGTCTCACTTCATTATGAATGTACATAAAACAAATAAGAAACAACGTCTTATTACGATATAAATATGTCGTGCCGCAAGTCTCAGCAAGGCTGCCTTAAGGCCATGAGAGTTATCTTCATACTTCCCTGGGGCAGTCAAAGTTTTCGTCACGGGGTCTACGAGTCATCAAGGTTATCGCAATGTGACACATGAGTCAACAATGTTATCGTCATGTAACACACGAGTCATCAAAGGTATCGTCATGTGAAACATGAGTCATCAAAGGTATCATCATGTGAAAGTCATCAAAGGTGTCGCCATGTGAAACATGAGTCATCAAAGGTATCATCATCTGAAAGTCATCAAAGGTATCGCCATGTGAAACATGAGTCATCAAAGATATTGCCACACATGAATGCTCAACGGTATCGCCGTAGCACACAATGAGTCATCAAAGGAATCGCTATGTGACAAAGATATCGTCATGTGACACCATGAGTCATCAAACGTATCGCAATGTGACACATGAGTCATCAAAGATATCGAAATGTGACACAATGAGTCATCAAAGGTATCGCCGTGTGACATACGAGTCATGAAATTTAACGCCATGTGACAAACGAGACAGTAAAGGTATCGTCATGTGACACATGATTCATTAAAGTTATTGTCATGTGACATATGATTCATTAAAGTTATCGTTATTTGACACATAGATCATCAAAGTTATCTCCTTAAGTTATCTCTTGGGCCACCGAATATGCTTATCATCACTAATGTTTGAGCTTAAGATGAGGACATAATAATAACGAAGATTGGGATTAATGTATACCCAGTTTTGTCCGCTAACAGGTGCACGTGTCAAATGAAACATGTAATTAATTTTCAAAGCCGAGGTGTTCTTGACTTGGTTCAAACATGAACATTTCAAATCAAGCAGTCCAAAGATGTATGTGCTCCAATCGCAGTAAAACGGTGTTCTTCGACCAGGGCTTAGAAAGTCAATGAAGCACCACATCTCATGTCGTTACAAATTCAATTGCCATTTCCTCATTGAAGGTCGACTGCAATGGATCTACAGTGTACTCAATCTCTTACCTTAATTGTGCAATCTGACAGATTGAATAGCGAAATAATCAGGAAATATAATAACATGCTTCCAGTCATCCTACACACAGGTAGCAAATGTCCAGATTATCTGTTTAAAGGTCGAATCGAATGCAGTTTATAATTCAGTACAAATCAAAACGATTATTTTCAACCGGTCTGGGCAAAGTACACAAAAATGCACCGCCATCTTGGTCGCTACTTGACGTCAATTTTTGCATGAAGTAGACCACGGCCTACTGTAGTACAGGCCTTCTGACTCACGGAGAAATCTCTTTTAAACTTCACATTCCAAGGCTAGCTTTGCATGTGTCAACTATCAGTGCAACTATAATAGCGTGTTCAGGAATCAAATATGGATATGCAGTTGATTTTTATGGCAGGATTCTAGTGAAATGATCACTCTCAACATTGATTTGTTGTGTTTTGTACTGTGAATTTGCTTTATGTTTCTGTGTGGAGCATGGATTGATTATAAACATTGGCACAATACGAGTTTCGTCATATAGTCGGTAGTGGAATGTGACGTTTTAATGACTTCTTATCAGTGAGTCAGACGGCGTATCTAAAGTAGGCAATGGGTAGACCATGCCAGACGCTCATCGGGCATGCGAACAACATGTCCTGTCCATCTTGCCTTAGCTTTCTGCAGAAGCGCATGGAAACTCAAAGTGAATGACATAATTTGTCGAAGAGTCGATTTTTAAAATATTGATTGAGCAATACTTCCACATTCTGAATCTACGTTTAAGATGTGTTTTAGAAGACAGAACAAGTTACAGTTAAAAACTGTGAATGATGGACTGTAAAATGGTTAATTAGTCAATCGTAACAGCTAATATAATAACATCATGCTAGAAAAGATGGATACTCGCGGAACAAACATAAACTGGCCTGCTTCATTCCAGAACAGACTAATATTAAGTTTGTTCATTTGTCACAACATTCCAGAACAGAATAATATTAAGTTTGTTCATTTGTCACCAAACATTCCAGAAAAGAAAATAAGTTTGAAACCGAATTGCATGCTCTTTTCGGGATTTATGTGCGGGATTTGTTTTTGTTGTTTTGTTGTTGTTGGTGCTGTTATTGTTGTTGAATGCTTCCAATGAGTATATTTAATCTTATGTGTGCACTGAAGAGGGTGTTAAGTGGACGTGTTGCAGTAACTTGCTATGCTTCATTTCATCATTTCAAACGCGACGTACTGGTCAGTAAATAATGTCTGACACTAACGTGACCTACTGGTCAGTATAGTGTGCCTGTGTAGCAGAGTCCAGGTTTCCACTGGGGTTATTCTATCTAGAATGTTACCACACTCATCCACATCATTCACGACCATACACAGCAAGTAAAATAGCACGCAGCAGGTGGCATACTCATACGACAACTATTAAAGTGAGTGCAATGAAATTACAAACAACACAAGAAATACATCTTATCTAAATAGATACTCGCAGTGTCTAAGCACAAGCTATTGATGTTGCTCCAGACTAATCCAACCCAGTTCTAGTCGCACATTCATCTCCCCTTATCTGCACCCTCAACACACTCTAAAGAAACTCGTCTTCACTATCGTATTCTGTGCATTCCCTCACACTCAGATCCTCTCAGGCGGATGATCTGGACATTATACATTCAATATATTCAACGTATACTCACATATGATCCCACACTCGATCGATCTGCGTATAGACACACTCTGGAACATACATTATTCCCTCGGTGTCTACACACCACATACACATCTACATCTCTCCTAGTCGATCTGTACACTCGCATAACTCTTCAGAACATGCATCGTTCACATGGTGTCCTCCACATACAACACACATGCAAATTATCTCTTGACACAAGGCGCCCAACACACACCTTATAGAGCGACTGGCCAAGACTCAAAGGCGTATGCTGGTGCAGTAACCCAATCTATCTCACTAACATTCGTCAAACAGCCTATCAATCTCTCTTCTATAAAGTCGGCGAGCTAATCAGACTCCTAACTAAATTATCTCTCTCTAACTCTCTCTCTCTCTCTCTCTCTCTCTCCATGGCCAATCTCCTGAGTTAAACTGTGTCTAGTATTATATAGTCTCAAGCAGTATCAGAGCTATCCAATGGCCATATGTGGGCTGTCTTGACCCAGCCATCCTATAGTTGGGATCTGCCTCCATTTAGTTGTTATTTGAACGCATCACTATGAACTCCTGTCACTCAAAATGTCACAGCAAGCTCTGCTGGCCTCTGTCTGTCACTCATCCCACACTACCAAAATCGAAACGCCAGAGTGGTCAACACCTAGCGTCTACCTGGACTAAACACATTCTTTCCCCCCCCCCCCCCCCACCCTCTGTTTTCCTTTGTTGACTTAGTATCGAGACGGTGAGTGACCTTGGCGTAGTGTCGAGACGGAGAGTGACCTTGGCACACATTCAGGTACCTTTGTTCTCAGAGTCGCTGCCTACATCATCCCTGACCTGAACGTTCATGCTCGGGCTGAAACTGTTATAGCTGACTCTAACGCGACGTACTGGTCAGTATACTGGGCCTGACTCTTACGCGACGTACTGGTCAGTATATTGTGCCTGACTCTAACACGATGTACTGGTCAGTATATTGTGCCTGACTAGTGTCCAAGTTCCCGTCCCGGTTTAATTGACCGGTTACGAAGGAGCTTGACCACAATCTACCCATGTCGAATTGCTAGACATCAGTTTTAATTTCACGTTTTATTAGTGTTTACACGCTACCCAGGATTTGGTAGCAATTTTGTTCTTTAATGTCATTTTTCTTGCTTCCCTGTTTTGGTTTGCCTAGTTCTGTTATTTATTTCTTAAATAAATTTTACTTGGTATTATATATAGGGTATTCAACTTTTCATAATATGTCTGTTTTTCAATATAAAATCATATTAGGCCGTCCATTTCTCTCTATTTAGAATATGGTTCTGTTTGGGCATAGCATAATCTCTAGCTTAGTACGTATTGAATTTCGCAACAATGGAGCTTGCCTGAAGGAAGTCTGACGGAAAATAGCTATGGATATGCAGAAGTTGAAAAAAATAAGACACTAATGGCAGAACTCTAATAAAATTACCAATATCCAAATTCTGCAAACTTGAATTTTGCCGGTGGCTACGTACGGTCGTTAAACGTGGAGCACCATACAAACACTTAAGAAAAGGATTTACAATTTTGAATTCAAAAACGGGTGCTCAAAATTCCATGGATAGCGAAAAGGAAAAATGCAGATATTCTTAAATAACTGGATATCGAGAATAATTGGTTAGTAAATAATATCTTGTCCAGAAAGCTAAAATATTTTGGCCATATCAAGCGCCAATATTGGCCTGGAGAGTACGATACTTTATGGTATGGTGCTTGGTAAGTGGGGCAGAGACAGACCGAGGAGATGATGGACAAAAGACATCACACAAGAAGTCCTGAAGATGACAACGGTAGCGGCGGGAGTTCTGGCCAGAGATCGAGAGATTTACAGACCAGCTGTTGTGAGATTGACGTTCTGCAAAGGACATGCTACATGATGAGTACGTATTGTACATCAACAGACACTAGAAAACTAGTCAGGTTGTGAAACTCAGAAATGGTTTCGTTAGTCGTGTGTTTTAGACGCTTGATGTTTAGACTGCAGTAGCAGCACCCAATCCACTCCCCCCCCCCCCCTCTCCCAGCCACTTTTCCCTGCCTCTTCACCAATTTTTTCAGTCCTGGAGATTAGAAACTCCTTAAACATATATGGGCATACCGTTCTAATAACGAACCCATCAATCAAGGGGATATAACTTTTTCTTTGTGGTAGGAAGGGGACATTATTCTTATATTGCGTTGGTTGGTATTTTATTTTCGTGTTCCCTGCCCTCTCGTGTGCGAGTCCCAGCCAGCCAGCTGCTGTTGGCATAATGTGAACACACACCATCTACACACTGTGTCTGCTGTTGCAAAGACAAGTCTTACGTATCCAATGTTAAAACTAGCAAAGCTTAGCAAAATGCTGGACACGTTGGTGGTAACTACTGAAATCCATCATCATTTACACACATTAATTACCGTTACTAGTTCCTAGCTCTTCTTTCATTCAACGACTCTCTGCCTCTCTTTTCTGTCTTTCTATCTTTCTTTCTGTCTCTCTCTCTCTCTCTCTCACTCTCTCTCTCTCTCTCTTCCTCTCCACGAAGAGTGCTGGCCGGACGAATGTATTCAATATCTGGTTCATCTTCATGTGGCGTGTTTGCAGTATCGTGTCAAAGCAGTGATACGTCTGGCAAACAAATTTGTTGATAATATCAGATAATTAAGGAACAAGTTATTTCAGGTTCAGTTAAAATATGATTTTTGCTTTTCGTTATGAATAAGCAGTTAATTTCACCTTAGATGCGCACACGCGCACACGCACACGCCCACGTGCTCACACACACACACGCACATATAAATATATATAGTCTTAGTCTTAGTCGAGCTATACTTCTATAGGGGCGGACGCCCTTGTGCAGGACCAGTACTGGCGTGAGCTGGATGTAGCCGAGAGATGGATTTCCTGCATAGCTGGCTAGGCTCGAGAAGGTTTTTAATCCGCAATTTTGAGACAAGTCCCGTAGAGGTTCGCTAAACAATGTGCGAGTCCTTCGTAATAGACTGAATTACTAGAGCAAAGTAGATCCGCAGCCTGTTAGGTGCCATATCAAAGGCAAAGGCCGCCGTCAATCGTAGACGATGATGGCATAACTTAATTTGCTATTGCTATTTTAAGTAAGGATTAACTTCGCTACTTTTTATCCTCACTCTCTCGTCTCGTGCCGCCCGACCCCAGTGGCAAGTCAAGGACAAGATGACTAGGTGGCGACTACGAGATGCAGGGGACTCTGCATCAAGCACCCGTGAAAAAAACGGCGGAGTCTCGAGTCGAGCCCACACCATCTGATCACGAGGCCGACGGCTTAACCACTTTGCCACGGAATCCCCATATATGCTGCTTTTAATAAATCACCTAACCATGGCCGGTTTTATGCCATGTCACACAGTTAGTCGCCTCTGACGACATGCTCTGTGGGAAGCAGTGGTGCTATTCTTGTCCTTGTCATAAACAAATACCTTGTTCGGAACATATAAATATGAAATGCTAAATGTGGGAATCCGTGACGAAGTGGTTAAGACGTCGAATTTGTGATCAGGTGGTGTGGGTTCGACTCCGGACTCCGTCGTCTAATTCACGGTGCATGAAGCGAGAAATTGAGACATATGGCGGGAACTGGTTCGACAAACTGCAATAACGGTGCCTCAACGACCTTCTAGGTTACGGGACTGATGATGATGATGAAATGTGTGTGTGTTATCATTAGAAGCAAATGCTACTTCACGGTAGATACGATAATACGGCTGTGGACAAAGTGTTGGAGAATTCACTACGCCATAAAGAGCCTAATATTATGTCTTGACACGCTTCTTCCTCGGCTAGCGCAATCTAGTGCAACGTTTCTGAAGCTGGACAAACTGTTGCACGAAGTCATCTCAGTTCATTCGCTCCCCAGTTAGAAATTAGAGTTCAAACTGAACTACGGTCATACATCAATTTTACATCCACATTACCTCTCGCTGCATTGAGCAGGTACATCAGCAGAAGTCCGCGGTGAAGGTCAGGGCTCACGCTTTTAAAAGAATTGTTATCCTATCAATGGTATATGGGTGTAAAGGTTGGAGTCTTCGCACATCAGACGGAGATACGCTCAGTATTAGCAAAAGAGCAATGGAGAGAAGAAATTTAAATATTTATCTTAGAGACCACATCCGAAATGTCGACATCCTCTACCTCTAACATATTTCCAGGATATCATTCACTCTGCATCAATACGAAGGTAAAAACGATAGAAACCTGACGATAGATGGACGAGGATGGTGTATTTCTGATAGCCATACATATACAACGGGCCGCACGTCGTTCCAATAACGAGGCGGAGAGATAAACTGCACGACACCTTTGGGTCATCATGAAACCGCAGGACGGAGAGGAGAATTGAATCGAGCAGATTATGACTACCAGGTATCAGACAACCTGTCTGATTGAGACTGCACAATGCACATGTCAGAGAGGACCCCAGACTCCAGAACACATCCTGCAAACATGTCCACTGCGCCAAGACTCCCGTGAGAAGACCTGGCCCGAGGAAAGAAACATACAAGACAAACTGTGGGGAACCATTGAGGACCTGTGACTGGCGTGTCACTTCATGGAGGCAGCCCATCTGGTGACATAAAACGAGCATACCAAATCAAACGCAAGAAGAAGAAGATTACTAGGAATGAATTGTATATGCGAGCGAGCGTGCGTGTGTGTGTTTGTTCGAGATCTATAAATATATATATCTGATTGAATGAAAAAGAACAAATAATTCTGCAGTCTTCTACTGCCCTACGACCGTTTTCCCATTGCTGGGATAGTCGAGGGATTTTATAGGATGAGAACTACAGGCCGCTTCGCCAGTGCTGTCACCACGTCGTGTTCATGTTTGTTTATTTCACCCCCAACAGAAAAACAACATATGCCATTCCAGGGACTCGAACCTCTTCCCCCCACCCCCCACCCCCATGTCGGCAGGCAGGCATCGAAACCATTCGGCTACGGGCTCCTCATCTAATTCTCTCTCTCTCTCTATCTCTCTCTTTCTCTCTCTCTCTCTATATATATATATATATATGGGAGACTATAGTCATGTTTAAAAAAGGGTGTACAATGAGTTTATCTTGCAGACATATTGGCAATGCCAGGAATACCAGTTGGCGGACAGAATATAAAAGATTTACAATATGCTGATGATTCTGTATTGATAGCGGAAAATGAATAAGGCTAGAAAGAACTGAACAGCACGGTAGGTCATCAAAGCAAAAAATTAGCACCTTAGTTTAAAACTGAAATAACATAGTAACTAAGTAACCCAAATGTAGTGTCAAGGTAAATCGGTCATTCTGTTAGGCTTCATGAGCTTACTCCAAGCGATTTCAAGCCCCAAGTAAGATAACTCTTACGCGAAATATAGCGCCAGTTTGTTGTCCCCAAAACATAGATCTAGTCCTACAGTGAATTCCCGCCCTCTGAGGGATCCTTGGAAACGAGAAGACAGATGAGCTAGCAAAAGCCGAAAGTAGCGGCACACGCACATTTACCATCCATAGTGCTATAACAAAAAAGCAAAGACACTCAACAAACGATCCATTAAGGCGGAATTGAGAGACCAGCCCAAATAATACACGCCAGAAAATGGCAGCGAACACAATTGGCAGACAAAGATCTACAGACTCAAAACGGGACATTGCATACTCAAGGCCAACCACTGCAGAATTAAACTCAGAGACACCATCACATGCGATTGCGGAGCAGTAAAGCATACACAAGAACATATCCTGCAGGAATGTCCCACTTATACAGACCAAAGAGAGGCAGTCTGGACCGGGGAAGCGACCATGCTGGAGAAGCTGTAGAGGAACAGCGAAAACCTGAAACCGAGCCTCATTCGTGAACCTCACGAGTTGACTGAAGAATAAGTATATGACTGGCTTGGCTTTGTTCGTTCTCAATCTCGCGCTACCAAACCCTGAAAGGGCTTAAGTAGCAGAATGTAGTCCAGAGAACGGAATGCGTTGTGTCATAGTTTACAGCTTGGCTGCGATATTTGCACCTTTCGGTCCAGCACAGCAAACATTTTTAGAGTACCGGGTTAGCATTCCCTCTTCGATCCCTTCTCTTTAGCCAGTCTGGCATGCTGCAACCTGTTATCCAGGATCACCGCGTGGAGGTGTAGAAGGGTATTGGCAGCTCTGGTTCGCTGGCCCTGACGCTAGCAGTCAGCTATGGGTCGCTGACCACTGCAGCTCATGCGCTGCTCAGCATCTTGATCCTGAATAAGTATATGAAGTAGAACATCCTGGTGTGAACATCTTGGTTTGCTCCAGTCCCCTTTATCCATGTTATTTCACATCAAGGTAAAATATTGCAGTTCTTTAAACATCTTACCTTTATTCCGAATGCGGTCTCTCTGTTTGTTATTTATTCGAATTTCACATGTTCTTGTTCACACTAATCAGAAATTCCGCATCTGTGCTTCGTATGTTATTCTGTTTATCTTTCCGTGTGTGTCCTGCTACTTATGCGACAGAATACATAGACCATCTGCAAAATTTATTGAGCGCTTCTAGCTGCTAATTAAATGTAATTCTGTCTGCTTTTCTGGTCTCTTTTGTTTAACTGTCTGATTCCAGTTTGGTCTGTAAATGAGTCTGATAATTTGCTTTTCTGAATTATTCAATCATGTGGTCTTGAATGATACTTATAGATTTATCTAAGATTCTTATTGCTTCAATATTTTTCTAATTGCTGTTTGCTCTTTACTATCAAGTGCCTATTCAAAATATATCAAATTCAAATACAGAGGTGCATGTCGCTCCGTACATTGCTCCGTGATAATTCTGAACGCTGCTATTTGATACTTGTAAGATCTTCCTACTCAGAATCGTGCCTGTCTCATAATCTGAAGCATGATCCTGATCAAGACTTTCCCAGCCACTGCGAGGAGTGTTATTCCTCAACAGTCACTGCATGAAGCCAGATTTTCTTTCTTTGGTCAAATTACTATGTGGCACTCTTTCTACTTTTTGGGTATGGCCTCTTGTTCTATTGTTATCTTAGAGCTGATGTAGCTTATCGGGGGGGGGGGGGGGGGGAGGGGAATGTTTGCTTTTATGACTTCTGGGAGGACTGCAACTGGTCCTGCAGCCTTACAATTTATTATTAGTTCAAATGCTTGCATGATCTCGTGTTTTGTTAGTGGATTTAAATTAGCTTTTTGTGGTTCTTTTGCTGGTTAAATGTCAGTCTTGGATATTTGTGGATTTCTGTTTAGTGTATATTTGAAGTATTCCACCTATCAGTCTCGCTGCACCTTCGCTGCAGATGTTCTGTCTTTGTTCGTCTTTCACTGGTGTGCTATGGTGCTGTTTTCTGTTCTGCTTCACCATTTGTCAATTCTATTTTCAACAACTCTTCTTACAACATACATTTGATAAAAACTGTTTCATGTTTTATTAGTTGTAAACATTTTAGGTTCATCAGCGTTTGTTGTCCGGGTTGAGCTTTCTTTTTTATTGTTATATCGTCGGTGTTTCAGCTGGTGCTTTCATTTCAGCGATTATGTAGTGTTTCTTTAACACAATACCATCAGTCAATGTTTACTTGGTCTTCTTCTTGTATTTTAGCCCTGCTGTCTTATATGAGTTTTTAAAATTATATTAGTTTGATGACATTAGGTATCTTCAAGTTTAATTCTCATGTTTTCTCTGTCCCTGTTCTAACTGGAATGACAGGAGACAACAATTTTTCTAAAAATTACTGCTGCAAGTCAATTTTGCTAGACGGATTAAAACACTAATCGCTAACAGAATTGCTATTTTCTATCATTGCCATCAACTTGTTAGTCTTTAAAAAAATATTTATTCGAAAGGTAACTTTGGGTGACAAATGAATTATCCGTCCCCAGTTCAAAATGAGTTTAGTTGCGCCCCTTTGAAAACCCACTACAAGGAAGGTCATTGAAATATGGACAGCGAGATTCTGATTGGCAGTGCTCGACACTTCCAGGGAAAGATGGTCTTCGAGGACCACTCGGAAAGGATTTCCTTATCAGATTATTATGTCTGAAGAGGACCTGATAACTATGACCTCTGTCCTGTCCCACTCGGCCAAGCTGTACTTAGCAAGTGTCATTACACAGAAATCGGATTGATACTGCCTTATGTTTTTTCTTCAGTCCCTGAGTTGACCTCAAATTCGAATCAACCTTCTCTATTTCACAGTTACCTCTCTCTATATATATATATATATGTCACTCTCACTCTCTCTCTCTTTCTCTCTCTCTCTCTCTCTCTCTCTCTCTCTCTCAGTTTGTGTTTATCTACAATTTTTAAAATCTCTCTCAACCCTCTGTCGATTTCACTTGTTACTTAAGACTTTCTTTCAGTCTAACAATTCTCTCTCTCTCTCTCTCTCTCTCTCTCTCTCTCTTCATATCTTCATATCTATATACATATCATCATCATTAGGTGTCCTGCCGGTTTGCGTTAACGATCATGGACCCCCATCCACTTCTATTACGTGTGTCGTTTACCAACTCTGCCGATTGTCACCCACGCCATTCTCTGAGGGTTTTTTCCAACATATTCTCTCTGGGCCTTCCTCTGTCTCTTTTTCCTGCAATCTTTACCGTTGTCACAACGTGCTCCAAGCCACCTATTCTCATAACATGCTCGAAATAGTATGACTGCCCTGCTCTGATCCCTGCAATAAGCTGTCTCTGTGTTTGCGCCTCTTCGAGTAATCTATCACCAGTCTTCCATGCAGTCCATGTGCTCGCTGCATTCTTCTGTAAGACCACAAATCCGTTGCTTCCAAAAATATTTCCTCTTGCTTGCTGTTTGTCCATGATTCACTGTCGTATGTCAGTATTGATTCCACGAAGTATCCAAGGACTCTCTTTCCCATTATTTATATATAACGTGCGTGTTCAAATGTAACCGGACCAAACTGCAACAAGTGAACATACGAACGATGCGCATGATAACATCGCTTCTGGTGTAAACAGCACAAAGCAACCGTCTAGTTTGCAAAATGTCATTTTCCTGCGACTCATAGTTTCCTCAGCAGACCGTTGAAAACATTGCGGGTGTGATACAGAATCCGTCCAGAGTTGATCAGCGAGCAGTGATTCGGTTTCCTACAGCTGAAGGATGTCAACTGGTTGACATCCATCGCAAAATGCAGGCAGTGTATTGTGACAAAAGTGCATCGAAGACAACAGTGAAGAACTGGACGCGTTATACACTATGACAAAATTATACACTATGAAAAGGATTTTGACAGTTTGGATTGAAGTATGCTATGGCAACAGTTGAGACACGATGGGGTACCAGAGAATTTCATAACACGAACACAGAATACGCACGAACATGCACTTAGTAGAGTGGCACACAAAGGAGCATTTACTGTCAGCTTCGGGGTGCAAACAGAAGTGAGACAATGATACCTTCTTTTGCTTTTCCTGTTCTTTTAGGCTATAGATTGGTTAATGAAGGCACCAATCGAGGGAAAAAGAACTGGCATACATTTTAAACATATACTTGGGGTGGTTGTGATTTTCTAATTCCATGAATACGTGTGCCTGTTGGAATGGGACTTGGAGCTGCTGATCTCTCTGTCGATGAAAGTAAATTTTAAAAACTACGTTGTTTGGTACAAGCTTTTGACTGACCTGTCCAGGATCCTTGAAAATGTGATAAATTAACAGATCACATCTGCAAAAAAACATGTAAACAAATTCAGCTCTGTAGGTTTTGGGGAAGTTGGTAAAAATTAGGAGAAACAGAAGTTCATGCCAACGGACAACAATCATGTACGCAAACTGACAACGTTCATGTACGCAAACTGACAACGGTCATGTACGCAAACCATTAACGGTCATGTCAGGTTAAATAACAGCCTGATAAAGTTCTACAGCAGGCACTGCCGTTGGAGATGAAGTGTCAAGCGATTTCACTGTACGATGCCACAGCTTGTTTATTGTTTATGGCCAGTTCCATGCCTTGCGTTCTTTCCTTCCCTAACAGTAATGTAAGGTAAAACTAGGTCTCATGGCAGCGATTGCCTTTGGGGATGAAGATAACTCTTCATAGACTAAGCTGCAGCCTATGTGAGGTGGGATGGCCAGCTCCCGTCCGAGCTATTTATACTTTCCGCAACGCATACGTCAGCTGGGTCGACTGGAGGAGAGGTCAGAATTGTCTTTCTGTCAGTCCGTGAATTCGAACCCTAGCGCAGAGAAATTTCAGTAGCAGCCAGCCAGCTGACCCTCGACTAGGCTACACCCTCCACTATAACAGTAAGGCAAGTACACATTTACACTGGGTCGACTGGAGCTTGCCGATAAGGAGAGTTGAACCCCGTACCTTTGCCACGCAAAACGAGTGCTTTACGCCCACGCTAATCAGACGCCTGAGGAGGTTAACAAGATGCAGATAACACATAGCAGTACACAGATCTATGTCCATTCTCAGACATTATGTGCAGAACAATTGACGTCAGAGAATTTTATCAAAATAATTGCTAAACAGAAACAGAAGAAATGGCAGTAGGGAAGTTACAGAACCGTGTTTGACGTGCAAGTTGTAAGGCAGGGGTTCTTAGCAACTTCTTGAGTTCTTGAATTTATTGTTTTTTGGTTAACCCCTAAACCAACGGTTTTTACAGTTAAATTTCCTGCACTCGCTTGGCGTTATGCATCCATTTGTTATTAGGTAAACCGTATGGCATTTAATTGAATTTGAGCAGAAATTATTGGACGTCGATTGACCTTGAGTAGACATTACTTTACGTCCTTTGACATTGACTAGACATTATTTTACGTAATTTGACCTTGAGTAGACGTTGTTGTACGTCATTTGACATTGAAGACACATTCTTGTGCGGCATTTGACCTAAAGTAGATATGCATGTGCGCCATTTGACCTTGAGTAGACATTCTTGTATGTCACTTGACCTTGAGTAGACATTCATGTAAGTCACTTGACCTTGAGTATACATTCATGTACCTCACTTGACCTTGAGTAGACATTCATGTACGTCACTTGACCTTGAGTAGAAATTATTGCAGATATTTTACTTTGAGGAGACAGTCTGGGACACATTGTTACATTATTCTGGCCATTTTCACTTTGTGGAAACATTCTTGTTCACTTGTGGACATCGCCTACAATACACATCCCTGTATGCAGTCGACCTACAGTAGACATTCCTGTATCCACTCGACATACAGTAGACATTCCTGTATCCAGTCGACATACAGTAGACTTCCCTGTATCCACTCGACCTACAGTAGACATTCCTGTATCCAGTCGACATACAGTAGACTTCCCTGTATCCACTCGACCTACAGTAGACATTCCTGTATCCAGTCGACATACAGTAGACTTCCCTGTATCCACTCGACCTACAGTAGACATTCATGTATCCAGTCGACATACAGTAGATTTCCCTGTATCCACTTGACCTACAGTAGACTTCCCCGTATCCACTCGACCTACAGTAGACATTCCTGTATCCACTCAACCTACAGTAGACATCTCTGTATCAACTCCACCTACAATATACATTCCTGAATCTAGTTGCCCAACAGTACACACTCATACACGCTCATCATCCTGAGTAGACATCGATGTGCCTTCTTCACTATCACAAGACTCATTGATTAGTCAACCCACAAACTGCCTTAGAAATGAAAAAAAAAGTAAATCTTTACTAATGTATTGACGGGAGAACAAGTCCACGGCAATACAATGAGACGTTATACTATTGTTTTGGATACAAATAGATGTTAAAGTATAAACAAGTAAAGCAAATTGGTATATCTGCCAGAACGGTAGTAATAAAATAGCAATCTCAGGAGGACAAGGAAAAAACACTATTGGCTTTTACAAAATACCCCTGCGCCCTGAGAGATTGATTGGCAGTGTTGTTAGAGCGACTGCTTCTCACCCCAAAGGTGCCAGGTTGTTGTTGAATGTCCGTAATGAGTAAAATTGCTTTTGTATGAGCTTTGAAGAGGGCATTCAGATGCGGGTTGCAGCAGCTTTCCTCACATTCCAAGATTACTGACGAAAATGGGACATGGTCCTCCAAGCGCTTGTGATGTGTTTATCTGCATGTGTGTGTCGATCACTACTGCGTAGATCCCATTGATCTCTACCCCCACCCCCACCCCCCCCCCCCCCCCCCCACCCCTCTTCACGCCACCTCGTTAGCCAGGCTGCCATGACAGGAAACCATTTTCTTGAATAACTCCAAATATATTTATATATATTTTACCTGACCCTAACTTGTCAGTGCAATATATTTTATCTCAACCTGACTAAGTCTGCTCTTTTGTTGCCCCAGACTCTTGCAGGTCCCGGGCAGCAGATCCATGTGACACTTAGTACACCAGAGTTGTTCAGTTGAGAGGAGGCCCACTCCCTTTTGATATTACGGAACATGCTCTGAGAGTCTGACAGAAGTACCACTGTGAGTATCACCAGTTGCGTCACCAACCAAGTCAGAGCCGCTGTTACTGACTCAATCTCCATCCTCATACCCGATGGTATATTGTGTAGGCAGCTGATTTCTCCACCACCTCCCTGCCATTTTGGTAGCCAACTAAACCCCAACCGCACTTGTTTGCATCTCTGCCGGCGGAGTTTGTGTATAGAGTTGGTTCTTGTGGTCCTGCGTAATGCTGGATAAGCTTCTGTATCGAAGCATCTGTTCTAGTGCCGCCCCACTCTCTGCACAGTTGCGTCCCCAACCTTGTCAGGGGGCTCTCGTTGCCCACTTCTACCCATTCACTGCCTCTTCCTACTTCTTCCATCAGGGAGTCTTGTGCCTCTGCCATCCATGGCCTTCCTCACTTAAGGTGTCTGCCCTTGAGTGTGTCCCAGTCTTGGTGCAATGTTCATTGTCAGTAACGTTGTCGTACGCCTTTACCTGTGCTACTTGATGTCGCACATTGATGCTTGGCAAATCAAGCAGGAATCTCATGATATCAATGTGAGTATCTCTAGTGCCTCCCAGAACTGTCCCCATGACCTAGTTCTGGATTCACTCAAACATATATACTTGTGTATGCGAAAGCGTGAGTAACCCAAGGCCGTAGTCCAGGACAGACAAAACCAATGCTTGCATCAACAGGAAGAGAGTCCGTTGTTGCATGTCTGTGGCCGCCATGACTTTGATTGCATTGATACCCCTCTTTGCTTTCAGAATCACATTGTCAACATGTCTGTGGCCGCCATGACTTTGATTGCATTGATACCCCTCTTTGCTTTCAGACTCACATTGTCAACATGTCTGTGGCCGCCATGACTTTGATTGCATTGATACCCCTCTTTGCTTTCAGACTCATAAAGTCAACATGTCTGTTGAAAGAGAGGCTTCTGTCGAATGTGATATCCAGGATTTCCTTATGTCCTCTCTCAATGTGTGTGCCCATGCAGGTGGCCACTGCTAGTCTATCTTAAACCAACATGTTGTTTAGTTGAGAACCAGACAATCTTGGCCTGAGATGGATTGATTTCGGTGTTGTAGTCGGTCCCCCATTCAGATAGTGTCCCCAACTTGCTCCGCCCACCCGGAACAATTTCAGTCCTGTCTTTGTCCTGGTTGTATAGCAGGATGTTGTCCAAATATGTGAGGATCCTACCAGGCACAGTCACCTCCATCTGTGAGGATCCTACCAGGCCCAGTCTCCTCCATCTGCGAGGATCCTACCAGGCCTTGTCTCCTCTATCTGTGAGGATCCTACCAGGCCTAGTCTCCTCCATCTGCGAGGATCCTACCAGGCCTTGTCTCCTCTATCTGTGAGGACCCTACCAGTCACAGTCTTCTCCATCTGTGAGGATCCTACCAGGCCTTGTCTCCTCTATCTGTGAGGATATTACCAGGCCTAGTCTCCTCCATCTGCGAGGATCCTACCAGTCACAGTCTCCTCTATCTGTGAGGATCCTACCAGTCACAGTCTCCTCTATCTGTGAGGATCCTACCAGGCCCAGTCTTCACCGTGCGGATCCTACCAGGCCCAGTCTTCTCCATCTGTGCAATTTTGCAAGTGAACACATTAAAAAGTACAGGAGACATAGGAGAGACTTGAGGCAGTCCCGGCGCTATGGTTCTGATCTCTGACGTCCAGGAACCGCACTTTAGAGCGACGCTTCTTGACATAACGACCGTTGGAATAAGGATGTCAATATTGAGGTCTATTAATAGGTCGATTAGTTAGCCGTAGTTGACCCTTTTGTAGGCATCTCCAGATCGATCGTCGCGACGACAGTTTCATCCATTGTGTAGAAGCCCTCATATATGTCGTAGTCCAAGACAGCTGGATGCAGTGGCGGATCGAGCTGCGGTGAACAACGCGGTGAAGACGAATGACAGGGTTGAGTTTTATAAGGTGAGTTATCGATACTCGACAGAATGATGAAGAGACAGAGAGTCGCGAAAATGCATATGTGCAGGGGATGATAGATTTGGGAGTGACTAGGGCTGAGGGGAAAATGTGTGTCTGGAAAGATCTGAAGAACACGTAATCAAAACCGAACTGGGAGTATACATTTATACACTTGGCTGGCTGCATGAATAGAGAACAGTGCAGTTATGGGAATGTACACTGTGGAAAGATGTTGGTTCCTAGTATCAAGAATCAAGAAGCCTGACCCTGACTAACATGTCCGATCAGTATGTTTTACCTGATCCTGACTAAAACGTCTGATCAGTATGTTTTACATGACCCTGACTAACATGCCTGATCAGTATGTTTCGTCTGACCCTGACTAAAATGGTTGATCAGTATGTTTCGTCTGACCCTGAATAACAGGGTTGATCAGTATGTTTCGTCTGACTCTGGCTAACATGTCTGATCAGTATGTTTCGCTTAACCAGGCGTTAGTCTCCTCTCCCCAAGATATCAGGTTAAATCCTACATTGGGCGTGTCAAGCTGTAGCACCAACAAATCGGACAGCAACCAGCTACACATACCTGGCTTCTTGCGTCAGGGTCATGAACTAAGACCATATTCTGCCTTCATGTGACGGCCCTTGTTGTTGTTGCTGTTGTTGTTGTTGTTTAATGCCCACACTGAATACGTTTACTCTTTTGTGTGTCCTGAGAAGAGCGTTAAGTGGCGGGTTGTAGTAGCTTTCCTCACATCCCAAGCGTGCTGATGAATATGGATCGCGTACCTCTAGTCGGCTTGGTTATGCTTGGTTTCACCAACGTGACGCTCGCTACTACGGGGATCACGTCGATCCATATCTCAACAGACTGCCTTAAAAACAGCCTTTTTTTCTATGGTACGCAACATAGACGATAGGTTGTGCCCATCAGTATTTTGTGTCTGACCGGACCAGCCTCGCTGTTTGTGCCTGACCGGACTAGCCTCACTGTTTGTGTCTGACCTGACTAGCCTCGCTGTTTCTGCCTGACCTGACTAGCCTCGATGTTTGTATCTGACCTGACTAGCCTCGCTGTTTGTGTCTGACCTGACTAGCCTCGCTGTTTGTGTTTGACCTGACTAGCCTCGGTGTTTCTGTTTGACCTGACTAGCCTCGATGTTTGTATCTGACCTGACTAGCCTCGATGTTTGTATCTGACCTGACTAGCCTCGCTATTTGTGTCTGACCCGACTAGCCTCGGTGTTTGTGTCTGACCTGACTAGCCTCGCTGTTTGTGTTTGACCTGACTAGCCTCGCTGTTTGTGTTTGACCTGACTAGCCTCGCTGTTTGTGTTTGACCTGACTAGCCTCGATGTTTGTATCTGACCTGACTAGCCTCGATGTTTGTATCTGACCTGACTAGCCTCGGTGTTTGTGTCTGCCCTGACTAGCCTCGCTGTTTGTACCTGACCTGATTAGCCTCGCTGTTTGTACCTGACCTGACTAGCCTCGGTGTTTGTGTCTGACCTGACTAGCCTCGCTGTTTGTGCCTGACCTGACTAGCCTCGCTGTAAAGGAAGACCCAACATCACAACCTTCTTTCCATGATGAACGCTGATGAAAGAGAAATTATCGATCTGGACACACTTTACCGGCTGTAAATGGACAACTCGCTAAATGTAAAAAAAAGAAAGGCAAGGCAGACAGTAACTGGTCAGCCAGCCTCAAGAGAAGACAGTTGAGACTTAGTACAATCAAATCTCCGACGCATTCACGCCTTCTGAAATATTGAATAGTTACCCCTTTAACATGCTTCAGGTAATACGCCCTTGTTTGGATTCCCCCTGATAGAGCACGCCTCTGACTGAGTGAATTGTGTGCGCGCCCTTTACTATCCATCTCATCTACCTGGTTTGATGCGAGGGTATTTGTGTGAGTTTGAGAGTGTGGTTTCCAATCAAACCTCCCTACCCTCACTCCACCCTTTCCCCAAGCCGTCTTACTCCAGCCTGGCCACTGAGAAACGCCAACGAACTAATGCTTTCGCTAAGCCTGATCGCTACGATTCGAAGAATCGAGAGAGAGGACTTTCTGAACTCGTGTGTGGAGTAGGCTATTGATGGTTCCCAACACAAGTTTTTACTATTGTGTGTCCTGTAGATCGTTACCAAATATTTCGCATTCCTTCCTCTGTCCAGAAGTTTCTGCTGAAAATATATTTTTCTTTGTTTTTTGTTTATTGTCCATAATTTACTTCCATATAGCAACACTGACTACATTATATCACACACAAAGGCAGATAAAAATCGATGCGAATTGGCAGCTAAACCGAGTTCGCACAGACCACATCGTAGAAAGATGCCATGCAATAACAGGAATAAAGATTGGAAGTACGGACAAGTGCAACTGGTGAAATGATAACACGGATTCTGAACATTCTCTGCAAGAGTGCTCAACGTATTCAAGGAAGAGAAAACGCACTAGATCTTCACCTGTGCCATTCCTAAAGAGGATCTATTGAGAGATACAACCTCAAACTGACTGCTACTTTCATCGGATACATTTCTGTGGCTAAAGGTAAGTGTTTGATGAAGAAGACGAAAGATAAGTAAAGAATTACGTACACGAAAGACTCGCTAGATAAATATCACAAGACATTATCATGGACAGAACTGAATTGTATACAAATGATACTGTTTGTTTCACTTTTAGTACTTACTGAAGAGTGGCTTTTATAGATTACAATAAAAGGCTTTCAATAGAGTAGACTTAAATAAACTATAGACTTCTTAAAGTACAGGGACAGCTATTATAAAATATTAGAGCACTGTACCAAGGGTGTCAAAGTTTAGGAAGAATAACAGATGGTCTGTACCAAGGGTGCCAAAGTTTAGGAAGAACAACAGATGGTCTGTACCAAGTGTGTCAAAGTTTAGGAAGAACAACAGATGGTCTGTACCAAGTGTGTCAAAGTTTAGGAAGAACAACAGATGGTCTGTACAAAGGGGGGTTAAAGTTTAGTAAGAACAACAGATAGTCTGTACAAAGGGGGGTTAAAGTTTAGTAAGAACAACAGATGGTCTGTACCAAGGGTGGTTAAAGTTTTGAAATAACAACAGATGGTCTATACCAAGGGGGGTTAAAGTTTAGTAAGAACAACATATAGTCTGTACAAAGAGGGGTTAAAGTTTAGTAAGAACAACAGATGGTATGTACCAAGGGGGGTTAAAGTTTAGTAAGAACAACAGATGGTCTGTACCAATGGGGGTTAAAGTTTAGTAAGAACAACAGATGGTCTGTACCAAGGGTGCCAAAGTTTAGTAAGAACAACAGATGGTCGTTACCAAGGGGGGTTAAAGTTTAGTAAGAACAACAGATGGTCTGTACCAAGGGTGCCAAAGTTTAGTAAGAACAACAGATGGTCGTTACCAAGGGGGGTTAAAGTTTAGTAAGAACAACAGATGGTCTGTACCAAGGGTGCCAAAGTTTAGTAAGAACAACAGATGGTCGTTACCAAGGGGGGTTAAAGTTTAGTAAGAACAACAGATGGTCTGTACCAAGGGTGCCAAAGTTTAGTAAGAACAACAGATGGCCTGTACCAAGGGTGCCAAAGTTTAGTAAGAACAACAGATGGCCTGTACCAAGGGTGCCAAAGTTTAGTAAGAACAACAGATGGCCTGTACCAAGGGTGCCAAAGTTTAGTAAGAACAACAGATGGCCTGTACCAAGGGTGCCAAAGTTTAGTAAGAACAACAGATGGTCTGACCGAAACAATGGAAATAACAACTGGGGTGAGATAAGGGTGTGTGGTTTGGCCACTTCTCATCAACCCATATATGGGCAGAATAACACTGGAGGCCAAATTGTAGCGTCTGCCAAGAAATACAGAGGAAGAAGGGACAGAGGCTGATCAGTTAAATGAACTCCTTTTTGAAGATAATCAATGCCTACTTTACAAGAGTGAAGATGATCTGCAGCAACATCTGACTGCTCTCAGCTCTGTATGTGAAAGATACAGTATGAGAATTAACACATCCAAAATATAAACTATGCAGATAAGCAGATCGCCTGAAAACATGAACATTACGGTAAACGGGACCAAGATCAAACAAGTGTAGGAGTTCAAGTACTTGGGCAGTGTTTTCACACAGGATGGAGGTTTAGAAAGAGAAATTTCAATCAAGTGCCAAAAAACAAATGCGATTGCATACCAGCTATCACCATTAATGAAACACCCTAACATAAACATGTCCACAAAATGAATGCTAATCAACAGTACATTCATGCCAACTCTCTGTTACCAGTGCCAAATGTGGACTTTAACAAAAACTCTAGAGAGAAAGTTGACGACATGTGAGATGAGATGCCTCCGGAAAACAATCAACGAAACTAGGAGAGACAGAATGAAGATGTGAGGAGAGTAGTTGAACCAAGACCATGCTCTGAATATGTTGGTGAAGCTAGAATCAATTGGTTCGGCCAGCTAATGAGAATGTAATCTGACCAACTACCCATGTGCGCATATAACGCACGACGTTCGGATTTTCGCAACCGTGTCATACATAGAACTAGAACATGTTCTAAAATTAAAATAACCGTTAGAAATGATTTTGATCTGGAGAGGAGCAGATGGTTGTTCAGGATTTGGGTAGCTAGAAGAAAACATACAACACCAACTGTGTCATTGTTTCCGCTTCTGTCCGCTGTGTTGTATAACATGTTATTATTAAGTATCTGGTAACCAGAGTTAGACATAACATGTTCTGTTCAGATTTATTATCAATCTTACCAGCGCTACGTGTGGTCTCAAATGGCCAGGTGTGATAACAATGGTTTAAGTAGGTGCACATGGCAAGAGATGATGGTGACGTCATCAGACGGTTTGTATCTTAATAATGGACCTTACGCTGTATTTGGATTCTAGTGACGAACAAGCTGTGCTGGTTGTTGTTACGAATCCAGTAGCATCCGGGCTCTCCCCTTCTGTCCAATGCCGAATGGTATCTACAAGTGTTTACCAGCTGTTGGCTAGGGCCATATCAAGTGTTCCATGTTTCTGGCCACGGAGGAAGAAGCATTTTCCTAAAATCGTTGAGAGCTGAGCACTCAAAGAGATGATGATCAATGGTTTCAAATGGGTGTGTACACAACTGGCACTCAGGAGTATGTTATGGTTGGATTCTGTGCAGGTGTTTGGTTAGTGGGATGTGTTGGGTTCTCAGTCGGAAAATGGTGCTCTGATCCATCCTTCCTTTACACTGTCATTTGGACTGAGGCTTCCAATATGTCTGTATGCCTCCCTTCCTGTGTTTCCCATGTCCCATCTGTTCAGCCAAGTTTATTTCTTTGCTGTTCTTATGAGCTTTTTGGCTGTTTGCAAAATTGTTGCTGTGTGTGGCTGTTCTTGTTTTGATCCCTCAGTTGCTAGTCTGTCTGCGTTGTCATTGCGGAGGTATGTATTTTACTACTCTCTGTAACTCTTGTCTTCTTTCTGGTAGATAATATCTGTCTTTGATTTCACTAACATGGGGAAGTACAGACTTTTGTTTCCTTTTGCTATTTGGCTGCCAGTTTTCCACAAGGAATCTGTTGGGATGATCCGGTTTCATTCTGTTACTTCGCTCATAAACTTCCATAACTGCTTTATCCTTGCGCATCTTAGGGGGTTCCACCTGTGTATGAACTTCGCAAACTGCCTTTGGTGTTGTCTTCATTTATCTCCTAATGAAGCGTCCTGTCCAGGGATTCCAAGTTAGATTTTGAACAAGTTGTAAGGAGCGCACTATTATATTCTATTACTCAGCTCACATAATCAAGGTAACTGCGCTGGTCATCAACCTCCCTCTCTGATTTTGAGCTACCTTGGACCAGCAACAAGACATAAATCAAGACGACTGAAAGTAACTCGTGATGCAGATTTGTCCTCATGGTTTACTCCTGAAGCATTTCCCGTAAACAGGTATCACGCAAGGCGGCAGGAATGGGACATAAACAAGTTTGGGAATGTATGATGATCAGGACCAAATCTCAATGTGCAAAACAAATGTCACAGGAAACTGCAGGTAGCAAATAATGTTGCAGATATTCCCAAAGTGTTGTAACAGAGAGAAAGTCAAAGCCACCCATATAGTCCAAATGCATTGTGTTAATCCAGTGAAACCGACAAGAGGCAGGGAATGTAACCCATCCAAATTGTGATTTGCGCGAACCAAAAATGCAAATCACGAAGATGTCAACAATGGTAAGAACAACTGAATAACTAGTTAATCATTGCTGATAATCCATTTGCGCGACCAAAACTATGAAATGTCACACGATATAAGGATGTCAAGTATCACAGACAAGGTAATCAGCAGACAACCGTCAAACCTACACAATCGCAATGTTTAAATCAAATGACACAGGTCAATAATGATACACATATTAATCCGGCTTGCCTCTATATGACGACACATACAGCAACTGGTAATTCTACACGCCAACTACCAACGTTAATTTAAAGGTTGAATCAAGTAAACCAAAAAGTTTATTTTCGACCGTCTTTTCCGGAGTACACCGCCATCTTGGTCGCTTTGTTAAATAACAAAGGCAGACTTGTAGCGACGAGCCCGGCCAGCTGTGGATTTTCGACTGACTTCCCCTGTTCTGGGCACCACGTCAGACATCAATTTCCGATTGTTTAGTCACGTGGAATGCCTTTTAACACTAAGTATGTCATCCATGTTGAATGTTTCTAAAAGGTTTGAACAGACCATTAAGGTGGTCAGGGTCTTGTGTTGCCCCCCCCCCCCCCCCCCCAGGTCACATGTCTCATCATCACTGTATCCCCACTTCTTTCAGTATTTCTTGCAACGAGATACATCAGTTCCCAAGCTATTTAGTGGCTTACATACTGCGCAAGGTTAGTGATGTTCAGGAACATGTTGCTCCATAGTTCCTGCGTCAGTACATTCTATTTTTCGATGCTACGTTTTCTGAGATTAGTCTGAAGGGAGTGGGTCGAATGTAAGAAATGTCGTCCAGATGTAAGCCTTGAGCATTGCACCTGCCGAATTTGACTGAAGAATAATTGTGCGAAGCCTATGAGAGAAAAGAAACAGAAAACCTGTTTTACTTTTGAAAGATGGTAAACCCAATAACACATATGACATCTCAGCAGTTAGTAATCATGTCTGAAATGGACAGCGTAGGAAGAAGAAGAAGAAGAAGAAGAAGAAGAAGAAGAAGAAGAAGAAGAAGAAGAAGAAAAATCTGAAATGGACAATTTGTCACAGTTATTTATACAAATTACTTGGTAAAGTTTGATATAAATATAGTATTTATAACATAACGCGAGCGCAGAATTTCGACTTCTGAAATGAAGTGCTTCTGGAAGGTAATCGGTGTTACCAGAAGAGACAGAATACGGAACGAGGACATTCGAAGTATGGTCGGCACTACGTCTTATGTGGAATATATTTGCAGGCAGAAAATCGGTTCGGTCATCTTATGAGAATGCACCCTCATCAAGTTCCACCGATGGTTTACATCGCTGGTAGATCTGGCTACATGGATAGGGAGCAGACTGGCTAAGGAGAAGTGAACGAAGAGGGAATGTCAACTGATCGACAACCTTCAGCTGTTAGAAACCAAATCACCGCTCGCTGATCAACTCTGGACGGATTCCGTGTCTCACCCGGCATGTTTTGAAAGGTCTGCTGAGGAAACTATGAGTCGGAGGATAATGACAGTTTGTAAACTTAACGGTTGGTATGTACTTGTTTACACCAGAATCGACGTCATTTTGGGCATAGTACATATGTTTACTTGATACAGTTAGGTCCGGTTTCATTTGAACACGCCTGGTATTTATACCTTGGCCAGCTAATAGAGGCGGAATGCAGCAGGGAGAATAGCAATGGTAAAGAATACATTTAGCAGAGACATACAGACATGTCCGAACAGGTATCTGGACACTTTAAAGTGAGAATCATTTAATGAAATGTGCATTCAGTTGTATTATTTGTAATAGAGACCTGGACACTTATCAAGAAGATGGAGAAGAGTATTGAAGACTTGGAAATGTGAGTATTCAGAAGAATTGGTCGAGTTTCATGTAAAAATATGAAAACAAATAGTAAGGTTCTGAAACAACTCAAGATGGAGACGATACTTCTGAAGGAAATGCAATGTAGACAATTAAAATATTTTGGTCGTATCAGTCAACATGACAGTCTGCTGAAAGGAGGGAATATATTGGAGAGAAAAATGGAGGGCAAGAAAGCCCGAGGGCGGCAGAGGTACAGATGCACAGACAACATCTTCAGGTGGTCGCGACACAGTTTGGCTGAGGGTACCAGCCTGGAAGGGGACAGAGACACTTATAGATTCATTACGCTCAATCTCAGATGGTGAGTCGGCACTTGATGAGGATGATTTGACAGTCTAGAGAGAGAACCACCTGGTGTAACCAGACATAGCGTGATCGGGTCGTTTATCTGTCTCTTTCGATTTCTGGAGAGAACATACACAAATATGGGATCATTACAATATAAGCAACAAAGCCATGTACTTGATTGAAAACCACAATGAAGCAGAAAACGGGACGATGAAAATTTCAAGGAAAACACCTAGTACAACAGGAGTCTCCTTGGATACAACGTAGAAATAGGTAGAAGGGGGTTGTTGCGTTTCTATATTCCCAGGAGAGAAGAGTGGATGTACAAGTGTTTGTCTAATCATTAGTGTTTCCGCGAGGATAATGCGTTGTTTTAGGAACACGGAATCCTCAGGTAAATAAAAGGTAAATGTAGGCCCATAGCAGACACTGTCGTCTGGGATGAAGTGTTAGAGTCCTCATTGTACTACGCCACATCTTTAAGATGTGAGGGGGGCAAGCTGCCTTCCTCGCTGCCTTTTTTATTCTGTAGCCGTCATGGCTTCATTTCTAATTCCATTTTCCTTAATAATAATGTCCGCTTAGGCGTTTGAGGCCCGGTGCGTCCGTCGGTCGACCACATCCATGACCCACTGCTGCGGTGTGATTCCAAGTCTCATGCAGGGCGGAGATGGAGGTTGATATCTGCTTGAGTCCTACTGTGCGAGGAGGGCCTCTTCTGCGTCTCCAGATGGTCCAGGGAAGACTTTTGGCGCCGAGAAACGACTTGTGCAGTATCTTGTGGGCAGGAGTCTCCTGGTATAGCCGTACGACATGACCTAACAAAGAAACTTGACCAAGGTCAAGTGTGTCCAAACTTGGATGGAGGCCTGTTTTAGCAAAAACATCCACGTTTCGGATGTAGTCATGCTATCGGATGCCCAGGATACGCCGCTGATTGCGCATGTGGAATTCCCCAGTCTCGATATGTCTTGCTTCAGCAATGTCAAGGTTTCGGAGTCGAAAAGCAGGATTGGGACCACGCAGGACTGGTAGATGAGAATTTGTGTTTCAATGGATATCTTTCCGTTACTCTACAAATACTGGTCGTGCATAGCAGACGTAGCTAGTCCAATCCGGCTTGACATATTAGGACGGCTTCGCCCATTGGATGATATCATGCTACCGAGATAGATGAATTTGTTGGTGTTCTCTGCAGTGTGACCTTTGGTTTCAATACCGTGAAGTTTTGTGTCGGAATGGAGGTTCCAAACTTTGGTCTTGCCCCAGGTTATTGACAGGACTAGAAATAGTGTTTAGGTGTCAATGATTTCTAGCAAGCTTCGTGATATTTCACTTGGTGGTATTAATTATTTTCTCGGACATTAGTCGTTTCCCTTGACGTAATGTTTATCACTTATGCCACGTAGCTACGTCTGCTGTGCACAACCACCATGTGTGGAGTAACGGATAGATATCCATTGAAACACAAATCCGCATCTACCAGTCCTGTGTGGTCCCAATCCTGTTTTACGGCTCCGTAACCGGGACATTGCTGAAACATGACATGTCGAGACTGGGAAATTACACATGCGCAACCAGCGGCGTATCCACGTCTCTCACTGGTAACATAATGCTGATAATGATACACTGAATCACAGAGTCTTGTTTTGTCTCCCGCTCACCCCATACAAAACATTGGTCGACGACAATTGCGCTCACTTGAAATTTTTTAGTGCTGGTTTAATTTTATTTGATAAAATTACTTCCTTCAAATACAATCCTGTTTAGTTGTGTCTTATGCACGTTTGGAAGTTACCGTTGGAGCTAGTCTTATTCCAACATTTTCTACAACATCCCATGAGAAAGTCCTTAAAAAACCAAATTAGGAAGATAAAGGCCTGATACTACTTTGAAATGCTCACTGAAATAAGGTTTGCTGATGAACTTGCCATCTCAATTTACAGCGTCAGAGAAGGACCCAACATGAGATCAGCAAAGCCAGCACGTTGGTTGAACTACATATTAATATTAAACAGCCTGTACATATTGATAACTTGTTGCGAGGAATAGGAACTGCAGATATTATTCTTCTCCTGTGTCTTCATCATCGTTCGTTGTCAAACTCCCGCTACCAAGCCGTGAACGTTCTCAAACTCCCGCTACCAAGCCGTGAACGTTCTCAAACTCCCGCTACCAAGCCGTGAACGTTCTCAAACTCCCGCTACCAAGCCATGAACGTTCTCAAACTCCCGCTACCAAGCCGTGAACGTTCTCAAACTCCCGCTACCAAGCCATGAACGTTCTCAAACTCCCGCTACCAAGCCATGAACGTTCTCAAACTCCCGCTACCAAGCCGTGAACGTTCTCAAACTCCCGCTACCAAGCCGTGAAGGTTCTCAAACTCCCGCTACCAAGCCATGAACGTTATCAAACTCCCGCTACCAAGCCATGAACGTTCTCAAACTCCCGCTACCAAGCCGTGAACGTTCTCAAACTCCCGCTACCAAGCCGTGAAGGTTCTCAAACTCCCGCTACCAAGCCATGAACGTTCTCAAACTCCCGCTACCAAGCCGTGAACGTTCTCAAACTCCCGCTACCAAGCCATGAACGTTCTCAAACTCCCGCTACCAAGCCATGAACGTTCTCAAACTCCCGCTACCAAGCCATGAACGTTCTCAAACTCCCGCTATGAAGTCTTGAATATTCTCAAACTCCCGCTTGATAGTTATCAATATGTACAGGCTGTTTAATATTAATATGTAGTTCAACCAGCGTGCTGTCTTCGCCTATCTCATGTAGGGTCCTTCTCTGACGCTGTAACTGGAGATGACAGGCTCATCAGCAAACCTTATTTCAGTGAGCATTTCAAAGTACAGATTCAGGCCTTTACCTTTCTAATGTACGGGAAGTTTGTTCGATGGCGCACCACGCCAGAGAGGACGGAGCAGCATGAACCATCTACACCCTGCCATTTAATGAGAGAGAATGAGCACATGGGATTCTCTCGGGGTTCAGTGACGTCGAGTCTTAGAAACAGAAGTAAACAGCATCAAATAAGTTATGTGGGATCGATGGAATCCCAAGATTACAGATTTAGTCTCTTCTTTAGGCGTCAGTTTAGTGAAATTGTTCTGTTTTCTAAATATCAGCCGTATCTAATTTATAAGGCAAAAACAAGATTGTGACAATTCTTGGAAAGTGTTTAAAATAATTTTTAACGGCTCTACTCGTGTATAACTCTAAAATCCTCTTTTCAAACTAGCTATATTTGTATATTTAAAAAAATATTCATTAGTCACCTAGAATGTATCGTAGAAAAATCATTAAAACACCTTGGATAAAGTAAAGTATCCCATAGCATTACTGCCGTATGGGTGTGAGGTGTTAGCGATATCACATTTCAAAGGCTCGGCTATATGAGGGCGGTAGCAATCTCCTCTCCCTCGCCGCTTTTACTTCCCGGACTGAACCGGTACCCATTTAAGGCTGGGTCAACCCGGGAGCCATTGCGGTCTGAAAAAAAAACATTACTCCCTCAACTGGGGAATGAACCCAGGACCACTCAGATGCGAAGCCAGCGTGCTAACCACTCCACTACGCGGCTCCATAACGTTGGTAAAGAACATATTTTAGTGTCGAAGAGATCTGGGTTATAAACCACATTATGTCTCGGAAACTGCGGTTCGTCGGCCACATCAAGCGCCATGACGGACTGGAAAAAAAAGCAGTGCTGCAGGGCATTGTTCCAGGAAGACGAGGCAGAGACCGACCAAGACGTAGTAGATTGACACAAGACATCAAGGGCACCCTAAACATGAACATGGAGCAGGCAGGTAGACTGACTGCTGATCAAGACATGAAGGACACCATGAACATGGAGCAGGCGAGTAGATTGACACAAGACATCAAGGACATCCTAAAGATGAACATGGAGCAGGCGTGTAGACTGGCTGCTGATCGAGATTCATATCGAATGGCTGTGTTGAGAGCGACGTTCTGACAAGGACTTACTACACGATGATGATGATGATGATATATCGTTGAGAGGGTACACAAATAAATACCATCATTAATAAATATCAAAAATAAAAACCAGTGTTGTTAACATATAATGCGAGTTTGTTATAATATGAAGCAAAGTGCCACTGTCTGAAGAAGTAGCAGGAAACGATTAAAAGAACTGCGTAATTGTGTTTTAACTTATAAACAAACAGAATGTACATTTGTTTTTGATGTGTTAGCTTGGTGTGTCCGGGTTATCTCCTCTTCAACAGAGACAGCCCTTTGTAAGTTGGGTGGGAAAATAGATATGCAGTAGCTGAACTTAGAAAGTGAACTTATCTTTCACGCAATAAGGTGGGGGGGAGGGTGTGAAAGGTCAACGTGGTGTATTCAAAAGCTACAGATACGATATGATGATGTAAAATAGTTTAATTAAATGGCCTTTTTATGGCTTAGGCGTATTTTTTCTGTCCTTTGACGATTAGGTCTCCTTGTCTTTGTTACATAATTACCTCTGATTTGCGCAGTGGTAGAGTGCTTGCTTTTCATTACTAAAGTACGGGGTTCGACTGTCGTTATCAGCACTCTCCAGTCAACATACATGTAAATAGCTACCTGACTTATAACGTCAGAGAAGTAAAGTCAGCGAAGAAGAGCACCAGCCACCCAACTTCATAAGCCAGCTGTGGCTAAGTACAATCACGTTTTAACACTTCATCCCTGACTGTAAAACTACATCTAGATGTAAATAACACCAGGATGGACTATTCCACATCTCATCCGCGATCCCTCTCAGTCGCCTCCTACAAAATGTCGGATCAAATCGTGTAGCAAATTGCCGAAATACGCCACGAAAGTGTTTGGATAGAACAAGACAGATATCGCATTTGACCAGTTCAGTTCTAGTGCCATCTCCGTATCGAAGGTCGACAGCAATATAACTCCAGTGTACTTTATGTCTTTCCGTAATGGTGCAATATTACAGCATTTTTTCAGCCCATCCACCGATGTTATCCACCTTCTTGAAACGTCTGCCTCTTAGACGACTACCTTCCAACCTACACTTAAATGTTGTATTCAAAAAGGATGCATGTCTTTTTATATTGCCAAAATATATTAACTGTCTAGCACTGATTTCGGTCATTACTTCTCCTTTCACCCCCAACTTTACCAATACCTCCACTTTTGCCAATATATGCGATAAATCTTCCCACATAAATCTTCCCACATTTCAAAGAATTTGATACTCTTCCAAACCTCTTATGCCGTGTCCACATTTCTACGCCATAAAGTAGTGACGAGTATACATGACACCTGACAATTCTCATTTCCAAAATTTGGTTTATCTGTTTGGATGTCAGTATGTGTCGCTTGTTATCGAATACCATCTTGGTCATATTTATTATCTTTCTGTTTTTCTTTCCACAAACTGCCTTCTTCCGTTATAGTATGACCTAGTTATGACAAGCTCCGTGCCTGTTCCTGTAGTTGATCTTTATGTTTGTATGTTTTTTCCATATTTGTCAGGAAATAGTTTAACGATGTTTGTCAGGAAATAGTCTAACCATGTTTGTCAGGAAATAGTTTAATCATGTTTGTCAGGAAATAGTTTATCCATGTTTGTCAGAAAATAGTTTAACCATATTTATCAGGAAATAGTTTGACCATGTTGGTCAGGAAATAGTTTAATCATGTTTGTCAGGAACTAGTTTAACCATGTTGGTTAAGAACTAATTTAACCATGTTGGTCAGGAAATAGTTTAACCATGTTGGCCAGGAAATAGTTTAACCATGTTTGTCAGGAAATAGTTTAACCGTGTTGGTTATGAACTATTTTAACCATATTGGTCAGGAAATAGTTTAACCATGTGTGTCAGGAACAAATTTAACCATGTTGGTCAGGAAATAGTTTAACCATGTTTCATATCGTTGTTGGATAAAATATCATGGATGAGCGGATTTATCTAAAACTTTGTAGGAAAGACATGCAGTTTGAATTTGCAATTCAAAATAAGAGCTTTTCTGGCAACATATTTTCTCTGTTTATCTATTTTGTTAAAATATACCAAACAATTTTTTTTTAATGGACAGAGAAATTGGACATATAAATCAGAAGGCAAACATTGTCCACTATCAAATTGCACCGATTTTGAAAGACCCTAGAATAGTACTTTTAATTAAGAGGAATCTGACAGATACACTATTTATTCCTACATTGTGTTACCGATGGTAATCTTGGTCCTTACTAAAAACCCATAAGAGTAAAATCCAGAGATGTGAGATGCGCTGTGTGAGAAGTGCAGTAGGAAAGACAATCCGTGATCGAATCCGCAACACCAGTCTGAGGCAGACAGTGGGGGCAACCCCAGTTACGGCCTACAATGACTCTGGAGCAAATCAAGTGGCTTGGTCATTTAGCCAGAATGTATTTTAACCAGTCTGCATCAAGAGCATATCATATGCAGGTGTCTGGTACACGAGCAATGGCCAGACCTCGACGAAGGTGGATCGAGGGTGTCTTTGGCACTCTCAGATAGTTACACCTAATGACAGCACAAGCCTCTCACTTGGCGATAACACGAAATCTACGCACCCCGCCTGCCTGCGACGCCATTTGGCAAGGGTAGTAGGACAAAAGAAGAAGACAAAGAATCTTTTTTATTATTTCCTGTTGTAACCTGATCTATAAAACTGTTACTTTTCTTTAGTTATTTGTCATGCTTTTCGTGTTTTTCAAATTTAAATGCTTTGCTAAGATAGCATACGATTGTTAAACAATACTGTAAAGAAATTCATTATTTGTATTTTAGAAATAAAATATTTGATAACACATGGCATTTTAGGTGTTCCGTACTTCGTCCAAGCAGATATAACAGTGGTGCTCCTTGTGACGTACTTCACATGAATGGAACCTCGGTAATATTTCAGGTGCCGAACGTGGAATTGTATGGCCGAATCCGGTCTAGACTGTTTGTGTTTGTCACAAATGTAATATTTGTAATCAGACTTTGCTGTTAATAGACAACAACGGTAATACTGATTGATACAGAATGGGACTAAAAAGCTAGAAGGAATATGATTTTCGAGAACAGTTTTCTCATTAATTTTCGACTAAATAAACCGAGAAAACTGACAAAGTAAGAGCAATGTTTTCTTCATCAACATCATCATCTGGTTGGTCAGTCTTAAGACTGGTTGTAAGGTTGTCTGAGCATGTCTCTCCATTTGAACATATGCTCTATATGATGGCCAAATTAACAATGAGCGAAATGGAAGAGGCTATGAGAACATTAAAGAAAAGGAAATCCCCCGGAAAAGACGGGATAACAAACGAAATGCTGATGGGGCTGGGCCAAACAGCGAAGAGGAAACTGCTATCGGTCCTGTACCAAAGCTGGAAAAGGGGTATTGTACCCCAGGCATGTAAAGACGCAGTACTTGTACCAGTACCAAAAACAGGAAAGAACAAAACAGATCCAAATGGATAGAGGCCCATCAGCCTACTGAGCTGTGTCGGCAAGCTGATGGAACGTATGATAAACACCAGACTGATGTGGCATCTGGAAGAAAAACGAATACTAATTCCACAGCAAGCCGGCTTTAGACAGCACAGATCCACTGAGGACGAGGTCATCCTCATAGCCCAGGAAATAGAAGATGCCTACCAGGCACAGAAACACACAGTAGCTTTTTGGGTGGATCTGGAAAAGGAATTTGACAAAGTATGGAAAGATGGACTTAGAGTCAAGCTAAGAAGAAGTGATGTTTGTGGGAAAATGTACAAGTGGATCAACCACTACCTCAAACAAAGAACGGCCAGAGTCCAAGTACAAGGGCAGATGAGCAAAAAGGTGACACTCGAGCAGGGAGTACCCCTTTGGGGAGTACTGTCACCCACACTCTTCCTGGTATATATAAACGACATTACAGAGAATATACCAAGGAGACTCCATAGCTCAATGTTTGCAGACGATCTGGCTATGTGGACCTCTGAAAAGAATCTCACCATAGCAAGAAATCGGATGCAGCAGGCCCTAACATCGCTGGAAGAGTGGGCGAACTCATGGCTGGTCAAAATAAACGAGGAGAAAACCACATGCACAATATTCTCGCTTTCAATCAAACCCAAAAATACAAAATTAAGTTTAAATGGCAAATTCCTGCAGCCAAACGACAACCCAAACTATCTGGGAGTCACATTTGATCGGCGCATGACATGGACAAGTCAGATCGAGAGAAACCGAATGAGAGCGAGAGAAAGAATGGCAATCATGAGGAAACTTGCTGGCACAAGCTGGGGAGCAGACGAAAGCATACTAAAGAAACTGTACACTGGAAGAGTGAGACCAGTTCTCGAGTATGGCACTGCGGCATGGACAACAGCAGCAAAGGCGAACTTCGATAAAGTTAGCAAACTTCAAAACCAAGCGATGAGAGTAATAACAGGAGGCATGAAGTCAACGCCAATTGTAGAACTTGAAAAGATTACAAAACTGCAATCCATGACCGATAGAAGAGACTGCAGAGCGGCCCAGCTGCAGTCAGAGAAACTCCGAAGACTGACTGACCATCCAATGCACCAGAGACTAAACAATTTGGGAAATGGGAAACTTTGCAGAAATAGCCAAAGCAAAGATGCACGAAAATTCCATATGCGCATTAACAACACCAAAACCCATCACTACTGTACGAAAACCTACCTGGAGGCAGGATATATTTCCAGAGGTGGTAGAAAATATACCAGGTATTGGAAACAAAAACTGCCAGACTGAAAAAGAAAGGAGAGATACTACCCTAAGCTTTATATCGAAAAGCTACCTAAGCATGGACTGGACCCATGCATACACCGACGGTTCTGTAACAAACACTACACAGAACGGAGGGGCAGGAGCATTCCTGAACCTACTAAATGGCAGAAAAATAACACTGTCATTCGCTACTGGTAAGTACACAAGCAATTTCAGAGCGGAGGCAGAGGCACTGAGGGCGGCAGTGGAAGAAATGGTGACACACAAAGAAAATGAAAGCCATATAGTCCTGCTTACAGATGCTCTCGCCGTAGTCACAGCGCTAAAAAGCCAGAAAAATACTGAGCTTAATGACTTAAGAGCAGCACTCTGCCAACTGTGCCAGCAGTCCGCATCAAAAAGGGTAATGGTACAGTGGGTCCCATCACACTGCAACATCCAAGGCAACGAGGAGGCAGACAGACTGGCAAAAGAAGGTGCAAGACTACCACAAACAGATACTAGTATGACGTACGAAGAGTCAAAACGGCTTATCAAAGCCAGATACATGATCAAATGGGAAACCGAACATACTGGTTACACCAAAAACGATGCCTATTACCAGTTGAACCGAAGAGAGCAGGTCGTTGTCTTCAGACTTCGCACTGGCCACAATAGACTGAGGTACCACCTATTTAACAAATTAAAGATAGGTGGTACCGACGAATGCCCGTGCGGTACCGGTATAATGACCGCTGAACATCTGTTGCAGAACTGCCCGACATACGAGGATCAGAGAGAGCAGATGTGGCCATCACCAGTGGAACTGCAAGACAAGCTCTATGGCAGTGTCGACAGCCTCAGGATGACCGCCGCTTTTTTCGAAAAAATAATGGTTACTGACTGCGTACGAAGAAGAAGAAGAAGAAGAAGAAGAACATATGCTCTCTTTGATCAGTCCTGAACCTGGTTGTAAGGTTGTCTGAGCATGCCTCTCCATGTGACCCTATCCTCTGGTTGATCAGTCCTGAGACAGGTTGTCTGAGCATTTCTCTCCATTTCACCTTATCCTCTGGTTGATCAGTCCTGAGACAGGTTGTCTGAGCATGTCTCTCCATTTCATCTTATAGTCTGTAAATAGTCTGTAAATTGTTAGAGTCAATAATCAAAGAAAACATTGTAATGCATTTAGACAAATTTAATCTAATTAGAAATAGTCAGCATGGGTTTACTAGAGGGAGATCATGCTTAACAAATCTATTAGAATTCATGGAGGAGGTTACTAAAATCATAGATAAAGGGGAGCCAGTGGACGTTATTTATCTAGACTTTGCAAAGGCCTTTGATAGAGTACCTCATCAAAGATTATTTCGAAAGTTAAAATCACATGGAATAGGTGGGAAAGTTGCCAAATGGATTGAAAATTGGTTAACGGGAAGAAGGCAGAGGGTGGGCATAAATAAGGAGTACTCTGAGTGGAGTGAAGTGAAAAGTGGTGTGCCACAGGGCTCGGTTTTGGAACCAATTTTGTTCTTGAAATATATAAATGATTTGGACATTGATATGAGATCCATGATTGCAAAATTTACTGATGACACAAAACTATGCAGTAGTGTCTCATCTAAAGCAGAAGTGGATATATTGATGTCGGATTTAGATAAAATTCGAGAATGGTCTGTAAGTTAGCAAATGAAGTTTAATGTAGATAAATGTACAGTCATCCACATGGGCAGATCCAATATGGAACATAATTACAGAATGGGAGAAAACAATATTAGAAAGATAGATAAGGAAAGGGACCTAGGGGTAATAATAGATCATACAGGAAAGGTGAGTGAGCAAGTTAAGGTAGCAGTGAAAAAGGCAAATGCAATGTTAGGTATGATAAAAAGAAATATTAAACACAGGAGCAAGGAAGTGATCGTCAAACTGTATAAAGCTTTAGTTAGACCTAGATTGGAGTACTGTGTACAGGTGTGGAGTCCTTATCATAGAGGGGACATAAACATGCTAGAAAGAATTTAAAAAAGAGCGACAAAGATGATAGTGGGATTCCAGAATTACAGTTATGAAGAACGACTCAGAAAAACCGGCCTACAGTGTCTCGAAGAGAGAAGAATTCGTGGTGCCTTAATACAGGTTTATAAGATGATCAGAGGAATCGATAAATTGGACTTTAACAAGTTTTTTAAAATACAGCCACCTACAATAACACGAGGGCATAGCTACAAGCTGACTAAAGAGAGGTCCAGGTTAGATATTAGGAAATATTTTTTTAGTCAGAGAGGGGTGTCTGCTTGGAATGCATTGCCAGGGGAGGTAGTGGAGGCAGGGACAGTTAATGCATTTAAGAATAAACTGAACTCTCCATCTCACCTTATCCTCTGGTTGATCAGTCCTGAGACAGGTTGTCTGAGCATGTCTCTCCATTTCACCTTATCCTCTGGTTGATCAGTCCTGAGACAGGTTGTCTGAGCATGTTTCTCTATTTGACCCTATCCTCTGGTTCGTATGTCATGAGACTGGTTGTAAGGTTGTCTGAGCATGTCTCTCCATTTCACCGTATCCTCTGCATCTCTTCATTTCAGCATATATATGTACCTTAATGTCTTTTGCATGACTGAGATTTGAAGGCGAGTCTTTGTCGCTCCTTTTTGCTTTTCCTCCTGAATCTTACCCTCTGGTATTTTCTGTATAAAGCATGCACGCCTCATATTGTGACTCAGCCAATTCAGTTTTTCTCTTTTTGAATAGAATGCCTCCATCAGTGGGGACATTGCCATTGGATCTTCTTTCTGTCTAACTTACTCTTTCCCTTCTGCCATGGCACCACGTTTCAAATGCTTCCAATCTTTTTTTCATCCATCTTTGCTAGAGTCCATGTTTCAACCCCATATATTGTATTCCTATTGTATGTTAAATTACAATAATCAATAGAGAGTTTGCAACGTGTCTAATGCTGACTGACATGAATGGATCATAGACAATAATCAGTTCAACTCCAACACGTTCTACCATTCTATGAATGCTTTTATCCTCGCTTTTCGTGGCAAAGGTTCGGGGCTCAACTCCCAAGGGAGAGTTGATGGAAAGAGATTTGCAGGCTTAGAAGGAATAAAATGGATGAAGTGATTGGCGGAGTGATGGATGGGATCCGATGCAACGAGACTGCAAGTTAAAAGGCAGACTGGGACTGCAAAGGGGATACAAAGATGTGAGGGCTTAAACAGTTAACTACTTTCATGATGATGATGATGATGATGATGGTGATGAAGATAAGTCGACGAAATTGCTTTGGCGTTTCTGTTTTTTTTTTCTACAGCTGATTCCAATCTCAGTCTTGGTTTTGTTAATGAAATATCAGCACGAAAAGTCTTGTGAAAACAAGTTGGAAGTGAAGTCTTTAGAAACTCATCAAATCAATGACTTTTGTTTCTGTCAGCAATATTGGAATCTGTGTACCAGGCGCGTCAGTAGGGTTGCGGATTGCTGATAGGCCTCCTAATTTGGAGGTTAGCTGCGAATAAATAAGCAGCCGTAGACAAAAGCAGGTCGGCAGGCATGGAGGCTGTAAGGAGGCAGCCCCTCCACCATGCAAAGACACAACAGGCTAATCACCTGTTTGTCTTATCAAACAATTATAAGTCAAACCATAGAGAAGACCGGACTGATCTCAACGGCGACGAACAGGCGATTTACGGAACATGGAATGTAAGAAGTATAAACGGAAAAGAAAATGAACTAATAGAGGAGATGAGAGCAACATGGACAGTCCTGGCACTTACAGAAACAGAAAGAAAAAGGGACAGGGCATTCTGGACCATGACGGCAACATATTATACTACAGCTGAGTTCCCATGACTGAAAGAGCTAGGGCAGGGCTTGACTGTATAGTGGGTAGTAATAAGAAAGCAAACATTAAAGTATACAAGTTCATTTCAGAACGACTGATGGATCTAAGTCTAGAAGAGGAGGATAGTCAAATGGATATCGTCACTGTGTATCCACCATACGAGGAAGAGAGCACTGACATTAAAGATGAATTTTATGAGTTCTTTCAAAGTACCGTTGACAATTGCCAAAATGAAATACTTTTCTTTGGAGACTTCAACGCAAGAGTTGGAAACGACTATTCTAGATGGGACGGAGTGATCGGTAGGTATTGAGAAGATGTTTTAAATTATAATGGAAAACAACAGCTGAGATTCTGCAGAGAACAAAACCTTGTTATTACAAATACAAGGTTTCCACACAAGCGTAGCCATGCCTACACAAGATGCAATCCGACAAGAAATGAAAGGTCTATTATCCACTTTGCAATAGTGATGAAAAGTGATTTCAAGCATGTGAAGGGTGGTAGAGTATTCAGAGGACCAGGGAAAGGAAGCAAACACTTCGTAGTTAAAATATAGAGAGAAATCGATAAAAGCTATCCAGCCAGGCAACATCCATCAACAAGCATGAAACATAATAACACACAAGGAGAAAATACAATTAAGACTTACAAAATAAGAGAGCCAGATGTTAAGAGGAGATATCAAGGGCTCATAACAACAGCAATAGGAAGGTTAGAGAAATCTGAAGAAGATATGGAAATGCTCTGGGTAAATTCAAAGACATCATCAAAGAGATTGCAGTAGAGGCATCCGGTCAAACCAGAGAAAGGTGGAAGAGAAAGAGTAAACCATGGTGGACAGAAGAAGTGAAAAGAATAATACGAGAAAAGAAAAAGGCATAGATGCAATACCTACAGGCTAGGAATACAAAAGAACAAACAAAGAAATCCTGGGAGGAATTTGGAGAGAAACTATAAAATAGTGCTGGAGGAAACCAGAAACTGTTCTACAGGACCTTAAAGAACATGAGGAAGGAAAAGGAATGCCCCCTGAAATTTGTTAAAGATAAACAAGGTGCGCTGTTGATCGCCCCAGAAGAGGTAATGAACAGATGGAAAGAATATTTCTCAGATCTCCTTGAAGTGGAGGAAAATCAAGCTCTGGAAGTAACAGTCCCAATTCAAGAAGAGGGAGCCATGGAGGGGAACGATAATATCACAATGGAAGAACGTAAGGCAGCATCGGAGAAAATTGAGATTGGTAAAGCAGCAGGACATGATGGTATAACACCAGAAATGGTTAAATACATGGGAACGGCAGGAGATAAACTATTCATGAAGATTCCCAAGGTATCTTGGGCCACAAGAAAATACCAAGATTGAGAGGTTACCATAATATTACCAATATTTAAAAATGGTGACAATCGAATTTCATCTTTGTGACGACAGTGATGCCTTGTCGATTGTAGACGTTTGCATAGAGTCCCCTGAATGCACGCGTTTCGAACTCTGTCTAGCATTGTGACCCGAAAAGCTTTTCTCAGACACCTAATTTCTCATACCAGAATCTTTCTTTCTAGCGTCTTAGTGAGGGTCCATGTCATGGCACTTGTATCAGAGAGTTGGTATAAAAATACTATTCACCAACTGCCTCGTTGTCTCCACTGGCATATGTTTGTGTCTTAATAACAGTGATATATGACAGGAAACCGCGTTAGATTTTGTTATTCGTGATTCCACTTCTCTATCCATTATCACGCTAACCAAATATGTGAATTATGTTACCTATTTAAGTTATGTGATTCTAACAATAATATTTAGTGTCTTCTCTATTCTGCTGTTAATTGTCTCTGTATATGGCGGCATGGTCGGTATTTGTTTATTTTTCTTCAAGTCTCTTTAACGTCAAATTTTGGACGTCAATTCATCATTTGTGTTTTCTGGACTATTCACAGATACGTAAATATTGTACATGTTCTTTACAAGACACAGGCTGGCTGACACTGTCTTATTCGAGGTTTATGGGAGGAGTGTAAGTCATTCGAACATTATTTAATGCCTGTGACCTATTTTCGTCTGAATAAACACTGCAGCGTGCAGGGAAACAAAGGAGTGACATTACTATCGTGTCGTTCGTTAAACAATCATTAACCCCACTACCGTGTGGTTTATCGTGGTAACGCTGAAAGCTACAGGAGTAAACCTGGACTATAAATCCGGGGGCAGTTACCTTAAGGCAGTCGATAGATTGGCATGTTCATAATCAATCTCTGGCATCCCCTACAAGCTCTGCTGGGCTCCAAACGTACAGACTTTGTCTCTTCTTTGGAGCAACATAGCAGGATTGAAAGGGGGAGGGGGTGCAAAATGGACAGGGTACAGTCTCCATATCAGGTGACCAGCCTAGCAGGTTTCGGCAATGACGGAGAAAACAAATACAGAGGACTCCTGTCGTATAATCGTATACGTCGAAAGGAGAAAAGACCCGTCTAGTGGAAAAAGACATAACCTGCTTCCTGATCTGCTTCATGACCTGCTTCATGACCTGCTTCATGACCGTCTGTATAGAAGAAAAATGCCATTTATTTATTATTTGCTGAATAATCTCTATATTGTACATCATGTATAAAGGTCATTTCAGATGTACTTGTAGGTTATGTTCATCGCAATAAAAAAAACACTGATCACTAGCAAACATAAGCCCATTTATTGTTGTTGCTTCTGAGTCTGCTTCCATTGTTATGTAACCAATAATATTTGCTGATCATATTTGTGTATACCTTCTCCAACAAGCGATCCAGTAGTATTGCTGTGTCTCTAATTTGGAGAAACATAGCAGGGTTGAGGGGGGAGGGGGTGTGCAAAATGGGCAGGGCACAGTCTCCATATCAGGTATCCTTGACAGCCGTCACAATTTAGACCGTACATCTATGTCTCTATCTTTTCCATCCACTAAATGTCGAACGGGTACATGGCTAGAAAGGACAAGGCAACGAGGAAGGGAGATAGTCACTGAACCTCATTAAACTGACACCTAGTACGGCCAAATCTTTGCCACATTATCCGCAGCGGCAGTATATGCTAAGAGACCATCTTCCTACATTTCATTCATTGTTCAAGATTTAACAACCTTGCACTTATTGGATCGAAATCCACACATAAGTAATACATACACAAATACATACATATCCACATACATACACAAAAGTGTAGGTTCCATATCCATACACAAGTAATGTTTCCATATTCACACACAAGTACTGTTTACATTTTCACATACAAGTACTGTTTCCATTTCCACACACAAGTACTGTTTCCATATCCGAACACAAGAATGGATTCCATATCCACAAACAAGTACTGTTTCCATATCCACACACAAGTACTGTTTCCATATCCACACACAAGTACTGTTTCCATATCCTAACACAAGAATGGATTCCATATCCACAAACAAGTACTGTTTCCATATCCGAACACAAGAATGGGTTCTATATCCACACATAAGTATTGTTTCCATACCCACACACAAGAACTGTTTCCATACCCACACACAAGAACTGTTTCCATATCCACACACAAGAACTGTTTCCATATCCACACACAAGTACTGTTTCCATATCCACACACAAGAACTGTTTCCATATCCGAACACAAGAATGGGTTCCACATCAGAACACAAGTAATGGTCCCACATCACAGAGAAGTTATTGTTCTCATATCTGGTGCTCAGAGAGACTTTCTTGATATATTTTGATTATTTCTCATATCACTAAATATTAACAGAGTCACATAAATGGCCAATAATGCATTTAAGCCAATGTTAATACAAATTTTAAATGATCGAAAAAGACCAATAATCAATAACATTTGGCTCGTTCCCTGCTGCAATGGATTAATAGCTGCAGGTCCATCACATTGACCAGTTTGGGAATCACGGAATAGCGCATTCGATAACTCAAGCTACATGCAGTTACTACCTAGCTCTTAATACCGCCCATTACTACCTAGCTCTTAATACCGCCCATTACTACCTAGCTCTTAATACCGCCCATTACTACCTAGCTCTTAATACCGCCCATTACTACCTAGCTCTTAATACCGCCCATTACTACCTAGCTCTTAATACCGCCCATTACTACCTAGCTCTTAATACCGCCCATTACTACCTAGCTCTTAATACCGCCCATTACTACCTAGCTTTAAATACCGCCCATTACTACCTAGCTCTTAATACCGCCCATTACTACCTAGCTCTTAATACCGCCTATTACTACCTAGCTCTTAATACCGCCCATTACTACCTAGCTCTTAATACCGCCCATTACTACCTAGCTCTTAATATCGCCCATTACTACTTAGCTCTTAATACCGCCCATTACTACCTAGCTCTTGATACCGTCAATTACTACCTAGCTCTTAATACCGCCCATTAAGAGCGTTTGCTGCTTCGCATTTTTAAACTAAGATATCCTTCATATATATAGAGGGAGAGAGAGGGGGAAATCTGCATCCCTAACTAACATTTACTCTCTTCATTATTGGTGTTCTAAATCAATGTCTTCTAAATTATTATTTTACTTATCTCAATGATAAGATAAGACATAAGAGTCAGAAGCCAAAAGAAATGAGAAAATCAACAATCTTTATTGGTTCGTGATTACTTGCCTTTTTATGATCATAATGAAGATCAGTTCCAACAGTTTATCGTTCCTTAGTAATATTTTAGGCCTTCCTCTTGACGCCTGCCCTGGAGAATACGGTTGCTCTGTCTGTCCCTTCTAATGCTCATCACCAGGTGGTCTTTGGACAGCTCAATTATCCTGACCTCAGGCTGGCTCGAAACGAGTTATATTCCAAGTCTCGTTGTAGAGGGGTTGATAGCGCTAGACAACGTGACGTGACGTAATGATTGATCCAAACAAAACACTGGCAAAAACCAGTTGTCTTGATGAGCGACTTGAATGGTAGCTTCTGGTGTAGATATTGTATGGGGAGTGTCTAGTGTAGATTTTGTATGGGTAGTGTCTGGTGTAGATATTGTATGGGGAGCGTCCAGTGTAGATATTGTATGGGGAGCGTCCAGTGTAGATATTGTATGGGGAGTGTCTAGTGTAGATATTGTATGGGGAGTGTCTAGTGTAGATATTGTATGGGGAGTGTCTAGTGTAGATATTGTATGGGAAGTGTCTAGTGTAGATATTGTATGGGGAGTTTCTAGTGTAGATATTGTATGGGGAGTGCCTTGTGTAGATATTGTATGGGGAGCGTCCAGTGTAGATATTGTATGGGGAGCGTCCAGTGTAGATATTGTATGGGGAGCGTCCAGTGTAGATATTGTATGGGGAGTGTCTAGTGTAGATATTGTATGGGGAGCGTCCAGTGTAGATATTGAATGGGGAGCGCCCAGTGTAGATATTGTATGGGGAGTGTCTATGTGTAGATATTGTATGGGGAGTGTTCATTGTAGATATTGTATGGGGAGTGTTCATTGTAGATATTGTATGGGGAGTGTTCATTGTAGACATTGTATGGAGAGCGTCTAGTGTAGACATTGTATGGGGAGTGTCTAGTATATACATTGTATAGAGAGCGTCTAGTGTAGACATTGTATGGGGAGTGTCTAGTATAGAAATTGTATGGGGAGTGTCTAGTGAAGACAATGTATATATAGCGTCTAGTGTAGACATTGTATAGGGAGTGTCTAGTATAGACATTGTATAGAGAGTGTCTAGTATAGACATTGTATAGAGAGCGTCTAGTGTAGACATTATATGGGGAGTGTCTAGTATAGACATTGTATGGGGAGTGTCTAGTGTAGACATTGTATAGAGAGTGTCTAGTGTAGACATTGTATAGAGAGTGTCTAGTGTAGACATTGTAGGGTGAGTGTCTAGTGTAGACATTGTATGAGGAGTGTCTAGTGTAGACATTGTAGGGTGAGTGTCTAGTGTAGATATTGTATGGGAAGCGTCCAGTGTAGATATTGTATGGGGAGTGTCATTGTGTAGATATTGTATGGGGAGTGTTCGTTGTAGATATTGTATGGGGAGTGTTCATTGTAGACATTGTATGGAGAGCGTCTAGTGTAGACATTGTATCGGGAGTGTCTAGTATAGAAATTGTATGGGGAGTGTCTAGTGTAGACATTGTATATATAGCGCCTAGTGTAGACATTGTATGGGGAGTGTCTAGTATAGAAATTGTATTGGGAGTGTCTAGTGAAGACAATGTATATATAGCGTCTAGTGTAGACATTGTATAGGGAGTGTCTAGTATAGACATTGTATAGAGAGTGTCTAGTATAGACATTGTATAGAGAGCGTCTAGTGTAGACATTGTATGGGGAGTGTCTAGTATAGACATTGTATGGGGAGCGTCTAGTGTAGACATTGTATAGAGAGTGTCTAGTGTAGACATTGTATAGAGAGTGTCTAGTGTAGACATTGTAGGGTGAGTGTCTAGTGTAGACATTGTATGAGGAGTGTCTAGTGTAGACATTGTAGGGTGAGTGTCTAGTGTAGATATTGTATGGGGAGCGTCCAGTGTAGATATTGTATGGGGAGTGTCTATGTGTAGATATTGTATGGGGAGCGTCCAGTGTAGATATTGTATGGGGAGTGTCTATGTGTAGATATTGTATGGGGAGTGTTCATTGTAGATATTGTATGGGGAGTGTTCATTGTGGACATTGTATGGAGAGCGTCTAGTGTAGACATTGTATATATAGCGTCTAGTGTAGACATTGTATGGGGAGTGTCTAGTATAGACATTGTATAGAGAGTGTCTAGTATAGACATTGTATAGAGAGCGTCTAGTGTAGACATTGTATGGGGAGTGTCTAGTATAGACATTGTATGGGGAGTGTCTAGTGTAGATATTGTATAGAGAGTGTCTAGTGTGGACATTGTTTAGAGAGTGTCTAGTGTAGACATTGTAGGGTGAGTGTCTAGTGTAGACATTGTATGAGGAGTTTCTAGTGTAGACATTGTAGGGTGAGTGTCTAGTGTAGAAATTGTATGAGGAGTGTCTAGTGTAGACATTGTAGGGTGAGTGTCTAGTGTAGACATTGTATGTGGAGTGTCTGGTGTAGACATTGTAGGGTGAGTGCCTAGTGTAGACATTGTATGAGGAGTGTCTAGTGTAGACATTGTATGGGGAGTGTCTAGTATAGACATTGTATAGAGAGTGTCTAGTGTAGACATTGTATGAGGAGTGTCTAGTATAGACATTGTATGAGGAGTGTCTAGTATAGACATTGTATAGAGAGTGTCTAGTGTAGACATTGTATAGAGAGTGTCTAGTGTAGACATTGTATAGAGAGTGTCTAGTGTAGACATTGTATAGAGAGTGTCTAGTGTAGACATTGTATGAGGAGTGTCTAGTATAGACATTGTATAGAGAGTGTCTAGTGTAGACTTTGTATAGAGAGTGTCTAGTGTAGACATTGTATGAGCAGTGTCTAGTGTAGACATTGTATGCGGAGTGTCTAGTGTAGACATTGTATAGAGAGTGTCTAGTGTAGACATTGTATAGAGAGTGTTTAGTGTAGACATTGTATGAGGAGTGTCTAGTGTAGACGTTGTACATAGAGTGTCTAGTGTAGGCATTGTATGGAGAGTGTCTAGTGTACACATTGTATGGGGAGCGTCCATTGAATGGTAAGCGATCAAAGCATTTACAAGACGATTTTATAAAGGAGCTGACGAGTGTTATTTATCAAGCCGCAAAACATCAAAGCATTTATTTTGTCTGACGAGATTGATTACAACATGTCGTAAGATTCTTCTGTTTTAGTTCATTTTAGATGCCATCAGACCATGGATTTGCCTGGAATTCACATTAGTCGACGACTTACGCTTGTGTTCACGGAAACGTGTTATTTTCCATTTGGACGTTAATTTGTTCGTTTTGTGTGTTTTCTTCCGTCCGATTATCTTGGAATGGTCACCGGATAAAGAATATCACTGCGCTTAAACATGTGTCATATTTCACGGTCCAGTTCACACGACTGAACTTCACGAGATTGGCGCCCTTCGTCCTAGATGAAGACAGCGTCAGCTTTGCTATATGAAATTTATACACAACTATAATGAACTGTCACCTGAAGAGAGATGGGCTCCGTCAGGTGTGTAGCGGCCCATGATACACCGTTGTTGTTCGGCGAAAGTTGGTACTACAAACTACAATAACCGTGCCTCAACGACCTTCTAGGTTAATGGACTGATGATGATGATGAGATGAACTATAAAAGCGACCTTTGTCATTGTCTATATTGTCCTGCATGAGAAGCATGGCAGGCGTCACATACGTTAAAACTCCATAAGATATATTTGTATCTATGAATTTAATTTCAGTTTAAAACTGTTACTCTGTTTTATAAGATTGCCAGCCGCATGGACATATTTCATTAGTCGCTTGTTTTATAAACAGTGTGATAGAGCGTTAATCGATTTCGTTCATTTTCCGGACTCAACACGCTCAAGTCTGTCAAGATGCATTAGTACTAGATTTATAGTTAGGGAAAGGAAGGCAGATAGGGAGAGAACTGGTTACCTGACCTCATGAAACAAGCTGAAGATCAGTACATCGAAGTGTTTAACACGGTATCCACGACTGCAATGTTTTGTATTCGACTAACATTAAAATTTGTATCTGAATCATGAAATAGTGGTCGTGTTCTAAGCTTCACAAATACAGGGTTTACGATTCAGACTGTCGATCCACCTGGTCACACATATCTTAGGGATAGGCGTGGCAGCTGCTAGAACGGAGCCTTGGTAAGAAATCCTTGCCGTTGGATCCCTAGAAGTCTGGCAGAAAATTAGTGAGCTTGGCTAAATTGTTCGGTGGTGCTCTATAGCTGATTGTGTGGCAGGGTTAACGTTATAGCTCATCCTAAGTTACGGTACTAATTACATCTATGTGGCAGATTCTACCCCTACTTACCCTATCAACCCTTATTATTACTTTTTGCCTTACCACTATCACTCGTTAACTCACACTTTAATTAAACCACTAACAATTCTTTTAACAACAGCAAAAATATTAATGTTTATTTTTTGAACAATATACACATTATAATAGTAATACTATGCATGAGAATCGTTAAGAGTTTCGTTATCAACACTTCTCTAACTAATTATAATGAAATTGAAGAGCTGTGTGCAATTAGCACATGCCTTTCTCTTCCCCTAAAATAACCCATAGTTCTATCACTTGGTCAATTCTAGCAAATTGTTTTATTCACAGTCTATACCCCGTTGCGTTTATACAATGCTGTCTAGCTACTTGTTCTCAGTCCTATCTCTCTGTCCTCGCAAGTCTGGTGACCTTAAGTCCCACCTCTCAGCTTATACAACGAAAATGTCTTCTGGGCCTCTTGTTTCGTTTCAACGTCAGGAATATGTCTTTTGGGCCTCTTGCCGCTTCTCAATGTCAGGAGGTCTTCTCTTTGGTTTCGTCTCAAAGTCAAGAAGATGTCTTCTGAGTCTCTTGTCTCGTCTCAAAGTCAAGAAGATATCTATAGCGATCAAATCTGCTGGTTATTATTCTTCGTCATTTGTTGTCAGGAACTCGGCGACTGCAGCGGTTTTCGTGCCTTCCACAGATGGCAGTGGTTATGTTACTGCGGTTGTCAGACCAAGGGTAGCACATGTGTTACGACGTGCTGTCCGCAACACGTCTCCATCTGACGAAAATTCAGACGAATGCCACTCAGTGACGGTGTCACATGTGACAGATGTTAGTGAAACAGATTCTTACACGTGCGTGGTCTCGTGTTCCCTCTCGGTCTGATTCGGTGACGTCTATTTCTCTCTATTTGTGTCACTCACTGGCTATGTTCTTACGTCTGTCCTAGCGTCTGCTCGTCTATATCCTACCTACTAGCTGCATGGTAGTCTTCTCTTCTCTACTATTTCTGACCTACCCCCCCCTTTTTTTTAGAACTATCACCCCCCCCCCCCCCCTCCCCCCAACTTATATTTTAAACTCTTCGCTTCGGCTAATGATTTATGTTTGTTTAGAGTTCATTCCCTCACCTTTCCTTGAACTAGCGAGTCACCAGAGTCACCTGTCGATGAATTAATGTACACGGACAGCAGGCAACACTTCGATATACACAGACGCCAAGACGTTATTTGACGAATAGGCCTGGCCGACGCTTCAACGAATAACATGCACCGAGTCTTGATCCAGCCGCAGCTCTCACCGGTAACCAAGATCCGCAACTACAAATCTTACATCATTTCCATCCGTTGTATGGCTCGAAGACATGGACTATCCTGTGGCATGACCAGAAGTGCATCGAAGTTTTCCATATGTGCAGCCAAAGGCACATTCCCAGCATCCACTTGTATGATCGGGTCCCAAATGTTGAAGACACACGGCGCGCCTGTTTGGACAATATTTACATCACGCTACAGCATCGCCGTGTGTCCCTATTCAGGCACGTGACCCGACTTCTAGAAGACGTCCGGACCCACCAGCTTTTCATAAAGGCATGACCATTAAAGGTGGTCAGCGACCCTCTCCATCATGGCCGACCCCTGCAGCCGTCCTCACACCTGCTAGCTTGGCCAAACAGGATAACTTTACCCTCACTGCGTGCAGCCTGGACCACGCCAATTCATTGTGTACACAGTTAATTTATGCGACGGACCGTCGTTGTCTAGACGAAGTACTACTAAAAGAATGAGTTGACAAATAAAGCTAATCTAGCAACCACTGGGATCAGTGCCTTGCATGCCCTATTGTAGTTCTAAATCGTGTATTGACTAGAACTACCATTATGTTTTTTCATGACGATTACACTCGTACGTTTCTGTTATAAGAATGCGCATTAGTTACCTCCTTTACTACCTGAAATACCCTTAGCAGTAGTTGTGTCAGGTACCCATTGTCAGATGGATAGATTGGAACCTCATACAACTAGGTTAGCGTTCTTCTGTTGCCCTTCTGTCTCTGTTTGGTGAGACCTGTGTCTTTCAATCAAATACAGCCTGGTCATTAAATCCATCTTTTTCAAGTGATGACCATTCTGCTTTTAGATCTGATTAATGCTGGTTTAGTTTTGTAATTAGAGACCCTATCCGAACATTAGAATTTATTTTAAAATTTGAGCGTGGAATAACTATATACACAAATGTTTAATTAAACAAAGCGGGAAGGAAGACTAACGTCACGTCTGGCAAAATATACCGATCAGACATGTTAGTCAGGGTCAGGCAATACATACTGGACAAGCCACTCACCTTGGCCTCCTCGTAGCCCTTCCTGGAAACGGGCTGTTTTCATGCCTAGCAAGGTGAGGGATCGTCGTGATCCTCGTAGTAGTGAGTGACATGCAGATGAAGCGATGCATAGCACATCCACCTCGGTCCACCTCCATCAGCACGTTCCGGATGTGAGGAAAGCTACTGTAACCTGCCACTTAACGTCCTTTTCAGGGCGCACAAAAGAGTAAATCTACTCATTGTGGGCATTCAAAGCAACAACAACAATAATTAAACAAAGCATTACAACAAAAACATGTTCGTCCATCACTTGTGATAATGGTCACTCTATAGGTTCAGCTGTTTGGAAAGTATGTGTCTTTTGTTCTGCCCGTTGAAATGAGTCAAAGGGTGACTTGCGCGGTGATTTGGATTAATGTGATGAATGTTTGCGCGATTTGTCTACGTCTTTATCTCGTCCTGTGCTATCTTTGGCCAAGTGGCAAGTCACCAAGACAACTGGAGATAGCACAGGATGTAGCATTTTGCTCAGGGTTTACTTCGGAAGCCTTTCCAATAAACAGGAATACCGCAAGGCAGCTGGGGTGTGACATCCAATAGGTTGGCAATGTAGGATAACCAGGACTAAATCTCTTTATTCATAACACATGGCACAGGAAACTAAGTACCAAATAATATTCCAGATATTCACAAAGTTTTGTCACATAGTGAAAGTCAAAGTCCATACACAGTGACAGACGCGTTAGAATTAATACGGTTTTCCTGAAACCTACAAGAGACAGGGGAGATAACCCAGTCAAATTGTGATAATGTGCGCGAACCAACGAAACAAGTCACAAGAATGTCATTAATGGCAATGACAACTGAATAACTAGTCGATCGATGCTGGTAACCCATTTGCTCCATCTTGACGATGAAATGCCACATTATACAAGATGACCAAGTATCACAGACAACATATAGTGCGTTACATTAGACATCTGTCAGATTCATATAATCGCTATGTTCATGTTAAATGTCACAGAAAAATAATGACACACGAATTAGTCTGGCTTGTCTCAATGACAAAATATACATGAACTGGTAATAACACGCTTCCAGCCATCCTCCACAGCTACTAAGCTGTTGTCCAGACCCTCTCTTTAAATCCAGTTTATAATTCAAGATGAGCGAAAAAATACCATTTTGAACCGGGATTTCCGGAGTCAACGAAACGCCATCTTGATTACTATGTGACGACACGTTGGACAAATGTGACATATTTAACCACATGTACACACGTATCTGTGTCTATGTTGTACAGCTAACGGGCGACAACTTGTGTTACCTGGGATAGTTATCGAAATAATATCCATTAATGGTCACCTTCCGCGTACCCCTCTTATTCACACATTCTCCTTTTCAGTCACCCTAAGGTGTGACATTTTATATGATGTTTCAAGTTATGCTTATTAAGTCACTCAATCCCTTCCTCCGTTAATCTTTTCTCACCCTCAAACTCTTCCTCAACTCGTTTATCCCAGCCGCCTCAAATCTTACCCATCTTCCTGAACCATCATCCCCCCCCCCTCCCAAACCGTCTCCACGCCTACTACCCTTGGATCTTCTCACACTAAACTAATCGTTCATCGCCACCCATCTTTAACTAAGCCATCCTTAATCATTCCCCCATCAAACCGTCCGTTTCTTTCGTCTCTCAACCTATCCATCCACCCAATCAGCTTTTCCAACAACCCACGTACTCCAATTACCTCATTTCTAAAGCCACCAAACTCTCTTCCCCCTCCCCCCTCGCACCCACCACCACACGACTACCACCCCATCACCCATACAATATCTTCTCACCCTCAAACTCTTCCCCGTCAAACTCTATTTCCATGTGAAACTCTTTACCCGTCAAACTCTCTTTCCCTGTCAAACTCTCTTTCCTGTCAAACTCTTTCCCCGTCAAACTCTCTTTCCCTTTCAAACTCTTCACTAAAACTCTTTCCCCTAAAACTCTTCTCACTGAAGCTCTTTCCCACTAAGTCTTCCATCCTTCTGGCCATCTCTGTCGCCTCTCAACCTACCCATCCCCTTCCATCTCTTGCCTCAGCCTGCTTACTTCCCGCCCATCTCCTTAGCCCTCAGTCTGCACGCCTACCCCCACCCCCTTTCTCGTAAACCTCTCTATTCCATCCGCGACAGAAGCATGTCCTCTCTGTGTCGCGATGCAGAAAAGGTAGCAACAAATCTCCCGCACAGATGTACTGCGCATTTTATACATCTCCAGCAAATCAAATTGGGTCATGGGGTCACAGTTCATATTTATTGATGCTGCTTTAGTAAAAATAAAGCCTTGAGTCATTTACAAAGTTTCATTTTTTCATGTGGAGATGTACAAATTCGTTGTCGCCAGTAGTTCCTAGGTTTGGTCATTATTGATCCAACGGCTTATGGGCATCTAGCCTTTGGCCCAATGCAATATAACGTTATCTACAAGTGTTTTTGAGCTGTTGTTTAGTTCCGTATAAAGTGTTCCATTCGACTTGACTCGAGGGAAGAAGCTCTTTCCTAACACTGGCAAGAGTCGGACATTCAAAAAGATGGTGACCAGCAGCTTCATAGGTGTGTGTGCACAGCCGGCACTCTTGAATATGTTCTGGTTGGATTCTGTTCAAGTGACTGTTATGTTGTATGTGTTGAGTAAGAAGTCAGAAAGGGTGTTTTGATCTCTCATTTTCATGAGATTGATGTTGTATTTATGATTTGGAATGGCCACATGTTTCTAGAGTTCTCTCCCAGTATTCTTGACATCCAGTCAGCCAAGTCTCTGTTGTCGCAGTTTTCAGTAGCTGTTTGACTGTCTGTAGAGTTGTTGCATTTATTCTTGTTCTTGGCGTGATCTCTTATAGCCAGTCTGTCTGTCTTGTCATTAGCAGGTGATGTTAAGTGACCTGGAATCCGAGGGTATTTTGGGTAAGTTTAGGATTATATTGCCCGGAGCGAGAAGGGCAGATAATGAGTCTGTAAATATAACGATACCTTGATGGGAAAGCATCAAATACAATTCTCAAGTGGTACAGAGCTACTTCCAGTGCTGTTTTTTATGCCTCTTAGTTTTAACATAGCTCCCCACAGGAATCAGCTAATCAGATGCTCTGTCTGGATAATTTATATAGACTCCATATCCTGCTATGATGGTAGCCTTCAAAGCAGACCCATCAGATAAGACATGTACCCATTCTTCTGGGTAGGTGTCAATCTTTCGCTGTGGTGCTCCAATAGGACTGACCGGATCAGAACTTCTTGTATTATCTGTTAGTTTTGTTTGAATGTCTGGCATTTTAGACATGTGCATGGTGGTCAATTTCTTGTTGCTGTCTATGTTTCGTGTCTTTTGTCCGAGAGGTCTTGTCTTTTGTATTTAATCTTACTGACGTTGTGGTGGACTGACTTTTGTTTTATTCTCTGCCTTTGTTGTCATTTGTCTAAAAGATGGGTGGTATATTGCTATTCTTTTGCTTCTCCCAGAAACTTCCATAGCGGTCACGTGTCTTATCGTGTCAAACCCATTTTCACGTAAATTGCCAATGTAGCTGTGGGTGCACCAATAAACAAGCGCATTAATCTGAACTCTGTCCAGTGATTCTACATTAGTCTGTGAGCATGTTGTCAGGAGTGCACTGCTGTATTATAAAGCAGAGCATACATATCCAAGATATAAGCCTCTAAGAGTGTTCTTGTCTGATCCCCCTGCTGTATCAGCGAGCCTCTTAAACAACTGTAGCCGCTTCAACACTTTATTTTTAACATTTTGAAAATGTTTATTGAGTCTGAGTTATCAGCCGAGAGTGACTCCATTATACGTAGGCTTTTCTTCTCTGGGCAATTTCTGTTTTTTGAATCTCAGACTGTGTTTTGTTTGGCTACTGTGTGACTCTTCATAAAGGTAGTCTGAAGCAGTGCTCTTCCACCTGGGCCCTAGCGCCCACTAATGGACGATTTAAGCTTTAGGTGGTCGGTACCAGAATAATTCGATTCTGTATTAAAAAAGTATTATTACTGTTATTTTGCCAATGCAGGGGCTAAAAAAACCTGAAGAAACTATGGCATAATCAACAACGGTGAACATTTGGAGAACTTATATTCTTCTCGCGACAGCATAGAGCTGCAATACATGGACAGATACCCAATCCTCTAATAAGAGGATCGAGTCCTTCGAGTCCAAATATTATAGAAAGATTCTCATAATACCATGGATCGAAAAAAGAAGAATGCAGACATATGACAATAGTTGGGCATTGAAGAAAATTGGTTCATAAATGCCAACATGAACAAACAATTGAAATACTTTGGCCACAGCAAAAAACACAAAGGGCTTGAGAGAACGGTAATGGATGTTATGATGCCGGAAAAAGGGGCAGAGGCAGACCAAGAAGGCGATGGCCCCAAGATGTCAAGGAATGCTTGGGCATGGAGCAGGCTGGAGATTTGGCAAGAGATCGAGTTTCTTTCAGGCGGGCTTAGATGTGAGCGACGTTCTACAGCGAACTTGCCACCTGATGATGATATATTGAAAACATCTAAAATATACAGACTCAGTGGACGATCACGAAATGTTCTTCAAATTAGATGTTTGTGGGCAGTAAATTGACCCTCACGAAAGTTGTAAAAGGGGAGCGCTAAGTATATAAAGGTTGATGAGTCTAGAGGCTGAGTGCTCTCGGGGTAAGACGTCGGCCTCAGGTGTTGGAGGTCGCGGGTTCCGATCACGATGGAGACCCGGATTTTTTTTACGGGGACTTTCTATTTTTCCTTGGATCTCTGAGTAGTAGAGGTCGGACGCTCGTGTGCAGTGTCGTGCACGTCAAAAACCCCTTGGCAGTTGGAAATAAAAGGAGTCGGCTTAACGGCAGCTGTACGAACAACATTCACAATTATTTGTAAAATCTATCCAATCTATTCCAGGATCCTCACCGGTACTATGGAGCTCGTGAATTGTGCTGAGATTCTCCAACAAAATACGGAGAGGAACGGCCATGTGTTAAATCGTGCGCAATGACGTTGATTCAACTAAATTAAACTAAACCAGCGATAATCTAAACAGTCTATTCACAGTTTATCTTCAAAGTCCACATTTGGCTATACGTGTACTATCTTCTTAGATCGCCATTCATTTATTGAGCCATTCATGGCTCTGCCACCTTTGCCAGATCATCAGCGTACATGTGCTTGGTCAGATCATTGATGTAGATGGGAAAAAGTGTACAGCACAGAGCAAAGATCCGTAGTAAGCCTTTCTATAGAAGCCTTTAGAGGAGACTGCATTATTTGTCTTTGCCTAGAAGGAGTCTGCATTATTTGTCTTTGCCTAGAAGGAGTCTGCGTTATTTATCTTTGCCTAGAAGGAGTCTGCATTATTTATCTTTGCCTAGAAGGAGTCTGCATTATTTATATTTGCCTAGATTGTTCGGTCAATGAAAAAGTACTTGAGCCAGTTGTACACCTTTCTGATAATCCCCGTGTCAGTGATCTTCATCAGGAGGCCTTTTCTCTGTATTCGATCGTTGACCTGGTTGAAGAAGATGGCTACTGGCACGCTTATTATTTTGGAACCCATTGTGAATTTTCTGTGATAACCTGAAAAACTGGTCTTCAGTGCAACTGCCCTTTCTGAGACCTGCCTGTTCAAGGCACGTAATTTCTGAGCTCTCAGGAAACAAAGAAAGGCATGTATTTACCATTCTCTCAGCTAATTCGGCAAGTCATGATGGAACAGTATGGTTTCCATGGATTTGTAGCCTTTCAAAATGGGGATTATATGTGCATTCTTCCAGTCTTTGAACAGTTGTCCATTTCTCTAAGTCATGTTGATTAACTTTAGGACTGTTTCTCTCTGCCGAATGGGCCAAGGTGAGTTGGCATGTCAGTATTGTACTAAAAGGTAGCTGTGCAGCAATCGGTTAAGATCGGCGAAAACGTTTAGAATTGTTTAAGAAGCTAAAAAATGAACAGACTTTCATATATATATATACATCAAAGTTTGGACCGTTTGCGGCATCGCATGCTGTGGAGTGTCTCCTCAACCGTAAAGTCTTTAGCTTATCAGCAATGGGTTTCTCCTGTGTCCATATTCCTCGCTTAATCATGCCCCTCCATGTAAGACGATCCATGGCGTATGTTCCCATGATCCCAAATGGATGCCCGCATCATTCACATCCTGTTTGCATACATCATTGTATTGAAGTAGTGGCCGGACGCCGAGACAGTTTCTCCCTTCTGTAATTCCCCATAGTGAAGATATTTTGGTATTCTGCCATAATCCATTCTCCGAGTGTGTCCCATCTATCGGAGCCCTTAAAAACTAAGCATGGAAAGTATTGTGACAGTGCCTGTTCTCTCCAACAACCCTGCGTTGGTGATTCTGTCTTGTCACTCAATCCCCAAGATTCTGCTCAGGCACCTCATGCCATATATATATATATATATAGCGAGAGAGATAGCGAGAGAGAGAGACAGGGAGAGGAGGAGAGGTATTCATGTCAGTGGATAGGTATAACTATAGAAACACATACTAGCACATACACTTCCCCCCCCCCCTTTTCCATTACCTTTGTAATTCAACAACAATACGTGTGTAATACGTGTGAACAAAGAAGTCCACTTAAGAAATGTAGCCATGAAACAAGACAAAAGTTATCTTGAACACGTATCAGACAAAGCAACGACAACAAACTACCGAAAAAGCAACAGAAATATGGATCCAGGGTGATAAGTCAAGAGGTCGCCGGGTGTGAGAAAGTACCGGAGAGTTGTCAGGCTTGGTTATTCAGGTCAGCACTGAAAGTATCGACCCCCAACTAAGCCTGGCTCCCATCCGCCGGTCAGCTCGAGTGAGACCCTCTATTGAAACAGCACAATTCATACCACATCGGTTTTTGTTCATACAGTCACGAATCTAGTTCCTGCCTTCCATCCTCGTCTACCAGTATTAAAGTGCTTTCATCAACATTGGTAGACTGGTTCTCATTATTTTTCTTCTTATTCTATTTCTTCTTACCCTGTTTCTTCTTACCCTGTTTCTTCTTACTCTGTTTCCTCGTACTCTGTTTACTCTTAATCTGTTTACTCTTAATCTGTTTACTCTTAATCTGTTTCCTTATTTTTCTACTTCTTCAAATTATATTATTTTCTTATTATATTTCCCATTACTCTTCTTTTTCTTATATTTTTTCGAATTCTATTTTCCTATTTTTTTTTCATAATCGATTTCTTCTTATTTTGTTTGTTTCTTTCTATTTCTCATTATTATATTTCTTCTTACTGTATTTAATCTTATTCCTTTTTGTACTCTGTTTCTTCTTATTCTATTTCTTCTTCCTCTATTTCTTCTTACTCTAGTTCTTATCATCTAGTTCTTATCACTGTAGTTCTTCTCACTCTAGTTCTTATCACTCTAGTTCTTCTCACTCTAGTTCTTATCACTGTAGTTCTTCTCACTGTAGTTCTTCTCACTCTAGTTCTTATCACTCTAGTTCTTCTCACTCTAGTTCTTATCATCTAGTTCTTATCACTCTATTTCTTCTCAATCTAGTTCTTATCATCTAGTTCTTATCACTCTAGTTCTTCTCACTCTAGTTCTTCTCACTCTAGTTCTTATCACTCTAGTTCGTATCACTCTAGTTCTTATCATCTAGTTCTTATCCCTCTAGTTCTTATCATCTAGTTCTTCTCACTCTAGTTCTTATCACTCTAGTTCTTATCATCTAGTTCTTCTCACTCTAGTTCTTATCACTCTAGTTCTTATCATCTAGTTCTTATCACTCTAGTTCTTCTCACTCTAGTTCTTCTCACTCTAGTTCTTCTCACTCTAGTTCTTATCATCTAGTTCTTATCACTCTAGTTCTTATCACTCTAGTTCTTATCACTCTAGTTCTTATCACTCTAGTTCTTCTCACTCTAGTTCTTCTCACTCTAGTTCTTATCACTCTAGTTCTTATCACTCTAGTTCTTATCATCTAGTTCTTCTCACTCTAGTTCTTATCACTCTAGTTCTTCTCACTCTAGTTCTTCTCACTCTAGTTCTTCTCACTCTAGTTCTTATCATCTAGTTCTTATCACTCTAGTTCTTCTCACTCTAGTTCTTATCATCTAGTTCTTATCACTCTAGTTCTTCTCACTCTAGTTCTTGTCACTCTAGTTCTTATCACTCTAGTTCTTCTCACTCTAGTTCTTATCATCTAGTTCTTCTCACTCTAGTTCTTATCACTCTAGTTCTTATCACTCTAGTTCTTCTCACTCTAGTTCTTCTCACTCTAGTTCTTCTCACTCTAATTCTTATCATCTAGTTCTTATCACTCTAGTTCTTCTCACTCTAGTTCTTATCACTCTAGTTCTTATCACTCCGTGTCTTTTTTAACTATTTCTTCTCACTCTATATATTTTCACTATTTATGTATGCTTTATTTCTTCTCACTCTATTTCTTCTTATTCTATTTCTTCTCTTTCTATTTCTTATATCTCTAGTTCTTTATAATCTGTGTCTTCTTACGAAAGAAATGGAAACTGGGACGGAGGGAGGAAGGAAGGAAAAACACAAGAATGAAAGAACAGAAGCAAAAGAAAGAACAGAAGCGAAAGTAACGAAAGAAGCGAAAGAAAAGAAAGAAAGGGAGGAAGGGAGGGAGGAAGGGAGGAAGGAAGGAAGATGAGAAGAGGAAGAAGAAGAAGATGAAGGAAGAAGGTAGAAACAAGGACGGAAGGAAGGAAAGAAGAAAAAAAGGAAAGGATGAAAAAAGAAGAACAAGAAGAAAAAGAATAACGAGAAGAACAAGAAGGAACAGAAGAAGAAAAATAAAAAAAAGACAGAGACAAAGAAGAGTGCAATGAGGCCCTGGTACAAAGCTTTATCCAATCATTCTAGTCTTTCTTGTCTGTCAGCTCTGTTGTTCTCAAAGTCCTCACAAGACTGGAACCATGGACGACAGCCTGCTCTGTCCAGTCACCATCTTGTGTATGCCATACACGTGAACTCTCTTCGTCCCATTTCTTCATTCGAACCTGCTAATGATGATAGACAGAGCGTGCAATCGCCGTATAATCTCTTGAGTCGTCCAGAAGGAATGTGCTTCCACTTCCAGATATATTTGAAACAAGATCTCATTTTGACAAGATAACGCCATGAAATATGTGATATACACAGAAGACTGTTGCTTATTGATGTCTAAGTAAGTTCCGAAACGGTGCGTTGTTCCTTACCCGTGAGAGATAATCTTATCCTAGAATGGGACAAGAGGAATGTTATTTTATCTGTCTCATTGATAACGGTGTTTATACCTCCACCACCATTTTAATTGTCTTGAAGTATGCCCATACCACATGGCTTCGCTACTGACACATTATCACCGTAACACGATCACCCACTACACCAATCCCAAATCTCTTCCACGCTACAATTTACCTGATTTCATCAAAGCACCCCAAATCTTGTTAATCAAGTGTAGCTTTATCCGTAGACACTTTCAATCCAGCACAAATCTTGTTACTCAATTGTAGCTCTATCCGTAGACACTTTCAACCCAACACAAATCTTGCTACTTAAGTGTAGCCCTATCCATGGACACTTTCAATCGAACACAAATCTTGTCACTCAAGTGTAGCCTTATCCATGGAGACGCTCGGTCATAGAGCTTTAACTTTATTGTGTATTGTCCTAATTTTTGTGTGTGTTGAATTTGTTTAGTTTTTTTTTGTCAAAAGTCTGACAAATGTCCCACAAAAGTCTGACAAATGTCCTACAAATGTCCTACAAAGTTATAAATAATCACAAGATGCTGTTATCTTAGTTATGCAAGAATTCTTGACTGGCAAATTAAAGAGAAACTTCTTATCATAATAAAAAAAAATCTTGCTAGAACAGACCAAATCCGCTGAGATGGTAGGAACCATAGTGAAGACAAGGAAGAAGGGAACTCAAGACAAATTGAAAAAGGATAAAAGGATATTTATCACACAACAATGGCTTAGGCGAGTATATCAGACGGAAACATGGATACACTCAAGTGCAGATGGCTCAGTTAATAAAGCCACATACAATCGAGGTTGATGTGTCTATTACAGAATAAAAAACGGAGAAGAAAAAAACTCGAGAACTAAAAACGGGACCTTACTGCATTAACTTCCGTGTCGAAGCAGAGGCACTAAAAGCCGCTGTCGAGAATGTAATCCAAGATGAAGATATTCACCAAAAAAAACATAGTACAAGGGGCGTGTCATAAGTCTCTAGCCTGACCAGGAAGGAGTAGGAGGAGAAAGTTGAAATTTGGCACAGTGCTTATTCCTTCTCAATGTAGCCGCCACCTGAATTTATACATGTCTGCCATCTCTGCGTGATCTTGAAAAGACCTTCAGAATAAAGTAACCTATTTTTCGAACTAAACCAGTTATCACAAGCCAGTATGACATCTTCGTCACTGGTAAAATGATTTCCTTTTAGCTGTTTTTAAGTTTTGGGAAAAGAACAAATATGGGTCATAAGGGTGAACCCAAGTCTCATTTACTGTCACCATGGTCGATAACATGTTTTTCGACCGTCACATTTTGAGTAACTGGCCATGAAATCAACCCTCGTTTGTTTCTGTTCACATGTCAGCAGACGCGAGACCCATTTGGCACACACTTTTCTCATGTTCAGCATGTTGTGTAAAATTCTAAAAACTACTTTTATTCACTTTTACTGACCAAGATATCTCTGCAATTGTCATTTTCTTAACCTGGTCAATGATTTTCTTAACTCTTGCACTTTTCATCGCTGCACTCTTCCCGATCTTGAAAGATCAGTAACATGGGAATGGCCACATTTAAACTGCTTACACCCGTTTTTTACAGAAGCATACGTAGGACAGAATTCCTCAAACACTGGTTCTATCTCCCTGTGTATTTATGTAGGTGTTTTTTCCCAGCTACATCATGAATTTTATCACAGTTCTGGTCTCTGATTTCTGCATTGTTCTGACAAACTGTTAGAGTAGCAGATTCGGTCAATAAGATGTGTTGCGCCATGCACTATTCCGGGTAATCCCGTCGTGGAGGAAAATTCATACTTCTCAAGTCTAGTACAAATTGAATGAGCTTGTTATGTGCCAAATGTCAACTTTCTCCTCCTACTCATTCATAGTCAGGGTAAAGACTTATGATAAGCCCCTTGTATTTCTGACCGATCTCTCGTGAGTATTAGCAGCGCTAAAATAACATAAAGATGAAAATCTCGAGCAATGTATGTACTTGACACAAGAAGATTATCAAAGGATGGTCATTAAGTGGATCACTTCCTACTTCAATATCGACGGTAAGGAAACTGTAGACAAACTATCAAGTTGTGGAGGAGCTTCCCCACAAACCGACATTAGCATCACGAATAATGAGTTCAAGACCATAATTAAAGCCAAGTTCGGTGGGACATTAGCAGATCAACACAACTACTATGATTTAGCTGGAGAGAAGCATGTTATAATCTTCAGACTGAGAACTGGGCATGCCAGACTCAATGCTTATTCTTAGAACAAAATGAGGATTGGGACAGATGACAGGTGTCCATATGGGGAGAATTTCTTGACCGTGGAACCGATCCTAGAAAACTCTGTTAGAGAAACAGGAAGCTTGATTTGAGGATGAGCGAAAAAGAAGAAGAAGAAGAAGAAGAAGAAGAAAGATTTGATTGTTGTTGGAGTTTTGTTTGGAATGATACCTCAATAGTCATGCTAGTCATCTTTTACAGCAACTGTTGTATTTCTACGCATGTTTTTTTTTGTCTAATTGACATGAACCTCAACCTGAAAGGTGTAATCAAAATGCCATGAACTCAAACATTTTATTTGGAAACGCCACGAACACAAAGCTAACGGTGACAGGACGTAGTGGATCAATAAAACACTCAAGTAGAGCCAGTACTTCAAGAAGGAACACTCTGGTCTGACAACTCCACCTACGATGGTGTCAATTAATCTCCTAATGAGTTCGATGCCTTACAAATATTTCTGTTTATAACGTGTGTTTGTGCCTGCTCCGCGCAGATATTGTGAATTCCGCTGTACACAAACTGTTATTTGCTGCGGAATCTGAGGTACGTAATAGGTTTTTGTTTTATGTGAATAGTACAGAATTAGTAAATTATCATAAATGTTGTGAACTTAACAAATGTGTCTTTTTCAGATCTGGCGTACCCTATGACGAAAATGGGGAAAGGGGGCTCAGTGGTCTCGAGGTAGGGTGTCCGCCTCGGGTGCCGGAGGTCGCGCGTTGAATCACTCGTGGAGTCCGGGATTTTTTCATGTGGATATTATGGTAACATTTCCCACGATCTCTGGGTAGTGAGATCGGACTCCTGTGTCAGTGTTGAGCACGTTAAAAATTTCTTGGCAGAAATCGAAAAAAGTTGGCTCTAACGGCCGCTTCCCGGACAAAACTAAAAATTTTAGCTAAAATGTGTCAAGTTATTTGTCCCCCCCCCCCCCCCCCCCGCCCCCTGGTGGTTTGTTAAGAGCAGCTATAGATGCCCCCTAACAAAATTATAGCTAAAAATGTGTCAAGTTATTTGAACCCTCCCCTTGGTGGTTTGTTAAGAGCAGCTATAGATGCCCCCTAACAAAATTATAGCTAAAAATGTGTCAAGTTATTTGTACCCTCCCCCTGGTGGTTTGTTAAGAGTAGCTATAGATGCCCCCTAACTGGCTGCGAGTTTACTTAGCTCTAATGTTTCAGTCTCTTTAAGATGAACTTGCACTTCTGTTAGAACCAATAAACTGGTTGTATACAGACTGTCTTCTAAACCAGTATAAAGACATTAAGTTAAGAGAAAGAGAGAAGGAGAAATAGTTTGTATGGTAGTTTTATCAATAATATGTACTAATTACTTTGATATTTAAACAATGGCAGCACGGAGTGAGTATTGAAGCATTTGAAATCTTTGTCTAGAGAAGACCTGAACCAGTTTCGTGGAAAGATGGGAAAACAAATAGCGAGGTCCTGGAACAAATCAATGTCGAAATGTTGCTTCTGAAGGAAATAAAAAGCAGACAAAATAAATATTTTGACACGTCAAGAGACATGGCAGTGTGCTGACGGCTATACTGGAGAAAAGAGTAGCCGGCAGGAGATCCAAAGGACGACAGAGGTTCAGATGGACAGAGAACATCAAGATGTGGTTGGAACACAGTTAGACTATCTCGACATGGCATGAGTCAGAGACGGAGATCCATTACCAACAACTTTTGATGCGGATATGGCACTTGATGATGATTATTATTATTATTATTAATATTATCAATAGTAGTATACATTGTATCTTTCAAATGAGCAATTAAGTACGTTATGTAGATCAATTTCTCGATTTTTTTAAAATGTGTTTTAAATTAAATCATGATTTTTATTAATGACCACAAATTGGCACATCTTCCCACATGTATGGGCAGTTGATAATTTGCAGATTCAGTCTGAAAATGTTAATTACAAACCAGCAAACATGAACTGGAATTGTGTACCAAATCCTGTAATTTTATCACACGAGGTTAATAAGTAAAGATAAGGAAGAGAGTCAGATGACTCGGTAAGGATATGATTAAGTGGTGACTGTATGGCTACATCAGGAAATCCAAGGCACGCGTTATCGTCTATGCTGTCTGTCAGGATTGAGACGTAACAGAAATATTTCAAGAATGTGCCGTATTTCGCTCGACGGAAGGACTTCCTAATCAGGACTTTGTCCGTTGTTAGTGACGTAAAATGACACCTTAAGAGCAGATGAGATAACACGCAAATTGTTAGTGGTTTCAACTAATAGTTCACATTGATTTTCTCTTATATTTATATTTCCGATTGATTTTCTCTTATATTTATATTTCAGTTTGATTTTGTGTTATATCTATGTTTCGGATTGATTGTCTGTTATATTTATATTTAAATTTTATTTTCTGTTATATTTATATTTCAGTTTGATTTTTTGTTATATTTATATTAGATTCTCTGTTATATCTATATTTCAGATTGATTTTCTATTATATTTATTTTTCAGATTGATTTTCTGTTATATTTATATTTCAGTTTGATTTTCATATATATTTGTATTTCAGATTGATGCTCTGATATATTTATATTTCAGTTTGATGTTATGTTATTTTTATATTTCCGATTGATTTTCTGTTTTGAGAGGGTCGGTTTGAAAGTAAGTAAAGCACTTACATTATCTTTCTCAGCTAGTAACAAAGAAGGAAACATGAAATTGTGTACAGCTCTAATGTGGAATGCGTAGATTTAGTGGACACAATTGCAATGAATTTCAACAAATAGAACGGCTCTAATAATCCGTTGAAATGATCAATGTGAATAACTGGCTTTAACAAAAGCAATCTGTGATAGAAGTCTTGGTTGATATGAAAGAAACTGTGATGAACATTCACAAACGTTTGTGTGTTGTTAATGGTAGTAGTGAAGTAGATAGAAGAGTCATTGGTCGCTAGGCTAAGAGAGTTTAAGCTTCAGAAAGTGGACAGACTGAGGGGAATTATCTTATCCGCTCTGGACATCCTGGTACGGCCATCATTTCAGGTATGCTGAACCGCGTTGATGCTATTATTCGTACGTTTAAGACAAAGAGAAAGAGCAGCAAATATGGCGTCATTCTAGCTACGAGTCTACGTTGCTCTTCTGTTTTAGTTCATTATAGATGCCGCCAGACCATGGATTTGCCGGGAATTCACACTAATCGACGACTTACACATGTGTTCACGGAAACGTGTTGTTGTTTTCCATTAGAACTGGTTAATTCGTTCGTTGTGTGTATTCCGTCCGATTATCCTGTAATGGACACCGGCTATATGAATATCACTGCGCTTAAACATGTGTCATATTTCACGGCCTAGTTCACACGGCTGAACTTCACGAGATTGGCGCCCTTTGCCCTAGCTGAAGACAGGGTCAGATTTGCTGTATGAAATTTAGACACAACTATAATGAGGGAGCCGCAAAGCGCAGTGGTTAGCGAGCTGACTTTGCATCTGAGTGGTCATTCTGGCAGTTGAGACGGAAAATGTTTTTTCAGATCGCAACGGCCCCCGGGTCGACCAGCCTTTAACGGGAACCGGTTCAGTCCAAGAAGTAAAAGCGGTGAGGGAGAGGAGATGGCTACCGCCCTCATATAGCCGAGCTTTTGAAATGTGAGATCGCTAACACCTCACACCCCTACGGCAGTAATGCTATGGATTACTTTACTTTTTTTTAAATTTTATAAAACGAACTGCCACCTGGAGAGAAAAAAGGCTCCGTCAGGTGTAGCAGCCCAAAAACACACCGTTGTTGAATGGCGGGAGCTGGTACTACAAACTGCAATAACGGTGACGCAACGACCTTCTAGGTTATGGGAATGATGACGACAAAGAGACTGATGTATAGTATTTTTATACCAACTCTCTGGTATCAGTGTCAGGCATAGAATCTCACAAAGGCACAAAATAGGAAAATCATGGTATGCGAAATGAGTTTTTTAGAAAGGATGTCAGGGTTACAAAACTGGACAAAGTACGAAACGAAGAAAAAAGACAAGATGGGTGAACCACCGTGTCTGAAAATGCAAAGAATAAAATGGTTCAGACACATGACAATAGTGGAACTAAAGTTACCAAAGGCGCGGATCTACACCACGGGACAAGAGGGTTGCAGAGCAAGAGCTAGACCACGAAAAAGATGGATAGATGGTGTCAGTAACACACTGAAGAAACACTAAATGACAACAATATTAACGACAAAGGTGGCACACGACAGAAAACTACATCTGCCCACGGCGTCTAACAACACAAGTGGACAGAAGATGAAGATGATGATGTAGACAAATCACAGTTCAACAACAGTTCTTGCAACATTCAGCCAGCAAGGGAAGTGCGATTGAAACGATCAAAACTCTAAGGTGTTTGGGCAAGATGACTTCCTCGAACTCTCACAATTGGCCGCCACAGATTTCAAAGTAAAACAATTAGTTCTGGGAACATTTCAATGGGGGGAGGGGGGGGGGGAGAAAGGCTGTCGTCTAAGATCGTTACAGCTGACGAAACCTGGGCACATCATTTGCGCCTGAGACATAAGATAATCAATTGAATAACATCATTCGAAATGACCACGAAGAAAAGACATTGAAGCAGGTAAAACTGAGAATTGAAAGGTGTGGTCCTTGTGGATTGGATATCCAAAGATGGGACAATCAGTTCTCAAACTTACATCAAGACATTTACATCAAAACACTTACATCAAGACACTTACATCAAAACACTTACATCAAAACACTGACAAACTCAATCGGTGGTTCGGCAGAGCTCCACCTCACAAGAATCCAGCAGAACTGTTTCCCCAAGTACGACAATCAATGTAAGCCTTCGCACAAATCAGACAGCAAGGGAAGCAATCGCCAAATTGGCTTGACTGCACTCCTTTATTTACCCAATACCCCTGATCTTTCTGCCACTGATTTTCATCTTTTAGGTCCACTTAAAGATGCACTTCGTCTGACACTTTGAAGATGATGAAGGTGAGAATCATTCAGTGAAAAATGGTTACTTGTGCAGAAAAAAACCTGATACGTGCAAGGCATGCATGTATTTGCTTCGCGCTGTCGTAAGACCGTTCAAGTTCATAAGGATTACATGGAAAACGGAGATACATGGAAAACGGAGATGTTAGAAGAAACATTTTGTACACATTGCACACATTTCGAACAAAAAGCTACCGAGAAAAAAATGATGGTGGATTACTTTCTGACCAGCCTTCGGATTTATATGTCAGATCGATGTTCTGTTATATTTATATTGCCTGTTAACATGCTCGTGAAAAGGTGGGAGCAGCTGTGGAGTCTAATTACAAGTATATTGGCAAATAAAAACGATTGCCATGGACGGAAGAGAGAAAAGAACACAAGGCCAAACAGATTTATATGAAAAGCAAGCGTAGGATTGTGTAATCTTAGTCTTAGTCGACCTGTGCTTCTACAGGCGTGGATGCGCCTGTGTAGGTCCCAGCGCTGGTATGAGCTGGATGCAGCCGGGATGCCGATTGCCTGCTCAGCGAGCTAGGCTCGAGCAGATTATTACTCACCTGCGTTATGGTAGTTAACCGCGGAGTGTAGTTAACCGATGTGCGAGTCAATCTTAGACTTAAACACTAGAGGAAAGAAGACCCCCATTATGTTAGGTACTGCTCTAAGCACACTAGAGGAAAGAAGACCCTGATTATGTTAGGTACTGCTCTAAACACACTAGAGGAAAGAAGACCCCCATTATGTTAGGTGCTGCTCTAAACAAACTTTAAACATGGTCGGGGTTAAGCCATGTCACACAATTCGTCATCTATTTTGACATGCTCTCTGTGGGGCAGTGTCATACACAAAGTCGCCGGTGAAGAATGTGGGTTGTTTATTGTTGTCTTTGATTGTGTGATCAAGAAAAGAAAAACACAAATTAAGCCCAGAGTACATTAATCTTAATGAGTGTAGGTTGGGTCTAGTTAATCATGATGACAAATAATGTTCACCCATGTTTTTGTCACTGTCACATTCTGTCTCTGTCCTTCTTGTGTCCCGCTTTTTAAACGTGTCATCAATTTTCTTATCTGTGTATTTCATGACGCATTCTTCTTCTTCTTCTTCTTCTTCTTCTTCTTCGTTCATCATTAGATCAAGGTTCCGGTTTCTCTTACAAAGGACACCGTTGTTTATAAGGCTGTCTGTCTTATATCTGTCTCACGAGGCCAGTATTGTTCTCTCTTTTCCTGCGTGAGCGTACAGCTTTGAAGGATGTGTTCCACGGTCATAATATGCTCCCCACATGGGCACCTGTCATCTGTCCCAATCCTCATTTTGTTGTAAAGATGACTCTTGAGTCTTTTATGCCCAGTTCTCAGTCTGAAGATGATGACTTGCTCTTCTCTAGTTAAGTTATAGTAGCTGTCTTCTTTTTGGAAGTCGGGGTGTTGATCAGCCCATTTTACCCTGAAATTGGCTTTAATTATGGTCTTGTCCTCATTATATGTGATACTCAGGTCTGTTTGTGGGGATGCTTCTCCACTCTTTGCTAGTTTGTCTGCAGCTTCATTGCCTTCAATATTGCAGTGGTATGGGATCCACTGTATGACCAACCTTGGTCATACTTGCTGAGAGCTGTGTCAGGGAGAACATACATTGCTCGAGATCTTCATCTTTGTGTTGTTTTAGTGCTGCTATTACTGACGCGGCATCAGTCAGGAATACTATGTTTTCTTGGTGGATATCTTTATCTTGGATTACAAGCTCAGCTGTGACCTTCAGTGCCTCTGCTTCTGCAAAGAAAATACTGGAATATGGTCCCCTTCGTTAATACTCGAGTTTTTCTTCTCCATTCCTTAGTCCGTAATAGACCCCTCCACCTCCATTGGATGTGGCTTTGTTAGATGAGCCATCTGTATATACGTGTGTCCATGTTTCTGGTGGGTATACTCTCCTAAGATATTCTTCTGTGATAAATTTCCTTTCTGAATCTGTCTGAGTTCCCTTCTTCCCTATTCCCTCTATGGTTTCTACCATCTCAGGGGACTTGGCTTTTTTCCATTGTGGGATTTGGGATGTTTGTTTTAGATCTCTAACCACTGCCTGGCTTCTGATTTGGTCTGCTCTTGCGAGTTCTTTTGTTTTTGATATGAAGTGGTTTCTCTTTAATCTCCCTCTTCCCATGCGATTTACCCTGTCATATATTGGGTGATCAGGCATTCGTTTGAACTTCTCCCCCTGCTGGAGTGTTTTTTGGTCTCTGCGCGTCTCCATACTTTCAATTCGTGTGATGTTCTCCATTGCATTTATTTGTGTTGTTCTCATAGCTCCAGTGATGATACGTATACTTTGGTTTTGGGTTGTATTTATTTTGTGAAATTTATTCTTTGTTGCTGTGGACCATGCTGCTATCCCGTATTCTAGCACTGGTCTCACATAACCCTGTGTACAGTTTTGACGCATTCAATACAATGTTTAGTTATTTCCTTGACTCTAATGCGATCCACGCAAACAGTAACTAACATGTTGTCCGACTATCTGGGCATTGTTCAGGGTATGTTCCTCACATAATATTGGTAACTTCTGAGTTACGCTAAGTGTATATGATTTTGTTATTAACAACATAATTATTTCGCCCTTCTTTAAGAACGTCCGTACCAGATGATTGCACCCATCCTTTAATGAACAAACTGGAGCATGGAGCCACCATTGCAGCTGTTGACCGGCCAAATAACGCATGCATATAAGTATTTAACTTAACGTCTTTATACTGGTTTATAATACTCTACAGAGTCTGTTTGCAACCAGCTTCTTGGAGGGTGTTTTTTTTTAAACAGATGTGCGAGTCCATCTTAACAGACTTAAACACTACAGCTAAGAAGACGACCTGCAGTCAATAAGGTGCTATCTATAGCTGCTCTTAACAAACCACCTGAGGAAAGGTACAAATAACTTGAGTAGATTTGGAATTTGAATTTTGCTCGGGCAGCGGCTCTTTTCTATTTCCAACTGCCAAGGAATTTTTAACGAGGTCGACACTGAACACACTGATCTCACTACCCAGAGATCAGGAGAATGTTTACCAGAAGATCCACTCGAACAAAATACGGTATCCGCCGTGATTCGAACACGCGACCTTCGGCGCCCGAGGCGAACACCTTACCTCGAGGCCACTGAGTTCTCCACTCACAGCGGTAGTTGATCAGTCACTTTGTTACTTGAAGAAATTGTTCGATTATTGCACAGCCCTCCGTAGTTAGCTTTTGGGAAAAGTGTAGTAGGGCTTGAGGCGTACAAGTTATTTCATTCTCAAATAAGGGGCCCGATGTGAAAGTGTAGTAGGGCTTGAGGCGTACAAGTTATTTCATTCTCAAATAAGGGGCCCGATGTGAAAGTGTAGTAGGGCTTGAGGCGTAGAAGTTATTTCATTCTCAAATAAGGGGCCCGATGTGCCCCGGCCTCGTCGGAAAACTTTAGCTAAAACAGTAAGTGCTACATATCAAAATTCAAGGGATTTTCATAGATTTAAAATGTCGTTAACAGTGTTATGCCCAACAAAGCCACGGCAAGCGCATTTCTCCGTTAAAGGGATTTCAAGGATTATTTATCAGCACGGCATTAAATCGCGGTTTTCAGTGTAACTTACTCACTCTAATACGAGCGGCATCCATCACACTTCGTAATGACCAGAGACAGTTTATCAAACGCATGTCCTACTAACGACGTCAGACTGTACAACATGATGAATAACGGTCTGTTGAACCAAATGTGTCAAAGGTAGTAGCTGGTGTCATTCGTCTTCCTCTGCCTCCTCGATATTCGATCTCCAATATTCAATGACAGGCTTACCCTTCATATGGTTCCAAAGCAATACAAATGCGACATTGTGATGCAAAGCTAATCACTACTTTGTTTTCACTTATCCAATGCATGTTATGCACTGTAATCGTCATATACTGACCGAATAGAAGAAAGCGACAATTACAATTAAGATAAATACGACAGGTTCTTGTTTTAAGAAAAGGGATAAATAAATTAATCACTGGACAAGAAGCCAAATATCATAAATACTCTACATAATATATTTTTACTTGAATAAACTAATTATATTTGCAGAGCATTCACATGAATACAATCCAGACACAAACAGTATTTTCTCTGATGTTATTAAATAATTGCATTTAAATAGCACGAAAATAGTATTTTACAAGTTATGAACAAAGTAAGACAAATATAAAGGAAGAGATTCCAAGAGAATCATATTTTTAAAAACAACAATGACAATGTGAACCCATTTGCTAGGATTCATTCGGTGGTTGCTGTGTTTGGGAATTGTACAGGAACGCGAAACAGACTGTGTGGAGAATATGAGCAATGCAAAAGGTTACGGATAAACGATTGTACGTAAGGTGAGTCTATGATATGTGGCCTATGACTGTGCATTTCTCTATTAAGACGCAGTTCTTACTAGCACTTCTACACCTCACGGTAGAAGAGGAGCGACTAAGTAAGTAAGTTCTTACTAGCTTATCTGGTCGACGTACAGTGCATCTATTGAATTGAGCAGCTGTATCTCAGCTTTACTCACAGAGGGAAAACAACTACATAATAACAAGTACCTGGAATGAGATCTCTAAAAGAAAGAGAAACACATGGAGAAGTTTAGGGATTCTGGGGATATATCAAATTGATTACATAATGGTGAAAATAAGATATAGAATCCAAGTAAAAGAAAAATATTGTTTTGCTAGGGTGAGAAAGCTGATACTGATAATAATTTGCTTATTATGAAATGTAACCTAGGATGGAAGAAATCAGAGTATGAGAAAAAATCATGAAAGCGACATTTAAGTGCTGTAAACGAGTTGGCAAAAGAGTTTAACTTCCAAAACTCAGTGAATGATCTTCTTCTTCTTGTGTGTTCGCTCTCAATCTCCCGCTACCAAGTCCTCAACAGGGCTTTGCAAGTGGCAGGATGTAGTCCGGAGAACGGAATGCGTTGTGTCGCTAGTTTACAGCTTCACTGCGATATTTACACCCTTCGGTCCGACACATCCGTCTTCGGCGTAGTGAATGAAGATTTAGGGAAAACAACAAGTCACTGAAGATCAAATTAGACCACGGCATCATTCAAAACATAGACCGTAAAAGAGGCAGCAAAGATAACATTGGCTCAACATCATCATGTAGTGTGTCCTTTGCATAACATCGATCTCATGACAGCCGATGGGGACGGCGTGGCCTGGTGGTTAAGTGGCACGACTCACAAACTGAAAGTGATGGGTTTGATCCCCACAGCAACGGCCGTTACCCCGGGGAAGCAAACTCTTAGAAAATGCAGGAGGATGCAGACCCTTACATAAAATGTATGCTGAAGTCGGATGCACTGGGCCGACAGGCGCAAAATAAAAACCACAATGCAACGCACACCACCTTGGGGATTAGAGAAATAAGGGGAACGCAAAAAAAACAAAAAAAACAAATGACAGTCGATCTGTTAGACACTCGATCCCTGGTCAGAGTTCTCGCCCCTGTCACTATCAACCCTAGAACCTCTTTAATGTCCTTTGTCCATCTTCTCCTCTGTCTGCCTCTGCCTCTTTTGTCAGGTACTATACCCTCCAGTATCGTTCTGTGTAGGTCATTGTCGCGTTTGATGTGGTCCAAGTATGTTAATTTCCTAGACGTAATGTTGTTGACTGGCCTGTTTTGTTTTATATCCAGCTCCTGGAGAATTTCTGCGTTTTTCTTGTTCGCTATCCTTGGTATTTTTAGCACCCTCCTGTAGCCCTTTAGCTCAAAGGATTCAAATCTTGTTCCAAAGGGTTTATTTGGTAGTCCATGTCTCGGATCCGTATGTTGCCACCGGGAATATGCAAATCCTCAAAATCTCTATTTGTGTAATTTTGTGCAAGATATGTTTATAGCTTAGAGTAGGTAGATCGACAACGGATTTGATTTTCTCGCTTCGCCTAATCCAGGAGAAGTACAGAGAACAAGACCAGCCACTCTTTATGATGTTTTTAGACCTCATCATGACCTCGACTTGGTTAGTAGAAAGGGTCTGTTCGAACTCCTGGAGAAGATCGGTTGCCCCCCAAAACTGCGTAGCATGATAATTTCTTTTCACACTGATATGAAGGGCTCAGATTTATACGATGGATCGTCTTCAAACTCTTTTCACACTGATATGAAGGGCTCAGTTCTATACGATGAATCATCATCAAACACTTTTCACACTGATATGAAGGGCTCAGTTCTATACGATGAATCATCATCAAACACTTTTCACACTGATATGAAGGGCTCAGTTCTATACGATGAATCATCATCAAACACTTTTCACACTGATATGAAGGGCTCAGTTCTATACGATGAATCATCATCAAACACTTTTCACACTGATATGAAGGGCTCAGTTCTATACGATGAATCATCTTCAAACACTTTTCACACTGATATGAAGGGCTCAGTTCTATACGATGAATCATCATCAAACACTTTTCACACTGATATGAAGGGCTCAGTTCTATACGATGAATCATCATCAAACACTTTTCACACTGATATGAAGGGCTCAGTTCTATACGATGAATCATCTTCAAACACTTTTCACACTGATATGAAGGGCTCAGTTCTATACGATGAATCATCATCAAACACTTTTCACACTGATATGAAGGGCTCAGTTCTATACGACGAATCATCATCAAACACTTTTCACACTGATATGAAGGGCTCAGTTCTATACGATGAATCATCATCAAAAACTTTTCACACTGATATGAAGGGCTCAGTTCTATACGATGAATCATCTTCAAACACTTTTCACACTGATATGAAGGGCTCAGTTCTGTACGATGAATCATCTTCAAACACTTTTCACACTGATATGAAGGGCTCAGTTCTATACGATGAATCATCATCAAACACTTTTCACACTGATATGAAGGGCTCAGTTCTATACGATGAATCATCATCAAACACTTTTCACACTGATATGAAGGGCTCAGTTCTATACGATGAATCATCATCAAACACTTTTCACACTGATATGAAGGGCTCAGTTATATACGATGAATCATCTTCAAACACTTTTCACACTGATATGAAGGGCTCAGTTCTATACGATGAATCATCATCAAACACTTTTCACACTGATATGAAGGGCTCAGTTCTATACGATGAATCATCATCAAACACTTTTCACACTGATATGAAGGGCTCAGTTCTATACAACGGATCATCTTCAAACATTTTTCACACTGATATGAAGGGCTCAGTTCTATACGATGAATCATCATCAAACACTTTTCACACTGATATGAAGGGCTCAGTTCTATACGATGAATCATCATCAAACACTTTTCACACTGATATGAAGGGCTCAGTTCTATACGATGAATCATCATCAAACACTTTTCACACTGATATGAAGGGCTCAGTTCTATACGATGAATCATCTTCAAACACTTTTCACACTGATATGAAGGGCTCAGTTCTATACGATGAATCATCTTCAAACACTTTTCACACTGATATGAAGGGCTCAGTTCTATACGATGAATCATCATCAAACACTTTTCACACTGATATGAAGGGCTCAGTTCTATACGATGAATCATCATCAAACACTTTTCACACTGATATGAAGGGCTCAGTTCTATACAACGGATCATCTTCAAACACTTTTCACACTGATATGAAGGGCTCAGTTCTATACGATGAATCATCATCAAACACTTTTCACACTGATATGAAGGGCTCAGTTCTATACGATGAATCATCTTCAAACACTTTTCACACTGATATGAAGGGCTCAGTTCTATACGATGAATCATCTTCAAACACTTTTCACACTGTTATGAAGGGCTCAGTTCTATACGATGAATCATCATCAAACACTTTTCACACTGATATGAAAGGCTCAGTTCTATACGATGAATCATCATCAAACACTTTTCACACTGATATGAAGGGCTCAGTTCTATACAACGGATCATCTTCAAACACTTTTCACACTGATATGAAGGGCTCAGTTCTATACGATGAATCATCATCAAACACTTTTCACACTGATATGAAGGGCTCAGTTCTGTACGATGAATCATCTTCAAACACTTTTCACACTGATATGAAGGGCTCAGTTCTATACGATGAATCATCTTCAAACACTTTTCACACTGATATGAAGGGCTCAGTTCTATACGATGAATCATCTTCAAACACTTTTCACACTGATATGAAGGGCTCAGTTCTATACGATGAATCATCTTCAAACACTTTTCACACTGAGATGAAGGGCTCAGTTCTATACGATGAATCATCATCAAACACATTTCACACTGATATGAAGGGCTCAGTTCTATACGATGAATCATCTTCAAACACTTTTCACACTGATATGAAGGGCTCAGTTCTATACAACGGATCATCTTCAAACACTTTTACCATCAAGAGGAGTGAAGCAGGGATGTGTGCTCGCGCCGACCCTCATTGGGATCTTCTTCTCCATGCTCCTATACTACACTTATGACACATCTGTGGACGGTGTTTATCTGCACACCAGGTCAGCTGGGCGGCTGTTTAACCTGTCTGTCCCGACTGCGTGCGAGCACCAAGGTGAGGACGTGAGAACGGTGCTCATTAGGGAGATACTATTTGAGGATGATGCAGTTCTAGGGACCAATAGTGAGGAGACCTTGCAGAGACTGGGAGACAGATTCGCTGAGAGGTGCAAGCAGTTTGGTCTCACCATAAGTCTGGAAAAGACAAAGGTCTGCACACTGGGCATTACCACTACGCCCTCCATAAAGATTGATGGCGTCACTCTGGAGGTCGTCAATATTCTCACTTATCTGGAGTCTGCCATCAGCAACATTCTCTCGCTCGAGAAGGAGATAGACAGTAGGCTTGACAGGGCAAGTACCGTCATTTCCCACCTGACGAAGAGAGTATTGGAAAACACTGCACTGACTCACTATACCAAGGTCCGAGTCTATCAGACCTGCGGTCTTGTCACTCTCATTTATGGAAGCGAGACTTGGAGCACTTACACTAAACAGGAAGGCGGCTGAACACCTTTCACATGATGTGTCTACGGTGTATATTGGGGATTGGGTGGCAAGAGAGAGTGTCACATAATACGGTTTTACAGAGAGCAAACAATCACAGCCAGTACTCGTTGTTGAGTCAGCGACGTCTACGGTAGTTGGGACATGTTTATCGCATGGAAGACGAGAGGCTGCCAAAAGATATCCTTTATAGACAGCTAGCCATTGGAATTAGAAGAGTCAGCCGTCCCACACTGCGATTCAAGGACGCGTGCAATGGCGACATGAAGTCATGCGACATCCCATCAGAAATCTGGAAAATAATTGCTCAGGATCTAACTATCTGGAGACAGTCAGTTGGAGGGAGGCATAGTGGATGCTGACGCTCGTAATGGTCTTCTGGCTGCAGAGACAAGACAACAACTGAAGAGATCAATGAACAGCCAGGCAAAAAAGCCAGCCTATTCAATATGGTTGTGCGACCAATCTCGTGTCGCTCTGACAAGGAAAGGCATTAGAACGAGACATCTTACAATAAAGCATACTTGATCCCTCACGGCATTATTTTTCTAATATATGAACACGTCCCTGACAGTATATTCTAATATATTGATCACCCATGACAGTATACTCTAATATATGAATCGCCTATGACAGATATATTCTAATATATGGAACCAGCCCCTCCCCCCTTCCCTACCCCCCCCCCCCCCCCCCCCGCCCTACGACAGTATATTCTCATAGATTCCATGCTGTACGCTTTGAGAGAATTGTCTACCAAAACTGTAATGATGAGCCGTCTATTTATAGATCCACAGATTCGAACCAACTGACGCATTTGACAAAACAACAGAAACAGTTCTTCTAATCTGTCCCGCGTGTCTTGCCAACTAACAACAGTGCTCTAACTATTGCAGTTATCCAAGTTATCAGCTCAGAGAACAATATATTTGCTTACGTAGGCCGACTTGAGACGGTCCGGACACAGATAAAACTCACCAGGATGCGCTGGAATGTTTGGCTATTTTCACTAGTGTTGCACTTTTCCTAAAAGACCTGATTTTACATTCCAGGGGCCAGCAACATAAACTGATATGATTGTACGGTGTTACAAGAGAGTCCTATGCATTCGATGTCTCCTTTAAAGACATGTTAAGATATAAGCTCGAGGGTTTTTTTAATTTGTAATTATTAGCAGCTCAAATATTTGACAGTATGAATATTGTGTCAAGGAAAACCATGTCATTGGCTTGTGGTGTGTTTGTCTTCACCTGTCTAGCTTAGCCTTTCACAGCATGCACTCATTTATCTAGCTTTTTTCCGGGAGAGCTCTGTTCTATACATGATTTTTAGGCTCAACGCTGAAAATGGTTAAATGTAAGGAACGAACTGCAGATAGAGGGGTTTTAGCGCTTGTCTCTCTCAGCAAGAGGGCGGTGGTTATTACTATTCACTATTGCAAACCGTTACTTCGGTGGCTGAGGGTCTGATCAATGTCGTGGAAGAGCTCTTGCTTTTTATGGCAAAGATATGGACGTTAACTGTGATTACCGTCAGTCGACCCAGCTGTAAATTGGTTTTGGTTAAAGTTACGGAAGGAAAATGAAACGAGCAAGGGAACTTGCCAGCTCACCTTAACCAAGCTGTTGTTTAGTATGAGGTGTGTTAAATATCTATCGATTTTAATTATTTTTTTCCGCGGAAACAAATGAAGTTTGTTGTCCTTCTGCGTGGAGGTTTAGGGGACTGCCATGCATATGCGGGAGTTTTTTTTAAGCTCACAGATTGCGTCAGTCGCTGGTAGTCAGCCTTTCAGTTTTGAGCGTAGTGAGCACCCGTCGGGTTTTCATCCACAACGAAAAGACGGAAATAATTTAGCAGCGGTGTTGCAACAAATTTTTCTAAAAGCTAGAAAACCATTAAGAAGATTCAACAGATTTTCGGTGACGATGCCAATTGCTTCACACAAATTATGGAGTGGTTTTATCGCTACAAACATGACCGCGCATTAATGGATAGCAGATCAAGTTCCGGTAGGATCTCAACAAAACGAAGTAATGAAGTCATTGACCAAGTACTGACATTGGTCTTACAGAACCGACGTGCCACCATCCCAAAGAAATATTTGGAGATCATCCATCGTCCCCGTGATGCCGTTCTACGCAAACGACTGTACCTGTGGACAACAGATACTTTGCAGCCCCATCCTGACAACAGAAACTTAGCAGCCCCATTCTGACAACAGAAACTTAGCAGCCCCATCCTGATAACAGAAACTTAGCAGCCCCATCCTGACAACAGAAACGTGGCAGCCCCATCCTGACAACAGAAACTTGGCAGCCCCATCCTGACAACAGAAACTTAGCAGCCCCATCCTGACAACAGAAACTTAGCAGCCCCATCCTGACAACAGAAACTTGGCAGCCCCATTCTGACAACAGAAACTTAGTAGCCCCATCCTGACAACAGAAACTTGGCAGCCCCATCCTGACAACAGAAACTTAGCAGCCCCATCCTGAAAACGTACCAATCTATTCGTATCTGATCCGACTTTCTTGGCGAACACACCATTCCTCTGGGTCGCCAGGCCACCTATTCTTTCGACGTGACTCTTTGTAATCTGTGACTGTTCTTCAAGCTGAAAGTCCCGCTGTAAGGGACCCGTAGTTTGAGCCTCGAGAAGACATAATTGCGGAATGCGACGAACCAGCTGTACTCCATTCCCAATAAGAGGCCATCCTGAAATACTTCCCACAATTGCGGGATCGCTGGGAGAAGTGTGTGAAGTCCCAAGGACCGCTTGGAGAAGTGTGTGGAGTCCCAAGGAGAAGTGTGTGGAGTCCCAAGGAGAAGTGTGTGGAGTCCCAAGGAGAAGTGTGTGGAGTACCAAGGAGAAGTGTGTGGAGTCCCAAGGGGAAGTGTGTGGGGTCCCAAGGACCGCTTGGAGAAGTGTGTGGAGTCCAAAGGAGAAGTGTGTGGAGTCCCAAGGGGAAGTGTGTGGGGTCCCAAGGACCGCTGGGAGAAGTGTGTGGGGTCCCAAGGACCGCTTGGAGAAGTGTGTGGAGTCCCAAGGACCGCTGGAAGAAGTGTGTGGGGTCCCAAGGACCACTTGGAGAAGTGTGTGGAGTCCCAAGGAGAAGTGTGTGGAGTCCCATGGACCGCTTGGAGAAGTGTGTGGAGTCCCAAGGACCGCTGGGAGAAGTGTGTGGAGTCCCAAGGATAATGCTTTGAAGGGGACTAGCGTTTCAAAATTCTAGGTGAGTAATTGTATTTTTCCGGACCAAACGTCGGAAAGTATGTGATCACAAGAACTTCGTCTGACTGTGTTAACATCAAGTATGTGATCACAAGAACTATTCTTCAATATAAATAATCTATTCCTAAAACAGTCTGGATTCTGCATGTTATTCAGCTGTGGTCTCGAGATAAGGTGTTCGCTTTGACTGTTGGAGGTCGCGGGTTTAAATCACCGTGGAGAACGAGTTTATTTTAGGTGGATTTTCCCGTAAAAAATGTTCTCTGATCTTTGAGTAGTGAGATCAGACACCCATGTGCACTGGCACGCACGTTAAAAATCCCTCGACAGTTGGAAATCGAAAACAGTAGGCTTAACGGCCACTGATCGGGCAAAATTCATTTTAAAAATTTACTAAATTTGTCTAGATATTCTCGTCCAACATAAAATATGTCGCAAAAAGGGGACTATGTGGCGATACCATCAGGTCTTAGTTATGGGGTTTGCGGAGCGGCATAGATGGCGTCTAGCAGGCTGCGGTTCTACCTTGCTCTAATTTACGCTTACATCAACACCAGTACCAAAATAAGCGATTGTATATTCCAGGGGCTACGAACGTAACAGTTGGTAACAGATACTGGGATTTACCTGGCAAGTGGATGTACGCCTGCCAAAAAATATGAAACAAAGGAGGTCACGACGACTAACGACACAAGTGGGCCCGCCAGCCAACCAGCCCGCCCGCCCGCCCACACGCCCGCCAGCCAGTCACTAAGCCAGCCGCCTGGCCGCAAGCCCGACCGACCGACCTACCCACCCACAGACCAACCCACCGACCGACCGACCGATCGACCGACCGACCCACCGACCGACCGACCCACCGACCGACCCACCGACCGACCCACCAACCGACCCACCGACAGACCGATCGACCGATAGAAAGAATTTATGTGTTAGATAATGTTATGAGTTGACTACCTACCCGTCATACATTCCCCACCTCGCAGCTCAGGTAGACAATTATTTACAGCAGTGTCAACTGCAGGGATCCTCGACAAGGTCAGGAACCGCTACCTATTCCGAGAGAGAGAACCGCTTCAGAAGCCTCGCTAAGATTACTCCAGTCAAAGACATTACCAATATCAAACCTTTCATAATTAGGGAACTTCGTTTTTAATTTTTTGGATCGTGAGGAATAAATAGTAGGTCCACTACTTGCTTTCAATAATGAGAGAGGATTCTGCATTGGGCTAGCAACCAGTTCAGTTCAAATGCAATTACAATATCGAATGTCGACTGCAATGGATCTCCAACGTCCTCTCTCTCTCCCTCTCTCTCTCTCTCTCTCTCTTTATGGCATGCAATAACAATGCAATCTGTCACGCTCTTCTCTGACCATCATTTGATGTAATCATCCCACTTAATAGAGCTTCATACCTCTACTACTTTCGCCTTTCACATTTCCTACCGGTTGTGTTTTCAACAGTGTTATGCTTTTTTGATTTGACAAAAATAACTTAGCTGTCAGATTTTGTTTTTGTCCATCAATTCTCTTTGCAGCCCCAAATTCTCAAAAATGTCTATATCTATTCTACTTCTTCGTTCATTCTCAGATCAAGGTTCCGGTTTCTCTTACAAATAACACTGTTGTTTGTAAGGCTGTTTAATCTCCGTGCATGTTTTTTCTCATATCTGTCTTGCGAGGTAAGTATTGTTCTCTCTTTTCCTGCGTGAATACCTTTGTAGGATGTGTTACCCGGTCATGGTGTGCTCTCCACATAGACACTTGTGATTCTTTACCAATTCTCAAACCAATCATGAGTCTGTTATGGCCAGTTCTCAGTCTGAAGATGATGACTTGCTCTTCTCTAGTTACATTAAAGTAGCATATCCAAATGTTTTCTTTTATTTCCGTAAGATGTCCATTTATAAATATTTGCCCCATTTGATGTTGTTGTTTTTGTTGCTAGTGCCATTCTTACTTAATGATGTTCATTGTTGGTTGGTTACAGCAGCTCTCATCACATCCCGAATCGTACTTGAGAAGGTAGACCGAGGTTCTTCTGTAAACTCACTACTATGGGGACCACAGTAACGATCCCTACCTTAGTTGCCAGGTTAGCACGAAACAGCTTGTTTTCAGGAAGAACTACTTGAAAATTATGTGAGGTCTTGATCAGTATATTTCACCTGGCCTTGTCTAATATAGTCTGATCAGTAGCTTTTGCTTGACAGGACGTTAATCTGCTCTCCCCATAACATCAACATGAAGCATGTCCCTCGAAGAACGTCGCTCTCATGACAGCTCGTCTGAAAGAATCTAGATCTCTTGGAAAATTTCCAGCCTGCCCCAGAGTCATGCCCAAGCATTCCTTGACATCTTGGTGCCATCGTCTTCTTGGTCTGCCTCTACTGCTATTCTCGCCCGGCAGCAGACCTTCCATTACCGTTCTCTCAAGACCGTTTGTCTTTTGATGTGGCCAAAATATTTCAATTTTCTGTTCATTTTGGAATTTATTAACCAGTTCTCCTCTAAGTTTAACTCTTGTGAAATATCTGTATTCTTATTTTTCTTTGTCCACGATATTCTAAGGAATATTCTATAACATGTCCACTCAAAGGACTCGATTCTCGTCCTTGAGGTGTGATTAACTATCCATGTTTCGCAGACGTATGCTACCACGTCAAAAGCGCATGTTCTCAAAGGTTTAACTTCTGCCGGTTTGCTAGTATTCTGCCATCGTTTTCTAAGGCTGTGTAGCCTCTGGTATTCTGTCATTGTTTTCTAATGTTGTGTAGCCTCTGGTATTCTGCCATAGTTTCCTAATGTTGTGTAGCCTCTGGTATTCTGTCATAGTTTCCTCACGTTGTGTAGCCTCTGGTATTCTGTCATTGTTTTCTAATGTTGTGTAGCCTCTGGTACTCTGCGTCAGATTCCTAATGTTGTGTAGCCACTGGTACTCTGCCACAGTTTCATAATGTTATGTAGCCTCTGGTACTCTGCCATAGTTTCCTAATGTTGTGTAGCCTCTGGTACTCTGCCATAGTTTCCTAATGTTGTGTAGTCTCTGGTACTCTGCCATAGTTTCCTAATGTTGTGTAGCCTCTGGTACTCTGCCATAGTTTCCTAATGTTGTGTAGCCTCTGGTACTCTGTCATAGTTTTCTAAGGTTGTATAGCCTCTGGTACTCTGCCATAGTTTCCTAATGTTGTATAGCCTCTGGTACTCTGCCATAGTTTTCTAATGTTGTGTAGCCACTGGTACTCTGCCATAGTTTCCTAATGTTGTGTAGCCTCTGGTACTCTGCCATAGTTTCCTAATGTTGTGTAGCCTCTGGTACTCTGCCATAGTTTCCTAATGTTGTGTAGCCTCTGGTACTCTGCCATAGTTTCCTAATGTTGTGTAGCCTCTGGTACTCTGCCATAGTTTTCTAATGTTGTGTAGCCACTGGTACTCTGCCATAGTTTCATAATGTTGTGTAGCTTCTGGTACTCTGCCATAGTTTCCTAAGGTTGTGTAGCCTCTGGTACTCTGCCATAGTTTCCTAATGTTGTGTAGCCTCTGGTATTCTGCCATAGTTTCCTAAGGTTGTGTAGCCTCTGGTACTCTGCCATAGTTTCCTAATGTTGTGTAGCCTCTGGTACTCTGCCATAGTTTCCTAATGTTGTGTAGCGTCTGGTACTCTGCTATAGTTTCCTAAGGTTGTGTAGCCTCTGCATTGCCCTTGCCAATCTTTCTGATTTCCTTTAACCCAGCCGCCATTCAATTCTGGAGCCCAGATACTCAAAGGTCGTAACTTGTTCTGTTTCCACACCCCCGACAATGAATTTATGTTGACTTCTTGTTTTGTCGGTATTCATTATCTTTGTTTTGTTTATGTTTACAAAGACGATTTGATTACCGAGCGTTCTTAATACAATGTAAGGTCAGGTTATCTCACTTCGTTCGATATTATTATAACTGGGTGCTGTGAGGTGTCTTCGAACAAGGTTCCGCAGTAACTGCCTCCACGTTTTTTCTAAATATCTTTGTTTACTGTTAATATATTGTCCTCTTTATCATTGATGGCATGTGGTAGTGGACGGAACTCTATTGCCAGTGTTCTTATCTTCTAAAAGATATTGCTGAAACTCTCCAATCATTTGAAGTGTCCTCTATGTACCTTATATTGTCTTTTCTTATTTCTCTTCCGACTGTTCTTGAAAAATGTATTTACGTTGTGCTCGTTTTCCCAAATCTATGCTGCCTTAACTTTCTCCTATTTTCTATGAGCTTCAATGTTGTTTTCGATATGTAGGTGTGTTTCCAGTGCATTACTCTGGGATGTTGTTTTCGATATGTAGGTGTATTTATAGTGCATTACTCTGGGATGTTGTTTTCGATATGTAGGTGTGTTTCCAGTGCATTACTCTGGGATGTTGTTTTCGATATGTAGGTGTGTTTATAGTGCATTACTCTGGGATGTTGTTTTCGATATGTAGGTGTGTTTCCAGTGCATTACTCTGGGATGTTGTTTTCGATATGTAGGTGTGTTTCCAGTGCATTACTCTGGGATGTTGTTTTCGATATGTAGGTGTGTTTCCAGTGCATTACTCTGGGATGTTGTTTTCGATATGTAGGTGTGTTTATAGTGCATTACTCTGGGATGTTGTTTTCGATATGTAGGTGTGTTTCCAGTGCATTACTCTGGGATGTTGTTTTCGATATGTAGGTGTGTTTATAGTGCATTACTCTGGGATGTTGTTTTCGATATGTAGGTGTGTTTCCAGTGCATTACTCTGGGATATTGTTTTCGATATGAAGCCGTGTTTCTAATGCATCACTCTGGGAATTATTTTTTTGCGCAACAGAGATTATAATGTCCATCGTATGTATGGTCAACTCGTTCTTTGTAATCTTCTCTTCAGCTGTCATCAACGTTTTAAACTTATATTTTACTTCGATGCTTTATTCAATGGGTATCGCTTTTATATGGAAACTTATTATATTTGCTCGCCCGTCTCATTCTCATCTTGAAAGCTGCTACCAGAAGTTCATGATCTGTGTTGCAGTCTGCTCTTGTAAGTGTTTTTTTGTTGAAAGCGCATTTGACCTCCATCTTTCTTATACTAGGATGTATTCTGGTTCCTGCTGTAACCACCAGTGGAGGTCCTCGTGTGCAGTCTTCTCTGATGTTGTTTAAATAAGGTGATGGCAACGAAGAGGTTATTTTCAATGCAGAATTCAACCTGCTTTTCTCTTCAATGTCTGTGTCCCAAACCGAAATGTCATCGCTCACTTCTCTCCTCCAATGTAATTTTCTTGCCAACTTTTTCGTTGAAATCTCCCAAATCTCCAGCTATAATCAAGATGTCTCTTCTTACTGTTTTTTCCTGTAAGGTGTTATTAATTCCTCAATTTCGAAATCATCTTATGCTGATATAGGTGCACTATCATAATCCTATGTATTCCCATTTACCAATCATCATTTCTCTTCCGTAAATGTTTATTTATTGTTCGCTTTTTTACGCCATACAGTAATGAAGAATTTAGACAACACATCTCTATCATGTTTTATTTGTGAACTACGTTTTCAGCTGTCAATACATGACTCATGTTAGTGAAAATACATTTAGTCATCCTGTGGCAGAATACCAGCAAACCAAGACTAGTTAACATTTTGAGAACATGTGTTTTTCCGTGGCAGCATACAGATGTGAAACATGGACAGTTGCCCAAAACCTCGAGGAAGAGAATCGAGTCCTTCGGGTTGAAATGTTATAGAAAGGGCTTCCGAATACCGTGGATAAAAAAAAAAGAAAAAATGCAGATGTTTGACAGAAGTTAGGCATAGAGGAAAACTAGTTCATAAATTGAAAAGACACAACGGTCTTGAGAGAACGGTAATGGAATGCATGGTGCCGGGCAATAGAGGCAGAGGCAGACCAAGAAGGCCATAACACCAAGATGTCTAGGAATACTTGGGAAGGGCTCTGGAACAGGCTGAGGATTTGACAAGAGATTGAGCCCCTGTTATGGGAGTAACTTTTTGCAAGGGACATTCTACACAATGATTAGAGACATCGAAAATACACAAGACTCAGTGGACTGTTGCGGAGTTTTCTTCAATTTAGATTGTAGTGGGGTGGTAAGGACAGAGTAGCACAGTGGTTAACGAGCGGATATCACATTTGAGTGGTCATGGGTTCATTCCCCAGTTGAGGCGGACAGGTTTTTTCAGATCGCAACAGATTCCTGGTCGACCCAGCCTTAAATGGGTACCGGTTTAGTCCGGGAAGTAAAATGTGGCGATAGAGAAAGAGAGAGAGAGCGAGAGAGAGAGAGAGAGAGAGAGAGAGAGAGAGAGAGAGAGAGAGATAGGAGATGGCTACCGCCCTCAAATATCCGAACCTTTGAAATGTGAGATCACTAACACCTCACACCCCTACGGCAGTAATGCTATGGGCTACTTTACTTTACTAAGGACAATTTACGGTCACGAAAGTTATCAAAGTGGACGTCACGTATAAAAAGGTTGAAGAGCTGTACTTTAAGATTGTCGCACCTATCTAGATGTAAAATCAAAAATAATTGTTTTCTTCTTGTTTCTATCTATTTGTTTTGGCCATGATGAAGAATATTGCCATCTCTACAGCTAGTCCTTTACAGGAAGTCTGCACCGAATTACCTGATGTGTTTTTGTAGTGGTAGTTTATGTAGCAATTCGATTGACAATATTCGGTTGCTTGAGCGAGAACTGAGAGACCCAGTGGTCTCTAGGTAAGTGTGTTCGCCTCGGTTGCTAGAGGTTCTAATTATGGTGGAGGCTGGGCGTTTTTTCACGTGGGTCATTCGGTAAAAAAAGGAAAAAAATTGCGCATGAGCTGCACTGGTTAGCGACTCATAGTTGAATGCTAGCGTCAGGGCCAGCGACCAAAGCTGCCAAAACCCTTCTACACCTCCACTCGGTGATCCTGGATAACAGGCTGCAGCAGGGCAGACTGGGTAAAGAGAAGGGATCGAAGAGGGAATGCTAACCCGGTACTCAAAAAATGCTTGCTGAAGTCGGATGTTTTGGACCGAAAGGTGCAAATATCGCAGTCAAGCTGTAAACTACGACACAACGTATTCCGTTTTCTGGACTACATTCTTTCTACTTAAGCTTTTTCAGTGTTTGGTAATGGGAGATTGAGAATGAACGAAGCCAAGCCAAGTCATTCGGTAAAAATTGTCTCCTGATCTATGAGTAGTGAGATCAGACACCAGCGTGCAGTGACGCACACATAAACAATACTTTGGCAGTTGGAAATCGAGAGGACTAGGCTTAACTACCTCTGCTCGGGTCAAATTCCAAATATTTCAGAGGCTACCAACCTAACGGTAGGAACAGATACTGAGATTGACGTGGCAAATCACCAACGGATTTTCCTCTGCCAAAAAATGTGAAACAGAGGAGTCCACACCTCCCTACGTCTAACGACACAAGTGGCCTGAAGATTAGATAGATAGACAGACAGATAGATAGAGCTATCATCATCGGAAGTCATTATTTGACCTCCCATATGCTCTCAACAAACACACGCCATGTTTTTGTGTCACCCGCAAACACCACCAGTGAGTCCAACGAGAGCTATGCATGCAGAAATAAAACATCTTTCAAGGACGACTAGACTGGCTCAAGCAGAAGGATGCATTAAAAACAAGGACGAAGACATCTGACGTGATGAGAAAGGTGTATCAAACTTAACTTACCTTCTTAATACTGGTTTAGAAGACTGCAGAGTATGTATACAACCCGTTTCTTGGACGGTTGTTAACCGATATGCGAGTCCATCTTAATAGACTCAAACGCTAGAGCAAAGTAGACCCGAAGCCTGTTATGCGCTATCTATGCTGGTCTAAAAACATTTCGGCTGAATCCACAAGTGAAAATGTTCGACTACAGCAGAGGTAACAAACCTTCAGCATTTAATGATTACGGTCCCAGCATTCTATAATCAGAAGAAGACAAAGCTATAAAAGATATGAGCAAGGGAAAAGCAACATGTATGGAAACACAAAAATATAGATCTGATAGCAACTCTAGAGGAATTCAGTGTAGATAAAAATCTCTGATCTGTGTAATGACATCTACAAATACAGGATCTGTATCGAGGGATTTGACTGAATCTGCATTTATAACACTATCTTAACATTTCGTGCAATTAAATGCTGAGATTAGAGTTATGGGCCTGATGAAGCGCAGCATTAAGATACTGCTTAAAAGTTTGTAGGAAAGTATTAGGCGTAGATAAGGTAACGAAATATCAAGTAAATATTTAGAAACTCGGCAGAACAAGAGATGCAATATTCTTAAAACGGACGTTATCATAAAAATATAAAAAACTATTAAAGTATTTGTATTTTCTTCATAGATTACAAAAATGTATTTGGCAGAGAACGGTATGCTAAATAAATTACATGTCTGGAAAACGGAGGTGTAGATGACAAAGACGCTAGAATACTCAGTAACCTCTATTGGGAACAAAGTGCCATTATAAGATTTGGCAGGCTTTCCTCAAGAGATATAGTTGCAAAAAAGAGGAGCGAGTCAAGGATGTTTACTGCACCCTTGTCTGTTTAATATTTATACAGAACACATTTTTCGAAGGGTAGAGAAAATGCCATCACTTATTATCAGTGGAGTTTACCAAATTATCTCAGGCGTCTGGATGGCACAATTCTGCTTGCTGAAAGAGATTAAGAGCTGCATGGTAAAGAACACTAATCAGGTGTATAGATGAGACATTAATAAAACTACAAGTATGACAATCAGCAAAGTAGACTCGAAAAACGATGGAAATTATGAGAAGTTCGAGCCATTAACAATCGGTGGGAAGGAAATACCAGAGCTCAGATATGCGGACGGCACAGTTGTTCTCTCAAAGATTGCGGGACGGACTGGAACGGGTGATCCTGTCGGTAAAACAACGCAGAGAAGAATCTATACCTGAATATAACTAAAACAAAATAACGAGCACAGACAAGATAGAGACCAAACCTAAAGTTATTTTAGAACAACAGGAAATTCAGAAAATAACAAGTTTTGAGTACCTCGGCTCAATTATAAGCAACAATAGAGATTGCCTGAAGGACTTCAGAAGGAGAATGGTTATGGCAATGCAGAGGTTGAATAAAATGAGAAACATGGCATAACACTAATAAAATGACCAACATAAAAATCATGCGAACTTCCATCTTCTCGGTGGCAACGTACGGATTTGAAACGTGGATAAGGCTTCCACAGATAGCAGCTGACGATCAAACTCTGGAACAGTTAACGAACTTCGAAAATCCTGGGAATATAATAACCAAAGATAGAAGATGCGATCGATGCCTCTAATCATTGTGTAGAATGTCCCTTGCAAAAAGTTACTCCCATAACAGCCGGTCTGAAAGGGGCTCGATCTCTTGTCAAATCCTCAGCCTGTTCCAGAGCCATTCCCAAGTATTCCTAGACATCTTGGTGTTATGGCCTTCTTGGTCTGCCTCTGCCTCTGTTGCCCGGCACCATACATTCCATTTCCGTTCTCTCAAGACCGCTGTGTCTTTTCAATTTATGAACCAGTTTTCCTCTATGCCCAACTTCTGTCAAACATCTGCATTTTTCTCTTTTTTTTTTTTTGTCCACGGTATTCGGAAGCCCTTTCTATAGCATTTCAACCCGAAGGACTCTTCTTCTTCTTCTTCTTCTTCTTCTTGTTCGTACGCTGTCAGACGTCAACCTGTATTTTTTTGAAAAAAGCAACGGTCATCCTGAGGCTGTCGACACTGCCATAGAGCTTGTCTAGTGTTGCCACTGGTGATGGCCACTTGTGCTTTCTCTGAAGGACTCTATTCTCTTCCTCGAGGTTTTGGGCAACTGTCCATGTTTCACATCTGTTTGCTGCCACGGAAAAAGACATGTTCTCAAAATTTTAACTAGTCTTGGTTTGGTGGTACTCTGCCACAGTTTTCTCATGTTTTGTTTTTAATATAGCAAGTAATTACTCTGGTATCGCCCACTTGAAGACTAACATCGCTCACTAGTAGTCGGTAGCGCCCAGTTTGAAGAGCACTGTCTTAAAACATGGATACGGTATATAAAAACCCTATACAAATAAACGCTTTCACACAATTAAACAGATACAAACATACGTTTACACAAAACACATAGACAAGCACATATACTTATACAACATCCGGTACTCACATACTTTATGTTTCCATAGCAACGTGTCATACGTCAAAGGTCCACTGTTCTGCCACGCTGACCGCCTGCCTCATCGTTTCCCTCTAGTAGATCATCCGTCTTACATGTGTGTAGCAGATTTGGGCAGGTCAAGAGGTTTTTCTGGTCCTGAACATCGCCACATGCACAGATATCGAGGTCGTTCTGCCTCCTCCTCCTCAGGGTTGTTGTCTGCATCGGGTGACTGCAAATCGAAGTCTATTTAAGGTTCTCCGTAGTGGATATGGTAGGTGTGCTTCTGTGGAAGCCTCCTCTTGCAGCTCTATCCATGAAGTATGTTCGTGCCATACATCGATTTGACCGTCGTCGGTGCCTTGATGGATAGGTTGTTTGTTTGTAGGAAGCTTAGTCTAAACCCATTTTGTCTCATTTTCTGCATCTAAAAATGACACCAAGTTATTTAAAGTTGAATTATTGGTACTAATTTACATTAAGTCAGAAGTCCATTCATTTTTTAAGCCGTATGTCTAATATCATGTCATGACGTGTTGTGATATCTTATGTTGTGCCATGGAGTGCTATGTTGTGATATCTTTTGTGATGTCAAGGAGTGCTATGTTGTGATATCGTATGTGACGTCATCAATTGGTATGGTGTGATATCTTATGCTATGTCATGGAGTGCTATGTCGTGATATCTTTTGTGATGTCATGGAGTGCTATGTTGTGATATCTTATGTGCTGTCATGGAGTGCTATGTTGTGATATATTTTGTTATGTCATGAAGTGATATGTTGTGATATCCTATGTTATGTCATGGAGTGATATGTTGTGATATTTTATGTGATATAATGGAGGGATATGTTGTGATATCTTCTGTTGTGTCACGGAGTGATATGTTGTGATATCCTATGTGATGTCATGAAGTGCTATGTTGTGATATCTTATGTTATGGCATGGAATGATATGTTGTGATATCTTATGTGATGTCATGGAGTGATATGGTGTGATACATTATGTTCTGTCATGGGGTGCTATGTTGTGATACCTTACGTTATGCTATTATATATTACGGGACTTATCGAATTCGTGTTCTGTCGTTTCCATTTTCAGCAATGAAAAGGACCAAGCACATATAAGTCAGTAATTTGAGCCATTTTCTATTTCCTTCATGTTATCTATTGATCTTTTATTATATGTTATCTTATTTTATTATATTATTATTATTATATGTTATCTTGTGTTACGAAGCGATTTTACTGTGCTCTCAAGGCGGTCTCTGTCCGTCCGTCTCATCATCCATCCCCTGTAACTAGTGCTGACAGAACGTTTTGCCATCCTCTGCTATCCGTCCATCATCAAAGAACAGGCCACATATCGTATGCGTCAGCTCATATGCTTAGTTTATTTTAGTTTTGTCGTAGAATCAGTCTGATTGCACACGGTTTGGCTTGCTTGGCTTCGTTCGTTCTCAATCTCCCGCTACCAAACTCTGAAAGGGCTTAAGTAGCAGAATGAAGTCCAGAGAACGGAATGCGTTGTGTCGTACTTTACAGCTTGACTACGATATTTTCACTTTTCGGTCCAACACATCCGACTTCAGCTAACATTTTTGAGTACCGGGTTAGCATTCCCTCTTCGATCTCTTCTCCTTAGCCAGTCTGCCCTGCTGCAGCCTGTTATCCAGGATCACCGCGTGGAGGTGTAGAAAGGTCTTGGCAGCTCTGGTTCGCTGGCCCTGACGCTTGCAATCAGCTATAGGTCGCTGACCACTGCAGCTCATGCGCTACTCGGCATCTTGATCCCACATATGGTTTAACCCATAAGTTCCCTGTCCTTCCCATATTTCTGGAGAATCTCACAATACACGAACTCCGTAGCACCAACGAGGATCACGTAAAAGATTGGGTAGATTTGTTAACATAATTTTGAATTTTGCCCGGACAGCTGCCGTTAAGCATACTCTTTTCGATTTCCAACAGCCATGGGATTTTTAACGTGCGCGACATTGCGCACGGTCGTCCAATATCTACTACCTAGTGATCCGAAGAAATACCAGATAGTGAAAAAAATCCCGGTGTCCACCGTGATTTGAACCCGCGAGTTACAGCACCCGAGGCCGACGTCTTACCTCAAGATCACTCAGTTTCACTCATATGCTGATGCAGGATAATCAATGAGCTCCATGTCCAGCTTCCGAGTCAGACTCTCTCCCTGCTGGGATTTTCTGTGTTTCTTCAATAATAGGCTAGACTCCTTCGTTGGATGCGGAAAGTCAAAGGAGTTCCAATGAGATGAAAGATGCCACTAATGAATATATATATACGCAAAGAAACCACCGCCAATCCTGAGATAATCACATGGGCATCTCTCTATTGGCAAAATTCTGGCCTGAGTCCTGCTCAAACGTCTAACTAGTAATTTTGAGCTGGGTCTACTGCCACAGAGTCCGTGTAGTTTTCGAATGAGATCAGAGACCAAATCAAAATAGAAACTACTTTCCTAATTACACAAATATTTATTGAGATACAAATAGCAGATCAACCACTGGAACAGGTAAAGAGTTTATCCCTATCATTTAATAACGAAAGAAGGCAACTGTGAAAAAGAAATCAGAAAGAGAATAGGTATGGCCAAGATGGTATTCGACAACATGCGATACATACTGACATCCAAACAGATAAATCAGAATTTGAAAATGAGAATTGTCAGGTGTTATGTATACTCGTCACTACTTTATGGCGCACAAACTTGGACACTGAATAACAAGTTGGAAAAGAGTATTGAAGTCTTCGAAAGGGGGGGGGGGGGGGGGGGGGGGGTATAACAGATTGGATCGCAATTCTTTGAAAGAAAAATAAACAAATGTAGAGGTATTGAAGTTGGGAATGAAAAGATAATTAATGACCGAAATCAGGGTTAGACAGTTATGTTGGTCATGAAACAAGACATGCTTCCTTTTTTAAGACCATACAAGAGGGTATGGTGGAAGACAGTTGTTCGAAAGGCAGACAACGTTATAAGTGAGTGGATAACATCAGGAGATGGACTGGAAAAGGTCTTTCAGATTTCACCCTTAGGGCAAGAGAAGAGTACACTGGAGATCCATTGCAGCCGACCTTCGATGCGGTGATGGCACTTGAACTGAACTGAAAGCGAAAACGCCGGGAGTACATCGATCGAGCAGCAACAGATGTCCAGGTCAAACGAGATTACGTGGAGCCGGTGACACCAGAAAGAGGGGCAGGCCAAGAGACACGCTACATAGGACAATCACTAGTGAAGTCACCATGATGGGTCTTAGCAACACACAGACACTACATCGAGTGTCTATCAGACCAATCTATCTAGTGAGCGTTGTTAAACCGTATTCACCGTATTCGGCGTCGCGCTCAAAGATCATAGATAAGAGACAGATTGTATATTCTTATTCCCAACATTAAATTATATTTGTTTTGAACTTTTATACATCTATAAATTGCGTGTCTTTTTTTTCTGTTAATTTCTCAATCTGTCCCTGATCACCATTTGCTGCCATTGTCAGACCAGATTTATCAATGAAGAGGCTAGTTAAACTTCCCCCTAGGGCAGCCACATTAGAGGTTGACAATACTGGAAGTGGATTCAATCTAACGAATACATTGGAAAGCAGTTTTTAAAAACTTTACTTTTTAAATGTTTGCAAAGTTCACTCGACCTCCACTTTGAATGCGGGATTCTAACAGGCGCGAGACTGCTCATTTTATTCTATCTGCATGTCTGCCCCACATCCATACTACCTGCCTCAAGCCCACCCATATACCCACTTCTGAATCCATCCATCCATCTATCGAACAATCCATCCATCTATCAAACAATCCATCTGTCCATCCATCGCCCCATCCTAAACGTGCTCCTTCTGTACATCCATCCATCCATTCATCTATCTATCTATCTATCTATCTATCTATCTATCTATCTATCTATCTATCTATCTATCTATCTATCTATCTATCTATCTATCTATCTAACGGAGAAAGACGTGATGTCCAGTGTGACGTCACAAGTCTAAGTCCCTGTATGTTGCTAAGACCCATATTTGAGCCCTCTCTGATGATCGTTCTGGGAATAGTTCTTATTGGCCTCCCACCATTTCTGCTGCCATCGAGAACCAACATATTTGACTGTAATGGAAGCCTGCTGTTCTTCATTCTAAGCACATACTCGATGCATGTCTGCCACTATTACCTTATGATGATAGAAAGAAATGGCTGGCTGGAGATTTTTCGTATTGTCTTGTTGGTCTTGAATTCTTCCCCTGCTGAAGTCGGATGTGTCGGCCCGAAAGGTGCAACTATTTCAGTCAAGCTGTTAACTACGATACAACGCATTCCGTTCTCCGGACTACATCATGCTACTTGCACAGTCCTTTTCAGAGCTTGGTAGCGGCAGATTGAGAACGAACCAAGAAGAAGAAGAAGAATTCTTCCGAGTCAATGTTCACAAGTTGTCTAAGACATCAATTTGCAAAACTATTCAGTTAATTTTCTAGTGATTTTGTCGTTTTCTATCCATCGCACCCATTTGTCAGCTTTGATGGGACCCTGGAGTTTAACCGTCAGAGATTGGTGTGTGTCCGCTCAGTGATTGACATTTCCAAATCTGCGACAGCTTGCTGAAGGCGTAGGAGGCCAAAACAATATGAGTGCTAATTTCTTTTGTTGTGTCTTCCCTCTTGTGTTATTTTACTTTCATGGTAGGTGAAACTGTCAACCTTCTGTAATAGTTGTATTCATCCTCGCCATAGGCGTCTCAGACACTCTAGACATTGCGCGTGGCGCCCCGTGAGTTTTGTCCAGCATTGTCTCCTGTATTTCGACACTGTCTGCTATGACTGTAGAGGCCGATCCGCGAGTGACAGTCTCTACCACACATCGTCGCATGATGAGGAGACTGGCTTGCCGAAGTGTTTCTAGATCTCTTCAATCTTTCAATTTCTCCGCATCCAGAAAGCCTCTAAGACTATGCTCCCTCCAATTGACGGTCTACAAACACACTCGATCCTGAGCAATGATTTCCTAGCCCCCGGATGTCGCAGGACTTCATGTCCCTCTTGCATTCCTCCTTGATTCACAGAGTGGGACGGCCGATTATTCTAGCTCCAATGGCCAGCTGTCTATCTTCCATGCGGTAAGCATACCCAAACCATCGAAGACGGCGCTGGCTCAACAGCAAGTACATGATGTCAGTGTTTGCGAGTGTGACTAATAGTTGTACTGTTCAAATTCAGTGGATTCCGTGGCGAAGAATATAAGTCGTCGGCCTTGTGATCAGGTGGTGTGAGTTCGACTCCGGACTCCGTCTTTTTTCACGGGTGCTTGATGCGGAGTTCCTGCATCTCGTTGTTGCCCTCTAGTCGTCTTGTCCTTGACTTGCCACTGGGGTCGGGCGGCTCGAGACGAGAGAGTGAGAATAAAAAGTAGCGCAGTTAATCCTAACTAAAAAATAGCACTAGCAAAATAAATTATGCCCTCATCGTTTACGATGGACGGCGGTCTTTGCCTTTTTTTTTTTTTTTTGGTGCTCAAATTCAATTCAGTTACAAGTCTGAGATGTAAAGGCGAGCCTTGGTCGCCATCTTCCTCTTTGGTCCCTGAATAAAGCTGAACGAATGTTCCAATTGAAGAAACTTGTCAAACAAGGGTAGTTCTAGCGTTGTTTCTCAAGTTTCTAATTATTTTCAGATATTGGTAGGTAACGATTACAGCCATCCAAGACATATTATAAAGAATGTCTGTTTGCGACAGATATTAACAAATAACGACTACAACAATCAATGCCCTTTATTAACAGTGTGTCTGTTTGTGACAGATATTTACAGAGAACTTTTGCAACCAGCGTAGACTGTATTAAGTGCAGGCATGTTAATATCTGTTGCCAGGTAGCAGAAGGTTGTCGGCTATCCTTAGCAGGTGTTTTACACTTCCTGAGACTTACTAGTCGTGGTGGAAAGTACAAATAATGTGGGTAGAATTTCAGCTAGAATGGAGAACTTTGCCCGAGGTGCGACCGTTAAGCCTACTTTATTTCGATTTCTTCTTCTCTTCTTCTTCTTTGCGTTCGGTTTCGTATGCTCGTTGTATGCCACCAGATGGGCTGCATCCATGAAGTGACACGTCAGTCGCAGGTCCTCAATGGTTCCCAACAGTTTGTCTTGAATGTTTCTCTTTTCGGGCCAGGTCTTCTCACGGGAGTCTTGGTGCCGTGGACATGTTTGCAGGATGTGTTCTGGAGTCTGGGGTCCTCTCTGACATGTGCATTGTGCAGTCTGTGCTGCTTTCATTTTAAGCATGTGTTCATTTAGTCTGCAATGACCTGTTTTGAGGCGAAAAATTGTGGTACACTGTTTCCTATTCAGGCTATTGATTGGGTCATGTTGGTATTTACTGTTTGTTCTCTCTATCCACTGTTGTTTATATTTTTTTTTTTGATGTTTGCCTTGACTTCTGGCAATGACACTGGTTGGGGGAATTGGTCTCTTTGTCTTCCCTCCCTGGCTAGCCTGTCCGCCCATTCATTTCCATGTATGCCACAGTGAGCTGGAGTCCACTGGAGGGTGATTTTATTGTAGTCTGAGAGTTTGTTCAGCTGGCATATCAGTTCCCTTTCCATACTATTTCGTGGTTCTCTTTGTGTGGCTTGCAAAATGTCCATGCAGTCGCACAAAAACACTATTCTGTTATCCTTTAACCCCTTTCCATCCAATAGTTTGACTGCTTCAATAATTGCCTGTTGCTCTGTTCTTAGATTTGTCAAGGGCTCCCCGGCAGCACTTGCTTTTTCTATAAAGGTTCCATCCTGTAGAGATATGACGAATCCCGCCCCTCCCTTCCTCAATGCTTCCTCTGATGATCCATCAGTGTAGACGTGCGTCCACATGGGTTGAGGATAGGCGTCTACAATATACTTTAGGGTTTTCTCTCCCAATGCATGGTCTGATTCTTCCACCTTTCTATCGATACCTGGTATTTTCGCTTCCACCGTGAAGTTGGGCTGTTGGTCTGTATTTTCATATACTTGTATCATTTCCCATGTCGTTGGACATTTTGATATGATGTCACTGTTCCTGGCTGTAAGGGCTTTTGATAGATGATTGAAGCTTGTTCTTTTTATGCGGTTTTTTGTTAATTCATTTACTTTTCCCTGCATTGAAGGTTTATTCATACGCTTGAATTTTTCTGTCAGGTTTAGTATTTTTCCTTCTCTGCGCTCACTGAGGCTCTGGAGGCCTGCTACCGCTTCCAGTTCTCTAATTGGGGTGCTTCGCAGACCTCCGGTAATAATTCTGAGTCCGGTATTCTGTGCCTTGTCTAGTTTATGTAGGTTGGTCTTTGCCGCTGTTGCATAGGCACCCATGCCATATTCTAGTGTTGACCGTACGTATCCAGTGTAGACCTGTTTGACCGTGTTTGCATCTGCGCCCCAATTTGTCCCTGCCAGTTTTTTCATCAGCCTTAGTCTGAGTGTGGCCTCCTTTTGAGTATCTTCTATGTGTGGGCCTCATATTAATCTTTTGTCATATCTCATTCCTAGATATTTAGGATTGTTTTCTCTAGGAAGTAGGCTATTTTCTAAATATAGGTCGACCTGCTCTGGCTTTGTAGAGAGCGAGAAGGGTGATGAGAGGGTCTTGCTTTTGTTTATTGTGACACCCCATGAGTCTGCCCATTCTTTATTGCATTAATTGCTTCCTGCATTCTTGCATTTGCGGTTCCAATGTTTTCTGCCTGGGTCCATATGGCCAGGTCACCCGCATGGAGTGCCTTGTGGATGTGTGGTCCGAACTGTTTTGGCAGATCATTAATGAAGAGGATAAAGAAGGTAGGGAATAGTGATCCTTCCTGGGGAACCCCCTCATGCAGTTTGACCATTTTGCTCCTGTGTTCTTCCAGCCTGACTCTCGCACATCGTGAGTGGAGGTAGTCTTTGATCCAGTCAAGCATTTTCCCCCTTATTCCGCAGCCCGCTAATTTTAGCATTAGTCCTTTCTTCCAGACTTTATCAAAAGCTTTAGTCAGGTCAAAGGAGGTGGCCAATAGTTTGCATCTCTTCTGAAAGGCATCTTCGATTTCCTGGGTCAGTAAAGCGGTCTGGTCGTCGGTACTAAAGTTTTTTCTATAGCCAGACTGGCACTCGTCCAGGATTTTGTTTTTCTCAAGGAAAGTTAGAATCATATTGTTCACCAGCCTTTCCATTGTTTTTCTCAAGGAAAGTTAGCATCCTATTGTTCACCAGCCTTTCAATTGTTTTTCTCAAGGAAAGTTAGCATCCTATTGTTCACCAGCCTTTCCATTGTTTTTCTCAAGGAAAGTTAGCATCCTATTGTTCACTAGCCCGTCCATTGTTTTTTCTCAAGGAAAGTTAGCATCCTATTGTTCACCAGCCTTTCCATTGTCTTTCCCAGACAGCTAAGGAGGCTGATTGGACGGTAGCTTGTTTTGTTTTCTTTTGGTTTTCCCTTCTTGAGGATTGAGATTATTTCTGCCTCCTTCCATTCTTTTGAGAACAATTCTAGAGTCCACGATTGGTTTATCAGGTTCAGGAATCGCTGTCTGCCTATTGGTCCCAAGTGTGTTATCATTTCATTTGTTATCGCGTCGGCCCCAGGTGCCTTTTTCCTCTTAAGTTTCGATTTCTAACTGCCAAGAGATTTTTGTCGGGCTCGACACTCAACACGGAAGTCCGATCTCACTAGCCAGCGATCAGGAGAGATTTTAATAGAAGAACCACGTGAAAAAATCCCGGTCTTTCCCGTGTTTCGAGCCCGTGACCTCCAGCACCATCATTCCATCTATCCATCAATCAATTCATCAACCCATCTATCCATTGATCCATCATCCATCCATCGACTAATTCATCTATCCATCTATCCAATAATCCATCCATCATAGCAACAATCTATACATCAATTCATCCACCCTTACTGCGAGACTACTGAGCCCTCCTTCCCTTCCCCTCCACATCCCCCCGCCTCGCACCCCCCCCCCCTTCCGCCTCCCAACAACAAAAAACTCAGCCATTACCTTTATTAACGGCATTCCTTTTGTTTGCGACAGATATTGCTAATTTTGTTTTCATTTGGTCTCTATGGTTGGCATGTCATTTTATTCAAACATTTTTCACTTCTAATACAAATAAAAACACCTGTAGCATTAAAAATAAACAACTTCTAAGCAAATAAATGTAATTTACGGAATGCACTAGAATTACCAACCTCATGTTTGTATAGAGACTGTTCTGCCAAATTTATAGCTGCATTACTTTGTACATTAGTATAAATATGATTATGTAAACAAAAGACATAAACGTGGCTGCACTGCAACGTTGAGGCTTACCGATTGTTTATTCTGGCTGTTTCTGTTCTATTATAGCGTAAAGCTATTTCTTGAGGCAGCGAAGAAGAAAGAGAGAGAGAAAGGAAGAAGGAGGGATAGGAGAGAGTAAGTGAATGAGAGGAGGATAAGGTGAATGGGAGGTGAAGAACGTGAATAGGAGGGAAATAAGGTGAATGGGAGGGAGTGTGTGTGTGTGTGTTTGAGAGAGAGAGAGAGAGCGAGAGAGAGAGAGAGAGATAATACTCATAAAGTTAAACCTCACCCATTAAGATAAATCCTGAGTGACGTTTAGTGGTACATAAGGGATCAACTCCCAGACCTGGCACGCTTTAGCCGACCCAGATGTTTAGGGGGTACTATTGTGTATTATTTTGGTTCCCAGTTTTTTGTAACTTTGACGATTTCAGTAACCGTTTTGTGATTGGGACAAAAACCCTGGACAAACCAGGAGGGGCGGGGGGGGGGGAGATAAGGACTGAGCCCGATAGCTCTGTTGATTAGCCAGTACCACTGCGCTACTTTGGAAAAAGACAAATGTAAGATGGCTGCGCTCTCGACTCGCTCCGATTTTTGTGTCCAGTTTTCTGATGTTTGCTGGTTCCTGTTCGGTTTATAATTCACAACTCCTTTACCAGTTGGTATCAGGTACTTTGTTCTGTGGAATTGATGTGTTTTCGATCGTTTATCATGTTTGTTATGCTGTTTGTGATGATGCATTTCATGCCTGTTCTGAACAGTGGGAGACCGGTTCATGATGCAGTTCGGTGTTCCGCTTAGCTGCACATCAGAGCTCATTCACTACTCAAGGACCTTCCTGATCGGCCTTCCTTCTACAGGAAGTTACACGATACCTCTCCTGAACCTCGTATTCTCATCACAGAAGGGTCACGCTGACCAAAAGGTGGACGCAATCTAGAGAACTCGGCGACAGGAAACCAACAAAAAAAAAGTGAGTTTGACACGGACAGACACGGATAGCCGGGCATTAACATTGATCTAATTCACTCCTTAGCGGCCCTCATCCAAAAGGCAGGCGGAGTACACGGTTCCACCTGAGAAGTCTGTAGGGATTTCGGTCGACACGCTATGCATGAACACAGCCTCAGCAGTTGGACAGCAGTCGATCAATGCAACGGGCCTTTGACGCCTACGTGTACAGTATTATGATGACCTTGGCTCTTCCTTGAACTTGAAAGAACGTTGTCCGGCAAACACGTCAGAGATAAATAACGTTAGAAGGGGGAGGAGAACATCAAAGGGTGGACAACGATTGGCTGACTGCACCGCCTTCATGTTCTTAATTATCCGCTACCAAGCCATCAAAAGGGTTATGCAAGTAGCAAGATGTCCACAGAACGGAATACGGTGTGTCGTAGTTTACAGCTTCACTGTGATGTTTGCATTTTTCGGTCCAACACATCCAACTTCAGCAAGGTACCATTACGGAAAGATACAGAGGACATATGAGATCAACAGCAGCCGACCTTTGCTGTGGAGATGGCATCTGAACTCAACCGAACTTACACATTTTGAAAGCTGTCTGTCATCAGTCTATCTATCTATCTATCTATCTATCTATCTATCTATCTATCTATCTATCTATCTATCTATCTATCTATCTATCTATCTATCTATCTATCTATCTATCTATCTATCTATCTATCTATCTATCTATCTATCTATCTATCTATCTATCTATCTATCTATCTATCTATCTATCTATCTATATATATATCTATTTATCTATCTATCTATCTATATATCTATCTATCTATCTATCTATCTATCTATCTATCTATCTATCTATCTATATATATATCTATTTATCTATCTATCTATCTATATATATATCTATCTATCTTTCTATCTATCTATCTATCTATCTATATATCTATCTATCTATCTCTATCTATCTATCTATCTATCTATCTATCTATCTCTTTCTATCTATATCTATATATATATATATCTATCTATCTATCATCAGTCCACTTGTGTCGTTAGACGTCGTGGGGAAGTGCGACCTCCTTGTTTCATAATTTTCTGGCAGGCAAAAATCCGCTGGTCCTAGGCAGTCCCAAGATCAATCCCAGGATCTGTTCCAACCGCTAGGTTGGTAGCCTCTGGATATTTACGATCGCCTATTTTTGGGACTGGTAGTAGTGGAAGAGCAAATTAGAGCAAGGTAGACGAGCAGCCTGTCAGATGCAACCTATGCCGCTTCGCTAACCACATAATCAAGACCTGATGTTATTCCTAATAAGTCCCCCTTTTGCAACATGTTCTCTGTGGGGCGAGAATCCCTGGAATAACATAAGCAGATTTTTAACTTGAATTTGCTCGAGTAGTGGCCGTTAAGCCTACTCTTTTCGAATGTCAACTGCCATGGGATTTTTAACGTGCGCGTCATTGCACGCGGGTGTCTGATCTCACTACTCAGAGATCAGTGGAAATTGTTACTGGATAATCCACTTGGAAAAATAACGGTCTTCACCATGATTTGAACCCGTGACCTCTAGCACCCGAGGCGAACACCTTACCTCGAGATCACTTTGAAACCGACGATCACAGATACAGACTAACCATGTCGGATTGTTTGTAACTCTCTTTCTCTCTCTCTCTCTTTCTCTCTCTCTCACTCTTTCTCTCTCTCTCTCTCTCTCTGCCTGTCCCTTTCTGTCTCTCTCTGTCTCTCCCAAAATAGACCTTGGACATGCACATCATTTTGTCGACAAAATAACACTATCATTTAGAGCACAGTTGATAAATTCTCCCTAGCACATGAATCGGAAACACTAATGTACACTTTTGTGAGTGTTATTGACTATTTTATCTATTTTTCTATAGACTTCGAGAATTTGTCTTTACCTCAACCATAACGAACTAGTCAGGAAAGTGTGTCAAAAACGAGGCCAATACTGATCGATTCACGCGGGTAAATCGATTATCTGTCAAGAAGCAGACAAATGGCTTGCATCGCTTTGGAATCAGGTCACAAAATATGAGTTGCTCAGCGAAATATTACGGTTTCTCTAGCGGAGACTTCAGGAATGACATATGTTCGTAGTTCATTGTGTGAATCCACTGACTTATCAACGTACGGGCATTGACATAGACTGCAAGTAAAACTTGCACACAGTAAACATGGAGATACTATTGTATAAGCAGTGTTGTGGTTTATGAACAAAGAAGGGCCAAGCTACAATTTAACATAAAAACAACACCAGGCGTGTTCCGACGTATCGACCTTCCAAGACCTTTACGGCGAACCGAACAAAGCGAAATTGTGTGAAAGAATGCAGTTCAGTGAATATCTGAATGAATTATTTGTTTTCTTCTTTTCTGTATAACCGGCGGGATTGTTGGACCATCACATCTCACTCTATTATGTGTTTTTGCTTCCATTACTGTCTGTCTATCGTAATTGCTCTTTCTTTCTCGTTCTCCCTCTCTATATCTCTATTTATCCCTCTCGCTCTCAGATTTCCCCCGTCTATATATGAATATTACATGTCCAGCATATTTTCAATCTTTCTCTCATTCTGGTTCCCTGAGCAGTTCCCTTGAATATAATGTTTGGCAGCTAATATGATATTGACATTTGTTCGTTTCATGGAATTTGCATTTGCTAACCGTTATCGTTAGGCCTTTGCATGGTCTGATATTATGGTTATTGTCTTCCGAAAATTGACATTCAAGATATTAATTTTTTTCTTCTTCTGATTTCGTTTAGAAAAGGAAGTTGTGACGTAGTGTCGTAGTTGACAGCGAGGCTTCGATAACTGCCCTTTTCGGCCCGACACCGCCGGTTTCAGCTGGCTTTTTCGGGCGCCAGGTTTGCCTTCCCACTGGGATCCTTTTTCTTATTAGCCAGACTGCACTAGTGTAATGATAGTACAGCTGGGTCGATTGGAGCTGCCAGTAAAAAGTCAAGGTCAAGGTGGGTCCAATTGCAACAATTGCAGTCGGGGACGACAATCAGACTTCACGTGCTAGCCGTAGCCTGTAAGGCGGGCTTTCCAGTTCCCTTCCTTGCTGTTTATACCTTCCCCAACTCATTACGTCAGGTACCCATTTATAGCTTGGTCGTCTGGAGAACGATCGTCCTAGGAAGGAACCACACTCGGATTTGTTTTCTGTCCGTTCGTGATTTCGAACCTTGGAGTGGTGTAATCCAAGTCTTAGCAAGCCAGCTCACTGTCGACTTGGCTATACTCTACAAGGAGTTGAACCTCGAAAGTGTGCAATGAAAAACGAGAGCTCTACCAAGGCGCTATTCAGCCATTCCTCCTGTTTTCTGGACAGTCTCCTTCCAGCCTCCAACCAAAATTGATATTCAGTTTTCCTGCTGTCCATCCCGTATGTGGTGTCAATATCAGCTTGGGCCACGCCCACTGATGTCAACGATTGTTTACCTCAATAACCACATGTCTCTACAGCTGTTTATTGGCTGTTTTTTAATGATCTTTGGAATGGAACAACACGAATACATATACGGCTCATTATTAAGACTTTCCTCTTTCGGTCTGATAGGAACATGACGACACTACTAATGTAGTTGCTTTCCTTGAAGAGCGCCTGCGCCAAAGTATATCTCTGCACTTGTAGTGAGGTTTATTAAAGTACTAGAAATGATCACAAACCTCTAATTAATGAAGGACAGAATAGCCAGCACGGCTCAACAACAAGGTAAGAAATTCAGAAGGTTGATTGAACACCCAACCTAACTGAGAATAAATGGACTTGGAATAAGAATATTAAAATAAAATCTGTATGGCAGCAGTTACAGAGAAGAGTGGAATAGATTATATTACTGACTCAGCACAAATAAAATCTGTATGGCAGCAGTTACAGAGAAGAGTGGAATAGATTATATTACTGACTCAGCACAAATAACATTCTACATATACACGCTACACAAATTTCTCCCCTCTTGGAGAAAAGAGCGCTTCGAAGATCTGATAGATAGCCTGCCAGGTATTGTGAATAAGAACAGCCAGTCAGACACAGAAAGGAAAGGCATAACAGAGAAATACATAAAGAAACACTAGCCTAGAAATAGATGGACCCAGGTGTATACAAATGGGTCAACAATAAATACAACGGAGTATAGAGGTTGAGGAATATTTATGAACCTAAACAGCAACACTGGAATAATGTTTCCAATGGCAACCGGAACATTTTCAAGGGACCAGAGCGAAGGCAGAGACCTTGACAACTGCAGCGGAAGTACTTATAATGAATGAAAATACAGATATCTGCTTGGTACATTTTAGAGACCTGAGATGGCAGCGCATGGAAGCGGACAAAGAAATCAGATATAAAGGAACTCTGGAAGGCACTCTCTAAACTTCGTAACTGATTTAGGAAAGTTGTGATTCGGTGGATTCCTTCTCTTTGCATTATACTTGCCAAACAGGAGGCTGACATATTGGCAAGAGAAGGCAAGAGAAGGCAAGAGAAGAAAAGAGAAGGCAAGAGAAGGCAGAACGCTGCCTCAACCGAATGTATCTATAACTTATGAAGAGACCAGGAGGTTTATCAGATGCAGATACAAGAACAAGTGGTTAGCGGAGCATCCAAAACGACAACAAAATGGCCCTTACAACAAGCTCAACAGGGCCGAACAGGAGGTGGTTTTCAGACTTCGCACAGGCTACAACAGGTTAGGATAATATCGTTTCAACAAGTTTCAGTTACAACTTACCGATGAATGCCACAGCACTGATAAAATGACTGTTCAACTTCTGCTGCAGAAGTGTCAATACAAGTTACAGAAAATACATTTGGCAATCCCCCGTTACAATCCAAGACAAGCTCTACGGAGATACCGATGATCTCATGCGGACTACTGCTTTCTTTAGAGAGATTCAAGTTGACGTCTGAAAGCGTGCCAAGAAGAGAGAGAAGAAAAAGAACAAGCCGAAGAAGAAGAGGATAAAAAAGAAGAAGGAGAAGGAGAAGAAGAAGAGAAGTTTGAACAATACTTAGTTTTACATCAGAAGGTAAATAGTCTAATTCGTAAACATCCCTAACACATGTAAGTCATCCTATTCTTTAATCTCCATTATAAACTAACCTGACCATGAGGTTGCACACTTTAGACTTATCATGTGCGTATAATGTGTGTACGTTGCAGAGTAGTTACAATGATTGATTGTAAAAGTAAAACTGATGCTTCAAATAACCAAGTCGTGCCATGCTCCAGTTTACTTAGATATAAATGAGTACCGGAGTGTTATAGACAGATAAAATAGCTCAGCTAGAAATGCAAAGTAGTCATTCCACTTTACAACAGTCCAGGTTTGAGTAATTGAAGTCTCAAACAATTTATTTTCGTGGTAAATGATCAACAAAGAGACATTTTTGGATGACGAGAATGGGTTTCTGAACATCAAAGAGACGTTATTGCATGACGAGTAGGGTGGTTGGTCGACATAGAAGGGTCAAACTACAATTTTACATAATACCAACAACCGGCGTGTACCGACTCATCTACCAACAAAGACCTTGAAAATTTTACGAAAAATGTAGCGACATGATACAGTTCAATGAATTTAAATATGAAATGTTTATTTTCTTATTTCCCGTAAATCTTGTAATATTGTTGCATCAAGTCACACTTTGTTATGTTTTGTTGGCGTCATTTCTGTCTGTCTGCCATAATTGCTCCAATCTCTTTCACGTAACATTTATCTGCAAATTGTCGATTGTCATTGCTAGACCGCGAGGAGGGTACACGTCTTTTTATGTGTGCCATTTGTGTAACTTTTCTTCGTTATTTTTTAGTTGCTTTAACACGTGAAATGAATCCTCTACGAATGGATAGAATCAGAAACAAAAATATTAGGATACAAGTAGGTCCAGCACCAGTCCTAGACCTCATTAATAGACATCAAACGAAATGGAACGACGAAGTGACACGCCAAGCACCAGATAGTATCTCTGAGAAAGCAATGCTAAACAGAAACAATGGATACAAAGCATACGGTCATCAAGGCAGAAGATAGGTAGCAGAAATAACAGAAGCAGAAAAGCTCTCCGTGTACGAAGCACATACTAGGACCCGGTAAAGAAACATCTTCATAACCTGACGCTGAAAGGCACACGCAGGTTAAAAAGCGAAAAAATGAAAGAAAAATGGTTGTGTAGGGAGTGGTGTCTGAGAAAAACATGTATTTTTCCAAAGACTGGCTTTTAGATCCATCAGGATCCAATTCTACGCCATTCGCCCCCCCCCCCCCCCCCCCCCCATATATTGAGAATTATTTTCATACGACCAAACCAATACATTTATAAAGAACAGCATGAAATTTAGAACAGTTAGCCATCTTCACTGTTACCAAGTGCATGTAGCTGGATGAGGAGTTATGACCGTTGACACAACGAATCTCTCATAAAGGGTGTGTCTGGATTCTCTTACACAGCTGTACAAATAAATGCATTTCACAGAAGGATTACTTCAGCCCTATAAGAAGGAACGCATATTCTAGTCGAATCGGTAAGGAAACATGGCTTCCTCTTGAAATAAAAATAGAATCGAGGAGGCTCAAGTGGTGACTAAATTATTCGGGTAATAAAAATATTCTTTGCGAGTGAAATGTCAAGCTACACAAGATAGCGACTAACTGGGAAATCCTGCTATAGAAATGGTGAACGCCGTGTGCGGTCAGGAAGTACTTGATGCTCCAGGCTTTGTGAGAATATATTTTGTTTATTTCATTTGTTTGTTCTTGTCGCTTGGTTGAGGCAGGGCTCACTTGTGGCACACTTACAAGAATAGACAGTTTGTGTATACAGCTATTGTAAATCTGTTGTTGCCAAAAGGCCAGGATTCTTCTAACTCAACTATAGAAATGTCTACTGTATGTGGTGTATTCTGACTACACTTATTCGGGCGCCAGGTAGTGTTGCGTGTCTTCAGACGTACAGGAAACATCTAGTTTTGGGGGATCTGTGCCAGCGAGACACGCTTGGTAGCGTGGTCCAACAAGACACTACAAACAGACGGGCTTCATAATTCAGTTTATAAACGCGATGGAATCTCTATTTACTTCTCTCCAACTGGCCACTTCTCTCTCTCTCTCTCTCTCTCTCTCGCTCTCTCTCTCTCTGTCTCTCTCTTCTCGCTCTGACTTTTTTGTTCTCAATTTTATCTGGTGTCTCTTCTTCGCGCACACTCTCTCTCTCTCACTCTCTTGTTCGCTCTTTCTCTCTCTTTTTCGCTCTTTCTCTTTCTTGTTCGCTCTCGCTCTCTTGTTCGCTCTCTCTCTTGTTTGCTCTGTCTCTTGATTGCTCTCTCTCTCTCTTATTCGCTATGTCTCTTGATTGGTCTCTCTTGTCCGCTCTGTCTGTTAATTGCTCTCTCTCTCGTTCGCTCTCTCTTGTTCACTTTGTCTCGTGATTGCTCTCTTTCACTCTCTTGATTGATGTCGCTCTCTCTCTCTTGTTCGCTTTTCTTGATTGCTCTCTCTCTCTCTCTCTTGTTCGCTCTGTTTCTTATTCGCTTTCTTGTTCGCTCTGTCTCTTGATTGTTATCTCTCTAGCTCGCTCTCTTGATTGCCATATTGACTGCTATCTATCTTGTTCACTCTCTTAATTGCTCTCTCTCTCTTGTTCGCTCTGTCTCTTGATTGCTCTCTCTCTTGTTCGCTTCTCTTGTTGGCTCTGTCTCTTGATTACTCTTTCTCTCTCCTGTTCACTCTCTTGATTGCTCTCTCTCTCTGTCTCTCTTGTTCGCTCTGTCTTTTCATTTACCTCTCTTGTTTGCTCGCTTTTATTCGCTCTCCATTGTTCGCTCTGTCTCTTGATAGCTCTCTCTCTCTCTCTCTCTCTTGTTCGCTCCGTCTCTTATTCACTCTGTCTCTTGAATGATATCTCTCTTGTTTGCTCTCTTGATTGCTCTCTCTCTCTCTTGTTCGCTCTGTCTCTTGATTGCTCTCTCTCTTCTTCGCTTCTCTATTTGGCTCTGTCTCTTGATTACTCTTTCTCTCTCTCCTGTTCACTCTCTTGATTGCTCTCTCTCTCTCTCTCTTGTTCGCTCTGTCTTTTCATTTACCTCTCTTGTTTGCTCACTTTTATTCGCTCTCCATTGTTCGCTCTGTCTCTTGATTGCTCTCTCTCTCTCTTGTTCGCTCCGTCTCTTATTCGCTCTGTCTCTTGATTGATATCTCTCTTGTTCGCTCTCTTGATTGCTCTCTCTCTCTCTCTTGTTCGCTCTGTCTCTTGATTGCTCTCTCTCTTGTTTGCTCTCTCTTGTTGGCTCTGTCTCTTGAGTGCTCTCTGTCTGGTTTGCTTTCTTGATTGATATCTTTTGTTCGCTCTCTTGATTACATTCTCTCTTTTCTTCGTTCTGTCTCTTGATTTCTCTTTCATGTTCGCTCTCTCTTGTTCGCTATGTCTCTTGATTGCTCTCTCTCTCTCTTGGTTGCTCTCTCTCTTGTTCTCTCCTTCTTGTTCTCTCTCTCTTGTTCTCTCTCTGGCTCGCTCTCTCTTGTACGCTCTCTCTTGTCAGCTTTATCTCTAGATTGCTCGCTCTCTCCCATTCGCCCTCTTGTTTGCACTCTTTCTCATTCTCTCTTGTTTGCTCTCTCTCTCTTGTTCACTCTCTCTCTCGTGTTCGCTCTCTCTCTTTCTCTTGTTCACACTCTCTCTTTCGCTCTTTCTCTCTTGTTTGCTCTCTCACTCTCTTGTTAGCTCTCTCTCTCTCTCTTGATCGCTCTCTCTCTCTCTTGATCGGTTTCCCTCTCTTGATCGCTCTCTCTCTTGATCACTTTCTCTCTTGATCGCTCTCCCTCTCTCTTGATTGCTCTCTCTCTCTTGATCAATCTCTCTCTCTCTTGATCGCTTTCCCTCTCTTGATCGCTCTCTCTCTTGATCGCTCTCCCTCTCTCTTGATCGCTCTCTCTCTCTCTCTTGATTGCTCTCTCTCTCTTCATCACTCTCTCTCTCTCTTGATCGCTTTCCCTCTCTCGATCGCTCTCTCTCTTAATCACTCTCTCTCTCTCTCTTGATCGCTCTCCCTCTCTCGATCGCTCTCTCTCTTAATCGCTCTCTCTCTCTCTCTTGATTGCTCTCTCTCTTAATCACTCTCTCTCTCTCTTGATCACTCTCTCTCTATTGATCGCTCTCTCTCGATCGCTCTCCCTTTCTTGATCTCTCTCCCTGTCTTGATCGCTCACTCTCTCTCTTGATCGCTCTCTCTCTCTCTTGATCGCTCTCTCTCTGTTGATCGCTCTCTCTCTCTTGATCGCTCTCTCTCTCTTGATTGCTCTCTCTCTCTCTCTTGATCGCTCTCTCTTGATCGCTCTCTCTCTCTTGATCGCTCTCTCTCTCTGTTGATCGCTCTCTCTCTCTCTCTCTCTTGATCGCTCTCTCTTGATCGCTCTCTCTCTCTTGATCGCTCTCTCTCTCTCTTGATCACTCTCTCTCTCTCTTGATCGCTCTCTCTCTCTTGATCACTCTTGATCGCCCTCTCTCTCTCTCTTGATCACTCTCTCTCTCTCTTTTGATTGCTCTCTCTCTCTTGATCGCTCTCTCTCTCTTGATCGCTCTCTCTCTCTTGATCGCTCTTGATCGCCCTCTCTCTCTCTTGATCGCTCTCTCTCTCTTGATCGCTCTCTCTCTCTTTTGATCGCTCTCTCTCTCTCTTGATCGCTCTCTCTCTTGATCGCTCTCTCTCTTGATTGCTCTCTCTCTCGTGATCGCTCTCTCTCTCTTGATCGCTCTCTCTTTCTTGATCGCTCTCTCTCTTTATCGCTCTCTCTCTCTTGATCGCTCTTGATCGCTCTCTCTCTCTTGATTGCTCTCTCTCTCTCTTGATTGCTCTCTCTCTTGATCGCTCTCTCTCTCTTGATTGCTCTCTCTCTCTCTTGATCGCTCTCTCTCTCTCTTGATCGCTCTCTCTCTCTTGATTGCTCTCTCTCTCTTGATCGCTCTCTCTCTCTCTTGATTGCTCTCTCTCTCTCTCTCTTGATTGCTCTCTCTCTTGATTGCTCTCTCTCTCTTGATCGCTCTCTCTCTCTCTCTTGATCGCTCTCTCTCTCTCTTGATTGCTCTCTCTCTCTGTTGATTGCTTTCTCTCTCTTGATCGCTCTCCCTCTCTCTTGATCACTCTCTCTCTCTCTCTTGATTGCTCTCTCTCTCTTGATCGCTCTCTCTCTCTCTTGATCGCTTTCCCTCTCTCAATCGCTCTCTCTCTTAATCGCTCTCTCTCTCTTATCGGTTTCCCTCTCTTGATCGCTCTCTCTCTTGATCGCTCTCCCTCTCTCTTGATTGCTCTCTCTCTCTTGATCAATCTCTCTCTCTCTCTTGATCGCTTTCCCTCTCTTGATCGCTCTCTCTCTTGATTGCTCTCTCTCTTGATCGCTCTCCCTCTCTCTTGATCGCTCTCTCTCTCTCTTGATTGCTCTCTCTCTCTTGATCACTCTCTCTCTCTCTTGATCGCTTTCCCTCTCTCGATCGCTCTCTCTCTTAATCACTCTCTCTCTCTCTCTTGATCGCTCTCCCTCTCTCGATCGCTCTCTCTCTTAATCGCTCTCTCTCTCTCTCTTGATTGCTCTCTCTCTTAATCACTCTCTCTCTCTTGATCACTCTCTCTCTCTCTATTGATCGCTCTCTCTCTTTTGATCGCTCTCCCTTTCTTGATCTCTCTCCCTGTCTTGATCGCTCACTCTCTCTCTTGATCGCTCTCTCTCTCTCTTGTTCGCTCTCTCTCTCTTGATTGCTCTCTCTCTGTTGATCACTCTCTCTCTCTCTTGATCGCTCTCTCTCTCTTGATTGCTCTCTCTCTCTCTTGATCGCTCTCTCTTGATCGCTCTCTCTCTCTTGATCGCTCTCTCTCTCTCTTGATCGCTCTCTCTCTCTCTTGATCGCTCTCTCTTGATCGCTCTCTCTCTCTTGATCGCTCTCTCTCTCTCTTGATCGCTCTCTCTCTCTTGATCGCTCTCTCTCTCTTGATCACTCTTGATCGCCCTCTTTCTCTCTCTTGATCACTCTCTCTCTCTTTTGATTGCTCTCTCTCTCTTGATCGCTCTCTCTCTCTTGATCGCTCTCTCTCTCTTGATCGCTCTCTCTCTCTTGATCGCTCTTGATCGCCCTCTCTTTCTCTTGATCGCTCTCTCTCTCTTGATTGCTCTCTCTCTCTTTTGATTGCTCTCTCTCTCTCTTGATCGCTCTCTCTCTTGATCGATCTCTCTCTTGATTGCTCTCTCTCTTGTGATCGCTCTCTCTCTCTCTTGATCGCTCTCTCTTTCTTGATCGCTCTCTCTCTTTATCGCTCTCTCTCTCTCTTGATCGCTCTTGATCGCTCTCTCTCTCTTGATCGCTCTCTCTCTCTCTTGATTGCTCTCTCTCTCTTGATCGCTCTCTCTCTCTTGATTGCTCTCTCTCTCTTGATTGCTCTCTCTCTCTTGATCGCTCTCTCTCTCTTGATTGCTCTCTCTCTCTTGATCGCTCTCTCTCTCTTGATTGCTCTCTCTCTCTCTCTTGATTGCTCTCTCTCTTGATTGCTCTCTCTCTCTTGATTGCTCTCTCTCTTGATCACTCTCCCTCTCTCTTGATCACTCTCTCTCTCTCTTGATTGCTCTCTCTCTCTTGATTGCTCTCTCTCTCTCTTGATCGCTTTCCCCCTCTCAATCGCTCTCTCTCTTAATCGCTCTCTCTCTCTCTTGATCGCTCTCCCTCTCTCGATCGCTCTCTGTCTTAATCGCTCTCTCTCTCTCTCTTGATTGCTCTCTCTCTTGATTGCTCTCTCTCTCTTGGTGCCTCTCTTTCTTGATTGCTCTCCCTCTCTTGATCGCTCTCTCTCTCTCTTGATCAATCTCTCTCTCTTGATCGATCTCTCTCTCTATTGATCGCTCTCTCTCTCTTGATCGCTCTCCCTTTCTTGATCTCTCTCCCTGTCTTGATCGCTCTCTCTCTCTCTTGATCGCTCTCTCTCTTTGATCGCTCTCTCTCTCTTGATCGCTCTTTCGCTCTTGATCGCTCTCTCTCTCTTGATCGCTCTCTCTCTCTTGATTGCTCTCTCTCTCTCTCTTGATCGCTCTCTCTTGATCGCTCTCTCTCTCTTGATCGCTCTCTCTCTCTTTTGATTGCTCTCTCTCTCTCTCTCTCTTGATCGCTCTCTCTTGATCGCTCTCTCTCTCTTGATCGCTCTTGATCGCCCTCTCTTTCTCTTGATCGCTCTCTCTCTCTTGATCGCTCTCTCTCTCTTGATCGCTCTTGATCGCCCTCTCTCTCTCTCTTGATCACTCTCTCTCTCTCTCTTGATCGCTCTCTCTCTCTTGATTGCTCTCTCTCTCTCTTGATCGCTCTCTGTCTCTCTTGATCGCTCTCTCTCTTGATCGCTCTCTCTCTTGGTCGCTCTCTCTCTCTCTTGATCGCTCTCTCTCTTGGTCGCTCTCTCTCTTGATCGCTCTTTCTCTCTCTTGATCGCTCTCTCTCTTGATTGCTCTCTCTCTCTCGTGATTGCTCTCTCTCTCTTTATCGCTCTCTCTCTCTCTTGATCGCTCTCTCTCTCTCTCTTTTGATTGCTCTCTCTCTCTTGATCGCTCTCTCTTTCTTGATCGCTCTCTCTCTTTATCACTCTCTCTCTCTTGATCGCTCTCTCTCTCTTGATTGCTCTCTCTCTTGATCGCTCTCTCTCTCTTGATTGTTCTCTCTCTCTTGATCGCTCTCTCTCTCGCTTGATCGCTCTCTCTCTTGATCGCTCTCTCTTTCTTGATCGCTCTCTCTCTTTATCGCTCTCTCTCTTTTGATCGCTCTCTCTCTCTTGCTCTCTCTCTCTTGATCGCTCTCTCTCTCTTGATTGCTCTCTCTCTCTTGATCGCTCTCTCTCTCTCTTGATTGCTCTCTCTCTCTTGGTCGCTCTCTCTCTATTGATCGCTCTCTCTCTCTCTCTTGATCGCTCTCTCTCTCTCTCTCTTGATCGCTCTCTCTCTCTTGATCGCTCTCTCTCTTGATCGCTCTCTCTCTCTCTTGATCGCTCTCTCTCTCTCTTGATTGCTCTCTCTCTTAATCACTCTCTCTCTCTCTTGATTGCTCTCTCTCTCTTGATCGCTCTCTCTCTCTCTCTTGATCGCTCTCTCTCTCGATCCCTCTCTCTCTCTCTTGATCGCTCTCTCTCTCTTGATCGCTCTCTCTCTCTTGATCGCTCTCTCTCTCTTGATCACTCTCTTTCTCTTGATCGCTCTCTCTCTCTTGATCGCTCTCTCTCTCGAATGCTCTCTCTCTCTTTTGATCGCTCTCTCTCTCTTTCGATTGCCCTCTCTCTCTCTCTCTCTATCTCTCTCTTTCGTTTTCTTTTTTCACTCTTTCTTGTTTGCTCCCATCTAATATTTGCTCGAATTATCTCTCTCGACCTCTTTATCTCTTTAAATACCAACTATATCTCTCAATATATCTATGTATCTATTTCTATTCATCTTTCACTCTCTCTCTCTCTCTCTATGTGTATATATATATATCATTCACTCTCTTTTTCTCTCTCTTTCTTTCTCTCTCTCTCTCTCTCTCTCTCTCTGTCACGGCAAATGGTGAGCTTTACATTTGTATGACCCTCTGTCCTTGACATTGAACAAAGATTTGGACTAGCAGTTGAGCTGGATGACTGTTAACTGACTTAACGTAACGTCTTTAGAACTCTCTGCAGTTTTCCTTTCTCTAAAAACTATGCGCCTCCAATCTATTTGTGAATGCATTAACTGTCCCTGCCTTCACTACTTCGTGTGGCAATGCATTACAAGCATTCACCACTCTCTGACTAAAAAAATATTTTCTTCCAAATATTAAATTTGAACCTTTCTTTAAATAATTTCTAGCTACGCCCTCTTGTTCTTGTAGGTGCTTGTATTTTGAGAGAAAAAAAATTGTTATAGTCAAATTCATACTTCCCGTTAATTATCTTAAAAACATGTATTAACTCACATTGAATTATTCGCTTCTCTCAACACCGTAGGCCGGTTTTTCTGAGTCTTTATTTATAACTGTAATTCTGGAATCCCACTATCAGTGTCATTGCTTTTCTGTGTATCTTTTCCAGTATCTTAAATATCCTCTATGATAAGGACTCCCCACCTGTACACTGTACTCCAATCTAGGTCTAACTTAATGCTTTATGCAGTTTCACAATCACTTCCTTGCTCCTATGTTCTTTTTATCATACCTAACATTGCATTTGCTTTTTTCACTGCTACCTGAACTTGCTCATTCATTTTACCTGTATGATCTATTATAACCCCTTGAACTTTTTCTTTTTCTATCATTCTAATATTGTTCACGCCTATTCTGTAATTATGTTCCATATTGGATCTACCTATGTGAATGACTGTACATGTATTTACATTAAATTTATTTGCCAGCTCACAGACCATTCTCGAATTGTGTGTAAATTCGACCTCAGACGAGACACTTCTGCATTGTTTTGTGTCACTGGCGACTTTTTCAATCTTGGATTCTATATCAATGTCCAAATCGTTTATACATATCAAAAACAAAATTGGTTCCAAACCCGAGCCCTGTGGCACTCCGTTTTTTACTTCACTCCACTCAGAGTACTCCTTATTTATGCCCACTTTCTGCCTTCATTCCGTTAACCAATGTTCAATCAATACGACAACTTCCCCACCTATTCCATGTGATTTTTATCTTTCTAATTAATCTTTAAAGAGATACTATAACAAAGGCCTTTGCAAATCTAGATAAATAACATCCACTGGCTCCCTTTTATCTATCATTTCTGTAACCTCCTCCATGAATTCTAATAGATTTCTTAAGCATAATCCTTCTCCAGTAAGCCCATGCTGACTATTTCTGATTAGATTAAACCTGTCTAGATGCATTACAATATTTTCTTTGATTATTCACTCTAACAATTTACAGACTATGCACGTTAAACTCAGCTGTTTATAATTTGCTGGATCTTTTTTTTTTCATTTTTGCTTATTCCTCTATTTCCCAAGGTGGTGTGCAGTTTTTATTTTGCGCCTGTCGGCCCGGTGCATCCGACTTCGGTATTCATTTATTTAAGGGTCTGCTTCCCCATGGATTTTCTAAGGGTTTGGTTCCTCGGGGTGAGCCGTATCAATTAACTACTAACCCACACCATCCCCCTATTTTGTGGATCTTATTTTTTACTCTCTATGAATAGGGATCACTCCTGCATCTCTCAAATCACTTATGCAAGTGATTGAGAACATAATATTGCCAATGGTTTTGCTAGCAGGTTTATAATTTCAAACGGAAATTTTGTGTGAATACCATCTTGACCTGGACATGTATCCATGTTTAACCCCTCCAATTTTTGTAAAACCCTTTCCTCTGTAATACAGATTGATTGTAACCCCTTTGTATCCTTGTCTCTTTAGAAAATATCTATAGGCTCTGGGATCTTGAAGCAGTCATCTTTTGTGTAGATTGTGCGAAATTACTGATTGAGTAGATTAGCTGCCTCCCTATTCTCACTTATTATTTGTCCTGTATTATCTTTGAGAGGACCTACTTTGTCTTTCATTCTTTGTTATTTCTAACATAAGAAAAGAAGCTTTTACTATCAAGTCTTGTCCAAGTTCGTTCTTCAACGATTATAGTAGATTTTATGTTTTCATGTGTGGTCCGTCACTACTCACCAAAAGCTCAAATACGCAGCAACAGGATAAGTGTGCGCCTTTCTGGAATGCTACGTTAAGTTATAGTTATGTTATTTTATGTTATGTCCCTTTATATTATGTTATGTTATGTCCCTTTATATTATGTTATGTTACATTGTTTTATATTATGTTTTGAAACGCAATGTTATATTATGTTATGTTACTTTATTTTATATTATGTCACTTTATATTGTATTATGTTATGTCACGTTGTTATGTTATGTTTTTCAAGTCATATTATAATATGATATGTCACGTTACATTATATGTTATTCGCACCATGTTATTCACGTTGTATTATATTATATCATGTTGTTATATTTTGTTATTATATTATATTATGTCATCTGTCGTGTTATGTCACGTTATACTATATTCTGTTATCACACGCTATATTCTATTATGTTAACACGTATTGTGTTCTATTATGTTAAGCCGTATTTCGTTCTATAATGTTAATCTGTATTTTGTTCTATTATGTTAACCTGAATTATGTTATATTATGTTGAGCCGTATTATGTTCTATTATGTTAACTTGTATCATGTTCTATTATGTTAACTTGTATCCTGTTCTATTATGGTAACCCGTATTATGTTCTGTTATGTTAACTCGTAAGATGTTCTATTATGTTAGCCCGTATTATGTTACCTCGTATTATGTTCTATTATGTTAACCCATATTATGTTCTATTATGTTAAGCCATATTATGTTCTATTATGTTAACTTGTATCTTGTTCTATTATGTTAACTTGTATCATGCTCTATTATGGTAACCCGTATTATGTTCTATTATGTTAACTCGTAAGATGTTCTATTATGTTAACCCGTATTATGTTCTATCATGTTACCTCGTATTATGTTCTGTTATGTTAACCCGTATTATGTTCTATTATGTTAAGCCATATTATGTTAAGCCGTTTTATGTTCTATTGTGTTAAACCGAACTATATTCTATTATGTTAAGCCATATCATGTTCTATTATGTTCAGTCTATTAGGTTCTATAATGTTAAACCGAACTATGATCTATTCTGTTAGGCAATATTATGTTCTACTTTGTTAAGCTGTAAAATGTTCTCTTATGTCAAGTCGTGTTATGTTCTAAATATTAATTTACGTTATGTCATGCCATGTAATGTCATGAAATGTCACATTATGTTTTATAACATTCAGTTATGTTATGTAATGTCATGCTTTTGTATTTTGTATTAAGAAAAACCGATATCACTGTAATTCTCAGTAGATCTATAGGTACCGAATCTGAATCAGGAGATGGCGATGGTTCTTAAACGTTCCTGAAACTCACTGGCTCTACACACGTCATCTCTGTTCTTGCAAGCTTACCCAACCCTCTGCTCAATCGACAATTGACACTAAACTCCATGTTCGTGTACCGATTGCTATCTCGTCATTGAGCTGGCCATAACTGATCGATTTCTCTACGCCCCCCCCCCCACCCCCCAACCGTCCCATACCCATGTTCCGCAGGCTTGTATACAAGACTGATAACAGTTTAGTCTCCTACACGAAGGTCGCTGTGGTCGAAATGATGCGACACTCGCCTCTCATAGCGATGAATGGAAACTGTGGGGGATCGAGTCTTATTTCCTGCCACTGCTCCAAGGTAGCTCGAGACCTGAGAGTGAGGTTGATGACCTGCGCATTCCTTCCTCACCATAATACAATAATAGTGCAAGTTACATCATCAGGGAGCCACGTAGCGCAGTGGTTAGCGCATTGGCTTCGCAATTGAGTGGTTTTGTGTTTATTCCTCAGTTGAGACGATAATGTTTTTTTCAGACCGCAATGGCTCCCGGGTCGACCCAGCCTTAAATGGGTACCGATTCAGTCCGGGAAGTAAAAGCGGCGAGGGAGAGGAGATGGCTACCACCCTCATATAGCCGAGCCTTTGAAATGTGAGATCGCTAACACCTTACACCCCCACAGCAGTAATGCTATGGGTTACTTTACTTTACTTTACTACATCATCAAGGAAAAACCGTTTGTTCAAGTCGCCATCAACGCTTGCGATAGACAGCTAAGTAACAGTAGGTGATACACATGCGCAACACAACTATAACTTTCCAATGGCAATTATTTCATTTCTGACAACCTTTTAGGAGAGGCAATTTACTGAACGTGTCAGCTTCTTTGTGATATTTCGCGGGGTTTGGACACTTCTTAAACAGCGATGAGAATTCTGGCTGTTTCTCAAAGGGAAAAAAGAAAGAGCCACTTATTTAGACCGTTCTATAGTAGCACCTTATCTTCAATTCATTTCTATAGTAGCACCTTATCTTCAATTCATTTCTATAGTAGCACCTTATCTTCAATTCATTTCTATAGTAGCACCTTACGTTTAATTCTTTTTATTTAGTAGTACATCACCTTCAATTCTTTTTTTCTAAAGTAGGGCTGTACCTTCATTTCGTCTTTTCTATGGTAGCACCTTACCTGTATTTTTGATGTGCTATAGTAGTCCCGTACCTGATTTTTTTATGTTCAATAGTAGCCCCTTAGCTGAATTTCGTATGTTCAATAGTAGCCCCCCCGCCCCCCATCTGAATTGTTATGTTCAATAGTAGCCCCTTATCTGAATGTGTATGTTCAATAGTAGCCACTTACCTGAATTTATTATGTTCAATAGTAGCCCTTAACCTGAATTACGTATGTTCAAAGTAGCCGCTAACCTGAATATCGTATGTTTCTTGCTGCTGTATGTTTCACATATCCCCTCCATCGGTATATCAACATCTTGCACGAGGTCTGTTCAAAATGTATCGGACCTTAATTTTTATCGCTGAAACAAGTGAAGCACGGCTGGGCTGTCCTCCTATGGAGACATTCATACATACAAATGTACATGCTGTTGGTAGCAACCTGTAATCATGGTCACAGGAAACACAGCGATCAAGTATCTTCAGCCTGACTCTAACATGTCTGATCAGTATCTTTAGCCTGACTCTAACATGTCTGATCAGCATCTTTAGCCTGACTCTAACATGTCTGATCAGCATCTTTAGCCTGACTCTAACATGTCTGATCAGCATCTTTAGCCTGACTCTAACATGTCTGATCAGCATCTTTAGCCTGACTCTAACATGTCTGATCAGCATCTTCAGCCTGACTCTAACATGTCTGATCAGCATCTTTAGCCTGACTCTAACATGTCTGATCAGCATCTTTAGCCTGACGCTAACATGTCTGGCCAGTATGTTTTGCCTGACGCTAACATATCTGACCAGTATGTTTTGCCTGACGCTAACATATATGACCAGTATGTTTTGCCTGACGCTAACATATCTGACCAGTATGTTTTGCCTGACGCTAACATATCTGACCAGTATGTTTTGCCTGACGCTAACATATCTGACCAGTATGTTTTGCCTGACGCTAACATGTCTGATCAGTATGTATTTCCTGACCAAAAGTAAGTCTTCCCCCATCCTCCTATCCCACCCCCACCCCACCCCCTGAAAGCGATTAAATCTGGTGTAGTGAAATCACCAACACTTCATCTCTGACAGCAATGTCTGCTATGCAACTTTTCGTGTGGTCTGTAAGGCGATGAAGAAAGGGAGGTAGAGGGTAAGTGCGAAAAAAGGACTGAAAGACAGGGGATGGGGGGACAATTTCCCAAAAATTGATGGCTTATAGCGGAGAAGAGATAAATTGTACAAAATAAATGTGTATTTGTTGGTCTTTCATGAAGATGTCCCAGATTTGAAGCTCGAATGTTCTAGACACCGGCCATGCCTTCATGGGGGTGATGCTGCTTGGTGGAGACAATGTGATAGTGTCTAACAGACAAACACATGTTCCGTTTCTTCTCCTGATACCAGAAATTGCTGACGGGCAGAGGCGTATGCATCGGCTTCTAATATCTAGGGTTGTGATTTTAGAGATATCTTGTAAATCGCGAGGGCTACAGAGAGAAGGGGATGGGGGAGAGGAAAAGAAAAGGAGAGCTAGAGAATTGGAGAGAATATGCTAGAAGAAGTGGGAGAGAGAAAGAGAGAGAGAGAGATAAAGGAAAAGAGAGAGAAGGAAGAGTAAGAGAGAGGACGAACTAGAGAGAGGGAGAGATAGATAGGCTGCTAAGAGTGTGAGAGGGAAAATGAGATAAAGTGAATGAGACATACACGGTGTGAGAGAGTGAGAGTGAGTGAGAGATGATGACAAAGTGGAACAGTGAGAGTGGCAGAGAGAGAGGACGATAGTGAGGCAGAATTAGAGAGGAAGAGAGTGAGACAGATAGACAGAGTGGGGAAGAGAGAGGTTGAAAGATAGAGGAGAGGGAGAGAGCAAAAGGGAGAGGATGAAATGAAGGAGTGAGTAAGTGTGATAGAGTGATACAGAGTGAAAGTAAAAGAGTATGAGAGAGATAGAGGTAGATAGTGAGAGAGAGAAAAAGAGTGTTAGGGACAAAGTGAAATGCAGTGAGAGCGAGGGGACTGTGAGAGAGGTTAAGAGAGAGAGAGAGTGAAGAGAGGGGAAGAATGAGATAGGGTTTTTAAAGAAGTGATTGAGGAATATCATTGGGGGAGGGGGGAGTAAACGAAAGACAGAGACATACTTTGAAGCAACTCGGGAAATTAGCTTGTTTGTAGAGTACCTTAGTCAGAAACACAACAGCACCATCTTGTCTCTGTAAAGTCCATGACTAAATCCATCAAAAGACATTAGTGAGGTAGCCCCACTCAGACGACATCTGTTCGTGTATTGCTAAATGGGAGCCTGTAGCTGATATTTGTACTACAAATACTTTACGCTTTTTATTATTGACTTAAGCTGAACTATCCACCCGTGAAACTGCATTTCCAATTCAGCGTTAGTTTGTTAGGTAAAGTTTGAATCCCATTTCCGTGTTTGTTCGAAACTTGTATAATCGGAGTACCCAACTAAAGTGTGTTTGATGGTGGCATTGCAACAGGAATAAACCACTTGAGAATTCGAAGAAATAGTCTCCAAATATTCGGCAATGGCCAAAAGTATCACACACTAGAACATACAAGACAAAACGGTTTAGTATATTCGAGACAAAACGAATACATAAAATGTTCTGGACAGGTTGGTTTTACGTTAGAAGAACCTGGATGAAACGTCCTAAAATAGAAAATGCAAGACAAAACGACTATATAAAGTATGGACAAGTAGGTTTTACATGAGCAGACCCGGAGCAAGACGTCCCTAAAAGACAAGATTCAAGACAAAACGACTACATGTGAACAAGTAGGGTTTACGTTAGAAGACCGGGAACAAAACAACTGCATACTAAAGTGTCCTGGACACGCTGATATCATGTGAGAAGACCCGGAACAAGACGTCCCTAAAAGAAAGATTCGAGACAAACGGACTACATGTTAAAGTTCCCAGACCAGTTCGTTTCTTGTGAAAAGACTCGGGAGAAGACGTCTCTAAAAGAAAGATTCGAGACAAACGGACTACATGTTAAAGTTCCCAGACCAGTTCGTTTCTTGTGAAAAGACTCGGAACAAGACGTCGCTAAAAGAAAGATTCGAGACAAACGGACTACATGCTAAAGTTCCCAGACCAGTTCGTTTCTTGTGAAAAGACTCGGGAGAAGACGTCGCTAAAAGAAAGATTCGAGACAAACGGACTACATGCTAAAGTTCCCAGACCAGTTCGTTTCTTGTGAAAAGACTCGGGAGAAGACGTCGCTAAAAGAAAGATTCGAGACAAACGGACTACATGCTAAAGTTCCCAGACCAGTTCGTTTCTTGTGAAAAGACTCGGAACAAGACGTCGCTAAAAGAAAGATTCGAGACAAACGGACTACATGCTAAAGTTCCCAGACCAGTTCGTTTCTTGTGAAAAGACTCGGGAGAAGACGTCGCTAAAAGAAAGATTCGAGACAAACGGACTACATGCTAAAGTTCCCAGACCAGTTCGTTTCTTGTGAAAAGACTCGGGAGAAGACGTCGCTAAAAGAAAGATTCGAGACAAACGGACTACATGCTAAAGTTCCCAGACCAGTTCGTTTCTTGTGAAAAGACTCGGGACAAGAAGTCCCTAAGCGAGAAGATTGTTCTGCCGGGGTCTTTGTATATGACACAGACAAGAATTGCTCCAATGCCCCACAGATTGCATGTCGTAAGAAGGGATTAATTGTGTGACATGGCATAACACCAGCTCTTTGTTAAGAGCAGCATAGATGACGTCTAACAGGCTGCTGGTTTATTTTTCTCTAGTATTTGGGTCTATTAAGATAAACTTGCACATAGGTAAAAAGAAACTGGTTGTATACAGACTATGTAGAGTCTAAAACCAGTATAAAGATGCTCAGTTAGGATTCGAGATAAAATGGCGACAAACTAAACTTCCCGGACGAGTTAGTTTCATTTGAAAAGGCTCAGGACAAGGCGTCCTCAAAAAGAAGATTCGAGACTAAACGATCACATATGCTCAGGGCAAGTTTGATTCGCGGGAGAAGACCCAGGACAAGGCGTTCCAAAACAAGAAGATTCGAGACAAAACGAATACATAAAACAGTGCCCAGGGCAAGTTTGGTTTATGTGAGAAGACCTAGGTAAGACATCCTTACACAACGAGCTTTGGAGACAAAACGAATACATAAAACAGTGCCCAGGGCAAGTTTGGTTTATGTGAGAAGACCTAGGTAAGACATCCTTACACAACGAGCTTTGGAGACAAAACGAATACATAAAACAGTGCCCAGGGCAAGTTTGGTTTATGTGAGAAGACCTAGGTAAGACATCCTTACACAACGAGCTTTGGAGACAAAACGATTACATATTAAGGTGGCCATGACAAAAGATTCGAAAAATTATGTTTGGAACTCGACTTAGTCGGTGGAGAGCTCTGGAAAAAACGGCTGGATACTGGAAAAACCTAAACAAAACAGTTCCACATTAGAAGGACCTTAGCAAAACAGTTCCACATTAGAAATCCCTTAACAAAACGACTCCACTCTAGAAATGCCTTGCTATATCGGCTACACACTATATCGGCTAGAAATGGTCTTAATTTATTGGATCTATACTGAAAGGTCCTAAATAAAACGGCTTCACGCGGGAAAGACCTAAATATACTAGCTTCACAGTAGAAAGGCCTTAACATAACGACTGCATGATACAAATTGCTTAACGGTTCCAAACTAGACATGGTTGAACACATTAGCTCTATACTGGAACGACCTAAATATAACGGCTTTACACTGGAATGTCTAAATTATAACAGCTCCGTGCTAGAAAGGCTTTAACAAAATGGACCAAAGCTAGAAAGATCTTAACAAATCGGTTCCATACTAGAAAGACCTTAACAAATTGACTCCATACTAGAAAAGCCTTAACAAAATGGCTCCATGCTTTAAGGGCCTTAACGTAATGGATCTATACTGGAAGGACCTAATCAAAACAGAACAATTAGAGAATACACAGAATAAAGTAGTGCCACACATAAAAAGGTAACTAGGAAAGTAGTCCGCTTAGACGGCACTGACCCGTCGCGCCAACCGCCTATACGCAGGATAGGTGGCTACGTCTCACGTTGCATGTAAAGATCATGACGTCCGATTTGCTTAGCAAGGTGGTACTTGAGCGGTCGCGGGGGTGAGACCATGACGGAGAGGGTCGTTTCACATCCTTGATGCCTAAATCCTGCTTTAATAGCTGGTTTGCGGGGAGATCCACTGCAAGGAGGGTCACATGTTCACTTAGGATCAAACGGCGACGGTTTAGCATGGAAAGTGTACTCTTGGGTCTCGTCCGTTGGGCGATTTCGTCATTTGACACTAGGTCTCATTAGTGAATTGCAAAATGTCGCTTTTGGCTGCTCATTTGAAATCTTCAACGTTCTACTGATCGACATGAATAATAGTGCAAAAGAAGTGACCTCGGACAAAAAGGTTCCATGCAAAAAATATCAGGACAAAGCAGTTATTACAATATATCCTAGAAAAATAGCTCCATACGAGACAGTGTGATACAAAACAACTCCAAAATACGATGGCTAGAACAAAATAGCTCCATACGAGACAGTGGGATACAAAACAACTCCAAAATACAATGGCTAGAACAAAATAGCTCCATACGAGACAGTGTGATACAAAACTATTCCAAAATTCGATGACTAGAACAAAATAGCTCCATACGAGACAGCGTGATACAAAACAACTCCAAAATACGATGGCTAGAACAAAATAGCTCCATACAAGACAGTGTGATACAAAATAACTCCAAAATACGATGGCTTGAACAAAATAGCTCCATACGAGACAGTGTGATACAAAACAACTCCAAAATTCGATGGCTAGAACAAAATAGCTCCATACGAGACAGTGTGATACAAAACAACTCCAAAATTCGATGGCTAGAACAAAATAGCTCCATAAAAGATTGTTTAGTGCAAAACTACTTCATAAAAGATTTGTTGGTACAAAACTGCTTGATAAAAGATGTGTTGGTACAAAACTGCTTCATAAACGTTTTGTTGGTACAAAACTGCTTGATAAAAGATGTGTTGGTACAAAACTGCTTGATAAAAGATTTGTTGGTACAAAACAGTTCCACACAAGAACGACCAAATTCAGGACGGCGCAGCGCAACATGCACCTGGACAAAGCGAGGCAATACAGGATGAAGTCATACGCTAGGAACATCAAACTCAAACGAGTGCAAGGTCGATAACCAGTGGGCCGACTGCAGTAAACACACATCTAAGAAATATTCCAAATCATACTATAAAATGGCATACATTTAAACAAAAACATTTTATTTATAGTAAACAAAGACATTTACAATTGACTTTTGCTCATTATTTATAAACGTGCGAGATCATTTCAAGTATCTTTTTTTTTTTGGTTGCTTAACTGACAGTGTTTTGCTTCTGCCGGCACTTTTATTATGTTTAATATCCTGATAAAATTCCATTCTACGTGTTTTAGTGCCCTGTTTATCTTTATTAACTAGATAAGCGATAACAAGCTTATTCGACTGACGTTCCTGTACAATCCTGTTTTATTGTATGTCTTCTAAAAAAGTTTATAGGTTCTAAATGTTGTTATAGCCGGGGTGCGTTTGAGGATGAACTCTCAACGCCATCTAAATGCTCCCATGGCGTGCGTCTCATATAGCCTCTGACAACAAAGTCCAACTCCTGCAATAGTCAGTGCCACCTATCTTCAGTTTATTGAATAGATGGTACCTCAGTCTGTTGTGGCCTATGCGGAGTCTGAATACCACGACCTGCTCTCTTCTGTTCAATCGGTAATATGCATCATTTACATTTTTTGTGTAGCCAGTATGTTACGTTTCCCATTTAGCCATGTATCTGGCCCTAATAAACCTTTTGGACTCCTCGTAGGTCACACTAGAATCTGATTGTGGTAGTCTTGCACCTTCTTTTTGCCAGCCTGTCTGCCTCCTCGTTGCCTTGGATGTTACAGTGGGGTGGAACCCACTGTACCACTACTCATTTTGGTGCGGACTGCTGGCATAGTTGACAGAGTATTGCTCTTAAATCATTAAGTTCAGTATTTTTCTGGCTTTTTAGTGCTGTAACCACGGCCAGTGCATCTGTAAACAGGAATATATGGCTTTCATTGCTTTCGCCTGTCAGCATTGCCTTTACGGCAGCCTTCAAGTGCCTCTGCCTCCGCTCTGAAATTGCTTGAGAATTTTCCAGTTGCCACTGACATTGTTATTTTTTTACCATTTGGTAGGCTCAGGAATGCCCCTGCCCCTCTGTTATGTGTTGTGTTTGTTACAGAACCGTCGGTGTATGCATGGGTCCAGTCCATGCTTGGGTAGTTTTCCGCTATGTAACTCAGGGTTATGTCTCTTCTTTCTTGTTCAGTCTGGCTGTTCTTGTTTCCAATACCTGGTATATTTTCTACCAGCTCCGGAATGATATGCTGCTTCCATGTGGGTTTGCGTACAGTAGGGATGGGCTTTGGTGTTGTTATGGTGTTCATAGGGTCTTCGCTCATCTTTGCTTTGGCTATTTCTGCAAAGTTTCTCCGCTTTAGTTTCCCATTTTCAAATCTATTTAGTCTCTGGTGCATTGGATGGTCTGTCAGTCTTCTGAGTTTCTCTGCTTGCTGCTGGGCTCTGCAGTCTCTTCTGTCGGTCATGGATTGCAGATTTGTAATCTTTTCAAGTTCTACAATTGGCGTTGACTTCATGCCTCCTGTTATAACTCTCATGGCTTGGTTTTGAAGTTTGCTAACTTTATCAAAGTTCGCCTTTGCTGCTGTTGCCTATGCCGCAATGAGAACTGGTCTCACTCTTCCAGTGTACAGTTTCTTTAGTATTCTTTCGTCTGCTCCCCAGCTTGTGCCAGCAAGTTTCTTCATGATTGCCATTCTTTGTCTGGCTCTCATTCGGTTTCTCTCGATCTGACTTTTCCATGTCCTGCGCCGATCAAATGTGACGCCCAAGTAGTTTGGGTTGTCGTTTGGCCGCAGATATTTGCCGTTAAGACTTATTTTGGTGTTCTGTGGTTTATTTGAAAGCGAGAATATCGTACATGTTGTTTTTTCTTCATTTATTTTGACCAGCCATGATTTCGCCCACTCCTCCAACCATGTTAGGGCCTGCTGCATCCGATTGTTTGCTACGATGAGATTTTTTTCAGAGGTCCACATAGCCAGATCGTCTGCAAACATGGAGCTGTGGACTCTCCTTAGTATACTCTCTATGATGTTGTTTAAATACACCAGAAAAAGTGTGGGTGACAGTACTCCCACTTAGGCTACTCCTTGCTCCAGTGTCACCTTTTTGCTCATCTGCCCTTGTACTCTGGCTGTTCTGTTTTTGAGGTAGTGGCTGATCCATCTGTACATTTTTCCAGATACTTCACTTCTTCGTAGCTTGTCTTTAAGTCCCTCTTTCCACACCTTGTCAAATACCTTCTCTAGATCCACCCAAACCGCTACTGTATGCTTTTCCTCTTGGTAAGCATCCTCTATTTCTTGTGCTATGAGAGTGATCTGGTCCTCAGTGGATCTGTGTTGTCTAAATACTGCTTGCAGTGGAATTAATATGTGCTGTTTTTCCAGGTGCCACATCAGTCTGGATTTGATCATACGCTGAAGGCACGTATTTAAAGCCCGAGTTGTTGCAGCTTGTGAGGAAGACAAATAAGACAAAGGTGTATCATGTTGACAAAATCATTGAAGAGTACGATCACACTTCTCTGTGACTACCTGCACATCAAGCGCATCTAAACCCTACAGAGCTTGAGTGGGCTAAAGTCAAAGGACAAGTTGCTGAACAGAACAGGACATTTAAAATGTGTGATGTTGAAATGCTGAAACGTGAGCATCTTTCAAAAATAGGCATTCAGTTCTGGAAGAAGTGTATTGAACATGTGCTCCTGGAATAAGAACAGTACGGGCAACGAGATAGATTACAATTTGTCCAGCCAGTAATAATTATCAACATCTTTGAATCGTCAGATTCGGATGATTAATATCGTCTTTTGTATACATACTGATTAGCAGACTTGGAGGAATTAGCGTATGTTGATCAAAACAATTAGGCGTAAAACTGACTACCTCAACCCCTACAACTCACCAATTTCTACCTCCAAATCAAACAACCATCTCCCCAATTTCTACCTCCAAATCAAACCACCAATCTCCCCTCCCTCCCTCAACTTAGCAATCTCTTCCTCTCCCTCCACCAAACAGTCTGCGGTGAGTTGATAATTGAGGACGGTCGTTAATTTTTTTTAACAAACGTCTTCTTTAAAACTCAGATCCCCATATCACTCACTCTCCACTATTCAATTCACCCTTTTCGTATCCATTCAACCAGCTCACTTCATTTCTTCCTCAAACCGCCCATTTCTTCCGCTCTCAATCTGCCTATCTCTACACACAACCCAACCACCCATCTCTCCACCCAATCTTCTACACTCAATACGAGATTATTTAGGTCAAGTGATGTTTCGTTCCAGAATCATTTTGTTTTCCTTATGCCCAGGTTATTGAAAATAGTCAATCTTATGTTACTCGTTATACGAGTATGAGCTGCTTCGGTTAACGTACCATGCCAAATTTGATTATCTTCAAGAAATCAAAAGTATATAACTGATCCCGTTAACACGCCAATGTGGCATATTGGGAAAATGGTGTTAGTTCCATATTGTTCTAGACTAACGGCACAATAGTGGTGACGGGATCAACCGATTTGACTTTCCAGGATTTTTCTGGTACCCTATTTTTGTGACTGAGTTGAACCCAAGAGCCGTATGCAATTGCAAAAAAATACCGCATCAGCTTGGGACCGAGTCTAGGTCGCTCGGACAGGAAGCCAGTGCACACACCACTGGACTACCTCGGCTCTTTCAAGACGATATGTATCTTAAAAATGTCACATTGTGTCTCATTTACAATCTTGGTATCACGACCCTGATCAGCGCATGAACTGCAGCGGTCAACGACCCATAGCTGCCTGCTAGCGTCAGGGTCAGCGAACCAGACCTGCCAAGACCCTTCTATACCTCCACGCGGTGATCCTGGATAACAGGCTGCAACAGGCAGACTGGCTAAGGAGAAGGGATCGAAGAGGGAGGGCAACCTAGTACTCAAAAATGCTTGTTGAATTCGGATGTGTTGGACCGAAAGGTGCAAATATCGCAGTCAAGCTGTGAACCCCGACACAACACATTCCGTTTTCTGGACTACATTCTGCTACTTGCAAACCATTTTGGGGGGGGGGGCGGGGGGGGGGGGGGGATTGGTGGCGGGTGATTGAGAACGAACAAAGAAGATCAAAGAAGAAAAATTAGCAATCTTAAAACTGTTAAAAGTTTTGGTGCCCTTAAAACGTGTTAATATGATCCTTAAATATCTTTCACTTCCGATACAGCCTTGGAGGTATACTTCCGGTCCAGCGCCGTTGACGTAGCCAGAAGAGACATAATAAAAAATACCCCCATTAAAAAAATTGTAGGAATAAGAATCTCCCAAGAACACATACATAGACAGAAAGTTAAGTGGTTTGGTCATCTTATGAGAATGAAACCAGTTCGGCTGCCATTAAAAACAAACAACAGTAGGCAATCGGGTTTTCGAGCCAAAAATTGACAACATCAAAGACACCCTTTTCCAGCATGGGATCACATCAACTCATCTGGCCCAAGAGCGAAACCTACAGCTCCCCACTACGTTTTATGGCTTCCGTGGAAGACAGGGTAAAGTAACTAAGGAAAGTAAGTACATACAATTGGAACACAATTTTGTGAAATAAATGTTCGTCATATGTTTGTTTTTTTATGATTTCCTTTACGTTTCAAATTTGAAACTGAATATTTGCAGCTGAACTTGTATTTCGCGTTAAACCACATTGTACAATATCCGAGTAATGGCACAGAAACTTGTTCTGCGTATCTAGGTACGTATCATATGCGTATTATTTATTTAGAACAGATCTCTTCCACTTGTTAATACTTGACGCCCACTTTTATAACATTCATGACGATACGGCTTCTTTACCACCCAATACAATTTAAATTAAAGAAAACCCAGCGATCATTCACCGAGTGTGTATTTTGGATGTTTTTAATCATTATGTTGTATGTCCTTTTGCAGAACGTCGTTTCCATCACATCCCTTCTGAAAGAAACTGGATCTTTTGTCAAATCTCTAGCCTGCTCCGGTCATGCCGAAGTATTCCATGGCATCTTGGTGCCATCTTCTTCTTGGCATCCTCTGATTCTCTTGCCCGGCATCATACCTTCCATTACCGTTCACTCACGACCGTTGTCTTTTAATGTAGTCAAAGTATTTCAGTTTTCTGTTCATGGTAGAGTTTATGAACTAGTTCTCCGCTATGCCAAACTCTTGTCGAACGTCTGTATTCTTCTTTTTTTCGGTCCACAATATTCTGAGGATCTTTCTACAACATTTTAACTCGAAGGACTCGAGGTTTCAATAACTGTCCGTGCTTCACAGCCGCATGCTGCCACCGGAAAAACACAGATTCTCAAAACGTACACTTCTATTGGTTTGCTGGTATTCTGCAATAGTTTCCTCAGGCTGTGTGTTCTAATTCATCATGCAATTATTCTGCTACCGTCCACTTAAAAGCTAAAATCGCCCACTATTGGACAGTAGCGACCAGGTTAAAGAGCACTGATTTAGATCGATGCGCAACATGTCAAGATAGAGAATATAACACGATATTCAACAGTTGTAAATCATTAACATTGCTTCCAACTTCTGTATCAACACTAGAGACTTCTGTTTGATGTATAATTTACTCCCCCGTAATTGAGACATACAAAGTCCGTGTGATAGGCAGTAAGATGATGCGAGATGACCGTCCATCGATTATCTAGTTTCACATTGGTTTCTCTCTTCAAGAGTTCGTGTCTGCAGTTTGAGTGTCGGACAGACTAAGAGAGACTATTTATGTTCAAGTACTTGTAATCCAGTCTACTACTTAATTAGGCACGAAACTAAGTCTGTGATCCATGGATAATGGAAGTAGTTCTAGCTGCGATGGTTGAATTGAGTACGTTGTGATGTTTCGTTCTGTCTTCATGCGCGGATAGCGTGCGTGAACTAGTGAACAGCTACCTGGCTCTAGAATGATCAAACCTCTACATTATATGGACTGAGTTAACGGGCACGGCATACTACATAATGGTAATGTATATATATGTGTGTGTGTATGTATGTGTGTATGTATATATATATATATATATATATATATATATATGTATGTATGTACGTATGTGTGTATGTGTGCGTGCGTGCGTGCGTCTACGAGGTGTGTTCAAGTGAAACCGGACCCAGTCGATTTATTACAAACATGTGAAAGTTACATCGTCTGATGTGACACAATTAAATATGGCAATTGTTATGGGGCAAACATGCCACAGGGCTAGCTAGAAAAAGTCGCCATAGACATTCAGACACGCATCCCACTGCTTGGGTAGACGGCGGATGCCGTCCGAAAAAGAAATACTTTGGCTGCTTCTTTGAACCATTTGGTCACTGAGGCCGTGACGTCTGCATTAAAGTCGAGTCTGTGTCCCCTCAGAAGTTTTTTAAGGGTCCGAACAAATGAAAGTCACAAGGGGACATATCGGGGCTATAGGATCGGTGTGGCAGTACCTTTTCTTTGCTAACACTTTCCAAACAATGTTCACGACATGTGGACGCGCATTGTCATGCAACAGAATCACACCCTGCGAAAGCATGTCGGATCATTTATTCTTGATTGCTGTAATGCAGCTTGTCTAGTGTGTCATTGTAACGGATGTCATTGATATTCACACCAGGCTCTTCAAAGTCTACCAACAAAAGTCCATCATGGTCAAATAACGCTGTCAGCATAACCTTACCATCGGAAATGTGTGACTGAAATTTTTTTAGTTTAGTTGATCCGGAATGTTTCCATTGCAAGCTAGCAGTTTTGCTGCTCGGCTCAAAGTGGTGACACCCCGATTCATCACCTGCCACTTTGCGCAAAAGAAACGAATCACCTTCCTCTTCGTATGGCATCAAGTGGTTTAAACTCCATCCCATGTGTTCTTCCATGTGGTGGTTGGTCAGCAACCGTGAAACCCATTGTGAACACACCTTCCAATACTTCACTTTCTTAATAATAATAAGCTGAGGCTGTGTTCATGTGTAGGGTGTCGACCGAAATCTCTACAGACTCCCCAGATGGAGCCGATTACTCCGCTGCATTGGAATAGGGGGCGCGAGGAGTGTGTTAAACCAATGTTTGTGTCAAGATGTCCGTGTCAAACTCTTTGTTTAGCCGTGTCTCGCCGCCGAGGCTTTCTGATTGTGTCAACCTTTTGGTCAACGTTACCGTTCCTGTGCAGAGAATATAGGCTGGGAGAGGTATTGTGTAACCTCTTGTGGAGGGAGAGGCGGGCAGGAGGAAGTCGACCAGTCGGAACAGAAAGGTCCTTGAGTAGTGGTGACCTGAACTGAATTGGGGTGTGCAGTTAAGCGGAATGTTCATTCCGTCATGGACTGGTCTCCCACAGCTTGTCAGGTAGGAAATGCAACGAAATGCAGCATAACAAACAGGATAACCAATCGAAAGCACATCAGTTCCATAGAATAAAGTCCCTGATACCACCCGGTGAAGGAGTTGTGAAATATAACTTGAACAGGAACCACCGAACATCGGACAACGACACAAACACAGACCAGTCTCGAATTTTATCTAAATCCGACCTCAATATATCCAATTCTGTTTTACATCACTCACTACTACATAGTTTTGTGTCATCAGCGAATTTTGCTATAAAAGATCCGATATCAATGTCCAAATTGTTTATATATATATTTACGATTTTGAGATTAAGAGATTTATACATTTACATATATATCAAGAACAGAAACCGAGCCCGGTGGGACTCTACATTTTACTCCACACCAATCAGATAACTCCTTATCTATGCCCGCTCTCTGTCTTCTTCCCGTTAACAAATGTGCAATCCCACTTCCCCACCTATTCCGTGTGATTTTAACTTTTTAAATAATCTTTGATGAATTACTTTACTAAAGGCCTTTGCAAAATCTAGATAAATAACATACACTGGCTCCCCTTTACCTACCATTTTAGTAACCTCCTCCATGAATTATAATAGAATTGGTTGAGCACGATCTCCCTCTAGTAAACCCATGCTGATTATTTCCGAGTTGATTAAACTTGTCTAAATGCATAACAAAGTTGTCTATGATTATTGACTCTAACAACTAACAGACTATGCTCGTTGAACCCCCAGGTCTATAATTTGCTGGATCTGATTTTTTGCGCTGTTTTACAATCCCCTGGAACAATTCCTTTTGCAAGTGATTAACGCTTTCTAGACGTGATTATTTTTAGGTTTGGGTTAAATTAGTTTTTGTTTTGGAAAAAAAGCACTGCATGCCTTTTTCAATTCTGCAACTTCGCACCATAATATAGATAATCATATTAATATTTTTTATCACTGGTAATGGAAATGATTACAGAAAATGAACATATACGTAAATTGTTCATATTTGATTACTTGCCAGAATAAATACGTTGTAAAAACCAAAACAATGTTAGGAAACATAATTAATGTCACAAAATTGCAATTCACCTAAATTTGTCCATGGTTTAAAGTGTTTTTTTTCCATTTTCTGACAATTTCATACACAAGAACAGTCCTTCAAAACACAGTTTATTTGATGCATTTATGTTCATAAATATTGAACTTATTTATATTTCTCTCAATGACTCTAGAGTCAATAACAATATGAAAAATGTATCGAGCAAAAGCAGTGAACATACTTTACTTGATATAAACAACACGATTGTGACACCTAACACGCTTATTATTATAAAGTTTCGTTCAGAGACCTAGTCTAGTCGTACCAGTAAAGTATCCGGTTAAATAAAAACAGGAATCTCCGTTTTACAAAACAAAGAAACTATCTAGGTCTATCTACTAGAGCGGCGAAAGGTCCTGTAGAGTTTCGTTAAAGAGTCACTAGAGTGCCTAAAGGTCCAGAAAGAACAAAATATCGCCAATGGTTTTACTAGTTGGTCTCTAATTTCAAACAGCAATTTCGGATGAATACCATCTTGACCTGGACATTTATCCCCTTTCGATCCATGCAATTTTTTAAAACCATTTCCTCCGTAATACAGATTGACTTTAATCCCATTGTGTATGTGTGTGTGTGTATATGCGTGTGTGTGTGTATATATATATATGTATATGGGTGTGTGTATATATATGTATGTGTGTGTGTGTGTGTGTAGGTTTGTGTGTATTTATACCTTGGATTCCTTGTCAGTGAGAGACCCAAACAAACGAACGGAAAGAAAAGGGGCAGGAGAGGTGGTAAAAGAAAAAGTAGGCAGCTAAGAACAGGGAAAGCTTTTTTAAATTTTCTGTGCCCTGCTCAAGCCCAGCCAGCTAAGCAGTCATCAGGCAACAAATGTGCTGAGTGGTGTGGACCGCACAGAACACAGCGAGGCACTTGAGCAGCCGTGGTCATCTACTGCACCCGAGTTCATATCCAGTCGTCCTGACTTGTCTTGCTACTGGTTACAGTTGAGGTCGGCGAACTGATCAACACTTCCTCCCTTCAATAAAATTCATTGCTCAAGTCATTCTCGTTTCATTTATCCAGTACTAACACAGTCGAGCCCTGTGACGACAGGGAGAGGCGAAGCGGAGAACGTAAGTCCGCTGACAAGCTAAACTACTGTCAAAAAGCTGCGTCAGTTACGGGACTCCTGACTGAGCAATAAAGCGAATGTGATACATGGATTTGCTAACAATCATGATCACCGTCTCACGAAGCGAACTTTCCATGCCCTCACTGCCTACAAGTATGCAGATCCCAAATCGGACTCGTCAGCCATCTCTGCACCAACCCACAACCCGGAGTTACAGAAGACTGGACTGAACGGACTGGCTAGGTGAAAAAAGTCAAGGTCCTCATCACTCGTGATGGACGAACAACAACAATTTATGTGTATCTATGTGTCTGTATGTATGAGTGAGAATGTATATGTGTGTGTGTCTATGTGGGTATGTATGCGTGTGTATGTATGTATGTGTGTATATGTGTGTGTGTCTATGTGGGTATGTATGCGTGTGAATGTATGCGTGCGTATGTATGCGTGTGTATGTATGCGTGCGTATGTATGCGTGTGTATGTATGCGTGTGTATGTGTCTATGTGTGTGTCTATGTGTGTGTATGTATGTATGTGTATGTATGTATGTGTGTGTATGTATATGTGTGTATGTATGTGTGTGTATGTATATGTGTGTATGTGTAAATGTGGTGTTTACATGTTGTGTGTACATGTGGTGTGTACATGTGGTGTGAACATGTGGTGTGTACACGTGATGTGTACATGTGATGTGTACATGTGCTGTGCACGCTATATTGCCGATTCAAATAATAATTATATTTCTCAAAAACACTAAGTCTTAGAGATCAGCATACATATTGTAAATCGGTAGTAAATTTAAGTCCACTACCGAAGTGTGTGTAAATTGGTATTTTCCGGGAGAAAACTGGTTGTAAAGCTGAAGCACCTGATCAAGCTATATCTGAAGATCTACTGCAAGCGCGTCGGACACGAGTAACAGAGAAAGCCTACATGGACGGTACAAGAAGAACTTCTAGACAAGCTCACCAGACTACGTCAATAACTTCAGACTGATCACTATTTTCTCTAAATGTATCTCTTGATCTTGACGACCCGTTGAGGATACGTTGCTGTGGGTACCAACTTCATCTCCAACGGGTCCTGTCTTGGGCCACGAAAGTCTAGTGGGGAATAAGCCTTGCACCAGGGGCATCGCATATGTTTTTGGGGATAGCAATGTGGGTCTTTCCTACCTACTGGAGGTCTTCCCCTAGGTGTATTTAGCCCGGGCTCCATCGACTATCGTTTCGTCGCAACACCTGAACTGTCCGTCTATGTTTTGTCTTGTCCGCATAGATTACCGCATCATTGACAAAAGTCGTCATGTGTCAGAATTGTGAAGAATATGCATGTGTTTGTGAGCGAGGAGTGATTCCAACCATATCACACCTTATTTTGTTCTCCAGTCTTGTCGTGAGTGTCTATGTATCTGCACCATATCATATCGCAGGGAACACAGTGGAGATGAAGAGAGACACCTGTAGGTTCTAGTCTAGTAACCACCTAGGACGGTTTTAATGGAGGAGAATGCTGCCTAGCCTCCTCGACGACATCTTGTTAGTCCAGGTTCCAGATTGTTCTCCAGATTGAGTAGACACCCAAGATAAATTTGCTCGTAGACATCCCCTTAGCTTATTCCGCCAAGGAAGACGGGATCACAATTGGCGATACGATTACTCAACACTGTTTTCGAGACATTCATTTTTTGTCCGGCTTTCTCATTATCGAGCAGTTGAATTATTCGATTGACTTCTGTAGCCGACTCTGAGATTAGCACTATATCGTCGGCAAATTAAAGTTGATGGAGGCGTCTTCAAATATATTCAAGAAAATGTATCAAACTTTAGGAGAAGACTCATCATCTATTCAGCTCGTAATGGGATTTATCAATGGCACTTAAATTGACACGAAATTTCAGCTAAATGCGACAGCATATACAAAAATTGCGACCCATACAATGTGCTTATCCAACTTGTGCAATACGCCTAATAGCTAACACAAATCTTACGCTTTGTACATGCCTTAAAGAAAGGAATTCCAAAAGATCGAACATTTATGCAATTAATCAATCTACTTTGAATTTTAATCATTTCTAATGTGCTCTCTTAAATATCGCGTGGCTTTATTCTTATCTTTGCCAAACAAAAGCTGGTTCGTACGTTCTTTTCCTTATTTGTTCTTATTCTTAAATTTCTTCATCTTGTTTTTCTTCAGCTTCTTCTTCTTAACTTAACTTAACTTAGAAGTCTTTATACTGGTATAGAATACTCTGCAGAATCTGTAAACAACCAGTTTCATTTACATTACCTTGCTCTAAAAGCTATGCGCATCCAATTCATTCTTAAATGCATTAATTGTCCCTGCCCCCACTACCTCATGTGGCCATACATTCCAAGCATTCACCACACTCTGATTAAAAAAATATTTCCTAATATTTAGATATTAGGAAATATTTTGTTGGATCTCTCTTTACTTAATTTGTAGCTATGTCCTTTTGTTCTTGTGGTTGATTGAATTTTGAAAAACTTGTTATAGCCTAATTTATCCGTTCCTCTGATCATCTTATAAACCTGTATTGTCACCTCGAATTCTTGTCTTTTTTAAACGCTGTAGGCCAGTTTTTCTGAGTCTTTCCTCATAACTGTAAATATGGAATCCCACTTTGAGCTTTGTCGCTCTTTTTTGTATCATTTCCAGCATGTTTATATGCCCTCTATGATAAGGACTCCACACCTGTACACAGTACTCCAAAATAGGTCTAACTAATGCTTAATGCAGCTTGGTCCTATGTTTAATATTTCTTTTTATCATACCTAACATTGCATTTGCCTTTTTCACTGCTACCTGAACGTTCTTCTTCTTCTTCTTCGGACATTGTGACGTGTCTTAGTTTACAGCGGCGAGGATGTGATATAGCCCCTTTTTGCCCGACACATTCGATTTCAGCTGGCTGGTTTTAGTTACGAGATTGCCTTCTCATTAAGATCCATATCGCTTAGCCAGACTACACTAGTGACTACTGCAACCTGTTTCCAGGGCCCCCACGTGAAAGCGAAATGGGTCTTCGTCAGCTTTAATTTGCAGGCACTAAGCTATGAGTCGATGGCTGCTTTCAGCGTATTCACTGCTGCAAATTGACACCTCCTTCCCTCTTTCCCTCTTAATGTTCTATGCAAGATGTAAATTCACTAAGTCAGTATGGTTAGAGCACTTACTACTAAAATCAACGTTGCGGTATTTCTCTCTGATAACGATGCATTTCAGAGTATCTAACTGCAAATTGGTACATGACTTAAGCCTAGGGAAGACAAGGCATCGAGGAAGTTAACTGATCACTCCATCTCACAGAGCGAAGACGAGACCTCTACTTAGTCAACCTCTACTTCTACATAGGCCTAAGCCCCTGTGGAAGTCCCAACTCTGGTGTGAGCTGGATGTAGCCGGGAGGAGGATTCCTGCTTAGCGGGCTAGGTCCGAGCAGCTCATTACTCCGCTATAAACGGTGGTTAACCGATGTGCGAGTCCATCTTAATATACTAAACACTAGAACGAAGTAGACTCGCAGTCTGTTAGGTGTCATCTTTGCTGTTCTTAACAAATCATCTGACCATGGCCGGTGTTATATTTCGAGACCTTTGCCAAATAAAATCTCTAACACTTCATCCCCAACGACAATGTATGTTATAACACAACCTCCACCTTTACTCCAATCTTCCATCCCAGTGACTCGATATTACAACTGGCAACGAAACTTGGGAAGGTACTACTCCACATAGAAACGGGCTGTAGGTGGTCATGGATTTACACATGTTCCAGTGAATGCTGGGAAAACAAAGTCTGGGTCACATGACGTGGCCATGGTTACACAGTCCAACAACTTACGTTACGACAAATTGGATTATGCCAGAGATAGAGTAAGAAACTGACTAACAAATAAAGAAAGTTTTGAATAATGAATACAAAAATTGCAATACGGAAGAAAGGAACACAAATTTGCAATGTAAACAAATGTGTGTGAATGTAAGTATTATGCTCCACTGCAGCTTCATGTTTGTTACAGACACAACTTCCTGTTTATTATAGACACACCGTCTTGTTTGTTATAGACACACCGTCTTGTTTATTCCAGACACCTTCTTGTTTGTTACAGACACAACTTCCTGTTTGCTATAGACACATCGTCTTGTTTGTTACAGACACACCGTCTTTTTTGTTACAGACACAACTTTCTGTTTGTTACAGACACACCTTCTTGTTTGTTACAGACACATCTTCTTGTTTGTTACAGACACTTCCTTGTTTGCTACAGACACAACTTCCTGTTTGTTACATACACACTGTCTTGTTTGTTACAGACACCGTCTTGTCTGCTACAGACACAACTTTCTGTTTGTTACAGACACACCTTCTTGTTTGTTACAGACACACCGTCGTGTTTGCTACAGACAACTTCCTATTAGTTACAGACACAACTTCCTGTTTGTTACAGATACAACTTATTATTTGTTACAGACACAACTTCATGTTAATTACAGACAACTCCTTGTTTGTTACTGGTGACATGCTACCATGTTTGCTGGTGCTCCTCTTGGCCTGGTACCTTTGCCTTCAGCACCATTCTAAGGTAGTGTGGGCTCACTCTCACGCCCTCCGCCCCCACCACCACCCCCTCTGACTGGGGACCTTCAGATCATCTTATTTCACTAATTATTGTTGCAGAATGCATTAGCCCATTCAAGAACTGGTGCCTGCGGGTTGTATTTCTTACAGATGCGAAGTCAGTTCTGCGAGACCCCAAGGATGATAAACTGCTTGAGCTTAAGACAGTATTCGGCTAATCAAACGCCAAGAGAAGGGTATAGGTTACAGTGGATGCCATCACTCTGTGACAAACCAGGAAATTAGACAGCAGACATGTCAACAAGGATAGAGCTACAGAAGAAAATAAAGTACAAACAGTAATATTCCAAAAAAAAAGAAGACCTTTATACAAGCCATAAGGAAAGTCGAGTAAACGAGAGACAACTATCACTGTCTTTATCAAACGTAGCAAGTGATCCTGTTTTGCATGAGAATAGGACATACCAGATTCAATATTCACTTTCACATATGGAAACTGGCTCCATGTGCGGACAAGCAGCACCAAGATCAGAACATATCACACACAAGACTTAGTCAATTGTGTACCGAGCACTCGCCCATGGAGAGCTGTTTGTAAACCTTGGAGATCTCTATACTACATCAACCATTATTTAGATATATATACTTCACGTGTAGGCGTAATAACAATACAACCATGGCGAACGAGAAGAAGAAAACGAAGAACAAGAAGAAGAAGATGAAGAAGAAGAAGAAGAAGAAGAAGAAGAAGAAGAAGAAGAAGAACAACAACAACAACAACAACAGCAACAACAACAACAATAACAACAACAACAAAAAGAAAAAAAATAACAACAAGAAGAACAAGAAAGAAAGAAAACAACAAGAAAGAGAACAACAAGAAAGAGAACAACAAGAACAACAAGAAAAACAAGAACAGGAAGAAGAATAAGAACAACAAGAACAACACGAACAACAATAACAACAAGAACAACAATAACAACAAGAAGAAAGGGAACAAGAAGAACAAGAAGAACAAGAAGAAAGGGAACAAGAAAGAAGGAGAAAGTACAAGGGGCAGAATAAGAGGAAGAAGAAGAAAACAAAGAAGAAAAAGAAAAAAAGAAGAAGAATGAAGACAGAAGAAAGAACAATGTGTCCCAATGGGTTCTAACTTTGTCCCTTTTCATAACATGTTGAAAAAAAGATGACTCATTTATTTTTGACGCAAGTTACCGTTGTGTAAAAATGTCCAACAGCAGATTCTTTCTGACGCAAGTTACCGTTGTGTAAAAATGTCCAACATCAGATTCTTTCTGACGCAAGTTACAGTTGTGTAAAAATGTCCAACATCAGATTCTTTCTGACGCAAGTTACCGTTGTGTAAAAATGTCCAATAGCAGATTCTTTCTGACGCAAGTTACCTTTGTGTAAAAATGTCCAATAGCAGATTCTTTCTGACGCAAGTTACCGTTGTGTAAAAATGTCCAACATCAGATTCTTTCTGACGCAAGTTACCATCTGTGTAAAAACGTCCATCAACATATTCTTTCTGACGCAAGTTACAGTTGTGTAAAAATGTCCAATTGCAGATTCTTTCTGACGCAAGTTACCGTTGTGTAAAAATGTCCAACATCAGATTCTTTCTGACGCAAGTTACCATCTGTGTAAAAACGTCCATCAACATATTCTTTCTGACGCAAGTTACCATTTGTATAAAAACGTCCATCAACATATTCTTCCTGACGTAAGTTACTATTTGCGTGAAAACGTCCATCGGCAGATTCTCGTATTAGGAATTCCCGTAGGATTGTTAGCAACCTCTTGATGATAGTGTGTGTCTCTTCCAATCGCCGCTGTACGCAATGATTGCATCCATTTCGCCAATGAATTCTTACCTCAATTCTGGGAAAGTTTGATTTATACAGTATCTAATGTTTCCATTCGACAAACCATCGCCGGATTTTCACTGGATACTCACATTTAGCAAAGGAGATGTCCATACAAATAGGAGTAGTAGGCACAGAAGTGTCATCATTTGATAACATATGGAGATTATCAGTACAAGAGCACACAACCCCGATTATTCAGTTACACGGTCGCCCCGCCTTCATATAAACAAAGATGACAGCTACAACAGGGAGCATATACTGGGAGTCGTCTAAAGGAATCTGACATCAGACGCCCAAGGAGAATTTGTTGAGTTCGTTTAGGGTAAACAGTAATGTTGTAATGGGGTCACTGTGGTCGAGAGGGCAACGGTGGACGATTGAATCCTTTAAGTTTCAACTGGTCTCCATATAAACATGCTGGAAAAGATACAAAAGAGAGCAACGAAACTAATAGTGTGATTTCGGAATTATAGCTAGGAAGAAAGAACAACTTGACTACAGTGTTTAGAAAATAGATGAATTCGATGTGATTTAATACAGGTTTATAAGATAATCAAGGAACATTATAAATTAGACCATAATAAGTTTTTCAAAGTTAGCCGCCTACAAGAGCAAGAGGACACAGCTTCAAATTAATTAAAGAAAGACTAAGATTAGATATTAGAAAATCCTTTTTTAGCCAAACAATGGTGAATGCTTGGAATGCATTACCATAGAAAATAGTGGGATGCAGGGTCAATTTATGCACTCAAGAACAAGTAGAGGCTCATAGTTTTTAGATCAAGTGAAGTAAAAGAAACTGATTGTATACATACTCTGCAGTCTTCTAAATCGGAATAAAGACCTGAAATTAATGTGTGCGGTAATACCAGAGTGATTTGCATCCTGTGTTAGCTCAATTCTTCTCAACTATTCATTTTGCAACTGGTCCAAGGTAAGTCAAACGAGAGAGTGAGGAGGATGACTACGTAGTTCTGTATAATCCAAATGCAGCGCAAGTAACATGATCAAGACAAAAACCTTCTAATGGTATCATGATCCTTCCCTTGCGATGGGCAACTATATATAACCACTAATGCTACTTCCGAAAGTAGAGGGGATCATGCCCGAGTTCATATTGAGACTGTGTAACAACAGTTCCCTTCATCTGCACATCAGTTAAAGGCATTTAAGTAATTAAAGATCTGATCACTTGCTGTCTCAATATCGTATTTCGATCTTCGGTAATCGATCTCCAACGTCGCGCCTTTCTTGCCTTACTGTGACAATCTGATATACTTTTGTTATGTTCATTTATTGAGAACATCCTCTGGTTCCTTTAGTTTATTATTGCACTCCTGTTCGCTTTCAGCACCATCTTATTTATGATCTTCTCTGGCAATACGATGTTGTTGTTGTTGTTGTTGTTGCTGCTCATGTTTAATGACCACGATGAGAAAAGTATACTTTGTTTAGGTTCAGCAAGTTCGGGCCGAAGTTCATGGCGGGTTTGCCGTAAAGTCTCAAAAACAAAACAAAAACTTGTCTTAGTATAATTAAAAGCTGTTAACCTATAAAAAAAAAAAAGATTTGTAAATATTTACTTGTTTCATATTGTTTAAGTTTATTTATGCAAATAATTTCGTCTAGATCTTCATTGGCTCGTTATTTATATTTTGAACGTAAAATACGTTGAATCGCATCTTACAATTGGAAACGGGACGTTTTCATAGCAGCCTGACTAACGAGGTGAGGGATAGATGTGATCTTCATGCAGATGAAAGCCAAGCATAACATAACCATCTGGAGGACCCCGGTCCACCTTCATCAGCACGCTAGAGATCTGAGGAAAGCTACTGCAACCCGCCACTTAATGTCCTTTTCAGAGCGAAAAAAAAGAGTAAACCTACTTATTGTGTGCATTTGCAACAACAACAATTGGTTTTGCTTGTCTACCCCTTTTGGCTGATACATTGTCAAGTATGTATGCTTGAGTTAACTCTAGCCAGTGGCTGGCCCCCATAATAACTGTAAGGTAGCAATATGGTAGTTTATTTTTCGTTTATTAATTGCCGCTTAAGCCTGACCGGCTTCATCCATCCAGAACTTTCTGGTTTTAGATCATCAAAGACTGGCATCCTGTCCCACCACCTTTAATCAGGAAGGAGTAATCCGTCCATGAAAAAGCCAGGATCTGAAGTGAATATAGTTGCGTATGCCTTGAAAGTATTTAGTTAGAGCCGAAGACGCAACAGGAAGCGAAGAGGAATCGGGTTCAGCTGAAGCATAGGGATCAAGACCATCGCCACATCCTCGTTCGTGATGTGTTACAGCAGTCTGGCCATCGAGGTGGGAGTCGACACTGTAATCCCTATAACTGTGAGCTTACAGAGGAATCCCGCATTGCACTACGTCCAGCAGGGCCTCGATCCACCGTCTCAAGTACGTCGCAGGATGTAAGAAGAGCCACTGTAACCTGCTATCAGAGAAACATCGTCAAGAGTTAGCTGATGTCAGCACGAGCAGTTTCTGATAACGATAACAAGACTCATTAATTCCACCGATTACGACAGCATTTCGGACTGTGCAAAATGTAACTATTAATAAAAGGTTACGGTAGTTCCAAAGCAGACACTGTCGACGAGGATGAAGTGTTAGCTTCGTGGCTCAGTACTACGTGGGGTGGCCAGTTCCTTAGCTCAGCCGTTAGCCAGGTATTCATTTACAGCTAGTTCGACTGAAGCTGCAGGAAGCGGGATTTAAACCGCGTTCCCTTGCCACGAAGAGTGAGTGCTCTATCATAGCACTAATCAGCCGATCAATTATTGTTACCAATTCTAATTAACTATTTAGGATTAAAATCCAGGAAACCAAAAAAGACTGCAAAAAAGCCATCGCGCCATACTATCTTCCAGTGTATGTTACGATTGCAAGATACTACAGATTAAAGCCACAGCGGCAGGAGCAGGCACTTTTAATTCCAACAGGTTGGAAATGTAGGATGACCAGGGGTTGGTGTGTGGTTGGAGGGTTGCTACGTTGTCAAACCCTTTTAGTTACTGTCTGTTAATTTAGTCCAATACTGGTGTTGTTCCCACTAGTCACCTAATGCCATCGTTTCTGATCATGTCTCTCCTTGTTTCTCCCAATAGTTTTGTGGGCATTTTATTTCTGTTGTTACGATGTGTCATTTTTTATTTGACGTAAATTCCCAGTTTTGACATTGGTAGCATAGTCTCGGAATGAAAATCGTGTTGCATAAGGCTCTTTTCGTAGTTATTGTCACTTACTTGCAAAGTATTGGAATTAATTGTCCAATGACATGATTTGACTTATTGCGTCATTGTAACTGTGAGTGCCAAATAATTTTTCAGATATTCAGGAATTGTAACAAATTAAGTAACATTGTAATTAGACATTCTCACTAGTGTTGTACTTATTACCTGGCAAGGACGTTTTGGTCCATGAACAAATTTAAAACTGACACTGATTTCTCTAGCACTGTCACCAGTTTCAATAAATAGTGACATTCAAGCAATGCCTTAATTACAGTCCTCAAAAACGTCAATAAATAAGACTTCTTCTATTATTGAGCTATGCTCTGTAGTTCCCTTGTTTGCTTTTATTGGCAGCAAATGTTTGTTTTATTTTGATTAAAAACATTGATTTTCTAAGCTTATATTTAAATCGTCAACAAGAGATCAACTGAAAACGGCTTTTGTCGGTTACACGCACTGCACGTTGTGAACCGATTCGCCAATGTCTGACCTTGTGGCTCTTTCCATTCCCGAGAGCTGATGTATCATCAAATCGTTAACCAAAACAGGAGAAAGTGATCGATTCTCCTCGTGTATGTGCTATGTTAAATCTATGGTTGAAGTCGTTAGTTGATTTATCGATTTCTGAGAAAATGTTGACTAGGTGTGTTATTGACAATTTTGAAGTAGGCGTCCAAGTTAGTTTTTGTTCTATGAGGCGTGTTCAAATGAAACCGGACCAAACTGCAACAAGTGAACATACGTATGATCCGCATGATGTAAACAACACATACCAACCGCCAAGTTGTGCAAAATGTCATTATCCTCCGACTCATAGTTTCCTCAGCAGACTGTTGAAAACATTGCAGGTGTGATACGGAATCGCTCTCTATGGCTCTCTATATCTCACTCTACCTCCCACTATCCTTTCTCTCTATATATATGTATATATATATATATTCTATATATCTATCTCTCTATATATATAAATATATATCGCTCTCTATTTCTCTCTATTTTCCTCAATCTCTATCTATATCTCTCTATATATATCGCTCTCTCTTTCTCTTTATCTCATTACATCGCTTTATCTGTCTATCTCTTTATCTCTCTATACTCTCTATCTCTATGTATCTATCTATCTAGATTGTTATCTATCTTTCTATCTATGTACCTATCCATCTATCTACCTATGTACCCATTTATCTATCTCTCGTTCCAATAACTAGCTATGAGTATGGTGTTGAGAAGCCCATTTACTTTTGACATATCAGAAGGTATACGTCCAGTTTACAACTGTCAATTCGTCCTTACATTGTCTGATCATTTATTAGACTGTATTTTGTAAAGCCATATCTAAGACAAGATACTTCTTCTTCTTCTTCTTCTTCTTCAGACGTCAACTTGAATTTGTTCGAAGAAAGGAGCGGTCATCCTGAAGCTGTCGACACTGCCATAGAGCTTGTCTAGTGTTGCCACTGGTGATGGCCACATGTGCTTTCTCTGGTCCTCGTATGTCGAGCAATTTTGCAGCAAATGATCAGCGGTCATTTTCCCTGTACCACAGGTGCATTCGTCAGTGCCACCTATCTTACATTTATTGAATAGGTGATACCTCAGTCTGCTGTGGCCTGTGCGGAGTCTGAAGACCACGACCTGCTCTCTTCTGTTCAACTGGTAATAGGCATCATTTTTTGTGTAGTCAGTATGTTATGTTTCCCATTTGGCCATGTATCTGGCCCTAATAAACCTTTTGGACTCTTCGTAGGTCACACTAGAATCTGGTTGTGGTAGTCTTGCACCTTCCTTTGTCAGTCTGTCTGTCTCCTCGTTGCCTTGAATGTTACAGTGGAATGGAACCCACTGTACCACTACTCTTTTTGGTGCGGACTGCTGGCATAGTTGACAGAGTACTGCTCTTAAATCATTAAGTTCGGTATTTTTCTGGTTTTTTAGTGCTGTAACCACTGCCAGGGCATCTGTAAACAGGACTATCTGGCTTTCATTGCTTTCGCCTGTCAGCATTGCTTTTACTGCAGCCTTCAGTGCCTCTTCCTCCGCTCTGAAATTGCTTGAGAATTTTCCAGTTGCCACTGACAGTGTTATTTTTCTACCATTTGTTAGGCTCAGGAATATCCCTCCCCCTCCATTCTGTGTTGTGTTTGTTACAGAACCGTCGGTGTATGCATGGGTCCAGTCCATGCTTGGGTAGTTTTCCGCTATGTACCTCAGGGTTATGTCTCTTCTTTCTTTTTCGGTCTGGATGTTCTTGTTTCCAATACCTGATATATGTTCTACCACCTCCGGAATGATATGCTGCTTCCATGTGGGTTTGCGTACAGTGGGGACGGGCTTTAGTGTTGTTATGGTGTTCAGAGGGTCTTCGCTCATCTTTGCTTTGGCTATTTCTGCAAAGTTTCACCGCTTTAGTTTCCCATTTCCAAATCTATTTAGTCTCTGGTCCATTGGATGGTCTGTCAGTCTTCTTAATTTCTCTGCTTTCTGCTGGGCTCTGCAGTCTCTTCTGTCGGTCATGGATTGCAGATTTGTAATCTTTTCAAGTTCTACAATTGGTGTTGACTTCATGCCTCCTGTTATAACTCTCGTGGCTTGGTTTTGAAGTTTGCTAATTTTATCAAAGTTCGCCTTTGCTGCTGTTGCCCATGCCGCAATGCCATACTCGAGGACTGGTCTCACTCTTCAGTGTACAGTTTCTTCAGTATTCTTTCGTCTGCTCCCCAGCTTGTGCCAGCAAGTTTCCTCATGATTGCGATTCTTTGTCTTGCTCTCATTCGGTTTCTCTTGATCTGACTTTTCCATGTCATGCGCCGATCAAATGTGAAGACAAGTTACAAGTTATACCAAGTATCTTATGCATGTCAAGATAATGAATCCAATACGTTTATTACAGGAATTCCATGGGTCGCAAACTTCAGATGAGCCTGGGCGTGACGATAATATTCGCTCTAACAACTTCACACACAGCCACAGATGCACTACAGAACGTGAGTTCAGCCCGTCTCAATCATATGTTTGCCCGAATGGCTTATTAGTGAAGTGTTTTTATACATTTTTCAGCAGTAGTTTGCGCGCTGGCTTCACATCTGAGTGGTCCTGGGTTCATTCCCCAGTTGAGGCGGTAATGTTTTTTCAGACCCCCAATGGTACCCGGGTCGACCCAGTCTTAAATGCGTACCGGTTCAGTCCGGGAAGTAAAAGCGGCGAGTGAGAGGATACACCTTCCGCCCTCATATAGCCGAGCCTTTGAAATGTGAGATCGCTAACACCTCATACCCCTACGGCAGTAATGTTATGGGTTCCTTTAATTTTACAATTAAATAATAATGAAGCGTGTAGCCTAGTTGACAGTGAGCTGGCTTGCTAAGACTGGGATTACAGCGCTCCAGGGTTCGAAATCACGAAAGGACAGGAACAAAAAATTCGAGCGTGGTTCGTTCCTGGTACGACCGCTCCTTAAGTTGACCCAGGAGTAAAATTGATACCTGAAGTATGAGCTGGGAAGATTTAAACAGCAAGGAAGGGAACTGGCTACACCCCCTTACATAGGCTGTGGCTTAGTCCATCAAGAGTTATCTCCATCCCCGACGGCAATGGGACCCACCTTGTCCTTTAATTAAATAAAATTATCATTTCTGTTATCTTATAAACATTTCAGGTCGTTTTTTTTGTTCGAAATTTGCAAAGAGGGTTACTGTTTCACACTGGTTGTACACACTGCTGCTATGTCATCCCAAGCATCGCGAGGCCAGATGTACACGGGATACCATCTGATCATTGCGGCTCCCCCAAAAAGAGTTATCGATCAAGGACGACTCTATGTATCTGCTTTATTTGACTACGAGAAAGCACGTGATCGAGTTCCATTGAACAAACTTTGTCAAATTTTGCAACAAATAGATATTAAGAGACGACTCGCTAGGTTAATCCAGGATTTGTATGACAATCAAGAGACGATTATTTGAAATCAAAGAAAGACTATAACGTATCCTGTTGTAATAAGACCAGACGGCAGAGTTGCTTTCTCTCAACGAGTCTCTGTAACGCATATTCTGAGATGATCGGTATAATGTAGTTCGAAACTGTAATAGGAATGTCAAAAACAAAGGCATGAAAGTTGATGCAATCAAATTTGCACGATCAAATTTGCAGATGATCAAGTTATAGTGGGAGGATCAGTAGCAGCGTTATAAAATATGCTTGAAAACAATGTACAGAACGACCAAAGAGTTTGGCTTGACAATAAACACATTGAAGACAAGGACTATGATAATAGCATAGCAACATAGGCAAATGAATATGGCCATCAATGGAAAATTAATCGAAGAAGTACAGAAGTTTACATATTTAGGACAAACCATAACAGAATATCCACGCAATCACAAGGGAATTAAGACTAAGATTGCAATGCGAAAAAAGGTCAGAATTTTAAAAAGAAATTGTTACCCTAAAAAAATATAAGTACAGAGTTAGGAAAAATAATACTATTCATGTATTGCCAATTGCAGTATAAAAGGCTGAAACATGGACTAGCAAAGAAAGATGAAACAAGCAAGCTTGAAAGCGTTTGAAATGTGATCCAGCCGTAGAATTGAGTGGGTTGGAAAGAAAGAAGATACAATGGCAATGTACTTACTAAAATGGGCGCACACAGACAAATATTGAAAATGATACAAAAACAAAGATTTAGTTGGCTGGGACACAATGTACAACTTGAAAGTCTTCTACAGAAGATACTACAAAGCAAGAACCCGGTAAAAAGAGGAGGACAGCTATCAAGACTCACCTTTACATCTCAGACATGCAGATACATTAATTGGATGTGCGAGTCCATCTTAATAGACTCAAACGCTAGATCAAAGTAGACCCGCAGCCTGTTAGACGCCATATACGATGCGCTTAATAAACTATCTAACCATGGCCGGTTTTATTTTAATCTTACTAAGAACAATTATGCCATAGGTTCTGCATACTTATGATACTACAGAATCTATGGCATAATACAAACAAAGAACTAAAACTAAAGATCCTAAAAACATGCATTTTTCCTGTGGCAACCTATGGGTGTGAAACATGGACGATTACAAAAGCAATAAGAGCGAAGATCAGTGCTTGTGAAACACGGTGCTACAGAAGAGTCCTGAAAATCCCATGAACAAAAAAAAAGAAACAAACAAATCCATCCGGCAAGACCTGAATGTAGAAGAGAACTGGCTCATAAATGACGTAATGGCCTGAAAACTGAGGGTTTTTTTTGTACACGTCTAGCGACACATCGGACTGCAGAGAGCGGTTATGGAAGGTATGACCACTGGAAAGAGAAGCAGGGACAGACCGAGAAGACGATGGACTCAGGACATCAAGGAGACGCTGGATTTGATCTTGGGGCAGGAAGGAAGATCGGCGAGAGATATAGTTTCCTACAGACAAGATGTCATGAGAGCAACGTTCCGCAACGGAAATGAGGTACAATTAATTTTGGTAGTTTTTTAACTAGAATTTTTTTACTTTGTCTGGGCAACGGCGTTATGCCTACTCGTTTCGATTTCCAACTGCTAAGAGATTTTTAACGTGCTCGACACTGAACATTGGAGTCCGATCTCACTATTCAGAGGTCAGGGAAATTGTTACTAGAAGATCTACGTGAAAAAAATCCCGGTCTCCACCATGATTTGAACCCGCTACCTACGGCACTTCAGGTGAACACCTTACCTCGATACCACTGAGCCAAACTCTATAAAGCATTCTACGCCAGAATCAGGAAGTTAAGTTAGATTAAGTTACGTTGGCTTAGAATCATTTTCACCTGCTAGGTTCAATGAAACCGAAAAGGTCACCAAGTACAGGCAAAACTGAAAGCCCACAACCATCCCCCAGGTTGCGATCGAGTGTTTGGGATCAGATCTTAAAATCAGAACCTAGAAAAAATGTTTTGTTCCAAAAACAGTAAAAGAAAAGTCGAAATACCGAAGTACAACGGGACGGAATCTTGAAGATCCCACAGAAGTGAAGCATATCATTGTCTCGTGGGCGAATCTCAAGAAGACGGTACAAAATAGCAACAAATGGAGAGCATCGGTTGCCGTCTTATTCTCTAAGATGAACCAGATGGTTAAAAAGGGGGAAGGGGGGGGGGGGGGTGAAGATTTGTCAGAGACAGGTCAAGCTATATTCGCTGTCCGCTAGCATCTTATTCGTTTACATTAATTACATATTCTCGTTTCTGAAGTCCCTGACGTAGATCGTTTGGTTGCATGTTACTTTGTCGTTATTACCCTTACGACAGTGTAAAACGAATCCTTGCATATAAAAGCTATAACGTTATTTGGGGAGTATTTACATATAAAAGCTATAACGTTACTTGGGGAGTATTTACATATAAAAGCTATAACGTTACTTGGGGAGTATTTACATATAAAAGATATAACGTTACTTGGGGAGTATTTACATATAAAAGCTATAACGTTACTTGGGGAGTATTTACATATAAAAGCTATAACGTTACTTGGGGAGTATTTACATATAAAAGCTATAACGTTACTTGGGGAGTATTTACATATAAAAGCTAAAACGTTACTTGGGGAGTATTTACATATAAAAGCTATAACGTTACTTGGGGAGTATTTACATATAAACGCTATAACGTTACTTGGGGAGTATTTACATATAAAAGCTATAACGTTACTTGGGGAGTATCTACATATAAAAGCTATAACGTTACTTGGGGAGTATTTACATATAAAAGCTATAACGTTACTTGGGGAGTATTTACATATAAAAGCTATAACGTTACTTGGGAAGTATCTACATATAAAAGCTATAACGTTACTTGGGGAGTATCTACATCTATAACCTGAATGACGCCAGCAAGTACCGATGTCGTCTATAATAATTATCTGCCCATAAACTACAGCCAGCCTTTATACCAGCAAATTAGGCACGATTTGCATGTTGCGATGTATGGACAGTTCAAATGATCCCTCGTTTATGTCCCAAGGGAGGCTTACGTGCAAAATAAGCCTCGTTACAAATATTAGCAGGAAGATGTCTACATTTTTCTTTGAAAGATATTTTTTGGACACTGTTTTGTGTAGATTTGGAATCGTATTATTAGAAAATGAAAGTTAGTTGATATTTTGGTGAATGGTATGAGAAGGAAACATCCCAGAGAAAAGAGGGGATAGTTTATTATGATTGTGTGGAGAGGAAGATCCGGAGTCAATACTGCTTGGGCGTGTGTTTTTTGTACGTGTCATGAGAGGATGAGTGGGCCTGTGTTTTTTGTACGTGTCATGAGAGGATGAGTGGGCCTGTGTTTTTTGTACATGTAATGAGAGGATGAGTGGGCGTGTGTGTTTTGTGTACGTGTCATGAGAGGATGAGTGGGCCTGTGTTTTTTGTACATGTAATGAGAGGATGAGTGGGCCTGTGTTTTTTGTACATGTAATGAGAGGATGAGTGGGCGTGTGTTTTTTGTACATGTAATGAGAGGATGAGTGGGCGTGTGTGTTTTGTGTACATGTAATGAGAGGATGAGTGGGCGTGTGTTTTTTGTACATGTAATGAGAGGATGAGTGGGCGTGTGTGTTTTGTGTACGTGTCATGAGAGGATGAGTGGGCCTGTGTTTTTTGTACATGTAATGAGAGGATGAGTGGGCCTGTGTTTTTTGTACATGTAATGAGAGGATGAGTGGGCGTGTGTTTTTTGTACATGTAATGAGAGGATGAGTGGGCGTGTGTGTTTTGTGTACATGTAATGAGAGGATGAGTGGGCGTGTGTTTTTTGTACATGTAATGAGAGGATGAGTGGGCGTGTGTTTTTTGTACATGTAATGAGAGGATGAGTGGGCTTGTGTTTTTTGTACATGTAATGAGAGGATGAGTGGGCGTGTGTGTTTTGTGTACGTGTTATGAGAGGATGAGTGGTCGTGTGTGTTTTGTGTACATGTTATGAGAGGATGAGTGGGCGTGTGTGTTTTTTGTACATGTAATGAGAGGATGAGTGGGCGTGTGTTTTTATTACGTGTCATGAGAGGATGAGTGGGCGTGTGTTTTTTGTACATGTAATGAGAGGATGAGTGGGCGTGTGTGTTTTGTGTACGTGTTATGAGAGGATGAGTGGGCGTGTGTGTTTTGTGTACATGTTATGAGAGGATGAGTGGGCGTGTGTGTTTTGTGTACGTACCGTGAGATGATGAGTGGGCGTGTGTGTTTTGTGTACGTATCGTGAGATGATGAGTGGGTGTGTGTGTTTTGTGTACGTATCGTGACATGATGAGTGGTCGTGTGTTTTTTGTGTACGTATCGTGAGATGATGAGTGGGCGTGTGTGTTTTGTGTACGTATCGTGAGATGATGAGTGGGCGTGTGTGTTCTGTGTACGTATCGTGAGATGATGAGTGGGCGTGTGTGTTTTGTGTACGTGCTATGAGATGATGAGTGGGCGTGTGTGTTTTGTGTACGTATCGTGAGATGATGAGTGGGCGTCTTTTGTGTAGGCGGTATGAGATGATGTTTTTTATCACATCATCAAACGGTTTTACGAGGCACTGAAAGCTCTCTACGGCCCGCAGCCCTCTAGTAATACTCCAGTTCGCAGTGCGGATGGGGTACTGCTAACAGATAAGGTTCAGATTTTAGACAGATGGGCAGACCACTTCTGTAAAATACTAAACCACCCATCGTCCATAAATGAAGAGGCCATCCGGCGAATGCCGCAGGTGGAACTGAACCTGGCGTTGGATGAAGTAATTACTGAGGAGAAAGTCGACAGGGCAATCAGTTAACTATCTATAGGAAAAGCTCCAGGAGCTGATGCAATACCAGCAGAGGTATATAAGACAGCTGACCCATCTCTCACCAGAAGGATCACTGAACTCTTCTGTCACATGTGGGCTGAAGGTAAAATTCCGCAGGAGCTAAAGGACGCCTCAATCGTTCACCTATACAAAAGAAAAGGCAATCGTCAGGAATGCGACAATCATCGTGGAATATCGCTACTCTCCGTAGCAGGCAAGATCCTAGCGCGCTTACTGCTAAACAGGCTCAACAAACACCTTGAACAAAGCCACCACCTCCCAGAAAGCCAATGTGGATTCAGAGCCGAAGAGGAACAGTTGGACATGATTTTTGCCGCTCGCCAAGTACAAGAGAAGTGTCGAGAACAAAATCAGGCCTTGTACACCACATTTATTGATTTGACAAAGGCATTTGATACAGTAAACAGAGGAGGGCTGTGGATGATAATGTCTAAGTTTGGCTGCCCCTACAAGTTCATAACAATGGTGAAACAGCTATACGAAGGCATGTGTGCTCATGTACTGGACAGCGGTGCAATCTCTTAAACGTTTCTAGTATCAAACGGAGTAAAACAAGGATGTGTACTCGCCCCGACTTTGTTCAGCATGATGTTCGCGGCCACGATGACAGACGCCTTCAGATCATTGGAGCTTGGAATACACATAAAGTACCGCACAGATGGCAAGTTACTCAAGTCCAGAAGAATGAAGGCCACAACCAAAGTGGCTGGCGACATAATCAGGGAACTTGTATTTGCTGACGACTGCGCTCTAATGAGCAACTCAGAACTGAACATGCAGGTTGGAATGGACCAGTTCTCTGCCGTATGCGAAAATTTTGGTCTGACCATAAATGCCAAAAAACAGAGCTCATGTAACAACCAGCACCAGGCATGCCGTACACAAAACCAGAGACTACAGTCAGCGGGCAGACGTTGAATGCCGTAGACAAATTCACATATCTGGGCAGCACGCTGTCGAGATCTGTCAGCCTAGACGATGAGGTGGCAAGCAGAATAGCAAAGGCCAGCACGGCCCTTGGTAGAATGCGCTCGATGGTCTGGGCACGTCGTGGAATCAGCGTCAAGACCAAATTCAAAGTCTACCGTGCAACCATCATTCCAACCCTACTATACGCTTGCGAAAGCTGGACTGTATACTCTGGACATGCAAGGAGGTTAAACCACTTCCACACAGGTTGCCTGAGGCTAATATTCCACATCCGATGGCAAGATCGTGTCACTGACATCGAGGTTCTCTCGAGGGCTAACATGCCCAGCATCCATGCACTGCTAGGAAAAGCACGACTAGGATGGGCCGGACACCTCGTCCGTATGTCAGACGAGCGGCTCCCAA